>CM061132.1:104332434-105532434 GCA_030789695.1 Scilla litardierei
GATGTCCCACGAGCTTGAGTTAAAAACGATAGAATCAAGGGAAAAAGCTGAAGTTAAAGCCACAAAGACCATTGCTTTAAAATTGAGGAAAGCGACGATGAACTTGGTGAGGAGCAAGCTTTGTTGGTCGGAGGCTTCAGAAGATACATCAAGACGCCGCATGAAAAGATAGAAATGACTAAAAGGTTTAATCGCTTCAATAGATTTAATCCTGCAAATAATTCCTCTGAACATAATACTACTAAGTCTGTACAGTGCTTCAATTGCAGGAAACAAGGACATTTTATGAAAAATTGCCCATTAATGAAAAGCATGCCATCAGAAAAGAAAGGAAAATCGCTTGCAGTCACAAGGGACGATGATGACGATGATGAACCACAAGATGAGTTTGGTCATTCCTTCTTATGTTTGGTAGGAGACATCAATGCAAAAAATCTGAGATACATGAATTTACCTTACCTGAGCTTGTTAATATTTGTGAAAATATGCATAATGAAATTGATAGTTTAGAATCCATTGTAGAATCTTTAAAAGAATTAAATTATGAACTACAGCAGGAAAACTATCACATGTCTTTAAATGATGGAAAATTAAAAGCTGAAATTGACGCATTTAAGGCTACAATTGTTAAGCTTAAAGAAAAATCTGTTGTGCATGAAACCTTAAAGTATGAAACATGTCCCAAATTAGCGCTTGAAAATAAGATATCTGAAGAAAAAATTATTGGCCTAGAAAAGGAAATTGAAAATTTTAAGAAGACGAAAGAATAAATCAAAAAGGGGTTCATAAGTAGGAGCATGTTACTTGTGAACGAGAATATTTATTTGAAATCTAAAGTCTCAGACCTAGAGTTGACTATAAAGAAATTTGGCGTATGAAAGCAATCTTTAGATATTATTATTGGATATCAAATGCATGGTAACAATAAGCATGGACTATGATATGGAATCAAACATGTTGAAAAGCCTATAACGAATAAAATGGTTCACAATAAAACTGCTAAAGGAAGAAGTGTTTTTGCTAAATGTTATGCATGTGGATTTGTTGGTCCGCATATAATAAATGCTTATATAGGAACCAGAATATTAAATTCAAACAAGTATGGCTTCCTAAAGGTACTATGACTAACCCTCGTGGACCTATTTGGATGCCTAGGTCACACATATCTTGTTCTTCTTATGTGTAGGTACACAGTACGGCTAGGGGAATACAGTGTGAGTGGTATTTAGATTCAGGCTGCTTAAGACACATGACAGGTAACAACGATAAGTTCCTTAGCCTTGTGAAGCAAGAATGAGGTAGTGTTACTTTGGGGGACAACGACAAATGCAAGGTAATAGGAAAAGGTGTTGGAGGTAACAACACTTTTCAACTCACAGATGTCCTATGGGTTGAAAAACTAAAACACAACCTCATCTCCATTAGCCAACTTTGTGATAAATGTATGAATGTGATGTTTGGTGCTAAATTTTGTAAAATTATTGATAATGTCACATGTAATATTCTCATTACAGCTAATAGGGAAAATAATGTTTATACACTTATTATTGAAGAACTGACTATATTTAAATGTCTGCTTGCCAGGGAAGAAGATGCATCTTTATAGCATAGAAGATTTGCACATGCAAGCATGAAACTACTGCACAAACTTGAAAATAAAAATCTGGTGAGAGGACTACCATATCAAAGGTATGAAAATGGTAAGCTATGTATGGCATGCACAAAAGGTAAACAAACAAGATCCACTTTTTCTAGCATTAGAGAGGTTGCTACTTCACGCATTTTGGAATTGGTACA
The DNA here is from genome assembly GCA_030789695.1 of Scilla litardierei. NCBI lineage: Eukaryota > Viridiplantae > Streptophyta > Magnoliopsida > Asparagales > Asparagaceae > Scilla > Scilla litardierei. Next base: position 104,334,232 of record CM061132.1, read on the forward strand.
CATGGACTTGTTTGGACCCACTGATATCGCTAGCCTAGGTGGTAAATTTTTTTGCTTAGTCTTGGTTGATGACTACTCTAGATGCACATGTGTTTACTTTCTAGCCAAAAAATCAGATTCCTTTGAAAACTTTCAAAACTTTTGTTAACATGTTTCAAATTAGAAAAACATTTCTATTGTAAAAATTAGAAGTGACCATGGATGTGAATTTGAAAATTCTTTTTTTTGAAAATTATTGTTTAGACAAAGAGATTCAGCAAGAATTCTCTTCTCCTAGAACACCTCAACAAAATGGGGTGGTCGAGAGAAAGAATCGAGCATTAAAAGAGATGGCTAGAAGTATGCTAAATGAATATGCATTGCCTATGTCTTTTTGGGCCGAGGCAATCAATACTGCGTGCTGTGTGTAATAGAGTCATGATTAGACCAATGACGAACAAAACGTCTTATGAGCTTTGGCATGGCAACACTCCAAATATTTCATATTTTAAAGTATTTGGATGCTTGTGCTATGTATTAAACACTGGAGATCAATTAGGTACATTTGAATCCAAATCAGATGAAGAGGTGTTTGTGGGATATTCGTTAAGGAGCAAAGCTACCGGATTTATAATAAACACACCTGGACTATTATTGAGTCCATTAATATTAAATTTGATGAAACTGAAAAAGATTCCTTGGATCGCAGGGAAAAAGAAGGAGATAGAGAATTAGAGCAAGAAAGTGATTCAAGGAACAATGATGAACCAAAGGATGGACAAGGGAAAGCTAAGACTCAAGAGGAGGAATTTGACAGAGGAGAGCTTAGGTTTGACCCCAATCACCCACCTGATTTGATCATTGGTTAGCCCATAGCAGGTATACGCACTCGCTCTTCTTTTAGAGATCTTTGTACCTTATGTATTCATGGAGATTTTATCTCTGAGAAAGAGCCTAAGGACATAGAGATTGCATTGAGTGAGGAGAGTTGGGTTATGGCTATGCATGATGAGTTAAACCAGTTTGTTAGAAATAACGTCTGGCAACTAGTTTCATGACTCACAAACTATCCTGTTGTTGGTACTAAATGGATTTACAAAAATAAGCTTGATGAATCTGGAAATGTAATTAGAAACAAGGCAAGGTTGGTGGCCAAGGGATACAATCAAATTAAGGGTATTGATGTTGATGAGACTTTTGCACCAGTTGCTAGGTTAGAGGCCATTAGGATTCTGCTAGCTTTTGCAAGTTTTAAAGGCCTCAAACTGAAACAAATGGATGTAAAAAGCACCTTTTTAAATGGTTACCTAAAAGAAGATGTGTTGTTGAACAACCCCCTGGATTTGAGAGTCATGATTTTCCAAACCATGTTTACAACTTAGAAAAGGCTTTGTATGGTCTTACGCAAGGTCCTAGAGCTTGGTATGACCATCTTAGTACATATTTGTTGGAAAATAATTTTAAAAAGGGTAGTGCAGATAACAAATTATTTCTTTTGTATGATCATGATTACTTCCTCATTGTTCAAATCTATGTTGTTGACATAATTTATGGTGCTACTAATGATCTTTTATGTCAGAAGTTTGAGAAAGTCATGCAGGATCAGTTCGAGATGAGCCTTGTAGGAGAGCTGAAGTACTTTTTGGCTTCCAGGTAAAGCAAGGAAAAGAAAGTCTCTTCATATCTCAAACCAAGTATATCAAGGAGCTTTTGAAAAGGTTTGGGATGGAAAAATCTAAGGGGATTGGAACTCCTATGAGTTATGCAATGAAATTGGACAAAGATGAGAAAGGAATCGATGTAGATCAAAAGCTCTATAGAGGTATGATTGGTTCCTAATTATATTTGACTGGCCAGACATCATGTTTGCTGTATGATTATGTGCACGCTTCCAAGATAACCCAAAAGAGTCTCATTTGAAAGCCATCAAGAGGATATTTAGGTATCTTATTCATACACCATCTTTAGGCCTTTGGTATCCCTCTTGTGGTAATTTTGATTTGATGGGTTATTCTGATGCATATTATACGTGTAGTCTTGTTGATAGAAAGAGCATTAGTGGCACATGTTTTATGCTAGGACACTCTTTAGTTTCTTGATCTAGCTGTAAACAAAATAGTGTTGCACTTTCCACCACTGAAGCAGAGTATATTGCCCTAGGTAGTTGCTGTGTGCAAGTATTGTGGATGATGCAAACATTGTTAGACTACAGATTTGTTCTTAAAAGAGTCACTCTTAGATGTGATAGCAAGAGTGCCACAGATCTTTCTAACAACCCTATACATCACTCTCGTACTAAGCATATAGACGTTCGCCATCACTTCCTTAAAGATCATCTTGTTAAAGAGGATATGTCCGTTGAATTTATTCCTACAGATTCACAGTTAGCCGACATATTCACAAAACCTTTAGTGGAGGATCGTTTTTGTCGTCTACATCTAGAGTTGGCAATTATTGATAGAAACTAGTATGAGATTTTATTTTATTTTATTTTTCTGTGTGTATGTGTGTTTTTTATGTTTAATTTTTAGGAGTCTTTTTCATTTTCTTGTGTGATATGAAATTCTGAAAAACCACAAAAAAAATATTGAAATAATTGTAAAAAAAACTAAATAACCGAAAAATTATAAAGATTGAGCTTAATGGATATCTTTCTTTTGTGAATCAAAATTGTACTTTTGAATGATATTCACATTCTTGTAGAAATCGAGCATTATTGTCGTGGCTATAATTGCATATTTGATTATATGTATAATCATGACATGTTCAATTATTTGACTAACTTGATTTCTATATCTTCACCTTAAACTTTCACAAGATTAACTGTTATTACACATATGGAGACGTTTTTATGCAATATTGGAAAGTGATTATAGGTGGATGAATTAATTGAAAACCATCCTACTCTACGGGATATGAAGTATCATGACTTGGATGAAAATTAAAGCTCCTGAAAAGAAAAGGAAAATATGTTGAAAAAGAAGAAGAAAAGTATTGCAAATTAGAAAAAAAGAGCTTCGTATGAAAAATGGATACGGTCCATGGCAATGTTATAACCCACGGATATCCAACTTATGCTTTAAGATAAATCTTTAGCGTTGGTGTTATACTCGTCAAGCAATGCCATCCATCGTCTACGAGTCCTTCTAGACTATGTATAGGTGTTGGTATCTTGACCTCATGTTTCATGAGGTGGGAAAACTCAATCTTAAAGGAGTTTATGTTATAAGGAAATGTTGAATATTGGACTCCCCGGATTTGGTTTTGGATGATGAGCAAACATAAATAATTCATGAACTAACAATTTGTGAGCGCAGTATTGGAGATCGTCGCCAATTTCACGAGAATATTCAAAGCGACATCTCAACACTTCCAAAAGCTCGTATTCAAGCCTAAAGCTTCGTTGAAGCTCTTGCAACGCTTTGGAAGTAATGAAGATTCAATCGAAGCTCTCAAAGACCGTTTATTAAGGTTTTATTTATAGTCTTTTAGTTTCGATTGATAGAATGTTAAGCCTTGAGTATATCTTACGTTTCTATCTTCATTTCACTCATTTCGTAGCTCTAAGATTCTTGCACAAGTTCACTCTAACTTCCTCGAAGCGTCGCGCTTCGATTCGGACTTTGTTGTGCATGTTAGTTGGTACAAGAACAAGTACTGACCGACTAGATGGTGATCTAGTCGGTCGGCCACTGTTCTTGGACCGACTAGTTTCTGTCAGTTAATTCTTAGCTCTTTACTGTTTACAGTTAGTCGGTCTATGTTGACTCACCGACCGACTAGTTTGTGAACTAGTCGGTCAGTGATGCTTCTTTGACCGACTAGTTGAGACTTTCTGTTCACTCTAAAATTCTCCTAAGCTACTGTTTACCGTTAGTCGGTCTAAGAACGTATGATGACCGACTAGTTGACAATCTAGTCGGTCAACTTTTGTTCTTGGACCGACTAAGTCAACTTGCCTTCAGACTATGTTGTTTTGCCTCTTAGTCGGTCTACGTTCATTGGATGACCGACTAGTTGTGAAACTAGTCGGTCAGACAGTGTTCTTGGACCGACTAGATTTCTAGGTCTGAAATTCTATCTCTTCTCAGATCTGCTCTTAGTCGGTCCATGCTTTGTGACTGACCGACTAGTTGATGAACTAGTCGGTCAGTGAGTGTTCTTTGACCGACTAATTCTCACAGATTTCTTTCCGTTGGAGATTGACCTAACTTGTTTTTATGGGACCCTATAAATACGAACCTAGGTCATTTCTATCTTAAACAGAGCTGCCATTAAGAGATTCATTGAGTTCTAAAGAGATAGCTATTCTCCCTCAAATCTAAAGCTCTCTTCCTCACAAGAAACCCATTCTCTCTCATTTCTAGATCTAGAGAGAAGCTTGTTCTTGGTGAGCTCTTCAAGCTATTGCTTGATTCAAGTTTCCAAATCTTCCCTAGGCACCCATTGCTGCTCATTTCCTTGGTGCTAGGGTTTGGTAACTTCATCTTCCTCAAATCCTTCATTCCACCTATTGGGTAAGAAAAACTCAAGGTATAGGATTTTGTGGTAAGAGTATTTATTTCATCTAAACTCTTTTATATTGCTTATTGGCTCTCTCGGTTGTGAGAGAAGTTTGTGATCCCGGGTTGTGGGATTCACTTTGCCATTGCATGTATGATTTGATCTTGTGAAGGTTTTTTTCACAAGATATTCATAGTGGAAATCTTGAGTTAGGGTTTCTAACTCAAGTATCCGGAAGGGATCCGGGTGGTTGGGACGTAGGATCACCGGGAACAAGTCGGGGAGACTTGGGTGGATCCGAACCCATTAACTTCATTTGTTAGCATTGTTAATTTCATTGTTGTCATTCAATTTAAGCTTCCGCAAATTGACTTGGTAGTTGTGTGCAATTTAATTTGGAATAATACGCCTTATTATTTTAAAGTACTATTCACCCCCCCTCTAGTACTTGTGCAGTAGCTGGTAGGGCATTACATTTGGTATCAGAGCCAGATACTCAGCTATGTCTGCCAACGACAACAAGACCGTGCCTCCACCTTCCAACTACGACACCTTCAGGAACCGTGAAGGAGCGTCATCGGTGATGGAAGGACATTCCTCTACAAGGCCTCCATTCTTCAACGGTACCAACTACGGGTACTGGAAATGTCGGATGGAAACCTTCCTCCGAAGTGCATCTTTATGGAGGACTACAATGAAGGAGTACAACGAGCCCGAAGAAGAAGATTTTGAGAAATGGACTACCGCGGAGGTCGCCGCGGAGGTAAGCAATGCCAAGGCAATGAACGCCTTGCAATGCGCATTGGAGCCCGAGGACTTCAATAAGATATGCACATGTAAGAGTGCATATCAAATTTGGAACTCTCTCCTCATACTACATGAAGGGACGAGTCGGGTAAGAGACTCTAAACTCGTTGTCGTAACCAAAGATTACGAAATGTTTCATATGCAACAGGGCGAGAAGATGAAAGAATATTACGCTCGCTTCGTTGACATAATAAACGAGTTAGAGGCCCTCGGCAAGATCTACACTCAAAAGGAGAAGTGCTTAAAGCTTATTGAAGGACTTCCCTCTTCTTGGGAAAAACGTACCTTCGCCATCGAGGAAGGTAATGACATGAACAAATATACCGTAGTTCAACTAATGGGTACTTTGATGTCATACGAGGTACGCAAAGATAGCAAGGTGAAGCTACAAGAAAAGATGAAGTCATATTTGAACCTAGATGCGCCTAAGAAAAAGGCGATTGCATTCAAGGCGGCTTCATCCACATCTTCCGATGATGAAGACTCGGAAAACGAGTTGGACTTGGAGTCCATGGCACTCATGGCCAAGAAGTTCAACCGTTTCTTCCGGAAAGGTAACTTCAAGACCAAAGGTAAATTTGGTTCTTCTAACGCCTCTTCCTCTCCTTTGTGTTTCAAGTGCAATAAGCCAGGACACATGAAAGCGGAGTGTCCTCTCAACAAACAAAAGGAGAAGTGGAAGGCGCCAAAATTCGATAAGTCCAAGAAATACAAAAAGGGGTACAAGAAAGGACTTGTCGGAGCAACATTCACCGACTCCGAGGATTCCTCAAGCGGAGAGTCGGATGATGAGAAAGTGGAGCAAGCACATATGTGCTTCATGGCAAGAGAGGAGAACGATCAAGGATCCTCCTCTTCCGATGATAGTAATGACGAAAGCGATGAGGTAACGATGGATGATCTTAGAAATGCTAACTCTCAACTTTGGTCAAAATACACTAAGTTAGTAAATAGATATACTAAGGTAAAAGATGACCTAGCTAGCATTCAAACATCGCCTAAGAATATCATCACCAACAACGACACCGTTGTTGAAGAGTTAAGAAATGAGATTGTGAATCTCAAATCTAAACTTGAACATGTTAGCATTGAGGATGCAGAAGAACATGAGATGGCGGATTTAACTTCTCAAAACTCAACTTTGAGTATTGAGAACGAGAATCTTAAATCTCGTGTTTATGTGCTCACATCGCAAATATCCGTTTTGGATACTTCTTTGCGTTCTCTCAAAGAGAAATATGAGGACACATTGGGCCGAATCAACAAATTCAACAAGGGTAAGGGCCATTTGAATAATATCCTAAAAGATTTACTTCCGGCCAAACACCACATTGGCTTGGGGTATATGATGGGAAATTCATCCAAGTCGGTCACTACTTTTGTTAGGCCAACTTCCGAAGCCTCGACGAGTGGGAGCAAACACTCTATTGGAAGTTCATCTTCCAATGGTGCTTCCACCTCGTCCACACCCTCTTTCGGAAAGAAACCCACTTTGGGTGGACCTCCAAAGAAGGGGCATGCCTACATGTACACTAATAACATGCCACGTAGGAACACACGTCCTACTCCACCGTCTCACACATATGATGATTTTTATGCAACACATTCTCGGGCACGTGCACACCAAGTGAGACACCCTCACGCACGTGTTTCCACACATGCATATGTACACCCACCTCATCATATGAATAATTCTCTTCGTGCACCATTCCATCATGTCCCGTATGCCTATCCACAACATGCATCACGTAGAAATCAACGTCGTATGCATGCACCCAATAGGATGATGGCTCCCAAAATATTCACTATTTGGAGCCCAAAGGACACAAGCATGGACGAAAAACAAATGTACATGAATGCTTATTTTTCGGATGTTGTGCATAGTAAGAATTATGTGGGGAAGTCTAAGTCCACTTGGACTTGGCTTCCAAAGGTCTAATCCCTTGGACCCAATGACCTTGGGTACCATGATATGAAAGTGTCTATCTTTAGGTACTCAAGGAAAAGAAAAAGAAAAGGAGCATCAAATTTAAATTTAGCTCCAAAGGGAATTGGATACTCGATAGCGGGTGCTCCAAACACATGACGGGTGACGCTCGTTTGCTCTCCGGAGTGGTTCCCATTGCGAATGGAAACCGCGTCGTATTTGGAGGCAACGAGAGCGGAACCATCATAGGTGTTGGTAAAGTCGGTAACCCTTCTAAACCATTAATTAGTGACGTTTATCTTGTTAGTGGTTTAAATCATAATCTTATTTCAATAAGTCAACTTTGTGACAAAGGTTACAAAGTTAGCTTTGCGAAAGGATTGTGTCATATTTTAAGAAAGGATAATGAAAAATTATTATTTTCCGGAACTCGTCGTAAAGACATTTATATTTTGGATCTTCTTAAGTCATATGAACAATGTCTCGTTGCCAACACAAGTGAACAACACTTATGGCATCGACGCTTTGGACATGTGAACTTTGGAACACTATATAAGCTTTCAAAATTGAATTCTATTAAAGGTTTTCCGAAGCTTGTTTTTGAAAAGAAAAGTTTTTGTGATTGTTGTCAACGCGGCAAGCTTCCTAAATCTTCATTTAAACCTAAGAAAAGCATCTCTACTAAACGGCCACTAGAGCTATTACATCTAGATTTATTTGGGCCAACTAGAGTAGCTTCCTTAGGAAATGCAAGGTATGGACTTGTCATCGTAGATGACTATTCAAGATTTACTTGTGTATTTTCATTGTGTAATAAAAATGAAGCTTTTGAAAACTTCACAATTTTTGTTAAGAAAGTACAAAATCTCTTAGGAACCACCATTGTCACTATTCGTAGTGATCATGGAGGTGAATTTGAGAATGAGTCTTTTGAGACATTTTGTGATGAAGTTGGTATTACTCACACCTTCTCTTTCCCTCGTGCACCTCCTCAAAATGGTGTAGTTGAGAGAAAGAATAGGACGCTAGTGGAGTGTGCTCGCACTATGCTTGATGATAGCCAACTTGGCCATCAATTTTGGGCGGAAGCGGTACACACCGCTTGCTATGTGTTTAATAGAATACTTTTGAGGCCCGGCACTAAACAAACTTGTTATGAATTGTTGTTTGGTAGGTTGCCTCAAGTTAAACATTTTCGTGTTTTTGGTTCGAAATGTTTTATTAAGAACACATATGGTAGTTTGGACAAATTCGATCCGAGATCCGATGAGGGGATTTTTGTTGGATATTCTACGCGTAGCAAAGCCTACCGGATATTCAACAAACGAACCTCAACGATCGAGGAATCGCTTCATGTCTCATTTAATGAAGGATTTGTTCCAACTAGAATTTCAAATGATAATGATTCTATGGATGTTTTATGTGATTCGTTTGATAATTCTAAGTCTAATGATTCTATTGATTCTATTGAGACTAACCCAACTAATGAAGTTGTTGAGAATGTTCCAAGTGATCAAGGTATTCCCAAACGGCTTCATTCGGTTCGTGACCATCCCCATGAGCAAGTCATTGGCAATATCTATGATAGTGTCAAGACGAGATCGCAAGTTCACCACTTCGCAAATTGTGCCTTTGCCTCATCGATAGAGCCAAAGAATATTAATGAAGCATGCGAAGATAGCGCTTGGATCTTAGCCATGGAGGAGGAGCTCATTCAATTCGAGAGGAATGAAGTTTGGGAGCTTGTTCCATTGCCATCGAAGAACCACACCGTCATAGGGACAAAGTGGATCTTCAAGAACAAAACCGACGAAAACCAAGTCGTCGTCCGGAACAAAGCTCGGTTAGTAGCTCAAGGCTATCGTCAAGAGGAAGGTATCGATTTCGAAGAATCTTTCGCTCCGGTAGCTAGATTAGAATCAATTAGATTACTTTTGTCTTTTGCATGCCATAAGAATTTTAAATTATTTCAAATGGATGTTAAAAGTGCATTTTTAAACGGAGATGTCGTTGAGGAAGTTTACGTTTCTCAACCTCCGGGCTTCGTAAATGAAAAATTTCCAAATCACGTTTTTAAACTAAAGAAAGCTCTTTATGGTTTGAGACAAGCTCCTCGAGCTTGGTATGATCGCCTAAAGAATTTTCTTTTGGATTTGAATTTTAAAATGGGCGAAGCCGATTCAACACTTTTTATTAAGCATGCGAATAATGATATTTTATTAGTTCAAATTTATGTTGATGATATCATTTTCGGTGCTACTAACTTCGCTCTTTGCGAAGAGTTTTCTAATGTGATGAAGGAACAATTTGAGATGAGCCACATGGGCGAACTCAAATATTTCTTAGGTCTCCAAATTCGCCAAATGAACGATGCAATCTTCATCCACCAAACGAAGTACACGGTGGAGTTGCTAAAGCGATTTGGAATGGAGAATGCCTCCGGGAAAAAGACTCCAATGAGCACGACTACGCATCTTGACAAGGATACGGGCGGTAAGGATGTAGACATTCGTCTATATCGAGGTATGATAGGTAGTTTGCTTTATCTTACCGCAAGTAGGCCCGATATTATGTTTGCCGTATGTATATGTGCTCGTTATCAGTCTCAACCTAAGGAGTCTCACTTAGTAGCGGTAAAGCGTATTTTTCGCTATCTAAGTTACACATTAGATTTTGGATTACTTTATCCGAGATCTAGCACATATGATTTAGTCTCATATAGTGACGCTGATTATGCGGGATGCAAATCCGACAGGAAAAGTACTAGTGGCACTTGCCATTTTCTAGGAAATTCTCTTGTCTCTTGGTTTTCCAAGAAGCAAAATTCCGTATCACTTTCAACCACCGAGGCGAAATATATTGCCGCCGGTGCCGCGTGTGCTCAAGTTCTTTGGATGAGATACACACTTAAAGACTTTGGTATAAATTGTGATACTTGCCCTATCATGGTTGACAACCAAAGTGCAATATGTCTTTCCAAGAACCCGGTACATCATTCCCGTTCGAAACACATAGATGTCCGACACCACTTTTTAGATGATCATGTTGCTAAAAAGGACATCATTCTAGTGTACGTTGAAACCCAAAAGCAAATCGCCGATATTTTCACGAAACCCCTAAAGGAGGACTCCTTTATGAGGTTGCGTCGAGAATTGGGGATTATGGGTGAATCCGAGATATAGGATTCATGTTTCATTCAATAATTTTGCATGCTATTATTTTTGGCAATATCTCATTCATGCTAGAATTATTGGATTTTTTTTCGGGAATTTTATGTGATATCTTGATTTTCCGTTCGATTTGTGCGTAATCGTCAAATTTCTGTTTTTCGATGATTAATGGGGTAGTTTAGATGTTTATTGAGAGTTTTGAGATTTATCGTCCAAGCGTATTATGGAGAGAACTTGATTTTCAAGTTTTTGACTCTTTAGTCGGTTCATGTTCAGTGACCGATCGACTAGATTGTTATCCAGTCGGTCAGTACTTGAACGCAGACCGACTAAATCTTGTCAGTATATCTTGGATTCAGCCACTGTTTGCAACTAGTCGGTTCAAGCTCATTGATCGACCGACTAGATCGTGATCTAGTCGGTCAGTGCTTGAACTGTGACCGACTAATTGTGCCAGGGGCTGTTTGGTCATTTGAGAAATCGACCGACTTAAACTCAGTTTAGTCGATCGATTTTCATTCTAATCGATCGAAATCTCTTCTCTCTCCGCTCAAAACCCCGACCTCCCTCGAGACCCTTCGTCTTCCGGCCTCTTTCCGACCATTCCCGCCGTCGCCGTCCGCCGATCTTCGACCTAGGGTATCTCCTCTTCCTTCCTCTCCTATCTAGGGTTCGGTTTCAGCTCTAGGGTTAGGTTGTTCACTTGATTTCATCTCCTAGGGTTTCGATTAGGGTTTTTCTAATTCCGATTTAGGGTTTCTTCATTTCCGATTGATTGTGTCGTGTTGTGCCGAGATTATGGCCCGAACACGTATCCCGATCACTCCCTCTAGCCCCTCTCCGATGACCGTTGATCCAATCTCTTCGGATCCCGAGCATCCAACCCCTCCGAAGCGTAGAGCCAAGACCACCCATCCTTCGTCGTCTTCGCCTCCTCTCAAGAAGAAGAGGACGACGACCGCTATACCTAAAGGTCAACCGAAACCCAAACCCAAGCCTAAGCCAAAGGCCAAAATTCTTGCTTCTCAATCTTCGTTCCATACTCCTACCGATTCCGATACGGAGTATAACCCCGAGACCGAGACTCATAGGGAACCCACTCCTCCTATTCATCCCGAGTCTAGCACCCACCCTCGTACGTCTACCCGTAAGCCTAAGGGAAAGGGTCCGATGCCGGTGGGCGGTGTCGATATTTCGTTATGTCGCGATGACCCTTTGTGTCTCGCGGCGTATAACCGTATCGAACATTGCCCTCTGCTTCTGGAGCATTTCGTCCAGTTTAGCGACTTCATAGGGTTAGCTGATCTTCTGTCGTCATCGGGTCTTCTCGATTACCTTCGATATGACCCGAAGGCGAATCCTCACCCCTACCCTAGATTAGTGAAGCTTTTCTATGCTAATAGGATCCGGGGTCAGTACGATCAGACCCACTCTGTTGAGACGACCGTTTTGGGGACTCCTATAGTCCTCACTGCGGAAATCTTAGGAGAGATTTTGGGTATCTCTTCGTCTGGCCTTCTTCCTTCTGATATCTCGGTAGATGATATTTCTTCTCTTGATCAGACCATCCTTTCAGAGATTTTCCATCAGATCCCTCCTGCCATGATTGGCGTGCCATCTAAATCATTCAAGCCAAATGCATGGGTCCTAAATCTGATTCTGAAGTCGTGCTTGCTTCCCAAGTACGGCTCCTCATCTCTCCCGTCCCAGCCATTTTTGAAGCTTATCTATGCGATCTTCATGGGGAGCTCGATTAATTGGGCTCGAATTATACTCGATAAGATTGACTCTTTCGAGTGTATTCGAAAGTCCAATAAATCGGCTCATATCCCATTTCCTTGCATGTTGACCCTCGTGTTTCGTCATTTTCGTGTCACATTGCCTCGTGACGATGAGCATCCCCTTGGTCCTCCCCTGAATGCGACGGCTGTCAAGAAATCTCTTGCGGCGCATCGTCACGTTCAAAGGACGACACCTTCAGCGTCTGTCCCTGCCTCTGCCAGTGCCTCTGCTACTCCCGTTGCCACCCTTGATGACGTCGTCCGGATACTTCTTCGTCACGAGTCCCGCTTGGCTCGTACCGAGGAGGTAGTTTGCCGTATGGCTCGTCATATGGGTGTTGAGCTTCCTCCTTCGGTGTCTGAGGCCGAGGAGATGGACGATGAGGAGCTTGACGAGCTTGCTACTTCTTTTGCCCGTGGCGATGAGGCCACTGCTGCTGCTGCTGCTGGTACTTCCACTTCTGCTCCTGGAGTTGCCACCTCTTCCGGTGTTCCAGAGCCATCTGCTGCAGCTCTTCAGCCTTCTGAGCCTGCTGCTGACCCAGTTTCCGAGCCTGCTCATGTATCTGCTGCTGCTGCTTCTGTGGAGACTCATGCTGCTGTTGAGCCTGTTGCTGAGATCTCCACTCCTGCCCCGACGATTCCATCTGTTGAGACACCTCTTCTCCCTGCAGAGCCTGAGTCCACTCCGTCGACTGGACCCACGGACGCTGCAGATCCAGCCTCCTCCTCGTGATCGTTGTTCCGAGGACTCTCCATATACGCTTTGGATGATATATCTTAGCGAGAGTGTTTTGGGTTAGGATGGGGTTGAGAGATGCTTTGATGTATTTTTTTTGTGCTTTCTGGTTGTCGGTGTTGGATTTTATGATATGATGATGTTGATGATGATGATGTACTTTTTTTGTTGTAGTATTTATTTTGATGAGGATGATGATGATGATGTATTTCTTTTTGATGATATGTAGCGCTTGATATGATGTATCTCATATATTCGATGTGATATTTTTTTTTGGATATACTCACATTGTCTCTACATATATATATGTTCATCGTCATTCACTTTGTCATTTATTCGTCGTGCAAATTTTAATATTCGTTGAATATATTTGAAATGTGATTTCGTCGCTCGACGCATAAAAAATTGGTTAAATGGATTTAAATTCTGTAATTTTATAGAATTGTTTTCCATGCACAAAATTAACCAAGAATATTGAATATTGAAGAGTATGTTTCTTTATTCAAGAAATGAATAATGATTTGGTGTTTTTGATGATTTTGATTTTTTTATATAATGGAAAATTTGGCACACCTTGTTTTGATTTCCACAATTTTTCCCTTGGTGTCAAGTTAGTCCATTGCCTTTGTCTACGACTCCCGATGTTGGATTTTACATTTCCTAATTGTTGTCGTTGTATGCCCCCCATTTTTGGGATAATGCCAAAGGGGGAGAGATAATGATAATAAATAGCGCAAATGAAAATTTAACTCAATTTCCAAGAATCTAGTTTGATATGCTAGATTCAGAGGGAGTTAAGATACATATAAGGATTTTCAAAATCCGATATTTCAAAAATCAATTCACTTTATTTATCTTACTCGTCTGCTTGATGCAATTCATTTATATTCATTTTGGAATTAACGTATCATCAATGCAGGGGGAGTAAGTATTTTACATTTGAATTATTATCTTTGATTATTATTTATGTTGGTTTGTCATCACCAAAAAGGGGGAGAATGTTGAATATTGGACTCCCCGGATTTGGTTTTGGATGATGAGCAAACATAAATAATTCATGAACTAACAATTTGTGAGCGCAGTATTGGAGATCGTCGACAATTTCACGAGAATATTCAAAGCGACATCTCAACACTTCCAAAAGCTCGTATTCAAGCCTAAAGCTTCGTTGAAGCTCTTGCAACGCTTTGGAAGTAATGAAGATTCAATCGAAGCTCTCAAAGACCGTTTATTAAGGTTTTATTTATAGTCTTTTAGTTTCGATTGATAGAATGTTAAGCCTTAAGTATATCTTACGTTTCTATCTTCATTTCACTCATTTCGTAGCTCTAGGATTCTTGCACAAGTTCACTCTAACTTCCTCGAAGCGTCACGCTTCGATTCGGACTTTGTTGTGCATGTTAGTTGGTACAAGAACAAGTACTGACCGACTAGATGGTGATCTAGTCGGTCGGCCACTGTTCTTGGACCGACTAGTTTCTGTCAGTTAATTCTTAGCTCTTTACTGTTTACAGTTAGTCGGTCTATGTTGACTCACCGACCGACTAGTTTGTGAACTAGTCGGTCAGTGATGCTTCTTTGACCGACTAGTTGAGACTTTCTGTTCACTCTAAAATTCTCCTAAGCTACTGTTTACCGTTAGTCGGTCTAAGAACGTTTGATGACCGACTAGTTGACAATCTAGTCGGTCAACTTTTGTTCTTGGACCGACTAAGTCAACTTGCCTTCAGACTATGTTGTTTTGCCTCTTAGTCGGTCTACGTTCATTGGATGACCGACTAGTTGTGAAACTAGTCGGTCAGACAGTGTTCTTGGACCGACTAGATTTCTAGGTCTGAAATTCTATCTCTTCTCAGATCTGCTCTTAGTCGGTCCATGCTTTGTGACTGACCGACTAGTTGATGAACTAGTCGGTCAGTGAGTGTTCTTTGACCGACTAATTCTCACAGATTTCTTTCCGTTGGAGATTGACCTAACTTGTTTTTATGGGACCCTATAAATACGAACCTAGGTCATTTCTATCTTAAACAGAGCTGCCATTAAGAGATTCATTGAGTTCTAAAGAGATAGCTATTCTCCCTCAAATCTAAAGCTCTCTTCCTCACAAGAAACCCATTCTCTCTCATTTCTAGATCTAGAGAGAAGCTTGTTCTTGGTGAGCTCTTCAAGCTATTGCTTGATTCAAGTTTCCAAATCTTCCCTAGGCACCCATTGCTGCTCATTTCCTTGGTGCTAGGGTTTGGTAACTTCATCTTCCTCAAATCCTTCATTCCACCTATTGGGTAAGAAAAACTCAAGGTATAGGATTTTGTGGTAAGAGTATTTATTTCATCTAAACTCTTTTATATTGCTTATTGGCTCTCTCGGTTGTGAGAGAAGTTTGTGATCCCGGGTTGTGGGATTCACTTTGCCATTGCATGTATGATTTGATCTTGTGAAGGTTTTTTTTCACAAGATATTCATAGTGGAAATCTTGAGTTAGGGTTTCTAACTCAAGTATCCGGAAGGGATCCGGGTGGTTGGGACGTAGGATCACCGGGAACAAGTCGGGGAGACTTGGGTGGATCCGAACCCATTAACTTCATTTGTTAGCATTGTTAATTTCATTGTTGTCATTCAATTTAAGCTTCCGCAAATTGACTTGGTAGTTGTGTGCAATTTAATTTGGAATAATACGCCTTATTATTTTAAAGTACTATTCACCCCCCCTCTAGTACTTGTGCAGTAGCTGGTAGGGCATTACAGGAACATCGGTTTGTTTGGCTGAAATTCATGAAACTTCTCCATATGCACTTTAAATTTTGATCACCACAGGAGCACAAAGGTGTATTAGTCATCGTTATTAGTTTAATTGAATATCAATTAGTTATTTTCGTAATGTCTTAATGTGATCATATGTCACTGATTAATAATGCTTCCTTTTTGCATGGCATATGTCATTGATTTCTTTTGTGCTCTTTTAATGATAACAAAAGGGGGAGAACTTGTGTGGTAAAGATTTGATGGACTGAATTTGATGCAAGCATGTTAATAGGGGGAGCATGTTGACAGGGGGAGCATGCAAATAGGGGGAGCATCTAATTGCATATGTATTACAGCTTGACTTGTTGACTCTGACTTCCTCACTTCATAAACACATATCACGATTACATGATTCTTATTGAATTGATCAAATCTTAATTTCAAGTTGTCATCATCAAAAGGAAAAGATTGTTGGATACAACGATCTAGGATTTCTTTTTTCTTGATAACAAACCTTCATGAATATTTTGATATGTTTGTTAAGTGTTTTCAGGTACAAATAAGCATGGACAACATCAAGCATCAAACATCAAGCTCGTCAAGCATTCAAGGCCTTGCTACATCAAGCAACATCCAAGCATCAAATGTGCCCCTTTCATCAACCCACGTACACAACAGATTAAGAGAAGATGCAAATTAGAAAAGCAAATGAGAATGCATTGACAAAAAAAGAGATTGGAATTAATCAAAAGTGAAAAGCACAGGAGAATGCATTTGACTACAAAAAGAGAGTAGACACAAAAATAATTGTTGGAGCCAAAATAAAATTAATCAAAAGTGAAAATCACTACAAAGTGCTGGCAAACTACAAAATGCTGACAGAATATATATATATATATTATACATTTGACAGTGTTTTTTGAACCTAGGGCTGACTAGGACAAGCTGACTAGGACAAAAAGGTTGATAGAAAGACGGCTCAGATTAAATCTGGGTAAATGAATGATTAAGATGAGTGTTTGAAAATTTTAAGAGGAAAACTTTGTATTTTAATTACCCTTCATTTAATTAAATCCCCCCTCACGTTTGCTGTAACTTGACAGTCCATCTCCCTACGCGGGACCCGTGCATGTGCAGCAGAGAAAATAGCGACACTCTGTGCGGTATCTCTCCATTAATTGGTCTACATTATTTTTTTTAAAGTGGGGATTCAAAGCGCACTATCCAAAATAAACTGTTACGTGCACTGGGTTTTCGATTCAAAGCGCATTCTCCAAAATAAAATTAGGGATTCAAAGCGCAATCTCCAGTATTTTGAGATCTATGATGGAGAATACCGGAGAATACCGCACCGCCGGTCTGGACCACCACCGGAGTGAACAGGATCGTGACGGCGCCGTCTATGCCCTTCCTCAATCCTGCTTCTTCCCGGTATGCTCCTTAGCCACCGTTAATTTTCTTCAGTGTTATTCTTTTATTATTTTTTGTTTCCTTTCCTGTTTTTAGTAATTATATCTCCTTTCTGTTTAATATGTTTAGATCGATGACGGAGAGTCCACCGGGAACGGTGCGATTAACGATTTTCTACATGGGGCCGGTCAACATTTTCCACGTCGGAGAGGAGCAGGTTAGTTTCTATGTTTTGAATTTTCTACTTGGGCCAGTTAACGATTTTTTTTCCATTTGCATATTTGTTTTGAATTGTACTTTTATAATGTTGGTTTGTGATACGTCTATTTTACGGAAGCCCAACAGCACGGGCCCAAAGGCGTAGCCCACCAAACGAAGCCCGAAAGAACATGGAGCTAGAAACCCAACTACCGATCAGAAGCCCGTCTGCGAGATCAGGCCCGCCCGACAAGGCCCCTTCGAGGGCCCCCGAACGGCGATCCAACCCGGCCCCGGAAACGCGCAAGTCACTCGCCCACTCCAGCGATAACCGCTCCCCCGGACCCGCGATCGCTTAATGGCTGTAATTGGGAGGTGCTGGCATGGCGCAGGGAACGGCGATAGGGAGGCGGATTGAGGGGGCATGATCGGGGGCGGACGAGGGACGTGAGTCGTGGGCAATCGCGACGGGAGGCCTATAAAAGGGCTAGAAGGACAACTAGACAGAGGACGGCATCTCAGGTAACGAAAACCTAAGGTACTCCATCAACGACCTAGTTCCACCATTTCTTCTCCTTCCTCCCCCGCTCGCGCCGGTAGATGTCGTTCCGATCTCCTCACGAGTCGAACCGTCTCCGCCGAGTCTCCTCTTTCAGATCATCGTCTGACTTAGGCATCGGAGGGGATTTGGCCGGAACCAAGGTCCGGCCCCCCTGACGAGTGTACTCGTCTGCGCAGGAGGACGTCAGATCCATGGGCCGAGGCTCCCCCACCGCCCCCCGCCGGCCACGCATCAAGCAGGACGACCGAGGCTATCCCTCGTCGTCCGACCGACCGAGGCCGAGCACGTCCGTCCGAGCCGAGGCTTCCCCTCCGCTCACTAGGCGCCGAGGCTACCCCTCGTCGTCCGATTGTCCGAGGCCGAGCGTCTCACACCGGGCCGAGGCTTCCCCTCGCCCCCCTTGCAGCCGAGGATCCTAATTCGGCCCAGCCGACGTGCTCCACGTCATCCGCGACTCCGATTCGCGCCGTGTCTGCGCTGACTCGACGCACCCGAGGGACCCAAGTCGGCCCCTTGACCACGTTGACCGGGTAGTCCACGGTCAACGCTTTTGTAGTGAGAAAACACTCTGAAACATCTGGCGCCGTCTGTGGGAACGAACTGTTCCACGAAGAAACAACCCGCACTTGCAATGACACGAGCCTGCAATGGAAAGAGACGCATGCCCCCCATCCCGGAGGAGGGGAATGGCGCACCCAACAGCAACCTTGAGGACGCACCCGACGGCGATCGCCCCGCCCCCTCAACCGAAGAGACTGGCGGGTCGGAACTAGCCACGCAGGGGCAGCTCCGCGCCCTGGCCCAAGAGACCAACGCGAGCATCCAGACGTTGGTCGCAACGGTACAGCAGCTCGTCGGCGCTGCGCCGGCCAATGGAGACGTGTTGGGCGACGGCCATCGTTGGGCGGGGGGCCCTCCGATCTTACGGTCCGCTGTGGTCGATGACCACGGGAACCGAAGACCGAACACGGAGCGTCGGTTCACGTTGTCCGGCTCCCGTCAGGCGAGATCATGCGCCTCCTCCCCTTATCGTGAAAGGAGCCGAAGAGAAACCGAAGGCACGGGGGACGAATCGGTGACCGCGTCGTCTCGTCGACCACGATCACCCCACCGCAGAAGAAGTGATCGACACCACTCGAGAGACCGATCACGGCGGAGCGGGAGCTCCCGCCGGAGGAGCCGAGAACGCCGGGTCATCCCGACCCCCAGTGTGGCAAGGGCCGTGGAGCCAGCCCCGCCGGCGCCTGTGCCCCCTCCACCACCGAACGAGCTGGAGGTAGGCGGGTGTCGGACTCCCGGGGGCATCCACGGAGACCGGTGCCCTCTGTCGCGGAGAATAACCGACGCGCGGGTCCCCTCTCGATTCAAGATCCCGGCGCTGGGGAAGTACGACGGGATAGGAGACCAGGGAAACCACGTGATGGACTACGAGGGAGACATGTCCTTCCAAGGAGCCGACGATGACTTGCTCTGCAGGGGCTTCTATTCGACCCTCAGGGGAGCGGCGAGAACCTGGTACCGCAGCCTACCCAGCCGCTCCATCGACAGCTTCGAGGAACTCACCCAGCTGTTCTGCAAACAGTTCATGGCAGGGCGACAGGTAATGCCTGATGCTGAACATTTGTTTAACATAGTGCAGGGCCCGACTGAGCCGCTCCGACAGTTTATGCGCCGCTTTAACGCGGAACGGCTGAACGTGAACAACCCCCCGACCTTGTTGTCCAAACGGCCCTAAAGAAAGGGCTGCGCCATAGAGGCCTGAAGAAATCTCTGCACAACGATCCCCCGAAGGACCTCCCTGGGATCATGGCGAGGGCCGAGCGCTTCATGCTGACCGAGGAGACCTTGGCCATTGAGGCAGGAAAGGCCAGACGAGGGACCAAACGCGGCGATAGCGAGCGCCGCAGCCCCGAAGGGTACCGGACCGAGAAAAGGACGAGAAACAGGCAGCGGGGAGAGGGTACCAGGGACGCCACCCCAGACGCCGTCCTCGCTCAAGTACAGAAGGAAGAGCGCGCCGACCGCCCCCCGCCAAAGACAAAAAGAGGGGGGAATAATGGGAAAAAGTACTGCAAATACCACAAGGACAATGGACACGACACTGAAGACCGATGGCACCTAAAGAAGGACATTGAGAAGCTGATGAGCCGAGGGCACGCAAGGAATTTAGCTGACGAGCCGGTCCACGGAGAAGGAACCTCCATGCAGCCGGACAAGGGGAAGAAGATCAACACCATCCAAGGACCCCTCCGCATCATAGAGTGAGCAGGCGAGGCCCCTCCCCCAGTCGCAGCCTAGTCCAGAGGAGGTTATCTAGGGTGCATAAGAGTGGAGACCGCCGCCTCACCGGATGGGGAGGGTCAGACAAAACCAGTCCCAAGACGAGGAGCTTCGCCCTCGCCGACCGATTCCTTCGCTTGTAAGTCTTGGGGCAATTCCCCCAGCCAGCCCAGACGCCGACCGGTCTTAAGCCGAGGAGCTTTGCCCTCGCCGACCGACTCCTGCGCTCGTAAGTCTGGGGGCAATTCCCCCAGCCAGCGCGGACGCCGACTGGTCCTAAGCCGAGGAGCTTTGCCCTCGCCGACCAACTCCACCGCTCGTAAGTCTGGGGGACGCTCCCCCGGCCAACGCGGACGTCGACCGGTCCTGAACCGAGGAGCTTCGCCCTCGCCGACCGACTCCACCGCTCGTAAGTCTGGGGGCAATTCCCCCAGCCAGTGCAAACGCCGACCGGTCCTAAGCCGAGGAGCTTTGCCCTCGCCGACCGTCTCCTTCGCTCGTGAGTCTGGGGGCAATCCCTCCAGCTAGCTCGGGTGCCGACCGGTCCTAAGCCGAGGGGCTACACCCCCGCTGACCGACTTCGCCGCTCATAAGACCGGGGGCAGCCCCCCTAGTCATCAAGGACGTCAACCGACTTGTCCACTCAGGGGACAAGAGACAACCTCCCGGAGAAAGGAGGCGAGCGATCACCGTCAGCAGAGGGGCCGAGGTCGCAGCAACAAAACAAAATACGCGAGAAGTTCGAGTAAGTCAATTTCATTTCCAACAATTAACCAAGGTACAAAAGTGTGTCTTATTTACAGGAAATCAAAGTGGAGAAACCTCCTTACAAATAATCCGCTCTCGACGGACAAACGCTGGCAGAGCAACACTTGTCAACCGAGAACACAAAGTTGCTGGCTTAGACGATCATCCTGGCAATCAGCACTTGTTCGCTCCGAAGCAGAGAACAGGTAAAGAGGCCAATGGAGATTGCAGGGCCGGAGATCCATTTCAAGTAGACCGGCCCAAAGCGAAGCGAATGCTAAAAAATTTGAGGATAAAAACAAGGACGACAGGCTGGGAAGGACGACCTAGGGGGCCCGGGCTCGAGAGGTCGCATCCTCGGGCGCCTCACCCTGCTCGGAGCAAGGGGGATCGACAAGCGGAGGGGCTTGCCAGACGCGCTCTGCACAATCCCGGAAGGAGGACTGGACGACATCGACGATCCGGGTGCCGATAAGGTCCACATACTTGCCGACGGCTTCCCTAAGGACCTCGAAGATCCTCTCCCCCAGAGTCCCGACGACACCCCTCTCCACCTCCTCCGCAAACAGCGCCACCTGACGCCGGTCCGACAGTTCCCTCTGAAGCTCCTCCCTCTCCAGGCGGAATGAATCCGCCGCTTCCTCGGTCGACTGCCGGGCGTCCTCCAACTTTCCCTGGAGGGCGTCCACTCGTCCCTCTAGCTCGGCCACCCAGAGCTTGAGTTGCCGGGACTCCATCTGTGCCGCCACCGCAGCTACCTCCGCTGCCCCAGCCCGCTCGTGGTCCCTCGCAGAGGACTCCTCCAGCTCCCTCATACGGACGGCTCGACGCTGCGACTCGACGGCGAGCGTTGAACCCTGAACGACAAGACATGAGCCGAGAAGAGTGCGAAAGAAAGAAAGGGACAGTAGGATAGCCAGACCTGTTGAAGGATCCAAACCAAGGAGTCCGACACCTTGTCGGCGGGGATCCACTCAAGGAGACCACGGTCCCGAGGGAGGACGGAGCCCTCGGCCAACTGTTGAGCCAAGGCTCGGTCGACGAACACCGAACCCCCGGGGGTGACCCCGGGGGAGGCCGAGCTGCTCGCCAACAGGGCACCGACTCCCGATAATGGAGGCGGAGATGCTGCGACGGGGGCAGTCGTCAGGGTCACCGGAAGATCCTCGGCGGCCACCGCCGGGGCACGGAGCCCACCGGACTGGAGGGATCCACGCCCTCCTTTGTCCTCTTCCCTCCATGAGGCTCGGCATGATCCGAGGGGGAGCGCTTCCGCCTCGTGCCGCCTCCGCCCTCGGAGACAAGAGGGGGCACGCCGAGCACAAGAGGAGCCGCACCGGACCCGACGTTACCCCCCGCCACTTGGGCCGGTGGGACGGATCCAGCCCTTGCGACCTCCCCGGGGAGGGGACTACCAGAAGAAGGGGCGGGAGGTGCGGCCGCCACCTTGCCCACGGAGGGCTCGGCTCGGCGCACCTCCTCCTCAACGGTCCGTCGAGGTGCCCTTCCCGAGGTGCTACCTCGGCTCCGAGCCGCTCCACGACGAATCAGCTCATCAACGTCGCGGGTGAACTCGCGACCAGCCATTCCTGCAAGCAAAACCTAAATCAGGGTAAGCCACAGGGCAATCCAAGACTGAAAAAGTGACCTACCCGGAGACCACAAGACGGCCTTTAAGAGTAGGTCATCCAACAAAGACCAGATAGACTTCGCCTCCAAGGGGAGGGTCGACAGCAGCGCGACGGCCGCCTGATCAGCCTCAGAGAGGGCTAGTGTTGGGCAAGGCCGGACCGACCCGCCCCAACCCGTCAAAATCTGGGCGTCCTCCAGGAAGACCACGAAGACATAATCCGAGCTCCAATCCCCCGACCAGCGGGGTAGTCTGATCAGGCATTCCCTCCTCGAGCGGGCACGGAGGTGCAACCACGACCCTGGACCGACCGTCTGGATCTGATAAAAGTAGAAGAGAAGGGGGAGAGATGGCTCCAGACCACGAGTACAGCAGAGCGTCACGAAGCCCGCCAGTACCGCAATCGAACAGGGGGTGAACTGGCAAAGGGGCACCGTGAGATACTCCATGAACTGGATGAAGAAGGGATTGAGCGGGAAACGAAGACCCAGGCGGAACATCTCGACATAGACGCCGACTTCATTGCTCCTCGGAAGACAGATCCGCTCGTCGATGAAGGGGACTCGAACGTCGTACGGGTAGCAGAGATATCTTTCCCGGATCCCCGCGGCTGCTAGAAGAGGAGTCCTCGACGGCGTTCGGAGGATAATCAGAGGTACATTAAGCCGCACGGCAGCCGACGCCACATCATCACCGGCATAGTCCGGGAAGAGCTTCCCCTTCCCTTTATCTCGGAGGAGACGGCTCCCAGAGGAAGAACCAGATCCCACAGATCGGGACCCACCCCGCCTGGACTCAGGAGGATCCCTCGCCCCTTGGCCAGAACCACCTATCCTAAGAGCAGCCATAATATGAAAAAGAGAAAGGAGTTACCTTTTTGCTAATCTGGAGAAGACAAGGAAACGAAGGCGGCGGGAGACTCCGAGTTGTGGAAAGCCTAGAACAGAGGGAAGAGCGAGGAAGAAGTTGGGATCAACGCAGCCGGGGATCTTATATACCAGACCCAGGGGCAAATTCGAAGCGCCTGACAGGAACGCGTGGCAGGCCTCAAAGAGCCGGTGGCGTTTCGAATTCGGCGCCAAGGGAAGTCCAATCGATCCGCCTCATCATAACCTTCATTTATGACCACGCCTCGACTGACGCGCCACTCGGAACCCCAGGAGTCGCATATGTCGAACCGAGCCGGCCAAGGCCGATCGGCCCCACCGATGGGGGCAATTGATACGTCTATTTTACGGAAGCCCAACAGCACGGGCCCAAAGGCGCATCCCACCAAACGAAGCCCGAAAGAACATGGAGCTAGAAACCCAACTACCGGTCAGAAGCCCGTCTGCGAGATCAGGCCCGCCCGACAAGGCCCCTTCGAGGGCCCCCGAACGGCGATCCAACCCGGCCCTGGAAACACGCAAGTCACTCGCCCACTCCAGCGATAACCGCTCCCCCGGACCCGCGATCGCTTAATGGCGGTAATGGGGAGGTGCTGGCATGGCGCAGGGAACGGCGATATGGAGGCGGATTGAGGGGGCTCGATCGGGGGCGGACGAGGGACGTGAGTCGTGGGCAATCGTGACGGGAGGCCTATAAAGGGCTAGAAGGACAACTAGACAGAGGACGGCATCTCAGGTAACGAAAACCTAAGGTACTCCATCAACGACCTAGTTCCCCCATTTCTTCTCCTTCCTCCCCCGCTCGCGCCGGTAGACGTCGTTCCGATCTCCTCACGAGTCGAACCGTCTCCGCCGAGTCTCCTCTTTCAGATCATCGTCTGACTTAGGCATCAGAGGGGATTTGGCCGGAACCAACGTCCGGCCCCCCTGACGAGTGTACTCGTCTGCGCAGGAGGACGTCAGATCCACGGGCCGAGGCTCCCCCACGGCCCCCGCCGGCCACGCATCAAGCAGGACGACCGAGGCTATCCCTCGTCGTCCGACCGACCGAGGCCGAGCACGTCCGTCCGAGCCGAGGCTTCCCCTCCGCTCACTAGGCGCCGAGGCTACCCCTCGTCGTCCGATTGTCCGAGGCCGAGCGTCTCACACCGGGCCGAGGCTTCCCCTCGCCCCCCTTGCGGCCGAGGATCCTGATTCGGCCCAGCCGACGCGCTCCACGTCATCCGCGACTTCGATTCGCGTCGTGTCTGCGCTGACTCGACTCACCCGAGGGAACCAAGTCGGCCCCTTGACCACGTTGACCGGGTAGTCCACGGTCAACGCTTTTGTAGTGAGAAAACACTCTGAAACAGTTTGTATTGCAGGCCAAGGCTTTGATGAGGGTAACAGATCTGAGGACAACACTATTAGACGAAGAATGACCGTCAAGGTCGAGTCCAGTGATAGTTGTCACGCCCCGCTTCCCAAAAATACGGAGGCGAAGCGTGACAAGGCCCGCTTAGGCCGGAGCTGTGAAGCTCGGACCCAATAAGCGTCTGTGTGGTACTCCAAGACGAAGGAACAGGTCCCTGCAGATTAGTACGGAACAATAAAAGTACTAAAAGAGATGCATTCATTTTATTCCACAGATATCAGAAAAGTACGGAGAGTCTAAACAAAAGCCAACACGGCTACAAAACAGCTGAAGTAAACTAATGGTGCAAGCACCCAACCTAGACAGAAAGTAAACGGTGCTACGCACCCAACCTAAACTGCAGTGACACCTCTGAACCAGCAACGTGAAGATCTCTAGCTCCGGTCCTCCTCGGGCACGTACTCCGGCTCAAAGTCCTCTGGCTTAAAGTCCTCTGGCAGATCAGTGTACTCTGGCTCAACACCTGACGTACAGCACCCAAAAGAAGGAACTGTACGTCAGGTAAAGTCTACAAAAAGGAGGTTAGACTCTACTGCAAGTGCACCGAACTATTAAACAACGGTTTACTGGTTGATTAGCATGCTGGGGTTATAACAGAGTGACAACAGAAAGTAAACGCAGCAGGAAAGTAAAACGCGACAAGCAGTAGTCGTAGCGTGTGCCACCGACTACGGGGCTAGCCTAACCGGTGTCAAGACAAGACGTGACAAGACGAAACGTGACAGGACAAGACAAGACATGAGAAGACAATTGAGACATGAAGGGTTCACGCCTTACGGTTCGAGGGGGATCAGACCCTCTTGTCGTGCGCACGCTCAACCCTACCCCAAACCCCAGAACTCAGGACAAGACAATATAGGGCCACTCACTCTGCTAGGTGAGTGCCTCTATCCCCACGGTCGGTAGCGTATCGCTCACTCTGCTAGGTGAGCGACGAACGCCTCGTAGGTGAAACCGTACAACTGTATAGGACTACTCACTCTGCTAGGTGAGCGTCTCTATCCCCACGGTCGGTAGCGTATCGCTCACTCTGCTAGGTGAGCGACGAACGCCTCATAGGTGAAACCGTACAACTGTATAGGACTACTCACTCTGCTAGGTGAGCGTCTCTATCCTCTCGGTCTGCTGGGACACTCACTCTGCTAGGTGGGTGCCGAGCTTCCCGCAGGTGTTCCGTAACAAAGATCACTCACTCTGCTAGGTGAGCGTCTCATTGCCCACAGGCGGTGTATCCGTACAAGGGATCACTCAGAGAGTGCCCTATTGCCCGCAGGCTGTGCAAAACGGGACATGACGTGACAAGACAGGAAGGGTTATTCTAGGGTGTCCACACACACGCACACACATGATAGCCCTACAATATCAAAAGTTGTTGTTGTCAGGCTCAGACTTTGTCGTCAAGTCTGAGCCGTCAGGAGTCGTCCCGGACGCTATCATTTCACGTCAGGTTCTCTTTGTTCACAGTTTAATAGTTCTAACAGTCTAAGGCCTAGGCTCGGCCGAAAGAGCAAGTGAGTACACTTGCCTGCGGTGGCGAGTGTGTCGTCCGTCCAGGGCGTCTCGTCCAGGCGTCGCGTCTGCGGTCGTCCGTCTGAAACAGGTCACGGCGACGGTGTCAGGTCGCGATTTTCATCAAGTCCTATTAGGGTTTGTGTCTAGGTTGCGGGACTATCCTATTCGTCAAAGTCACGTTTTGATGTTTGTTCAACCTAGATCGACCACTACCCTATGTGCACAGAAAAAGTTGTCCGACGGTCGATCTTCTTACGGTGAGCAGCGTTTTACTGGTGCGGAAAAGTAAATTTAATTCGAGTTGTCCGATTTTAGTTAGGGTTCAGTTTTGCTACGGTGTGGGTTTGCTACGAGTTAGGGGACTAACCTTTTGACGATCGCGCACGGATCCGACGTCGGGTATGGCAACGGCGATGTATCTGCGTCGTAGATTAACGATATCAATGTAAGGAATTAAACTAACTATAATACCATTAAAATCTAGCTCATGTTAATAAAGTTATATATAACTATACTTAACATTATTGTAACTTACTAACATAGATATACAATATTCACACATTTTACCAATTTTAGCACTAACATCATGTGACGGCCTACATGTATATTTTACTATTAACCTTAGGGTACAGAGTCCTTAATATCTAAATTTTATTACACAAACTATCATTATTATAACCTATATGATTTCATTATTTAGCAAAAGGGTACATAGGGGCAACTGCTCATGTACACAGCAAGGTAAAATTTGTGAGGGGGGTCTCCACCAAGCAAAACACATGGGAAAAGTATTCTGTACTTGTTCTTTACTCGTTTTTATACTCCATTCATGCCATCAATATAACCCATGTATAACACAACTCGTAGGAATTACTCACGGTTGCTGGTAGATGGCGAACGGCGTCGCGAGCTCAGGTGGTGGCGTTGGTTGGTCAGGGCGGCGGCTTTACAGCTGTCGGCGGCCTGGGGAGTCGGGGCGGCACCTTCGGCGGACTGTGGCGGCGTGCGGGCGCGGGGCGGCTGCAGCGCAGGCGTCGGCGTCGGAAAGAATCGTCGACAGATGCTGTGCTTGCTGCTGCGGGCTTGGTGCTGCCGCCGAGAGCTGTGGCGGCGCTGGGGAGCGGGGACGCCGGAGGGGAAGAAGGTGGTCGGGGGTGTGTTCGAGCTGAGAGGGGGAGGCGGCTGAAAAAAAATAGAAACCCCTAGGTTCCTTTGTTTAATAGAGTAGGGTAGGGTTTTGAAAACTGGCCTGGGCTCTTTTTTGGTGGGTGCGGCTGCTAGAGCCCTAGGTTGATGTTAATAAACAAATAGGGTAACAGCACCCGAGTATGGTCTAAAGGTTTTTCTTAGTAAATTATTTGTGTGTGGAGTTATAGCTGTGCCATATGTTTAGCCTTAGGTATAGGTTGGGTTGAGTTTTGTAGATGGGGATAGAGAAAAGACAGAGCCACATGGGTGTGGTGAGGGATAGGTCAAAAATGAAAGATTTGTTTTATAAAACACTTTCTTTTTATTAGGTTTGATTTTCATCCACCAACGAAAGCAACAAAAAGTATTAGTTTGCTTTGAAAAAAAACGTACATGCCTATTTAAGAATAATTATATATATATATATATATAATATTTTGTAAATAGCATGATAAGAGCTAATCGGGCACTCGACGTCGAAAAATTAAAAGGAAAGTACCCGGGTGATCGCGCCTCCGAAAGGATCGAGATTACGGGGTTCGGCCGTGCGTCAGGTTCACAGAAAACGAACGGAAAGTAAAAAGGTCTAAAATCGAAGCCTGGAGTCACGACGTCACTCCAAACAAAACTGATTTGTGGGAGAACAACCCGTGAAATAACGTTTCCCAGAAATCCTACTAATAACTACTCTTCCTTACGGTCACAACGACATATCATATCGTATAGTCCGGATCCAAGAGGAGGCCAAATAAAATACAGGTACGAAAAGAGTCGTACGCGCAGAAAATACGAACGG
Organism: Scilla litardierei; assembly: GCA_030789695.1. Classification (NCBI taxonomy): domain Eukaryota; kingdom Viridiplantae; phylum Streptophyta; class Magnoliopsida; order Asparagales; family Asparagaceae; genus Scilla; species Scilla litardierei. The sequence continues at coordinate 104,362,504 of CM061132.1, forward strand.
TCGGAAAGCGGCCGTTACATTCTACCTACCTTAGAAATGATTCCGTCCTCGGAATCACGTATACTAATAATAATATAATCTATCTAATCTTATACCTGCAACTCTCATATCTACACATAGAGATCGCTAATCCTATAACTTCAAATGACGTTCCTCAATAATCCATCACAACGCGTCTCTTCACTGGATAATGCTACAACTAGAATCACGCCCTAGCATCTGACTACAGATTCATATTACCGTCCACAATTCAACAATCATCATATCCCCAATATATCATCCGTCACCTTAACTCATAATTCTATTCCCCAAAATCAATGAACCAGAAACTACATCTATCCTTACTCTTAACATCTAACCTCCTAATAATACTAAAATCCATCTTCATAACATCTCATTCATCTCAACATGTCGTATTACTTCCACTGTCTTTTCACGTCAACTTAATAATCGAACTTGATGCTTTAAATGTTCTACTCATTCTCATGGTCACTCTAAATCCTACCATACTCTGTAGCCATCCATATCTACCATTCGTCTAAGCCTCAAATCTGATAAGTTCTCATACTCACGCATATAATCTCATTCAACCAGAATTCTCCATTGAGTCCGCCACACTTCGGTTTTATAAATAAGTCTTGGACAACCCGTTCTTTCCATCCGAAAGAAAACTGATCTAATATCCTTGTTATTCAAACCAACTAATCACCGATACAACGCATCCCATCTCACTCTGAGCTTACCCGTAAACATAATCCTATAACAAAACATCTAGTACTAACAACATCATATTAAAAGATAACACTCCTGAAGAGGGAAAGAAAGAATGTTTAAGGCCTAAGACATATTTTAAAACATGGAGTAAAACGTGTGGAGTCGTGATGTTGGATGGGGGAAGATAGGGGGTTGTGATCCCGTGGACTAATTTCAAAACTCCAAATGTTTGATTTTGAAAGGGAACAAAAGTTTTGTAACATACATAAGCTACCAAGAATAAGCTAAGTTAAAATATGGATTACAGTTGATGGGAAGCCATTTTCCTACCAAGTTCCTGATATTTCCCTCTGATTGACTTAGCTTGATACATTGACTGAGCACTAATTTTCCTCATTCTGAACATTGACTGAGCATGATAAGAGCTACTCAAAATCAGTTGAGTGCCTTGGATGAGAATCTGATCTTGACCTTTACTTGGGGAGAAACTTTCCACTGGGCTTGTTCAAATGCCCATTAAGGTAGAGTGTAAAATTTTCAAATGGTGCCCTGGAGTGGTTCAACCATCTCTTTTCTTTGTCTCCCCTCTTCCTCATAAGCCACTGTAGAAGCAAAACTTAGATTTTCGGGTAAGATTATAGAACTCACGTCGCATTCATTCACATCTCTTGGCTCCTCATATATATGGGGTATCACGTGTGCTCCTTTAATCTCCTGCAATATCTAAATTAGCTCATGCCAAAATAAACAGACACTTCAAAAGTGGTAAGCAACTTCATATGATGCAGGTAAGTTCTAATACCTCATTGTATAACATACTGATTCTGTGAACCAAGTGATGGATTCTTATCGTTTTTCGGTGGGGGGGTCAAACTTCAGATGACCGAAATCACAAATATGGATGAGTCCGCAAAAGGCAAATATCCGAGCAAATTCATTCAAAGACTGCCAGAGTCAATACAGTCACTTTAAGGATTCAAGTAAAACCTGACTCCTAGCTGGGTCAAATCCGTTCGCCAAATACTGAAGGATTTGCCATCTGCCAAGATGGCCGGGGATTCGCTGACGAAGAGCCCAACATTGGAACAGGTTGAGACCGAAGGAGATGAAGCTCTTCAGAGGATTCAAGGTACACGTCAGCCCTCTGTTTCTTTTATCTTCGCAGCTCCTGAATTATCACAATTAACATAAAAGAGCGGGAACTCTTGAAACTTTTCTTGGTTAACAGATGATATCAGTTTACAGAATGTTCGTCTCAACAAGTTGAGCACAGCTGGATTTGAAAGGTCATATTCACAATTACGCTCGCTTCCTTCTTCGGGGTTGACCTGTAACTAATAAGAGAGACCTTATAGCATAAGTGGTAATTAGAAGAAATTATGCTTACCTGTGCAGGGAACATTCGCGTATTTTGCCGTACACGTCCTCTTCTAGGAGATGAGAAGCATGCAAAACCTGTGGTTACACAGATTCAAGCAATGCCTTTCTGAATATTACTGGCAACAAGAGTAAACAGTATAATTTTGACAAGGTTTTCCACCCAGACACCACACAAGGTAGAGGATGTCTGGCATGTTATATATCTAGAATAAATCTGAGCCTAAACACATGAAACAAATCTAAACTCAAATTTTTTTGGCAGACTATGTATTCTCTGAAATTGAACCCGTGATTAAATCCGCATTGGATGGATACACTGTTTGCATATTTGCTTATGGGCAGACAGGCACGGGGAAAACGTATACAATGGTACGGCTTCGTGGCTGGAATTTGGTGACTCTCAAGGAATGACTTGGTCGTGATTCAATCAGTAAGAAATACAATGGTCCTTGTTTTCTGATGTTTGTTGTTTGCATGATTTAGGAAGGCAGGCCAGATTGCCCTGGTGTTGCGCCACGAGGGATTGAAGCAGTGTTTGATCAAGCATCGGAAAGCAACTGCAGATTTCAGTTCACTTTCAGCATGCTTGAGGTTTATATGGGAGGCCCAAGGGATTTACTTGTTCTTCCCAGCACAAGGAGTGGATGTCATAAAGCACCTAGGCAAGTTCTTAGGTTTTATGTTGATCAACAAAAGAAAAAACATATTTGTCGCAACCAACTACTTTGCACTTTAAATGGACATGTTGCAATATTTGTCAACCATGAAACAACAAAAACAACGAGAGCCATATCCACATTTATGGGGTCAGCTACACACATTCTTTCTTCATCAGCTCTGTGAGGGCCGCTGCATTTTTGAAAGAGGGACTATGACATCCTTTTTTGCTGTTCAGTCCAACATTTAGGTATTTCCCTAGTCCTTGTATCTCCATCTATCACTCTATCACCCTCGGCGGACACACTCATTGGTCTCCATGCACCTGCACAAACCAACTCACTTGATTATTGTCTTGTATTTTTTTCCTCATTTGAAGCTACCTCTAACCTCGTGGCATCCATCGACTCATGTCATATCTTTACTATATTTCCACCATCCAACTATACATTTCTGAGCATAGCGGTTTTCTAATTGCCTAGTACAATGACCCGATGCGCATGGCTGCCATATATCCATCTTACATAACCTTTCCTTAAATTTCATAGGTATTCACAATGACATAACACAACAGAAGAACACATTTTAACGATTCCAGCCAGAATATGGTTCAGATGCTAGTATATTTTGCACTCATATGAACATATAGTTGAAACAACATACAACCAACAAAACCAACTGAAGCCAACATGAAAAGAACAAAAGTTCTCATATAGGAAGATACATGATAATTAACTCCTGAGAGGAGAAATGGTTAAGACAGCCTCATGAGATGAGACTGCAGTTCAATGGGAGTCACCAAAATGATAATGATTTTTCAGTGTGGGTTGTCAAATGCTTTAGGAAGACTGTTTCTTGGTAATGCAATGCAATTGTTAAATCAATTATCAAGTAATTTATGTTGATAAACAACCATTGAAACATTTTTGGACGAAGACCTAGTCATTCCAGGACCAAGACCTGCATTTGGTTGTTTCTGTAAAATCGGCACTTCCAGCTAGGGCCTCCTTTAAGCTGTAGTCCTAAAGTAACTTCCATTTCCACTATCTAGTGTCTTCTATGGTTCACCCAGCCTCAACCCATCATAAATGGAATTTCATCAGTATAAGGTTGCCACTCATGAGCAAATTTGATGTTAACAGTTTCTTCTTGCATCTCAACAGACACTGTTATCTTGTTCAATGCATAAAAATGAGATAACAATCGGTGCCCATTTTGAATATCTTTTATTTTATGGGCAATTATCTAATTCAATCATTAGTTGTTTATCAAAGAGATTTCTCAACTGGCATCCCGGGTTATTATACTACTCAAGCAACACTGTTTCATTGACACCCGAAAGAAAGAGAGAGGTCAGGAGAGGGGCCGACAATTTTGTTACAGTAGTGAACACACAAACCAAGTTGAAAACATATCTAGCTCGAAAACTTAAGTCATTAGATAGAGATGCAACTTCAATTTTATCTTCCTCCCCTTTTCTTCTTATGGGCCTATTTTTTTCAACACCCCCTTTCAAACTGATAGTGGATTCAATCTGTGTTTGTATTTAGATGGGATGACTAGCGACAATGCTGAAAAAATAAGAGGGATGTCAAACCTGAGATCAGACTCAAGCAAAATCGGATGACGAAGGAAGCCGAAAGGAATTAAGTAACAAAGGATGAGCTGAGCAGAACTAGAGCTCTGATATCATGTAAAGATAAATGAAGAGATAGCGGGATAGAAGCACACAATTAGCTAGATTGGTGAGAACACAAATTGAGTTGAAACCTTTCGGTTAAAAGCGTAAGACATTAGGTAGATGCCCAACTTCACTTTAATGTTCCTCGATTTTTTTTTCTATTTTTCAATGTGGAACTATTTTTCCATATTTTTATTAACAGATACATTTATTATGAAGCCATATCCTTGTCTGGGACGTATTCTTGGGTATTATTTGGCTCATCCCCACATCCCCATCATGATACTTCTTAAATATTGCTAGGCTACACAGACTCTTCAAAACAGGTAACGTGTCTGTGTCTGATACCAACACTTGCTGGACATGTATTGAGCATTTTGATTCCGTATCCAACTTTAAAAACCTAAAAAATTGCATTTCTGAGCTATGTCAGCTTTAACTAAAAATCTAAAGATCGTGTATCGGACACTTTAAAGCTATATGTCTCTTTAAAAATATAAAAATAGTCTTCTTAACCAAACAAGTACTATGTCAACGCTTAAACATCACAAGAAGTGGATTACATGTTGATTAGATTTTTTTTAGATCGTTTTGTTTGATTTCATTACTTGATTAGAAACAATGAATTTTGTCTTTGACATTTATATCTGTTCATTTTCATAGAATACATCTTAATTGCTATGGGTTTTGTTCTGAACTAGATATAAATGTCTATGCATGCACATAAGTTGTTATATCGTCATGTCCTCGTATCCTATTTCCATGTCGTGCCGTTCTGTGTATTGTGTCAGTGTCCATTCTATTAGTTGCCCGGATACCTCCACTACACTTCTCTAATGTGTCCTTACCTGAGAACATATGTTTAATTTATCCTCATTTGTTTAATATTTTTATTTTTTGAATTCACTATCTCGTTACTTGCCAGGCATATTTTGTTACCTTAATATAATACTTCCTAGATATACATATCACACATGGAATTATCTTTTTCTTTTCCACGATGATTTCTAGTGGCATGCAACTGTCCATATCCACTCATCTAATCAGTCAATTTAATTTTGCTTTCATTTTAGTATACATTAGGTTTATGCATACACTAAAGCTTAGAAATTAAATATTCATGTAATTTTCTTTTAACAGTCTCTCGATCCAAATGGATCGTAACGGCAGCATTGAGATTGAAAATCTTGTTGCTATCAAAGTGACTGATTTTGAACAAGTGAAAAGGTTATATAAATTGGGTAGCCGGTTAAGATCAACAGCTCCAACCATGTCCAATTCTACATCAAGCAGATCGCACTGGTAAGTGCTTTTGCTTATATTGTTGTGATCTATGGGGAATACCTTGCAATTATAATAGAACTACAAATTTTTCTACTCTGTTTCAGGACAGCCTGATCCGTATATCAATAACCTCATCTGGAGCAAATGGCAGACGGAGGGAAACAAATAAGATACGGATGGTTGATCTGGGTGGAAGTGAAAGATTGTTAAATACACAAACAAGTGGAAGAAGGCTCAAAGAGGGAAAGGCCATAAATCTGTCACTGTCAGCCCTAGGTGATGTCATAGCGCACTGCAAAGTAAAAAAACCGCATGTGCCTTACAGGTATATTTAATTAAAACTGCCATAAAAATAACTTTTGAGTGTGATTATTTTCATCCCTTGGACAAAGCAAGCGATTAAGTTGCCACATTTGACAGGAATAGCAAACTCACACAAGTTCTCAGAGACACACTAGGTAATTCTACTCTTTCTCTGAATAGCTCTGCATTGATTATTTATGCAAACTAATTCGGCAGGTATCTGAGATATTCCAGGTATCGCTAATTCCAATTGAATCATGGTTCCAGGATCAGATTCAAAAACTTTGATGATTGTCCATGTCAGTCCCAAAGAAGAAGATATGTGTGGGACCAAATGTTCCCTTGGTTTTGCAACGATGGTTAAAAATATCCACCTTGGAAATGAAGAACCAACCGTAAGTAAACATGTATCATCTTCACTACACAAATTCTACAGAATAGTAACAGCTAATGAAAATATTAAAAACATTATTCTAGCGACTACAACTTCCCCAGATAACTTTATAATCCCAAATTAACGAATACAAGCTCCATATTTGCAAACAAAAGTAATATCACTATTAACTAGATTGCATAACTTAAATTTGTTTCTAAATATACTGACAGAGTGATGATCCCATAAACAGGAAATAAAAGCTAAGAAAGAACTGGCAATGGTTGAACTGCTCCAGAAGGTTAAAGAAGTTGAAAGTGAAAGTCAGGATGTTAAACGGGATATTGAGAGGCTCAACAAGAGAATGGAGCAATTAATAGGAGCTGAAGCGCAAAATGATGGACATTTTGAAGCTTCACATCCATCTGTGGAAATGATGCAACCTACTGGAAAGGACAAGGCACATAATGTCAAAGGTTCTACAAGAGCTTCAGCAAGCCTACCTAGATTCATGAGGGCAACTATCTGCAGTCAAAAAAAGAAAGGGGTAGATCACCAGAACTCATTGAGTCCCAGCACGAAACCACCAATTCCCCCAAAGAAGCAAATGCATTCATCAGTTTATGCTGAGTCTGTGACTTTCCCAGTTAAGACTGTGGTTTGGCAGTCTGAACATGGCTCAGAGTGTAGCATATCCACAATTAGCGAATTGAAATGGAATTACAATGCAGATGATGAAAATGAATTCAGTCGAGAAACATCGGAGTATGAGATTAAAGAGGCGGTCTTCCCAGAATCAGATGAATCCCCAAGAAGGTTGATGGCCTCTCTTTCACGTGAAGATGCTGATGAGTTAGAACATGGTCAGGCAGGCAAACTAAACCAAAAGAGTAATTTTGTGGTTGACTGTTTGGTTCAGTTAGGCATAAAGAAGCTAATCAATTCATACACTCCGTCGAACAAACAAGTCCATGCTATTCCGACTATTACTGCAAAAAATTCAAGTTCACATACTCAGGATGAGAAAAAAGTAATGTTAGACAATACAATTGAGAACTTGGATGAAGCTGTCATTAGAGAAGAGCCTCACAAGAATAAGAATCTGGCATTCCTGAATGTACATGATTTAACAGTCGGTTCATCACCAGATATGACAAGTAACAGGCACCATCAGAACAATGATTCAGATCAAAGAGATCAGAGAATCAAATGTGTAGAAGAAGACAAACCAGAGTTTAGTAATAGCTCCAATGGAAATGAGGCTGATAAGCAAATTCCTCTAACAGAAATTGGAAGCACTGTATGCAAAGAAACATTAGTCAATATCTACAATGAGGATTCAGTTGCCTCTGCAAAACACAATAAGATTACTGATGAAATTTGCTTATTCTCTATGAGATCAAAAAGATCGCTATTGATGGTCGACAATATAACAACAATGGATCGGAAGTCTGCAGTTCTAGAAGACTCGGCAATACCTATTGCCACCTCCAAAGAAGGAAAACATGAAAAGGGTAATTCACTGACTGTATTTATAGTGCAAAGCGTATCAGTAATGTTTTTAGGAAATCAAATTAGAAGACAGTTGTTTAGCCACAAATTTAACAAATCTGGAAATGGCAGGATATGATAAAACATCATCAAATTTTAGATACCGTAGTTCATTAGATGGTTTTGCACACTTAAAGAGGTGTAAAGATGCCTAGATATGCTGCCCAACCAAGAATAAGATAATGTCTCAAGCATTGGTATATCTACATTAGCTTTCCCACATGTAACAGAAATTATGCGAAGAAGCTTATTAAATGCAAAATTTGATGGATTGTCCCCAACTAGATTGCTTTCTCAACTTGCAGAAACCTAACTTTCCAAGCATCTCATGGTTGTGCATAAAATACTTTGATCCGATTGCAGTAGTGGGAATATTGTAACTCTTTAACGTATCTAACCTATGCACATGCAGTAGAAAATGGTCCATATTAACGTTGCAGTCGATAGTACAGTAAGCCCTTTCCTGACATTAAATCTGTGTTGAGATTAGTACAAAAAGTATGTATATTTATATATACATACATTCGTATGTACAGATGTGCATACATAAATACACACACATACAAGTATACTTATGTGCGCGTGTGTGTATGTGAGAGAGACTATGCTCGACACAACACTATGTAACACGGACACTTCAACCATAGAACCATGACATGTCAAACACACGTATAGGACATGATATTTCTATTTCCAATAAATTTGTTTAGTGTTTCCGTGTCGTGTTGTGTTGTCACCGTATTTATGCAATATATACTCGAGCAGATAACAAATGCCGATCCGATAAAAAATTTTACTGTGGCAACTCAAATATGAAATATGTTATGTTGAATGTGAGCAACAACATTAAACAACTTACAAAAAATATTCAACTAATCTGCATGTGGTTTACCCATGCAAAAAATGACAACATGACCAACATTTCAAAATTGTCATAACATTGACTAATATTTCCACTTGATGCATAGGTGAAACACATAAAAAATATCTGAATTTTAATTTGTAAGGAGTACAAATGTGTTATATCATATCAACAAAACAACTTAACCATTTGGGAAGCCAAATTTTAGTCTGGGTTAATTATACAAAACACCACTATATTTTCACGAGTTCTACACTGACACCCAATGTACTTTCAAATCTTATATTAACACATTGGCTGTTGTCAGGATTAAGTTTTTCATTAAAAATAGTCCTACTTTTACTTAATCCTCTAATTAATATTATTTTGATCAATTATTTGTACAATTATTCTTAAATTTCGGGGTTAAGTGGAAGTGGGACCATATTTAATGGAAAACTTAAACCCGTCGATAGTCGGTGGTTAGTGTAGGTATCAAAAGTACATGCATGTTAGTGTAAAACTTGTGAAAATACAGTGGCATTTTGTGTAATTAACCCTTTTAATTTTAGATAATAGAATCTACATATTTATCCTCTCAAGTGAAACATAGTCTCGCGCACCATATGTGTGTAGAATGCTAGGAATGAGCCGACAGCTCGTTCCCAGCTATGCCTTACCAAGAGACAAGGGGGGAGGGCATGCCAGAAATGGGAAAATATGCATGCCCACTTTCCCCCTTCTCTCTTGGTAGCTCATAAAATGCGAATGAGCTGAGTCAACACGTGTGCATGCACATATATGAGAATAATGGATATATGCTTCATATACTGGTAAGCATGATTCCATTAAATTTTTGATATACATATATATTAGAATAATAGAATTGTGTTGTCAGTGTAAGAAATTTCTTACGTTGGTAGCATAATTCAATTAGATTTTTTATATTTTTAAGAATTTGATACTTTGGGAGTTATTTACATATAGTTAAACCTCAACACATCAAAAATCAAGTGAACACTAGTATATTTGGTCATCGATCAGATCATTAAAAGTAATATTATCATGAAGCTATCAAATTTGTAACAATCCAATCAACAATCAAATGGGCTATAGTTCAATTTAATTTTTGTTGTGTTGGAGTTTTAGTATGTGTATATCACTTCGATAGCATCAAAACTTAAAAATGTCAAAACCCTAATAAAATTATATTGTAGCACAAGAAATTTAATCAGTCCATTATTTTATATACGTATCTATGTATATATGTATGTTATATGAGAATAACGGATATCATATAACATGTTAGCATGTGTATCATATGGCAGCCAAATAGTCCTCTCCATATTTTTCAAACGATCGGTTCACCATTTTGATCTTTATATTTTACCAAACGCATCAAAAATCTAGTGAACCTAAAAAATTTCTTATCTATCTAATAGGGAAAAAAATTAGTGTTGTACACCTGCTAATTTTCTAAAAGGTAGATCGACGAGCAAAAAGATTTAGGTTTACTACATCTTCGGTGCATTTTGTTTTAGAATATGAAGATAAAAATAAACAGTTTTAATCATCCAACAATTTTGCAGAGTAAATTTTCCAAAACAATCATATGACATAAGTGTTCATATGACATATAATACTCATTATACACACACAAGCATGTGCATATGCATATGTAAAATAATACAGTTATCAAAAGAAAACATTCAACATGTTTGTCGCTACATTATCTACTTTATTTTTTGATTTGCATATAAATTTTGTTGGTGCAAAAGGCTTAAATGTATTGCCATATCCTAACTTGTAAGATAGATGAACATGAGCTTCATCAATTATTTTTTCTATCATGCATCATGTGCCTCTTTGCTAGGCATAAAAATTATTTGTTTTAAAACCTCATGTAAACAAAGCAACTTTTTCGATTTTAAAGGTCTGGATGCAAAAAAAAAAGCATACCTTGGTGTAGGCTCATCTCATCAGTATTACTAGCGAAGAGCATTTATGTAAAAATCATTGTCACATCAGTTGGAATGTTTTGGAACCATCAAACGCTTCACTGAAGACCGAATAAGCCGTGAGGCCCACTTTTTAAGGGAAAAAAAGAGCTAGTTGACCCCTTCTTATGAGTCTGACCTTTTGGTCTATGCACTCTTTTTCCTTTATTTTTTTTGTTGTTGAATGACCTGATAACATTAAATTTCCTAAGTTGTCATCCAAAAAATCAACTCAATGTTTCTTTCTTTGATGATCGGAACCATTTTTGTTGGCTTCATATACTAAAATATAAATACATCAAGTAAACATTATGTAGTATGCACATACATCGGATCGTTAGAAATTTAATAGTTTTATGATAATATAACTTTTCCCAACCCTAGATGAGATGGGGTTCACTAGATATTTAATTTATTTGGATTATAGTATATGAAGATCAACATGAATGGTATCGATCATTGAAGAAAGATATGAGGTGGATTTTTTTGGATGACAATATAGGAAATTTTCCGCACGGCCGAGTCGGATATATTGTTCTCATATTATATTTACACGCGCTCGTGTGTGTGAATATATGTTTACATGCATGCATGTATATGTATATGCATATATAAGTACATAACTATATACATAAGTAGAGGTTGACTTGGATCCATTCGGATGAATCAAACATGCGAATCGATCCAAGTGGAATTTAAAATTATGCATCGTAAATAGATAATCTGATCCGTTAGATGTGATCTAACATATCTAAACTATCTACAAACAAAATTTCAAGTGATTTGGACATGTTTTGCGCATCCATTAGGGGGTTGCAAAATCAATGTTTTTGAATAGCCATAAAATCGACTAATTTTGCAACCACTTGATGGATGCGCAAAACATGTCCAAATCACTTGAAATTTTGTTTGTATGTAGTTTAGACATGTTAGATCACATCCAACGGAGCTGATTATCTATTTAGGTTGTCCAATTTTAAATTCCACTTGGATGGATCCGCATGTTTGATCCATCCAAATGGATCCTAGTCAACCTCTAAGTATATGTACATGTGTGTGTATAGTTTTGATATTTTAGATCATATGTAATGAAATTGATTTTAAATTTCAATTATAAAATTTAAATTTTGGTTGATAGGATCATCACCTGTGATACTCTTGAGTGGAGCTTAGTTTAACTATACACCCAGATAGAGTTGAAGTTTTAGTCTAGGGGATCTTCACTTTTGTTTAATAAACCCCTTTTATTTTCATAGTGTGTCATTAAACAAAAATCTGAACATGCATGTAGTTTTACAAATCAAAATATAAAGGTTCACTATGATTGAAACCTTACATTATCTACACATGTTTTATAGAGGCCAAGCAAACACTGAAATTTGTCAACTGAAAACAAATATCTACCCATAACAATTCTTATTTTAAGTGTTACACGCGTCTTCTTTAAGCTAAGCAAACACATATTTATTATAAACACATAGGTTATAGCCAAAAGGTACTTTGCGTGTATGTAGACGTTGCCTACGGCTGATTATGGTGCACCAAATTGATCTCTGATTTCCAAATTCTTCCACAATGTAGTTTAGCCCTAAATTATAGTGTTTACTAAAGTAAATGAATACTGAAATTTCTTCGGCACATGAAGGAACATGAACTGCACTTTACCTTCAACAATGAGGAAACCTGGCATAGTGTTGTCAAGATTATTTTGAAAGCACCCCTAAACTTCTAGCAGGATTTCCTTTGAAGATTTACTTTATGACATTAGTCACTCAAAGAACCAGAAGACAGGGTGCATTTAATTAGACATATGATACCGCTTTTAAACTATATTTATGACAAGAGAGTGCATCAGAATATGATATTTGCCTGACGTGCCAATCAAATCTTGCTGATTTCTGTTACAATCTTCTATCTAAAAAGGTACCTGGAAATTTACAGGGCAGTCAAAGAATTCTCCATGGTTTGATCTTGTTCAAAATATCAACAAACCCAGTCAAAATCTTGTTAGTTATAAAATAGACATTATAGCAATCACGTATCTGCTGTTTAGAACAGTTTGTCCAGGAACATATAGTATATTGATCATCACCAGTCATATGAAGCTTTACCTTACACCGTGCTGCATTTGGCTTTTTTGGCTTTCAGATATATACCAGCTTCTTGGACAAACAGTTCGGGCATTATGGGCGTGTGCTCTTTTAGGATTGGGGGTACGCAGTTTGGGATACGGGCATGACTTCTTCCATGCTTTAATGTTTTAAGAGGCTTGCATCGATGTTCTTACCAAAATATATCAGGATAAACGCAAATTGTTCACTACACAGTTCTTCCTTCTTTTTTATTCTTTTTTCTCTTTATCAGAGAAAATAGTTCTGATGTAAATTAATGTAAATTAGAGAAACAGTAGCTTAGAACCACATATTTGTAAATTGGGAGACAATGTGTGTTCCCATAAAACAAAGTTCATACATTCCACACCAACCCTCCAGCAGAAGCGAAGTGTTCAGGTTTGGGCTTAAGGACTGGTGGATGCAAGTTTGCTTCCAGTGCCTATGCACAATATCATGCAAGGGAACGTCAAAAGTTGTGGCCGCTATATTCCCCGTGATTTCAAGAGATGCTACAGAAAAATATGTGATTTAGATATTTCCAACAAAGAAGCCTTCAGAAAAAGTCACAAAGGGATGCTATATTCAAAACTCTAACATAAGTACATGTACATATGTGAGTTTTTGTTTTTTATATAATGTATTATCTATTAGAGATTAGTTGTTAACATATTAAAATTGAAACATTTGCACACGTTATTCAAGTGTCATTAGGCGTCCTGATTCCTTGATTTGTCCAAATGTCCCAACATCTAACATACTCAAAGTTTGAATTAAGTGCTCAGGTAACAGTTTTAAAGGTTCCGGAAAGCAAAGAAGATCTAAGGTAGGCATGGATGTATGTTTGTAAACTATTCTTCGGAATCCCTCGTAATTGTTACGGAGAATACATCAATGTGTGAGGGGAAGGCATATTGTTTATGGTCATATGTTGTGTTAGTTAATGGTATGTATTACAGGTGTATTTCCTTAGCCCTCCAAAGGCCCAAATTGGCTTGGCCCACTTGTCTACAGCTAAGGCCTATGCTTGATCAACATAGAAGATGATACTTTTCTATATACAAGAATAAAACTTAAATATCCTTAGGGATATGATACGCTAGGGCACAACTGTATGGCTAATTGTGCAGTTACCCAACTGCCCTTTGACAATCCTATATATATACTATGTATCTCCGTCTACTCAAGCACGCATGATCTACCCGTACAAATCCATATTATACATCTCGTACATAAAATGACTTGGGCATTGAAGTGTTTTAGATTAGGAGCCATCCAGATCTATCATGATCTCTAGTTTGACATCTCGTTTGTGGTTTTGGGTCCCTTTTGTCGGTCCCTTTGTTAGAATCAGATTGTTTCTATTGTCTTGGCCATTTTGCATTGAAGGCAAGTCGACCATATTTGAGTTCGGGTCAGGTTGCCCTGTGTAATCTAATTCTAGATCCATTGGCATGCAGAATATACGCTGCAACAGTATGATTTCCATTCAATAAATTAAACACATTAACTCAGAATCTTGAGTAAATTAGCACCAGGGTTGAACTAATATAAACTAAATAAAACAATGTTACGCTTGTACGTTGTTTCTCAGTGAGAGAAAGCACATACTTGCATTGATGGTGGCACAGCGGTTTCTCCTTTTGCTTGGAAATCTGACCTGACCATTTGATATGCAAGGGATTTCACAAGTTCTGCTTGTTTCACAATAATTCTCAAATCTTGTGAAAAGGACATTAAAAACATGAAGCATTTATAAAAGAATACTTCGAAAATATTATGCTAACTAACCTCACTTGCATGAACATATTTTTTTTCTTTTTAAATACACAGACTGTGCTTACGAAGAAATTGTGGATAAAGTCAGGTGAATGTTGTTTTCCACTAGTAACTATGTGTATGTTTCAGTTGACAAATTAAATGTTTAAGTGTTGGCAATAATGTATAAACCTGTGTTTGGTTGGTTAAACCATACCTCTTCTTAAACTCCTTCATGTATATCCGTTTCGAATTGCTTTGCAGACAGAGTCAATTTCGAGAATGCCTTTTATGTAATTTATGTAGCAATTTATCCTTCAAACAGAAGCAGACCATCATAAAGTATTGGACAATTCCCAGTTATTTATTTTCAAGTGTCCATTTATCTCATACAGAACTTCATATATCCTCTCAAAGCAAGGATGTGCTCCATCCCTCGATGTAAACTCATGGACCCTCCCATCTATTTCGATTGAACTCCCTCCTGGAACCGTTCTAACACCTTCATCCTTCATCACTTTTCTTAACTTCCCAACATCATGCCACATCTCGCATGTTGCATAAATATTGGATAGAAGAGTGTAGTTCCCACCGTTATGCGGCTCAACCTCCATGAGATGCCTCAAAGCAACCTCTCCCAGCCCAACATCTCCATGATTCCTAGCTGCTGACAAAAGAGATCCCCATATTGCAGCATTTGCTTCATGTGGCATCTCTCTAATTAAATTGTGTGCCTCTCTTAAATATCCGGCACGGCCTAGGAGATCAACCATGCATCCATAATGCTCAATTTTTGGTTTGATGTGATAATGCGAGCCCATCTGTTCAAAATACCAACGGCCCAAATCAGTTAGTCCCATGTGACTACAAGCCGATAAAATGGATAGAAAAGTGACATCATTTGGCTTGACTTTGTCCTCTTCCATCCGATGAAATGTGGTGAGAGCTTCACTGCCACGCCCATGCAAAGCAAACCCCGCAATCATCGTAGTCCAAGTAACCACGCTCTTATTCTTCATGTTCTCAAAAACGTCTACCGCCTTCTCTATGTTACCAGACTTGGCATACACGTCAATAAGCGCATTCATCAGAGGAACAATCTTATCCAACCTTTTCCGATCTATATAACCATGAATCCATTCCCCCAAATCCAATGCACCAATTTGAGCACAAGCCGATAGCACAGCCAGCAAAGCAATCTCATCAGGCTCTATGTTATCTTCAAGCTGCATCATTCTAAACACCGATATTGCCTCCTCTGAGCGATTCATCTGTGCATACCCAGCAATCACCGTCGTCCAAGATATCACATTCCTCTCAGGCATCCGATCAAACAGCCTACGAGCACTATCAACATCTCCCACCTTGACATAACCTGCAGTCATCGCATTCCAAAGAACCGCATCTCTGTATGGAATTCCATCAAACAGATGGCGGGCATCATCAATACTCTTACAATTCGAGTACATATGAATCAAACCAGTCGAAATGTGGATATCCGACCACAACCCATGTCTTAAAATTTGGCCATGAATCTGTTTGCCTGTCTCGAGAACCGAGAGATAAGCAACTGCCTTGAGCACAAAAGGGAAGGAGTAGGTATCGGGCCGAAGACCCATTGCTTGGATTCCATTGAAAAGAACAATGGCGTCTCCGGCAGATTCAGACTGAGAGAGGACTTTGATCATGGTGTTGTATAAATAGAGATTGGGATTTTGTTTGAGTTTGAAGACGGAAAAGGCATAGTCTTTTAGACCCAAGAGCGAGCAGGTGGTGATGAACTTGGAAAGCAGAAGATTGTCGCGATCGAGGCCGCGGAAGATTGCAAAGGCGTGAACTTGAGCAAGGTGCTTGAAGGTGGAGCAGCGCGTTAGAAGCGAGATGAAGTATGGGATGTCTTCCGTTGAGAGAGGATGAGAAGAAAGAGTTGAGAATGAGAGGAGACGGAAAGAACTGCAGCGAGAGAAGATCATTGGTTGTTGTCGAGCATTTCAGCCCGACCCCGTGCAAGACTAGTGGTCTGCACCGCAAAATTATTATGAGTTTTGTAGGATCTGTTATGCTTGTTATATAACTAGAAATATATTGGGCACAAAGTTGCACGGCCATTCAAAAAAAATCACATAATCAAGACTCGGGACCATATATAAAGAGTGTTGTTATTCGCACCACAGAAATTTATAAATATACCATACTACTTGATACATCACACCTATATTTTTAACATCAGATGTTCGGATTTGGAAATCCGAACGGCTTTAATACTTATATTCTTTTGTTCGGAATTGCAAAGCCGAACAGTAAAATAAAATATGTCTTGTGTTCGAATTTACACATATATTGTATTAGAGCCGTTCGGATCTCCAAATCCGAACATCTGGAGTTAAAAATATAAGTGTGGTGAATCAAGTAGTGTAGTGTATTCATAAGTTTCTGTGGTGCGAATAACAACACTCCCATATAAATGTTTCGCTGGACGCACAACCATGTTCAAATGATATTATCTTAGGTTTTTTTAGGGTTTCTTGACGGCGAGTGTCTTTTTGGTTATTTTTGGTTTTGGTTGTGTTTTGAGTAATGATTTGACATTTTAGTACAATATCGCATGGGACAAACATGCCACATAGAACAAACAATGTCATGCTTACAATTTCCTATTTTATAGAATAGATAATTAAATGTAAATCAACCAAAACACCTTTAAATCACGAGTAGAATGAATATGTGATGTATGTCTACACCAACCACTCAAAAATTGTTTTCCAATATTTTTTTAGGTTGTTATAACATTCTAAACCACAAAACCAGATAAAAGTCAACCTTAATGGGTTTGACATGTGATTCTTTCGTTACAAAAAGTTCAATTGTTTTGAAACCGTTGATTTTGCATCAATTGAATCAAAGTTCAAATAACGTTGGATTGGTATTTTGATCATCAATGATGTGCAAAACAAATTTGAAAAAAATTAATATATATTGTACTTACGGACAGGAAATTTTCCATGCTAACAACACATTTACATTATTCCATTAAACTGTTATGTGTACAAGTTTACCCCCATAGTTTGCTAGACTAAATCCTTAAGATTTGATGCCATTAAGTTTTTCCGTCAAAGAAAAATCCACATACGTAATTGAGCATGTCTAATGTTATTTTTAATTGTAATAATTAACATCTGACGCCATATTATAGAATATTGAATTGATTTGGAAAGGGTTAGTGTTTAGATTGTCATATGATAAGTGTTATGTCATAATTTGAGTCACGGCATTTAGCCGGCTCGGAGTTAATTATTCGTCTAAGTATGCCAAAGGCCCAATGGCCAAGGAGAGCCAATGGCTTCGGCCCAATTGCCCTAAACCCTGCACATTGGACAGAGGCTATGGCCTTGGGGGCTGAAGCTTCAGGACGGGCCTCCCTGCAACTCCCGGCGGATGTGGTGCCCTCCACAGCAAAGAGCTTAATGTCCTCATCCTCACCAGGGACCATCTCGAGCTGACCGAAGATGACCCCTAAGTTAGAAAATCTACGTTCAATCTCTCGTTGGCAATGAGAAAACCCATGCTTGAATAATTGGGACATTTAAGAGCGAAAAGTCCACGGAGTACCTTTCCACGGCCTCCTTCGCGATCTTGTTCGGGTCCACCCTCTCCGACCCATTGACTTGCCTTGGAGGATGGCGATCTGGTCACGAAGGTTAGCCCTCTCCATCTCACTCCTTAACTCCTCAGTAATGTCTTGGAGATCAGTTACCCTTCCCTTCGATATTATCAGCGGTTCCGCAGCTCCCTTTTGGAGGTTTGCTTTAGACTCGTGCTTACCTCAAAAGAGTGCTACTTCCAAGTGTTTCAGAGTGTTTTCTCACTACAAAGCGTTGACCGTGGATAACCCGGTCAACGTGGTCAAGGGGCCCGTTTGGGTCCCTCGGGCGAGTCGAGTTGGTGCAGTTGAGGCTCGAGTCGGACCAGCGGGCGACGTAGAGCGCGTCGACTGGATTGAATCGGGGTCCTCGGCCGTTGGTAGGGCGAGGGGTAGCCTCGGCCCGGGTCGAGACGCTCGGCCTCGGTCGGTTGCACTCAGCCTCGGCGGTCGGACGACGAGGGGAAGCCTCAATCGTCCAGCTGGTTGCGTGGTCGGCGAGGGGCGGAGGGGAAGCCTCGGCCCGTGGATCTGATGCCCTCCTGCGTAGACGAGAACGCTCATCAGGGGGGCCGGACCTTGGTTCCGGTCAAATCCCCTCCGATGCCTAAGTCAGACAGAGATCTGAAAGAGGAGGCCCGGCGGAGACGGTTCGACTCGTGAGGAGATCGGAACGGCGTCTCACGGCGCGAGCGGGGGATGAAGGAGATGAAATGGGGGAACTAGGTCATTGATGGAGTACCTTAGGTTCTAGATACCTGAGAGGCGGTCCCTTGTCCTGTCGTCCTCCTAGCCCCTTTATAGACCTCCGCCGTGATTGTCCCCGACCCACGTCGCTCGTCCGCCCTCAATCGTGCCCCCTCAATCCGCCCCCCCGTCGCCGCCCCCTGCGCCATGCCAGCACCTCCCTATAACTGCCATTTAAGTGGTAGCGGGATCGAGGGGGCGGTTATCGCAGGAGTGGGCGAGTGACCGGTGTCTTACCGGGGCCGGGTCGGATCGACATTTGGGGGGGTCCCCCTAGGGCCTTATCGAGTGGGCCTGAGTGCACAGATGGGCTTTTGACCGGCGGTCGGGTCTCTGGGCTCGTGTCTTTCGGGCCTCGGGCAAATAGGCGTAACAATTGCCCCCATCGGTCGGGTTGATCGACTTCGGCCGGTTCGGCTCGGCCGATGCGACTTCCGCCGAGTTTGATAGGCTCGTCAGTTGATGCCGACTCATTTATTAGTCGTCATCATGAGTTGGTCCGTTCGATACTTTTAAGGCACGGGCTCCGAAGCGTCGTCGGTCCTCTTATGCTGCCACATGTAGCTGTGAGCTTATCCCCATTGCTCGCGGGGTCGTCTTAAGTTGAGAAGCCGAGGGGTTCGTGAGCCGCCCTCGGTGGGGTCGATCGGCCTTGGCTTGCTCGGTTCGACCGCTGTGCCTCCTGGGATTCCGAGTGGCGCTTTAATCGAGGTGTGGTCATAAATGTAGGTCATGATGAGGCGGATCGATTGGACTTCCCTTGGCGCCGATTTCGAAACGCCGCCGGTTCTTCGAGTCCTGCCACGCGTTCTTGTCAGGCGCTTCGAATTCGTCCCTGTGTCCGGTATATAAGATCCCCAGCTGTGTTGATCTCCACTTCTTTCTTTCTCTTCCCATTGTTCTAGGTTTTCCACAACTCGGAGTTTCCCGTCGCCCTCGCTTCCTCGTCTCCCCAAACTAGTTAAAAGGTAATTCCTTTCTCGCTCTCGTATTATGGCTGCTCTTAGGATAGGCGATTCTGGTCGAGGGGCGAGGGATTCTCCAGAGTCAAGGCGGGGCAGGCCTCGGCTAGTGGGATCAGGTTCCTCCTCCGGGAGTCGTCCCCTCCGAGATAAGGGGAAGGGGAAGCTATTCCCAGACTACGCCTGTGATGACGTGGCGTCGGCTGCCGTGCGTCTTAACGTGCCCCCGGTTGTCCTCCGTACGCCGTCGAGGACCGTTCCTTCGGCGATCACGGAGATCCGGGAAAGGTATCTCTGCTTCCCGTACGATGTCCGAGTTCCATTCGTCGACGAGCGGATTTGCCTTCCGAGGAGCAATGAAGTCGGCGTCTACGTCGAAATGTTTCGCCTGGGTCTTCGTTTCCCGCTCAATCCCTTCCTTATCCAGGTCATGGAATATCTCATGGTGCCGCTTTGCCAGTTCACCCCTTGCTCGATTGCGGTACTGACGGGATTCGCCACGCTCTGCTGTACCCGCGGTCTGGAGCCGTCTCTCCCCCTTCTCTTCCATTTTTACCAGATCCAGACGGTCGGCCCGGGGTCATGGCTGCAGCTCCGAGCCCGCTCGAGGAGGGAATGCCTGATCGGGCTGCCCCGCTGGTCGGGGGATTGGAGTTCGGATTACGTCTTTGTGGTCTTCCTGGGGGATGCCCAGATTTTGACAAGTTGGGGCGGGTCTGTCCAGCCTCGCCCGCCGCTAGCTCTCTCCGACGTCGACCGGGCCGCCGCCGCGCTGCTGTCGACCCTCCCCTTGGAGTCGAAGTCCATATGGTCCTTGTTGGACGACCTACTCCTGAAGGCCGTCTTGTGGTCTCCGGGTAGGTTGCCTTTTCAGTCTTGAATCGCCCTGTGACTCATCCTGATTTTGGTTTCCCTTGCAGGGATGGCTGGCCACGAGTTCGTCCGTGACGTCGATGAACTGATCCGCCGTGGAGCTGCTCGGAGCCGAGGTAGTACCTCTGGAAGGGCGCCTCGGCGTACCGTTGAGGAGGAAGTGCGCCGAGCCGAGCCTTCCGTGGGTAAGGTGGTGGCCGTGCCTCCCGCCTCTTCTTCTGGCGATCCCCTTCCCGGGGGGGTCACAAGGGCCGGACCCGCCCCGTCAGCCCAAGAGGCAGGGGATAATGACGGGTCCGGTGCAGTCCCTCCTGCCCTTGGCGTGCCCCCTCAGGTTCACGAGGGTGGGGATGGTGCGAGGCAGAAGCGCTCCCCTCCGGCGCCTTCGGAGCCCCACGGAGGAAAGAAGAGAAAGGAGGACGCGGATCCCTCCAGTCCGGCGGGTTCCGCGCTTCCTGTGGCGACCACCGGGGATCCTTCGGTAGCCTTGTCGACCACCCCCCTCGCAGCGTCCTCGCCCGTATCACCGGGGATCGGGGCCTTGTTGGCGAGCAATTTGGCTTCCCTTGTCATCCCTGGGAGTTCGATGTTTGTCGACCGAGCCTTGGCCCAGCAGGTTGCCAAGGTCTCCGTCCCTCCCCGGGACCGCAGCCTCCTCAAGAAGATCCCTGCCGACAAGATGTCGGATTCCTTGGTCTGGATCCTTCAACAGGTTCGGTTATCTTGCTATCCTCTCCTTCCTTTTATCCTCTTCTTAGCCCATGTCTCGTCTTTCCAGGGTTCAGCGCTCGCTGTGGAGTTGCAGTGTCGAGCCGTCCGCTTGAGGGAGCTGGAGGAGTCCTCCATGAGGGCCCAGGAACGGGCCGGGGCGGCGGAGGTGGCTATGACGGAGGCCCAGATGGAGTCTCGGCGTCTCAAGCTCCGTGTGGCCGAGTTGGAGGGACGAGTGGGTGACCTCCAGGGAAAGCTGGAGGACGTCCGTCAGTCGGCTGAGGAAGCGGCGGAGTCGTTCCGCCTGGAGAGGGAGGAGCTTCAGAGGGAACTGTCGGATCGGCGCCAGGTGACGCGGCTTGCAGAGGAGGTGGAGAGGGGCGTCGTCGAGACCCTGGGGAAGAGGATCTTCGAGGTTCTCAGGGAGGCCTTCGGTGCGTATGAAGACCTCATCGCCCCCCGGATCGTCGAAGTCGTCCAGTCTTCCTTCCGGGAATGTGCGGAGCGTGTTCGGCAAGCCCCTCCGCCGGTCGATCCCCCACGCTCCGAGCAGGGTGAAGTGCCCGAGGATGTGTCCTCCCGAGCCCGGGCTCCCTAAGCCGTCCCTCCTGGCCTTATCCTCAAATTTTTTAGTATCCGCTTCGCTTTGGGCCAGTCTACTTGAAATGGATCCCTGGCCCCGCTATCTCCTTCGGCTTCGCTACCGGCTCCGGGGCCAATAATTGCTGGTTGCATGGCTGCTAGCTTGGGCTAACTACTTTGGGTCTTTTGTCAACCAATTTTGCTCTGTCGGTGTCGACCTAGCTTCTTTAGGTGACGAACTTTGTCATTCGTCGTGAGTGGATTATTTGTAGAGAGGTTTCTTCGCCTCGATTCCCTGTAAATAAGACACATTTTTGTACCCTGGTTAACTGTTATAAACGAAATTGACTTACTCGGACTTCTCGTGTACTTTGCGTTGCTGCCTTGTTCTTGGCCTAGGACTGGATGACGTTCGCGCTGGCTGGGGGAATTGCCCCCAGACTTATGGGCGTAGGAGTCGGTCGGCGAGGGCAAAGCTCCTCGGCTTAGGACCGGTCGGCGTTCGCGCCTGCTGGGGGAACTGCCCCCAGACTTATGAGCGCAAGAGTCGGTCGGCGAGGGCAAAGTCCCTCGACTTAGGACCGGTCGGCGTCCGCGCTGGCCGGGGGAATTCCCCCCAGACCTACGAGCGCAGGAGTCGGTCGGCGAGGGCAAAAGCTCCTCGGCTTAGGACCGGTCGGCGTCCGTGCCTGCTGGGGGAACTTCCCCCAGACTTATGAGCGCAGGAGTCGGTCGGCGAGGGCAAAGCTCCTCGGTTTAGGACCGGTCGGCGTCCGTGCCTGCTGGGGGAACTGCCACCAGACTTATGAGCGCAGGATTCGGTCGACGAGGGCAAAGCTCCTCTTCCTCCTCCAGTGAGGCGGCGGTCTTCATTCTTTTGCACTATTAGTGAAATGTCAATTCCGTCGAGGATTTAAGAAAAGACAAAAAGGGAATGCAATTGTACTCTTAAGAGTCCTGTCGGACTGGTACATTTGGAGGAAAGGAAATAGGGAATAAAGCTAGACAGATGGATGTAAACCTAGATAATCCCCTCGGACCAGGCTACGACTGGGGGAGAGAGCTCGCCCGCTCACTCTATGATGCGGAGGGGTCCTTGGACGGTGTTGATCTTCTTCCCCTTGTCCGGCTGCATGGAGGTCCCTTCCCCATGGGCCGGCTCGTCGGCTAAGCTCCTGGCGTGCCCCCGACTCATCAGCTTCTCAATGTCCTTCTTCAAGTGCCAGCAGTCTGGTCGTCGTCCTTGTGGTACTTGCAGTATTTCTCCTTATTCTTCCCACCTCTTTTTGCCCTCGGTGGGGGGCGATCGGCGCGTTCTTCCTTCTGCACTTGGGCGAGGACGGCGTCTGGGGTGGCGTCTCTCGTACCTTCTCCGTGCTGCCTGTTTCTAGGCCTCTTCTCGGTTCGGTATCCTTCGGGGCTGCCTCGTCCGCTGTCGCCGCGCTTGGTCCCTCGAATGGCTTTTCCTGCATCCACGGCCAAGGCCTCCTCGGTCAACATGAAGCGCTCGGCCCTCGCCATGATCCCGGGGAGGTCCTTCGGGGGATCGTTGTGCAGGGACTTCTTGAGGCCTCTGTGGCGAAGCCCTTTCTTAAGGGCCGTTTGGACCACCAGGTCGGGAGGGCTGTTCACGTTCAGCCTCTCCGCATTGAAGCGGCACATGAACTGCCGGAGCGGCTCGGCCGGGCCTTGCACTATGTTGAACAGATGTTCAGCATCAGGCTTGATCTGCCTCCCCGCCATGAACTGCTTGCAGAACAACTGGGTGAGTTCCTCAAAGCTGTCGATGGAGCGGCTGGGCAGGCTGCGGTACCAGGTTCTCGCCGCTCCCCTGAGAGTAGAATAGAAGCCTCGGCAGAGCAGGTCATCGTCAGCTCCTTGGAAGGACATGTCCCCCTCGTAGTCCATCACGTGGTTTCCTGGGTCCCCTATCCCGTCGTACTTCCCTAGCGTCGGGATCCTGAATCGAGAGGGGACCCGTGCGTCGGTTATTGACCGTGACAGGGGGCACCGGTCTCCGTGGATGCCCCCGAGTATTCGACAGTCGCCTGCCTCTGGCTCGTTCGGTGGTGGAGGGTGCACAGGCGCCGGCGGGGCTAGCTCCACGGCCCTCGCCACGCTGGGGGTCGGGCTGACCCGGCGCTCCCGGCTCCTCCGGCGGGAGCTCTTGCTCCGCCATGATCGGTCTCTCGAATGGTGTCGTTCGCTTCTCCTGCGGCGGGACGACCGTGACCGACGAGATGATGCAGTCATCGATTCGCCCTCCGTCCCTTCGGTTTCTCTTCGGCTCCTTTCACGATAAGGGGAGGAGGCGCGTGATCTCGCCTGACGGGAGCCGGACAGTGTGAACCGACGATCCGTGTTCGGTTTTTGGGTCCCGTGGTCGTCGACCACAGCAGACCGCAAGAGCGGGGGACCCCCCGCCCATCGATGGCTATCGCCCAACGTGCCTCCGTTGGATGGCGCAGGGCCGACGAGCTGCTGTACCGTCGCGACCAACGTCTGGAGGCTCGCGTTGGTCTCCTGAGCCAGGGCGCGGAGCTGTCCCTGTGTGGCCAGTCCCGAGCCGCCGGTCTCTTCGGTTGAGGGGGGCGGGGTGATCGCCGACTGTCGTGTCTTCGGGGTTGCCGTTGGATGCGCCATTCCCCTCCTCCGGGATGGGGGGCATGCGCTTCCTTCCATTGCTGGTGTGGTTTGCTTCTTCGTGGGATGGTTTTCGTTTCCCACAGACGGCGCCAGATGTTTCAGAGTGTTT
Source organism: Scilla litardierei (assembly GCA_030789695.1). Classification (NCBI taxonomy): domain Eukaryota; kingdom Viridiplantae; phylum Streptophyta; class Magnoliopsida; order Asparagales; family Asparagaceae; genus Scilla; species Scilla litardierei. Next base: position 104,387,424 of record CM061132.1, read on the forward strand.
TCTCACTACAAAGCGTTGACCGTGGATAACCCGGTCAACGTGGTCAAGGGGCCCGTTTGGGTCCCTCGGGCGAGTCGAGTTGGTGCAGTTGAGGCTCGAGTCGGACCAGCGGGCGACGTAGAGCGCGTCGACTGGATTGAATCGGGGTCCTCGGCCGTTGGTAGGGCAAGGGGTAGCCTCGGCCCGGGTCGAGACGCTCGGCCTCGGCGGTCGGACGACGAGGGGAAGCCTCAATCGTCCAGCTGGTTGCGTGGTCGGCGAGGGGCGGAGGGGAAGCCTCGGCCCGTGGATCTGATGCCCTCCTGCGTAGACGAGAACGCTCGTCAGGGGGGCCGGACCTTGGTTCCAGCCAAATCCCCTCCGATGCCTAAGTCAGACAGAGATCTGAAAGAGGAGGCCCGGCGGAGACGGTTCGACTCGTGAGGAGATCGGAACGGCGTCTCACGGCGCGAGCGGGGGAGGAAGGAGATGAAATGGGGGAACTAGGTCGTTGATGGAGTACCTTAGGTTCTAGATACCTGAGAGGCGGTCCCCTGTCCTGTCGTCCTCCTAGCCCCTTTATAGACCTCCGCCGTGATTGTCCCCGACCCACGTCGCTCGTCCGCCCTCAATCGTGCCCCCTCAATCCGCCCCCCCGTCGCCGCCCCCTGCGCCATGCCAGCACCTCCCTATAACTGCCATTTAAGTGGTAGCGGGATCGAGGGGGCGGTTATCGCAGGAGTGGGCGAGTGACCGGTGTCTTACCGGGGCCGGGTCGGATCGACATTTGGGGGGGGTCCCCCTAGGGCCTTATCGAGTGGGCCTGAGTGCACAGATGGGCTTTTGACCGGCGGTCGGGTCTCTGGGCTCGTGTCTTTCGGGCCTCGGGCAAATAGGCGTAACACCAAGCATATGAGGTCAAGAAGTAATAAATCCAGGTGAGTCTGGGGTCGTATTCCATAAGGATAATTCGTTTATAGTGTCGCAAATTTATTTGATTATGGGAAGATAATAATGATAATATGTTCACCTCACTAACAGGGTGATGGGAGAGTGTGTGGTAAAACTATCAACCCATCCTATGATATTTAGGGCTGGAGAGTCAAAAGGGAACTCTGTCAAGGGGGGTTTGCATGAGTTATGGGTTCATTTGGGATTAACGCTAATTGTGATTTCAATGTCGATCATGCACCCTTTTAGGGGACCTCTCTTTTGGCGAGTGCACGATGAATGCTATAACTCAATGGTCGACATATAGGCATGCACCATCGGAATATGCCCTAGTGGGATTTAATCAACGGTTGCTCTAAGTCCCAAACCCTCGAGTATGTCCTTTTGGAGACATGCTTGAGAATTTACACTGTAGAAATTGAAAACCCCCTATAGGAGCGTTGTAGTTTCAACCTGTATGGATCAATACACTAGAGGGGGGGTGAATAGTGTATTTAAAAAATTGTTGCAAATAAAACGTTACTAATATTTGCAAAGATGTCACAGAAATGAAATGACAAGTATAAAAAATTAAACCAATCGCAAACACAAAGATGTATCCTGGTTCGGAACCTGTTGATCCTACTCCAGTCCTCTACTCCCTGTAGAGATTTTCAATCCACTATAATCACTTGTCCCGCAAGCACAAACTTACAAAAATGGCGACACTCCCTGTGTCCCAAACTTTGTAAAATCTCAATAGAGATTCAAAACATGTATGAGAAATAATGAAATATAAACCACCTATAGCCTTGGTATGAATATCAAGAATGAATTCAAAGGATTGGTGTTTATAAAGGAACTTCAATGTTTCAGGATAAGTAATGGTGAAACACAATTGAAGTTCTTCCGTTCTTAAACGAAGAGAGAAATCTAATGATTTCTTCTTACAAATAAGAAAAGAACAACTTTCCCAAAAAGTGTTGAAATCCAAGTTCTTCTGTTCTTAAACGAAGAGAGAAATATAATGACTTCTTCTTACAAATAAGAAAAGAACAACTAATTGCCGAATTTGCTTAAGAAGATCAATGGCTTGATTTCAACAAATAAGAGTAAAGAAGAGGAAAGCGTGTGAAGAAAAGAGAGGGGGTACCCCTCCTTTTATAGCTTTTAGAAACGGTTATGAACGGTTCTGTAAGAGATGTTGCACAACGTTTAGAAACCGTAAAGAACGTTGTAGAACGGTCAGAAACCGATCTGGAAATTTTCGGTCCAAAAAACGACTTAGCAGGCTAGGAAAATTCGTAGCCTGCTAATTTTGAAACAGTCACAAAAATTTGGTGACATGGACTAGACAATGGATAGATCCTTGTCTGAAGGTATCAAGTTAAAAGTCAACGAAAATATAGTTATTTTAATAGGCTAGGGAAAATCCTAGTCGACCAATTTTGAGAAAAGAGAATTTTGACTTAAGATCAAATATGTTGAAAGATGATGTAATGTTTGAGCTTAGGGAAGAATGATATGTTATACTCAAGGCACTGAAGCTATCTAAAAAGTAAAAATTACATTATTCCGTAGATACGTTATTCAAACTAATTTGAGTAGTAAGGCTGTTTTTGCAGAGAGTCCTTGTACTTTGATCATATGCGTGATGTGAATGAATTAGAGTTGTAGCTGCACATCTGCATAGATAGAGTTAGTAACATGAAATATATTGATTTGTCACATGAAAACCTTATGTAAGAGAGGATGGAAAATACCAAGTTCCAACATAAGGATTCGTGCCTAAAAGATAGAAATAGTTATATTTCTCATTATATACATTCTATTGTGTATTCTAGTGATTATATAAGAAAGCCAAATTCCACTTGGGTTTGACTTCCTAAAATCTAATCCAAAGGACCCTCAAACAAAGGGTACCAATGCTTAATGTTTTATCTTTCAGGTACCTAGGAAAGAACGATGGATTTTGAATAGTGGATGTTCAAAACATATGACGGGAAATGTCAACTTGCTTTCAACCATTAAATATAAAAATGGAGGCACAGTTACCTTTGGTGACAACAACAAAGGCAAAATCATAGGCACTGGAACAGTTGGTAATACAAATCAGCCTATCATTGAGAATGTTCTCCTGGTTGACGGTTTGAAACACAACTTACTTTCCATTACTCAATTATGTGATAAAAATTACAAAATAGTTTTTGAACAAAATGATTGCATCATTTATAATTCTGAAATGTCATCTATCTTATTCCGTGGTAAGCATAAGAATAACATTTATATCTTATGCATGTCTGTTATCACTCATAATCATTGTTTAATGATTACATCAGATGATACACTTTTATGGCATAAACGTTTTGGACACACTAATTTCAAAAACCTAGCATGTATTTCAAAACACAAGTTAGTTAATGGAATGCCAAATATTTATTTCAAACACAAACATTTCTGTGATGCTTGTCAACAAGGAAAAATGAACAAATCTTCTTTTAAATCAAAGGACGTTATCTCAACAAAGAGACCATTAGAACTCCTACACTTAGATTTGTTTGATCCTTCAAGAGTAGCCTCTTTGAATAGAAGTAGATATGCATTTGTCATTGTTGATGATTATTCTAGATACACTTGGGTTATATTTTTGCAAAATAAGAATGATGCTTTTGAAGAATTTTCAGTATTTTGTAAAAAGATACTAAAGATCAAATCCTCTAACATTATCACTATTCGTAGTGATCATGGGAGAGAATTTGAAAATGAATCTTTTACCAAGTTTTGTAATGATAATGGCATTACACACAATTTTTCTTTTCCTCGTTCTCCTCCTCAGAATGGAGTAGTAGAAAGGAAAAATAGAACTTTACAAGAATGTGCAAGAACAATGCTTTGTGATAGTAAATTACCAAAATATTTTTGGACAGAAGCTATCGCAACTGCTTGTTGCATTATGAATAAAGTTCTTATTAGCAATTACTTAACAAAACTTGTTTTGAATTATTCTTTAATCACATTCCTCGTGTATCGTATTTTAAAGTGTTTGGATGTAAATGTTTCATTCTTAATACTAAAGATGCACTTGACAAATTTGATTGTAAATCTGATGAAGGTATTTTTGTTGGATAATCAACTCGTAGCAAAGCCTACAGAGTATATAACAAAAGAACTTCAATAATTGAAGAATCACTACATGTCACATTTGATGAGAACCCCTCATCTAATTTTCCCATCATTGATGATGAAGAGAATATATTACCTCTTTCTAATTCTTTAGATAATGTGAAACTTGATGAAATTGATGCTACTAAACCCTCTGTTGAGTCTATTTCAGATAATGCAGATCTTCCTAAGGCATTTGCACAAGTTCCAAATCATCCATCAGAGTTAATCATTGGAGATATTACAGATGGAGTGATAACTCGTCGTCAAATAGAACAAATGGCGCATTGTGCTTTCCTTTCAACCATTGAACCTAAGAACATCAAAGATGCATGTGAAGACAGTTCATGGATTATTGCTATGCAGGAAGAACTCAATCAATTTCAACGAAATGGTGTTTGGGAACTGGTTCCTAGACCAACAGATCATTCAATTATTGGTACCAAGTGGGTATTCAAAAATAAATTGGATGAATCTGGTCAGGTAATTAGAAACAAGGCACGATTGGTTGCACAAGGTTATAATCAAGAAGAATGTATTGATTATGATGAAACCTATGCACCAGTTGCACGTCTTGAATCTATTAGGATGCTATTATCATTTGCATGTTTTAAAGATTCTAAGTTATTTCAAATGGATGTCAAAAGTGTCTTTTTAAATGGTTTTCTTAAAGAAGAAGTTTATGTAGAACAACCTCCGGGTTTTATTCATGAAAATTTAGAAAATCATGTTTTCAAATTGAAAAAGACTTTATATGGTCTCAAACAAGCACCTCGTGCTTGGTATGAAAGACTTAAAAGCTATCTTTTAAATTCAGGATATTCAATTGGTAAAATAGATTCTACTTTATTTATTAAGAACATAAAATCTGACATTATCATTATTCAAATATACGTTGATGATATTATTTTTAGTTCTACTAATGAATCTCTTTGTCAAGATTTTTCTAACATTATGCAGAAAGAATTTGAGATGAGTCACATGGGTGAACTCAATTACTTCCTCGGTCTTCAAATCAAACAAATGAAGGAATGAATATTCATTCACAAAAGCAAGTATTCAAAAGAACTGATCAAGCGTTTTGGTTTAGAAAGTTTTGCAGAAAAATGTACTCCAATGTGTACATCTACTTCTCTCGACAAAGATTTAAATGGTAAGAGTGTTGATCAACGTCTTTACAGAGGTATGATTGGCTCCTTACTTTATCTAACTGCTAGTAGACCAGACATCATGTTTTCAGTATGTTTATGTGCACGTTTTCAGGCAGATCCTAAGTTTTCACATTTAACTTCCGTAAAAAGGATTATTAGATATGTTAAGCATACTTCTGATTTTGGTTTATTTTACCCTAAATCAAGCACATTTGATTTAATATCATATAGTGATGCAGATTTTGCTGGTTGCAAATCCGATCGTAAAAGTACCAGTGGTACATGTCACTTTTTAGGACATGCTTTAGTCTCTTGGTTTAGCAAAAAGCAAAACTCTGTTTCATTATCTACAACCGAGGCAGAATATATTGCCGCCGGTTTAGCATGTGCTCAAATTTTATGGATGAAACAAACTATTTCAAACTATGATATTGATTACTCAACATGCCCTATTATGTGTGATAATATTAGTGCTATTAATTTATCTAAGAATCATGTGCATCATTCACGTACAAAACATATTGATGTACGTCATCATTTTCTAGATGATCATGTTCAGAAAGGAGATATTATTTTGAAATTTATTTCAACTGAACATCAAGTTGCCGATATTTTGACTAAGCCTTTGAAAGAGGAATCTTTCATTAAGCTTAGAAGAAATCTGGACATTATTAGTGAATCGGAATTTGATTTATAAGTATGTTCATTTATTTTTGATTTTTGTGAATTTTACTATAATTTTTCTGGTCCTTATTTATTTTTAGCAAGCTACGAAATTTCGTAGCATGCTAATTTTAAAATCTCTTTTGTCTTCTCCGTTTTATGACTATCTTTTTGTCTTGTAACTATTAATCCCTGGTTTTTAGATTTTTCTTTATATAACTTTTCATATACGGTTTTGACATTTTTTTACGAGAGAACAATTTTTTTACAAAAAGCAATAATAATCTACTTACCCATTATCTATTTTGTTCCTCACTTGCTTCTCTGTCTCGAGATTGGGTCAATTTTTATTCCCTCTGCTCCTTGGAATTTGCTCAAGATATCCTTTGATTGCTCTTTCTCTAATGCCCTCTTCTCATGCCAAGTGGCACTTCTCCATTCGGTTTCTCCACCAACCGTCATCTTCTCTTGGTAATTACCACTTGCATTCAATTTTTTTCCTTTGGAATGAGGTTTCCACTATATACGAATAAATCTTTTCAACCATACAATTTTTTTATTTTTTATTTTGAAAAGAGACCTCAAATAATTACGGTTGTCTCTCACCTCTTCAAATTCTTTTGCATAGGGAAGAGAACTCCAACCACCCGTCCTCTTTTATTGCAGTCAACATGTCATTCATTTCTTATGCCTTGGAAATGAGGACATTACTTAAAGATTTTTAAAGGCTTCCTTCTATTTCTTACAGGTGGTTTCCTTTTATTTGTTCAACCCACCAACTGTACCTCAATTTCTCCCCAAATTCCAATGTCCTTGAAACTACAACTTATTAATTTCTTTGTGTGTTGACCTATCAAACCGCACTATGCAAGTTTCATTCGGTTTTATTATTTCTTCCACCAAGTTCCCATGACATTGGGACAACACTCCTTCATAAAAACTTTATATGACAACCAACCTACCCGAATTTATCTCTTGTATTTTTATATATTATATTTTCAAGTTTTAAATTTTGAGGTTATATAAAACCAACGGGTACTTCATTCCTTGAGTCTCTTCGTCTTCCCCTCTGTTCGGTTTCTGTATTTTGAATTTTTCAGTTGCTCTAACCCATTCGGTTTTAGCAACCTCTTCCACTACTCCTATCATGGCAACTGATCGGTCCCTCTTTCCTTCTATTTATTTGTCTCCACATCTTTTTTATTTTTCTATTCTCTGTTCAATCATCTTCTACCCTTCGTTATTATTTTCCTCTCATCTCCAACATGGCCGAACCAACTCCTCCTTCCCATGGCGATCGGTTCCGCTCCCAGGCCGCCAAAGACCGCTATATCTCGTTCGAGGCTACGCGTTTCCACCCTGAACGCTATCTCGACTATGGCACGGGTGCAATGATGAACGTGAAGGAGATCCTTGTGGTTGTGGGCCTTCATCAAATATGGTCCTTAGCCAACAAAGTTCCCTACTATCCCACACTTGTCCGCGAGTTTTACACCAATATTGAGCCCTCTATTCACCGCGACCAAAAGCATTTTACAACCATGGTCCGTGGCGTTTCTTTCACTGTCACTGGGAACACCATTGCTACAATTATCAATCAGCCTCCCAATTTCATTGGCCATCTTTCCTTCGCAATGACCGACCTCTCTGTTCTAGCAAAATTAGCCCCGAAATATACTCCTCACATGTCCGCCGCCAAACTCCATCCAGAGGCTCGACTTCTACATAAGATCATTATCAACAATTTGCTACCCAAGGCCGGATCCGTTAACTATCTCAGTAACACCCACGAACACTGTCTGTTTGCAATTTTGGCCGGCTTTCCTATTCATTGGGGCCATCTTCTTCTTCACACCCTCTCCAAATGGGTTTCCACACACTTCTACTTACCCAGCCTGATCACTTTGATTCTTCGGGTGTTTGCCGTTCCAACGGACGGTGAATACTTGCTCCAGAATGACGTTCATTTTGACGAGTACACTATTCACAGTATGGGACTTCCAGATCACGACTCTACTTCCTCTGCCTCTGAAGACGACGCAGACGATGATGATGCCGATGATGACTCTGCACCACCTACTGTTCTGACCTCCACCACTCGCGCACCAGCGCCTTTCCTGCCTTTCCCAGGATGCTCTCGTTCCAAGTGCGGCAAGAAGGTTGTTGTTTCAAAAGACGGCGTCTCCCTTCACGGGAGACCAATGCAGTACTCCTCTGCCGTCTCTCGGAACATGTTTCCGAAGGCTTTGCAGGCATCCAGATCCAAATGAGTTCTTATGACGAAACTCTCAAACATCACTCTGAGGTTCTGGATCAAATTCAAGTCAACCAGTCTGAATTCCGTTCCGCCCTCGAAGTCCAAAATATCCTTTCCACTCGTCGTGTCGTCACCGTTCCTCCCATGGCTCATCTTCTTATCATCCATGAATCCTTTGATCTTGCGTGCTCCCTTTGTAACTTGGTTCTCTGATCCATTTGTCTCATCCTCTCCTTGCAAGCCTGGTTGTCCAATGATTCTCTTGCGTGTCCTGTTGTCTCACCTTGTTTCGGTTTACCTTGGTTGCTTCCTTCAATCCGTGCTTTGACTCATATCGTGTTTTTGTTGTTTCATGTCCTGTTTTGCGGTGCTCTGTTGGTTGGCTTAGCTGGTTGTTGTTTTTAGTACTTTGACTATGATCGTTATATGGCCATGTTTTGTATGTTAGTTGCTTTGGCTAGTATGGTTTCATGATGTATGATGGTTATATGTTGTACTACAAATTTATGTACTCTGTTTTTAGTTCTGTTATATCATCTATGTACTCCGCTGTTTCGTAATACTAAGTTCTATTTTTAATTTTCGTCGCTTTCCATCTGTTGCTGATTACAACATTGTTATATTTCGTTAAGTCTCTGATTATCTTCCCTATTGTGTTCTTACTTCCTCCTGTTCGTTATTTTGTGCACAATTTCCTCACTTTTGAAATTAGCAGCCTCCAAAATAGCATATCATGCCAATTTTCCTATCCACTTTTTGTGGATGACAAAGGGGGAGAATTACAGCATATATTCAGGGGGAGCCTATATTCATATATTCAGGGGGAGTAACAATCTCACTTTAACTCATTAAAACATGTTAACTCTCATTTTATAATTAATTGTTTGTCATCATCAAAAACTTATGAAAGAGAGGATGGAAAATACCAAGTTCCAGCAAGTGTGAATAGGGTGTATGTCACAAATTTAAATTATAAGCACAAGATCAGAGGTATGCAAGCACAAATATGTTTAACGGAGTGGCTCCCCGCTTAGGCTTCCCCCGCCTCTACTCCGACCCCAAATCCTTTTGAGGATTTCCACCTTTTATAACCAAAAGGAAAAACTTTGATCACGCTTATGGGTGGTGATCGAACCGTACAAAATAGTGTTCAAGAATATGACGATTAACGATAGTTTCTGGATGAAGTTATTCTCACGATACAATATCACAAAAATAAATTCAAAAGGATTTAATACTGCAGTAAAAACCATAAACATATCAACGTGATGTAGTCAGTGAGATCATGGTCGCGTAGGCAAAAACGGTTCGTCAATCTGATGTCTGGATCAAAAGTTATGAGCTTCTGAAGTTGACTGCGCAAATTTGTCTGAACTTGGTCTGTGCGCAAAGAAGGCGGCTGTGGCTCGTATGAATCTTCGGTCAGACTATGGAAAAACTCGGATTCTGCTCGCTCAGTATTTCCCCTCCGGTGCACTGCTTGGTATACCGGTAGTTTGCTAAGTAAGCGCCAGCTTCATGTGCCAACAATGGTTTTGGCACATGGATCCGACGTGCCTGGCTCATGAAATCTTTGTTTCCGACTGGGTCAGTAAGCTAACATGCAGTGGGGCTCTGCAACTTAGGCCAGCAAGCAATTTGGCTAGTGTGTTCAATGAGCTAGGCTCATGAAACATGCCTTGCTGATTGATTTAGCGAGATGGTCATGACTTACCAGCCCAACCCGAGTTGATTTCTTGGCTCTTGATGATTCAACTTGCTTGCTTGTGTTGGGTTTTGAGAGACCCTTAGGGCATAATCTATGCCCGTCATACGTCGGATGGACGATAGAGGCAGAAAAGCATGCAGCGGAAAATAACTATTAAACTATTTAACGTGCAAACCCTAAGGATATCAAGACCCTAGCCAAGATCTCTACTATCTTGAGGTGGGTCTGACAACCTCCAAGATAGATTTAAGCTACTGCAATATTATAAATACTATGCTTAATTAAACTACATACCTGGAACCTTGCTTGCACCGGTAAGGTGTACCGAACCGCGTCCAGAGCAACTTCTCGTCCTGCGCAGAACCGCTTCACGAGTCGCTCCTGGTCCCAAGCCGAACCGCTTCCCGAACCACACCGTGTCCCGAGGCGAGCAACCCCCTTGTCGCTGAGCCAACCACGCGCCGAAGAAGGTTTCACTTGAGTGGATACTTCGTCAAGACTCCGGATCAATCCGATCCCCTTCGTGGCTTTGCTAGAGCCTTTTAGGAGCAAGGTAGAAATATAGAGAGAAGAGAAAATATTTATTTTAATCTTAGACCCGAGCGTGCTCCAAACTTTTTGGGAGCCGCTCAGATCTAGAGCTTGGGACGAGTTTAGAGGAGGGGGACAGGCCCTTATTTATATAGGCGGTTGACCCCTCACCTTTACTCCACTTCTGATGTGGGACTAAAGGTTGGAGTAATAAAATTCAAGTTAGTTTGCCTTAATGAAAGGCCAAACTTCAATGAATTTTAACTCCCTCACCGTTGAGCTTCGCATTTGATACAACCTATCAAATCGAAGAGCGCTGAACGGTGAATGCGTAGGAAAAAACAACGAGTCATCCCGAGTCCGTTTGACCCTTCAAACAAGAGTCCAAAGATTAGCCCAAACCTGATTTTCGAGCAAAATCCAGCCGCCAAAAACTGCACCCAGCCTAGGGTTCAGAACCTAGAGGTGGGGCCCACCATGTGGGCCCCACTGCTCCAGCTGGGCGAGCCCCAGCCAGGCTGGGCACCTGGCCCAGGCCTGGGTGCACCCAGGCTGGGCGCATGCGCCCAGGCCAGGGCCAGTCGCCCAGGGCGCCAGGGCCTTGCCTGGGGGGCCTGGGCCCAGGCGCCCAGCGCCTGGGCTTACCCAGGCCAACGCCTGAGCAAGCCCAGTGCCTGGGCTTGCCTGTCCCCATTTTAATTAAAAAAACAGCCTTAACTTCTTAAGGCTTTTGGGCCTTTTGGCTATATGGGCTTTCTATTTAAAACTCTTTTAAGCAGACATAATGGGCTCGTATGGACTCCGATTTCGATACGGTTTGAACCTGTGTTTGGACCGGGACGATCATGTCATCCATGTAACCTTTTCTTTGCATTTATTAAATTAAATACTCATGTAAATAATTTACGACGCATTAAATTTTCCTTTGCAGCACATGCAAAAAATCTCCACATTTATTATATCGCAAACTCTTTGCGACTTATAAAATCCATTTGCATCATATACAAATGAAATCTACCACTTGCACTCGGGATCATTTATCTCGAATGCAGGTGCTAACTGCAAACTCTTTGGAGTTTCTATCCCTTGTATATTCTCTCTAATTTCTACTTATTACTAGACGAAGGTCGTACTCTGTGTGAGACCCTACAGCCCGACTCTACTACATGTAGGGCTCGAAGCCCCAGACGGCAGCGACCACGAGCATCAGTTACCATCATGTTTCAGTATCATACTTATGTGCTTAACTCATTGACATGAGTGTTGTCGGGGCCACCCTGACTGTGTCCGTGATGAATACCGCAGTTATAGTCTCTTCGTCAAAACTTGTCGTTTAACTCAAGCCTAGGCTATGGTCAAACTGTCAACCCCAATAGCTCGAAGCCGGTTAGTTTCCTTCGATCTTTAGTCAAATAATGTTGGACATCTTCCAACATACTCTGGCCAAAGTTTTCACTAAAGATCGAACTAACAATACGCCACTAACTCCCATTGATTGGGAGAGACGAATCCTATCGTGGTCATTACTCTCCTCGCACGCTTCAAATGTCACCCAACCAAAGACCTTTCGACAGGCCTTGCCTCGAAGCTAGGTCAGGGGTCTAATGTTGAGTATTGGTGTTTCATACCAATCTTATTTTGATGAAGATCACAACATTATGTTGTTGCTAATGACTCTCATGTTTTAGTCTCTCCGTTTTATTTCAAGAATATCTTTCTTGGAGACTAATCACTTGGTGCAAGGATGGACATCAAGTGAAGAAGGACCTTTGCTTGGACACAAGGAGTGCCAAAGCTTGGAGATGATGGAGAGTAAACAAGACATCAAGTTTGAAGACTTAGACTCTAAGGAAAGCATTGTAATCCATGTAATTTACTTTATTGCTTTCTATCTCTTTTGAGTCTAGGATTAATGCAATGCCTTGTTAGATGGTTTACTCATTCATGCATATGCATTTAACCATCTTAGTGAGCCTTAGGATTATCATACAATCCAACCCAATAGGTTCACTTTGTCCAAAGACTCATTTGGAGTCTCTGGCTTTCCGTCAGTCGCCTGCTGAAGGAAACACATTCGACTGGGTGATTTCCAGTCGCCTGTAGATCCTTCTACAGTCGCCTGATATGCACAGCTCAAGTCAACATTTCAATTGACTCAAACTTGAGCTTTACGCACAGTCGACTACTGGTCAGTTTACAGTCGCCTGTATATTTACAGTCGCCTGTAGATTGGTCACCAGTCGCCTGATCGCGCCCCGGATACACGTCCCGGAGCGGCGACGATCGTAGTCTTACCGCAAGCGCACAGTGTAGCGACGAGCGGGTATCGAACACAGGGAGGCCTAATAACAGTGTCTTCTTCGGTCACCTGGCTATAGGAAAAGTCGGGAAATGTTCGCAAATATGTGGTCACAGTCGTTCAAATGTATAAAAAAATAACAAATTAATAAAGACGCCTAGGGATAGGGAATCCCCTCTACTCGCCGTATCTCATCATTGTGACTCGTGGGTTTCACAATTGCTAGACTTGGAAATTGGGTGAACTAGTTGCAACTAAATGTGGAACCAAGCTTACGCTCTCGTGCTATTGTCGGTCTATAGCAAACCTAGGGTAGGGTCCAATCTCTTGCAAACCCTAACCTAGGCAAACTAGCGTGAAGAACAACATCATCGTTCAATCGTATCTCGAGCCCACTCTCGTGCAAACTCGAGCTATGACCTAGGTTGGGATAGTTCCTACCCGTCCAATCTCTTGCAAACGGGTATTGGTATAGAATTGCAATCGAAAACCCTAGTTTCGGTCCAATCTCTTGCAAACCGATTCCGGAGAAATTCAATTGCAACCCAATTCGAATATCTAGGGCTTCCTATCGAATTGGGATCCAATCTCTTGCAAATCCCAATCGGTATGAATCCCTAGCTATTCGTATTATAGCAATCCCAAACTAACCCTAATCAATCCTAGCAATAGTTTCACCAATTCATCACAAATTCGAAATTGGGCTCGTAGGGTTCATCCCTACGCCCTAAGACGATGAACTACTCACAATTCATAATAGAATGCAATAGAAATTCACAAGTAAAATGAATGGAATTCATAGCAATATTCAAAATATCAATAAAAATGGCGTTTTTGAGGGAGAGAGATACAAACCAATGAAGAACAAGATAGCATCCAAAGTCATGGACATGCCCGAAGACGCACACACCCCCATTATCCTGGGACGGCCTTTCATGTCCACTGCTGGCGTTCTAATAGATGTGAAGAACGGAAAACTCTCTTTGAACGTCAGCGGAGAGAAAGTTGAGTTTGATCTGGGGTTGTCCATGAAGCACCCCGATCCCCCTGATGACCCTCGGTGCAATTTGCTTGAGATAGAAGAAGAAAAAGCTACAGAGGAGAGCTCCTGGGAGATTCTCCTGAGAAACCCCCCCCCCCCCCCCCCGATGACTTGGGGGATTCAGAAGATGGAAACGGCCCCGAGTACAAAGAAGCTGCTGGAAAACCGAGTGCAGCGAGAACGACCCCTCCCGGGTTCCCCAAGGCTCCTCCTGCGAGGAGAACGGGGAAAGAGCCCATGGACCTCACTAAAGACGAGGTCCGGATCCTGAAGAAGATGGCGGGAAGCGCCAACACCAAGGAAAAGCCCCCGGATCCCAAGAACAAGGGGAGGGTAGTCGAGCAAGTATTTTTCCAGCCGCTGACTACTCCAAGCGCCTTCAGCTCCAATGAGGAAGAGATGCCGAAATTTGGGCATCACCCGTATCAGCCACCATGAGCATCTCTTGCGGGCGTCGAGCCAACGACGTTAAACAAGTGCGCTTCATGGGAGGCAACCCATGTTCTAAACTTTTTCTCCAATTTTAGCGTTATTTTTTACTTTATTTTGTCTATTTTTATAAATAAAATCAGCCGCGAGAACATCCGTTCGGGGACTTAAACAAATCTATTGGTTTTTGCAGGAAACAAGCCCCAACCGATCGGTTGACAACTCACCCGATCGGTTGGGATGTATCAGATACATGCCGAGATCTGTCCCCATATGACCCGATCGGTTGAGAAATGAAGAGACCGGGTGGCAGACCGGGTGAGCTGGGGAGAACTCTCGGAAATTTTTGGGGAATATCAACCGATCGGTTGAGTTCGAGCGCGATCGGTTGACGTAACCGGGTGAGCAGCCCTAAGTTCTCGGGAAAATGAGTGGAGCGGCCAACCGATCGGTTGACAAGTCAACCGACCGGTTCGCCTGTAGCATTTCTTCGGCAAGAATTTTGACCTAACCGTCAACCGATCGGGTGACAAGTCACCCGATCGGTTCGACTTAAAACCCTATAAATACCCCAAACCGCCCGTTCGACACGCACTCGCCATTTTCGAATTCGGATCCGCCGTTTCGCCTATCCCTCGTGCGTCTGCCCCCTTTCTTCCCTTCAATCACCCTCAATCGCCTTTCCCCCATCCCCCTACCCATCCACCACCGATTTCTCTCCATTCTCCTCGATTCCACCAACACACAATACCCTAACCTTGACCCGTTTTTCCCCAATTTCGAAACTTGCTGAAGAGATCGCTGCGGCTTCACAGCGTGCTCCCATCCAGTAGCATCGAGGCGTCAACGAGCAACTATCTTCATCTCATTTGGGTAAACTCGCTCCTTTGCTTAATTTTAATCTAACCGCGAATATTCCATTTGATTTGTGTTCGTATTTCGTGTTTGTGTTGAATTCATTGTACGTTTGCATACCTCCGCACACGAACGATACCCACACGATGCCTCCCCGCCGTGTTAAGCCCACCGAGGACGGCTCTTCGAACCCTAGGCCCACCCGTCGTACCCGTCGAACACAGCCCACCACCTCCATCCCATCCACCACTTCCCCACCTTGTGCTTACGATCCCGAATATGGGATGCAATTCCAAACCGATGACCATGCCGACCGATTCACGGCCATGGTCCTCCTAGCTGGTCAGGGTGGTCGGATAACCGAGGAATCCGTCGACCGAGACCTCCCGTTTCTTCAAAGCTTCATTCGCCACATCCGTGAAGACCCACCCGACGTCTCTGAGCTCCACATTCCACCCCCCACGACTCCTGGTCCACAGCGCAGGCCCCCGTCACCACCCCCAGAGGGTGGTGCTCCTACTTGATTTTTCTCTCCCACTCTTGCCCCCCCATATTTGTGCCCATCTATCTTTTCGGGGCCCTGCTTTGTCTCTGTCGGGGGAGGGGACTATTTGCGTGTTGCTTTCTAAATTCACCTCTTTTGTTTTTGACTCCCCCTTGCACATCTCTGCATTTCATCGATCACATCAATTCGCTAGCACTTTCTGGTCTAGCTTGGGGGATGTCTATTTTGGTGTGCTGTCGTGTTCTGTTTGTTTTTTCTCATTTTTATGTGTGTGCTTCTTTTTCATTTTCTGACTGTCGTGCTTGTGTTTTTATTTTTATTTTCATTTTGTTTGATTTTGATTCTGATCTTTCTTTCTTTTTCAGTTTAATCTATGAATTTTCCTGATTTTCATTTCTTTTTGTGTCAGTGCGTATTCCCCCCCATCTTCATTGCCCTCCCGTACTCACTCATATTGCATTGAGGGCAATGCAAACTTCAGCTTGGGGGAGTCGCACTGTGTGCGTCGTTTGAGTCCTTCTTTTCGTTTATTTAAGTCGTTTTTCTCCGTATTTTTTCTTTTCTTCTTTTTTTAGCTCTTTCTCCTAGAGATGAATACTATGATGAATCGCCACAAAGTCACACACACCTAGCATTGCATCGATAATCACACTCACTAACCCTAGGATTTCGAGTCCTCTTGCATTTCACGCATCGTGGGGCCACTTAGCTTTTTGTGAGTCGTGTGGCGTGACTAGCATTTGGTGTGCTTATGCTTTGTGATATTACATTATATACCTGTCCAGGAATGACCCCTAGATTATCGTGCTCCGATTTGAATATGCGGTATTTGTTTCCACTTTATGCATGCTATATTTATATCGTATACTTCAATTCGCATGCGTCGGGATTCCACAACTAAGGACTAGGATAACCCATTTAGCCTATGCTCTATTTAGCGAGAATAGTTTCCTTTGCACGAGTGTTTAGATTTCGACTTCTTTTTTGTTTTACTTGGTGCAAATCCCCTCGTCGTGTACCGTTCTCCCACTTGGGAGAGTACACATGTGTATATCCAAAAACCCGAAAATTCAAAAAAAAGGGAGAAAAGAAAAGAAAAACCCAAAAAGAAAAGAAAAGAAAAATTGTGTATAGCCCAAAATCCAAAAAAAATACAAATGTCCAAAACCCAAAAAAAATTTCCGTGTGAATATTTTTTTCATACTTGCCGAGAATAAAGGGAAGGCGAGAATTTGCACCGAGTGTTCTTCTCCACATCATCTCAACCCCCGTCGTTATCGAAAACACTTGGCTTAGGAACTTTTCAGCTAGTATCGAAGCTATAGTGGCGTGATTTCCTTAACCCTAGTTGTGGAGTCCCCGATGCATGATACGCTTCTATTCTCACTCTTCTCATGCATGCTTGAACCTATATTCGCCGCTTAATTCAATTCGGATCGATATTTTGGGTCATATCTTGGATTTGTGTATATCGAGCCTCATAGCACATCGTAGAAAGCATCACCATTTGCTAGCACACGACCACGCCCACTCGCGCTTCACTGCGTGGACCCACGACACTTATTTGGACTCGCTTTCCTAGGTTTAGTGGTGTGATTTGACGTTTGCTTGCTTGGTGTGTCGTTTTTGATTTTGGTGGCTCTGATGGACGATCTAGGGCTTAGAGTTTTCTTTTTCTTTCTTCCTCTCTATTTTTCCCTTCCGAGCTCCTACTCTCACTCGTCTTCCTCGAGGACGAGGAAGAGTTCAGCTTGGGGGATTTTGACGTGCGTTTATATTTCATATATTCACGCACGTTTTCTTTTGTGTTTCTCCGTGTTTTTCCGCTGTCTCTTATTCGTTTTCGTGTATTTTCCCGTTTTCTTTCACTTTTCTTTGTTTTTCCATGATTGCAGGGGATTGACCACGTAGGGGACGTTTAACGATGATATCCCAAGTCCCCGGAGCAACGGGAGAAGTCACGCGTGATCCAGGGGGTCAAACGCCAAAGAATTCATCTTTCAGCCCCTCACCCGGTCGGTTGGTCATCTCCAACTGATCGGGTGATGCACGCGTGCACCACCCGGTCTCTGCCGCAGCTCACAAAGAAGTCACCCGACCGGTTCGCAGACCGGTTCAGCGGGGGCTATTCTCTGTTTTCTCGAAGCAAAACGCCAACCGATCGGGTGACTCTCACCCGATCGGTTCACCTATAGCTGAAGAAGAAGAGCTGAAGACACGGACGTCGAACCGATCGATTCACCCGACTGCTTCAAGATCCAACCGGTCACTCAAGAACTCACCCGACCGGTTCATGTGATCGGATGAAAGCCCGCCGTTTTCTGTTATTAATTTGTAACGGATCAACCGATCGGTTGACTTGTCAACCGATCGGTTGATGCGAAGGTCTATAAATAGAACCCCTAGGGTTCCAGAAACAAGAGCTGTTATTTTTTCTACTGTTTTATTTCCTTGTGACGGCTGTAATTGTTACTCTTTCGTAAGTTTTCAGATCTTTCTAAAATTTTAGTATTGTCTTTATTATTCTATTACTTCCGCATTGCAATTGTCCGATTATGATTCCAACGGTTAAATTTCATTTAGATCGCTTTTTCATGAATTTTTGTGAGTAGTTCCCAAATCTGGGATTTTGGTGGAAACCCCTTTGGGGGCTCTTCCTGATGCGTCCATATGGTTAGGAAATCGATAGGGAGTAGGAATCTAACGGTTACGCGGGGTGTTTCATTGTCATCGGCGGAAAAAAGACCGCCTTTGACCGTTGGGCCAAGGGGGAATAAACTTGGCGGTTGACTCCCTAGCCATAGCTCACACCTTTAGCGTAGACGCCGAATCCTAGCACGCGAGAGCGGCAGGATGAGACGTTGGGAGATATCGTTGCGGGCTTAGTGCTCCCGGGATCGATCAGTGTTAATGGACACGGGAGTGCCCACTGATCGAATCCGGGAAGTCCGGTGTATCATCCTGGGCACCGACCGGAATATCGGGCCCATGGGACGTCGGTACCACTTTTAGAGGCAACGTCTCACCATTAGACCCTAATCCCGATCGCTATCCATACCCGTAGGCCGTATCGGCGAGAGTCTCTCGTCGGGTTGGAAACCAAAGTCCCGGGTTTTCTTTCTTGTTGTTCATACCCTTTTATTTCCTTTCGTGACAACCATTCACCGATTCGGGCTAGCTCGCCCCCTCGGGGTGATTTAGGTCCTACCTGACCCAAACACAACCTCGCCTCCCTGAGTTCGATATTCCCGCACCCTACACTAACCGTGAAACTTGCGGTAAACGACACCGCGCCGCCGCGACTCAAGCGGGGCACCGGTCAACCATCCGCAGACGGATGGCCAGTCCGAGAGGACGATTCAGATCTTGGAGGACATGCTGAGGGCGTGCATGTTGGATTTCAAGGGTTCGTGGGAGGACCATCTACATCTGGTGAAGTTTTCTTACAACAACAGCTTCCAGGCGAGTATTGGCATGGCACCTTTCGCCGCATTGTATGGGAGGAAATGTCGATCGCCATTGAGTTGGGATGACGTTGGAGATAGGGAGCTGTTGGGACCTGAGATGATTGTGGAGGCTGTGGATGTTGTCAGGAACATTCGGGAGAGGTTAAAGATTGCTCAGGACCGTTTTAAGCATTGGGCAGATGCTAAACGGCGTCCTTTGGAGTTTCAGTTGGGCGACCATGTGTTCTTGAAGATTTCCCCGAATCGTGGTGTTATTCGCTTTGGGAAGCGAGGGAAGTTGAGCCCGCGATATATTGGACCATTTGACATTCTGGAGAGAGTTGGCGAGGTAGCCTACCGCTTAGCCTTGCCGCCATCTTTGGAAGGAGTTCACAATCTTTTCCATGTGTCGCAGCTTCGTCGATACATTAGCGACCCATCTCATGCTGTGGATTTCTCGAAGATTACCGTTCGCCCTGATATGACGTATGACCAGTAGCCAGTGCAGATTCTGGACGGGCGTCAGAAGTCACTTCGGAACAAGGTTGTCAATCTTGTGAGGGTGATGTGGCGACACGGCTCGCCTGGAGAGTCTACTTGGAAGAACGAGGATGAGATGTGAGAGCCTACCCACTTTTGTTCCCGGACACGTGAGTGTTGGGAAATTTCGAGGACGGAATTTTTCTTAAGTTGGGAAGGATGTAACGACTGGTTTTCATGTATCTGGATTATATATATATATATATATATATATATATATATATATATATATATATATATATATGTTTTGGTGGATTTTCTCCTCATGTGTGGTTTTCGTCTCCGTAGCTTTCATTTTCTATCGTTTCGTTGTGATTTTCTAGCTTCTTCCGTAGAATCGTCGATTTTGGAGCAAGTCATTCGTGACGGGCTTCATATCGGTCATATCTTATTGTTAGATCAAGCCTAGGAGTCTTAGGAATCGATCCTGGAGCTTCGCGCTCCATTTCGGAACTTTCTATGCACGTTAGCCGGTACAAGAAGGGGAACCGACCGACTAGATGACGATTTAGTCGGTCGGCAAACCTTCATGGACCGACTAGTGGGCTTTGTTAATTATTCAGGAGTTACTGTTTACTTTTAGTCGGTCTAAGAACAACCACCGATCGACTAGATGCTCAACTAGTCGGTCAGAACTTGCTCTCAGACCGACTAGTTTCTGTCAGTAAATTTCACCTAAGTTACTGTTTATCGTTAGTCGGTCCATGAACACTCACCGACCGACTAGGTTACAAACTAGTCGGTCAACGGGCCTTCACAGACCGACTAATTCTTTAGCCAGATTTTTCCCTACTTTCGTTGTTTGGATTTAGTCGGTCACAGTTAGTCGACCGACAGACTAGTTCTCAAACTAGTCGGTCAGCCAACCTTCTTTGACCGACTAATCAGTGTCGAAACCCTAATTTCTGGGCAGCCGCCAGCTCTTCCTATTTAAACCCCCCAAACGTTTTTCTTTCTTCATTCATTTCTCCTGAGCCTCCTTCTTCCCCAAATCATCATCCATCTTCCCCTAGCCTTCCTCCTTCATCAAGGGCTCCTCCCCCTCTCCATTTTGGCCGGCCACCACCACTAGATCACCGGAAAACCCCCAAAAATCCCCAAAACCCCATTTCTCCAAACTCCTCCATCCATTCCAAATCTGAACCCTAGGTTCCGCGGATCATTTCTTCTGTTGCCGTGCTTGCTCGGCATCGTTCTTCCGCTTCCGATACGGTAATAACTCGATCTCTTAATATCCTCATAGCCCATTTGTGTTTTTGTGAAACCCTAATAAAACTAGGTTGGATGTTGTTCTAATATTGTTTTGCCATGGCAGCGATCTCAACTCCGTAGTTAGCATTTGTGTGACGGCCTTGTTGATCGTCATCCTCGGTGCTAGGCAAGTGAAACTTGCCACTTAGGGTTTTGGGCCATGTCTTAGGCCATTTGCTTGTGTAGGCGTAAAAGAGGCTAGGCAACGAAATGATACTCGCCTAGGCGAGACGTGAAAAGGTCCGCACGAGAGTGGAGCTGTGAAGCCCCAAACCCGATAAGCGTCCACAAATACATTAACAGGTCCCTGTAACCACAACAGAATTACAATAATAACGCAAGGAGAGACTGAAATAAAAATTCCACATCTCACAAATTGTCCAACATCAACAAAAGTCCAACATCCAGAAAAGCCACCAGGCTAAAAGAAAAGAGTCCAAGGCCCAGAACAAGGCCAACCAAAGCAACGACATAACAAAGTATAGGTGCTACGCACCGAATAACAAACAACTATCTAACAAAAGTAAAACACAACGAAGACACTAGGACTGGTCCCCAGTGTCCACGTACTCCCCGTCAAACACAAGCTCGGGCTCGGCGTCAGCAAACACCTCGTCCTCAACAAGGTACTCGGGCTCAGGATCTAACATGTGTCACCCAAAAGAGTAAAGGGGCACATGTCAGCAAGTCTAAAAGACTTGGGCAAGGAAACTGAAAGTAAGGCAACTAGCAACCTAGCAGTTTAGTATGCATGACATGGCAGTTATAACATGAGTGCACAATTTAAAACATGGCAAGACGATTTGTACAAGAGAACAATCATCGGGACAAGACAAGACAAGAGTAGCCACGCTACTATCAATCTCAATCAATTCACATTGCCGTAGGTGTTTATGCCCTTCGCTGAATGGTAAACATTTCAGACCGATCGGCACTAAACACAAATCACATTTCACGGTTATTTTGTAGATGTTTACGCCCTTCGCTGAATGGCTAGCATGTCAGTCCGATCGGCCCCAAACACTACCCCACCCCAAAGAGTTTACGCCTTACAACTGCAGTTGTTGATCAAACAGACTCCCAGTTGAATGGCCGCTTAACCCTCACCCCCTATACCCACACGTAATGGAGCCTGGGGTCCCCGCACATTGAGCTCAGCTAGTGAGCCTGGGGTTGCCCCGCACATTGAGCTCGCATTCTTAGTTCACAATTCAATATCGAGCGTTGGGGTTTCCAACTACAGGGCTCGCTTCTGGAACACGAGCCAGGAACACGCAAGTAGTGTAGCAAAGCTACGGAATCACGGGATCACCAAAAGAATGCAATGACATGACATTTAATGTGCGTACCGTTAATGGAAAGTAAACATGACATGGTAATTGTGCAACATGCTAAATGTCGGAATTAGCTTCGTTGTCAAGCTAATTCCCCAATCTGCGCCTAGGCGAGTATCATTTCGTCGCCTAGTCTCTTTTACGCCTACAACAAGCAAATGGCCTAAAGCATGGCCTAAAACCTAAGTGGCAAGTTTCACTTGCCTAGCACCGGGAATGACGACCACTTCGTCACACTGATGCTATCTACAGGGGAAATCGCTGTTAAGGGGAAAACAAACATCAAACACATGAAATTAATTAGGGTTTCACCAAAATTATCAATAAGTTATGAAAACAACGGTAGAACGATTTCTTACCGAGAGGAAGCGGAAGAAACACTCCGGGGAACCCTAGGATCAGATCTGGAGAAGATTGGAGAAGTTTGGGGAAACTAGGGTTTTGGGGGATTTGGGGATTTTGATGGATTTGATGAGATTTTGGGGAAGATGAGAGGTAGATAGAGTGATTGGATGGTTTGGATGATGATTCTAGGGCTTGGAATGGAGAAATGGAGCTTGGAGGAAGATGGGGGCTGAAGGGGGAAGATTTTAGGGTTTTGGGTCGTGTTGGAGAAGATGAAAACGTTTGGGTTGGGTATAAATAGGTTGGGCTGGCGGCTGCCCAGAAATTAGGGTTTTAACACTGGTTAGTCGGTCAAAGAGCAACCACTGACCGACTAGTTTGGCAACTAGTCGGTCGGTCGACCAACGCAGACCGACTAAGTGTAAACAGTAACTCCTGAACGAAAATAGGATTTTAGAGTTAGTCGGTCCATGAACAAATACTGACCGACTAGTTTAGCATCTAGTCGGTCGATGAACGTTCTTAGACCGACTAAGAGTAAACAGTAGCTGATACAAAAATAAGATGATGAGTTAGTCGGTTCAAGAAGCATTGCTGACCGACTAGTTTGCAACCTAGTCGGTCAACCAACGTTCTTAGACCGACTACCGATAAACAGTAACTCCTGAATGATTTTAGAAAGCCAACTAGTCGGTCCAAGAAGGATTGCCGACCGACTGGATCGTCATCTAGTCGGTCGGTGGCCCTTCTTACACCGGCTAATGAGCACCAAAAGTTCCGATACGGAGCGCGGGGCCCCGGGATCGATTCCTAAGACTTCTAGGCTTGATCTATTAGTTAGATATGACCGTTATGAAGTCCGTCACGAGTGACATACTTCGAAATCGACGATCCTAAGGAAGAAACGAGAAAATACGACGAATCGATCGAAAATGAAAACTACGGAGACGAAAACCACACAAGAGGAGAAAATCCACCAAAACATAAATTATATTATATTAAATCCAGATACATGAAAAGCAGTCGTTACATCCTCCCCAACTTAAGAAAAATTCCGTCCTCGGAATTTCCAAATACTCACGAGTCCGGAAACAAAAGTGGGAAACGCTCTCGCATCTCATCCTCATTCTCCCAAGTAGATTCTCCAGGTGAGCCGTGTCGCCACATCACCCTCACAAGATTGACAATCTTGTTCCGAAGCGATTTCTGACGCTGGTCCAGAATCTGCACTGGATGCTGGTCATACGTCATATCGGGGCGAACGGTAATCTCCGAAAAATCCACCGCATGAGACGGATCGCTAATGTATCGACGAAGCTGCGACACATGGAAAACATTGTGAACTCCTTCCAAAGATGGCGGCAAGGCCAAGCGATAAGCTACCTCGCCAACCCTCTCCAAAACGTCAAATGGTCCAATGTATCGCGGGCTCAACTTCCCACGCTTCCTGAAACGAATCACACCACGATTCGGGGAAATCTTCAAGAACACATGGTCGCCCGGCTGAAACTCCAAAGGACGACGTTTAGCATCCGCCCAATGCTTAAAATGGTCCTGAGTAATCCTCAACCTCTCCCGAATATTCCTGACGATATCCACGGCCTCCACGATCATCTCAGGTCCCAACAACTCCCGATCACCAACGTCATCCCAACTCAATGGCGATCGACATTTCCTCCCAAAAAGAGCGGCGAAAGGCGCCATGCCAATACTCGCCTGGAAGCTGTTGTTGTAAGAGAACTCCACCAAATGCAGATGGTCCTCCCACGAACCCTTGAAATCCAACGTGCACGCCCTCAGCATGTCCTCCAAAATCTGAATCGTCCTCTCAGACTGGCCATCCGTCTGCGGATGGTACGCCGTGCTGAAACTCAAACGCGTACCCAAGCTCTTCTGCAAACTCTGCCAGAACTGAGATGTGAACCTCGTGTCTCTGTCAGACACGATACTCACGGGGACTCCGTGAAGTCGCACAACCTCCTGCACGATTCACGTTACATCACTATCCAAACTAGGAAAAGGACATAAAACGGAGAGTAAAAGGATTTTACCTCCATATATCTCCTCGCTAGCGCCTCAGTGGACTGTCCTACTCGGAACGGAATAAAGTGCGCAGATTTGGTCAACCGATCCACGATTACCCAAATCGCGTCATTCTGCTTCGGACTCCGAGGTAGTCCAGTCACGAAATCCATAGTGATGTGTTGCCATTTCCACTCCGGAATCGGAAGCGGTTGTAGCAACCCGGCCGAACGCTGATGCTCCGCCTTCACTTGCTGGCAAACCAAGCACTTGGCTACACTCCGAGCCACGCTCCTCTTCATACCATGCCACCAATAATTCAGACGAAGATCCTGGTACATCTTGGTGCCACCAGGATGCACAGAATACGACGAACTGTGTGCCTCCACCATCAACTCCTCTCTGATATCCCCAGCTGGCACACACAACCTGGCTCCAAACCTCAGCGAGCCATCCTCATGAATCAAAAGGTCGGTCCGCAGACCGGCTTCCACCTGCTCCCGAATACTCACCAGCTTCGGATCCTCAGCCTGGCCAGCCTTAATCCGATCCACGATCGTCGACTGTACCTGCATGTACATCAACGACGAAGACTCCCTAGGAAGAACAATCTCCACGCCAGACTCGCAAAAATCCTGCTGCAATCTCCACTGCGAGGTCAAAATCATCACCACTGGAAGCCTACTCAAAGCATCCGGAACCACATTCACCTTGCCAGGGTGAAACTACAAATCAATCTCATAATCTGCCATAAGCTCCAACCATCGACGCTGTCGCATGTTGAGCTCCTTCTGAGTGAAAATATACTTCAAGCTTTTGTGATCGGTGAAAATCTTCACTTTCTCACTCAGCAAGAAGTGCCTCCAAATCTTAAGAGCAAACACAACGGCAGCCAACTCCAAATCATGTGTCGGGTAATTCTTCTCATGAACCTTAAGCTGACGAGACGCATACGCCACAACATGCCCATGCTGATGCAACACACAACCGAGACCCTTGCCAGAAGCATCGCAAAAGATCTCAAATCCACCGCTGCGATCAGGCACAACAAGAATAGGGGCAGTCGTCAACCTCTCCTTCAGAACACCAAAAGCACTCTCACAATCACCCGACCAAACAAAAGCAACATCCTTCCGCGTCAACCTGGTCATCGGCTCAGTAATACGAGAAAAGTCCTTGATGAATCGCCGATAGTAACCAGCAAGTCCAAGGAAACTCCGAATCTCAGACGCAGACGACGGAACAGGCCACTCCCTGATGGCCCGAATCTTCTCGGGATCCACTGAAATACCATCTCCAGTCACCACATGCCCGAGGAAAGCAACTCGATCCAGCCAAAACTCGCACTTCGAAAACTTAGCATACAACCGATGCTTCCTCAAAATCTCCAACACCGTCCTTAAGTGCGAGGCATGCTCTTCCTCCGACTTCGAATAGATCAGAATGTCGTCAATAAAGATAACGACAAACTTATCCAAAAAGTCGTAGAAAATCAGGTTCATCAGATTCATGAAAACTGCGGGCGCGTTAGTTACGCCGAAAGGCATAACCACAAACTCATAGTGTCCATACTTCGTCCTGAACGCTGTCTTCGGAACATCTCCCTTCTTCACCTTCAACTGATGGTAACCACTCCTTAAATCCAATTTAGAAAACACCCTCGAACCTCCAAGCTGATCAAAAATATCATCGATGCGAGGCAACGGGTATTTATTCTTAATGGTCACCGCATTCAACTCCCGATAGTCCACGCACATGCGACGTGAACCATCCTTCTTCTTAACCAGCAACACCGGTGCTCCCCACGGAGACACGCTAGGATTAATATAACCCTTCTGCAAAAGCTAATCCAACTGCTTCCGCAACTCTTCCAACTCTGCAGGTGCCATACGATACAGTGCCTTCGAAATCGGCTGCGCACCTGGAACAAGATCGATAGAAAATTCCAAAGCTCGATCAGGCGGCAAACCAGACATCTCCTCGGGGAAGACGTCGCCAAAATCTCGCACCACAGCTGGCCACTCCAGCTCCATCTGCATAGCCACAGCCTCCACCGGCCTGGCCCGAAATCTGACAGGACCAAGCGAACTGCTACCACGACTGAACTCAAACACTGGGTGTCCGGGAATCTCGAACACCACCTTCTTCCTCCTGCAGTCAATCGTAGCATAGAAGCTCGCAAGCCAATCCATCCCAAGAACTGCATCATAGTTGATGATGTCGTGGACACTGAAATCAGCGAAAAGCTCATGTCCACAGACCACCAACGGGCAAGAATTGCAACCATGATGCACCGAGACCACGCCATTCCCTGTAACGATGTTCCAACTCTTGGGAAGAGGGGACGTCGACAAGGAATGCCTCTCCACGAAGCTCCGAGAAATAATGCACATCGATGCACCAGAGTCAAAGAGGACTCGTGCAGGAAACGTGCAAACCAAAATCACACCTAACAATCAATTAACAATCAAACCCTAGTCTAGCAAACAAACATGTTCAAGCAAACAACACAATCTAACAAATCAAAACCAGCTAGGAAAGTAACAGCTAGATTGAGGATTACCTGCGATAACCTCATCCACAGCCTCGCTCTCCGCAGCGGTCATCAGAAAAGCCTGCCTCCTCGGCGGAACGGCCTGCCGAAAAGCCTGCCCCTGTGGAACAAGAGCCGCTCCACGTCCAGCAGGAACAGACGCTCGCTGCTGCAACGGCTGAGCTGCAACAGGAGCCCTCCGCAGCGGACCCGCATGTCGACAATCCTTCGCGACATGGGAAGCATCTCCGCAAACCAAACACTGGCCCAAAAACTTCCGACACTGATCCTTAATATGGCCAGGCTTGCCGCAGAAATGGCAAAGCTTCAGAATAGGCCCTCCCGGCCTCTTAAACTGAGCAGACTGATTAGGCCTGAATCCATGTCTAACCACAGCTCTTGCCTGTTCCACAGGCCTCTTCCCAGCACCAACAACAGACCCTCTCCTCTGGTTCACGAGCAGCTCCTGCCTCTTGGCAGCGACCAGAACCTTCTGATAAGACTCCCGGTCAGAGGAGGTCACAAAACTCTGGAGCTCTGAAGCAAGCCCCTGCAGGAACCTCTGAGCCTTCTCCTCAGCGTCCTGCACCATCTTTGGCGCAAACCGACGAAGCCTCATGAACTCTTGGTGATACATGTCCACCGACGAGTTCCCTTGCTTCAGATCGATAAAACGCTGCAGCATCTTCTCCTTGGCAGCCTTCGGGAAGAACTCACCCTTAAATCTAGCCTTGAAGGTAGCCCAAGCAATCGGCTCCACCAACAACTTCTCTTCCGCATCCCACCAATTCCGAGCATTATCCTTGAGCTGCCTCTTCGCCAAATCAACCCATCCAGCCGGGGTGATCTTGGCCAACTTCAGATTGTCCTCGATGTTCCGAATCCACTCATCGGCAGCCAGAGGACCCTCAGAACCATCAAAATATGCGGGACCCAGCTCCCGAAATTGCTTCGCTCCTGGCTCAGAGCGAGGGGCATCCGGAAGAGCCCGGGCAGCTCGAGCAAGTGGAGCATTCTGGACTTGCAAAAGCACGCCCTGCTGCACTTGCATCATCTGGAGCATCATCCGCATCATCTCACCGCTAGTGGGTTCCCGCTCGGGTTCCTCATCATGAGGGAGCGCACCACTACCCCCACCACGGGTGAAACGCCTTCCTGCCATCTAATGACACAGAGAACGAATCAAATTAGACTCATAGCCTATGACTCGGACGTCGAACTTAGTTTATTGGACATTCTAATATTATTATCGCTATTCCAAAAATCGCAGTTACAGAAGGACCTGCATGGGCCACCACTAAAACCTGTCACGACCCGCTTCCCTAAAATGGAGGCGAGACGTGAAAAGGTCCGCACGAGAGTGGAGCTGTGAAGCCCCAAACCCGATAAGCGTCCACAAATACATTAACAGGTCCCTGTAACCACAACAGAATTACAATAATAACGCAAGGAGAGACTGAAATAAAAATTCCACATCTCACAAATTGTCCAACATCAACAAAAGTCCAACATCCAGAAAAGCCACCAGGCTAAAAGAAAAGAGTCCAAGGCCCAGAACAAGGCCAACCAAAGCAGCGACATAACAAAGTATAGGTGCTACGCACCGAATAACAAACAACTATCTAACAAAAGTAAAACACAACGAAGACACTAGGACTGGTCCCCAGTGTCCACGTACTCCCCGTCAAACACAAGCTCGGGCTCGGCGTCAGCAAACACCTCGTCCTCAACAAGGTACTCGGGCTCAGGATCTAACATGTGTCACCCAAAAGAGTAAAGGGGCACATGTCAGCAAGTCTAAAAGACTTGGGCAAGGAAACTGAAAGTAAGGAAACTAGTAACCTAGCAGTTTAGTATGCATGACATGGCAGTTATAACATGAGTGCACAATTTAAAACATGGCAAGACGATTTGTACAAGAGAACAATCATCGGGACAAGACAAGACAAGAGTAGCCACGCTACTATAAATCTCAATCAATTCACATTGCCGTAGGAGTTTATGCCCTTCGCTGAATGGTAAACATTTCAGACCGATCGGCACTAAACACAAATCACATTTCACGGTTATTTTGTAGATGTTTGCGCCCTTCGCTGAATGGCTAGCATGTCAGTCCGATCGGCCCCAAACACTACCCCACCCCAAAGAGTTTACGCCTTACAACTGCAGTTGTTGATCAAACAGACTCCCAGTTGAATGGCCGCTTAACCCTCACCCCCTATACCCACACGTAATGGAGCCTGGGGTCCCCGCACATTGAGCTCAGCTAGTGAGCCTGGGGTTGCCCCGCACATTGAGCTCGCATTCTTAGTTCACAATTCAATATCGAGCGTTGGGGTTTCCAACTACAGGGCTCGCTTCTGGAACACGAGCCAGGAACACGCAAGTAGTGTAGCAAAGCTACGGAATCACGGGATCACAAAAAGAATGCAATGACATGACATTTAATGTGCGTACCGTTAATGGAAAGTAAACATGACATGGTAATTGTGCAACATGCTAAATGTCAGAATTAGCTTCGTTGTCAAGCTAATTCCCCAATCTGTGCCTAGGCGAGTATCATTTCGTCGCCTAGTCTCTTTTACGCCTACAACAAGCAAATGGCCTAAAGCATGGCCTAAACCCTAAGTGGCAAGTTTCACTTGCCTAGCACCGGGAATGACGACCACTTCGTCACACGGATGCTATCTACGGGGGAAATCGCTGTTAAGGGGAAAACAAACATCAAACACATGAAATTAATTAGGGTTTCACCAAAATTATCAATAAGGTATGAAAACAACGGTAGAACGATTTCTTACCGAGAGGAAGCGGAAGAAACACTCCGGGGAACCCTAGGATCAGATCTGGAGAAGATTGGAGAAGTTTGGGGAAACTAGGGTTTTGGGGGATTTGGGGATTTTGATGGATTTGATGAGATTTTGGGGAAGATGAGAGGTAGATAGAGTGATTGGATGGTTTGGATGATGATTCTAGGGCTTGGAATGGAGAAATGGAGCTTGGAGGAAGATGGGGGCTGAAGGGGGAAGATTTTAGGGTTTTGGGTCGTGTTGGAGAAGATGAAAACGTTTGGGTTGGGTATAAATAGGTTGGGCTGGCGGCTGCCCAGAAATTAGGGTTTTAACACTGGTTAGTCGGTCAAAGAGCAACCACTGACCGACTAGTTTGGCAACTAGTCGGTCGGTCGACCAATGCAGACCGACTAAGTGTAAACAGTAACTCCTGAACGAAAATAGGATTTTAGAGTTAGTCGGTCCATGAACAAATACTGACCGACTAGTTTAGCATCTAGTCGGTCGATGAACGTTCTTAGACCGACTAAGAGTAAACAGTAGCTGATACAAAAATAAGATGATGAGTTAGTCAGTTCAAGAAGCATTGCTGACCGACTAGTTTGCAATATAGTCGGTCAACCAACGTTCTTAGACCGACTAACGATAAACAGTAACTCCTGAATGATTTTAGAAAGCCAACTAGTCGGTCCAAGAAGGATTGCCGACCGACTGGATCGTCATCTAGTCGGTCGGTGGCCCTTCTTACACCGGCTAATGAGCACCAAAAGTTCCGATACGGAGCGCGGGGCCCCGGGATCGATTCCTAAGACTTCTAGGCTTGATCTATTAGTTAGATATGACCGTTATGAAGTCCGTCACGAGTGACATACTTCGAAATCGACGATCCTAAGGAAGAAACGAGAAAATACGACGAATCGATCGAAAATGAAAACTACGGAGACGAAAACCACACAAGAGGAGAAAATCCACCAAAACATAAATTATATTATATTAAATCCAGATACATGAAAAGCAGTCGTTACATCCTCCCCAACTTAAGAAAAATTCCGTCCTCGGAATTTCCAAATACTCACGAGTCCGGAAACAAAAGTGGGAAACGCTCTCGCATCTCATCCTCATTCTCCCAAGTAGATTCTCCAGGTGAGCCGTGTCGCCACATCACCCTCACAAGATTGACAATCTTGTTCCGAAGCGATTTCTGACGCCG
Source organism: Scilla litardierei (assembly GCA_030789695.1). Classification (NCBI taxonomy): domain Eukaryota; kingdom Viridiplantae; phylum Streptophyta; class Magnoliopsida; order Asparagales; family Asparagaceae; genus Scilla; species Scilla litardierei. The sequence continues at coordinate 104,418,408 of CM061132.1, forward strand.
GTCCAGAATCTGCACTGGATGCTGGTCATACGTCATATCGGGGCGAACGGTAATCTCCGAAAAATCCACCGCATGAGACGGATCGCTAATGTATCGACGAAGCTGCGACACATGGAAAACATTGTGAACTCCTTCCAAAGATGGCGGCAAGGCCAAGCGATAAGCTACCTCGCCAACCCTCTCCAAAACGTCAAATGGTCCAATGTATCGCGGGCTCAACTTCCCACGCTTCCCGAAACGAATCACACCACGATTCGGGGAAATCTTCAAGAACACATGGTCGCCCGGCTGAAACTCCAAAGGACGACGTTTAGCATCCGCCCAATGCTTAAAACGGTCCTGAGCAATCCTCAACCTCTCCCGAATATTCCTGACGATATCCACGGCCTCCACGATCATCTCAGGTCCCAACAACTCCCGATCACCAACGTCATCCCAACTCAATGGCGATCGACATTTCCTCCCAAAAAGAGCGGCGAAAGGCGCCATGCCAATACTCGCCTGGAAGCTGTTGTTGTAAGAGAACTCCACCAAATGCAGATGGTCCTCCCACGAACCCTTGAAATCCAACGTGCACGCCCTCAGCATGTCCTCCAAAATCTGAATCGTCCTCTCGGACTGGCCATCCGTCTGCGGATGGTACGCCGTGCTGAAACTCAGACGCGTACCCAAGCTCTTCTGCAAACTCTGCCAGAACTGAGATGTGAACCTCGTGTCTCTGTCAGACACGATACTCACGGGGACTCCGTGAAGTCGCACAACCTCCTGCACGATTCACGTTACATCACTATCCAAACTAGGAAAAGGACATAAAACGGAGAGTAAAAGGATTTTACCTCCATATATCTCCTCGCTAGCGCCTCAGTGGACTGTCCTACTCGGAACGGAATAAAGTGCGCAGATTTGGTCAACCGATCCACGATTACCCAAATCGCGTCATTCTGCTTCGGACTCCGAGGTAGTTGGTGGGACCGAAAAGGTGCTCTCTCTCAAGTGCAAGAGTCCGTACAAGTAGTAAAACCTGGGAGTCCAGGTGTCGAATCCACGGGAAGAAATTTGTTGCAACCACAATTCAAATCAAATAGAAATCTATCGGAAAGAAACTAAACACTTTAATAATGGTGGTGATGGTGATGTGAACACGTGAACGATATGAACAAAGAAAAATACGTGTACGAAAATACCTATAAAGAGTATGCACATGGTATGGGTTCGTTAGGATCAACGATTCGTATTAATTTGGCTGATGAATATATCACAATGAATTCTCTTTTTGAGAGCAATTCACCGGGAAAAATATCCAATATAACTCAATGAATTCTCCTTTTGGGAGCAATTCATCGGAAGATGCCCTTTTGGGGGTTCAAACACAATATTCAAAAAGATCGTCGCTAAAGCTATAATACGATATGAAACTCTCTTTTGGAGAGATCAAAACTACGGTATGAAACTCCCTTTTGGGGAGATCAAAACTCACCCTTTTGGGGCGATCATCAACTTAATTAATTCTTTTGGAATCTAAAAAAGTCGATTTACGAACAACGATTACAATTTTAGCGACGTTAAACGATTTAGCACAAGGAATTTCAACCAAATAAACACGAATTATATCCCCTAACTACTCCATACCAAGCACAATTAAGTTTTAGCTACTCATAATTTCAGAATAAACAAGTTTCATAACCAAATACATCAAGATCATAGCAAAATACGGTAGAAAAAGCACTAAATAAGGAGTTTAAGTTAAGAATTCATCACCAAATATCCTTGAAAATACATCAAAACTCTCTGGAAATAAGAAAATGGCCTCTGGAATTTTACAGAATTTTTCAGGGGGAGAATACGGCTTCTAGAGCCTCCAATACGCCCAAAATACGCCCCAATCTGCTTGAATACCCTAAAAAAACCTAAAATACCTTATATAGGCTCATTGCGGGTTTGGGGTGTGCTAACGGGTCTAAAACCCGACTCAAATCCGCGCCCGAACTCATCGCTGCCGTTGATCTCGAGCGGGGTAAATGTGGTCCGTTGATCAAAAGCGGGATCGATCCACACAGCGACACGTGGCCCCTATTATCGGATCCATCCGCTACCGCGCCCGCTTTTCATCCGCACCCGCTTCTTCTCGCATCCGACTTCAGATCGGCGTAATCCAGCGCCGTTGGATCGGAGATCCAACGATCTCGCAGGCTCCACGTTGCTCCGTATTCAGAACGCGAGCGGGGCTCGTTTCATCCGTCCGATCGATCGGCAACTCGTCGGATTCTCGCCACGTCGCACGAGGAACGACCCGCTCCATGCTTCAGCTTCGCGTGCTTTGGTCCGTTCGATTGGGCGGGGAGTCGTCTGATTGGCGCCACGTGTCCAGGGAGGTCGCGATTTAGAATTCGAAGCGGGCGAGCTCTCAGGCCCTTCGATCTCGCAGGGATTCGTTAGATGCTCGACACGTGGGCCATGGATTCGCGAAATTGGGTTCGAAGCGGGGATGATCGCTCCGTTGGTTCTTCGATCTCTGGTCCAGATGGAGCCACGTAGCCGCTAGGATTGTAATTCGCCTGCGTTCGACTGGGCTGATCGCAGCCGTTGGATCGCAATCGAACGCTCAATAAAATGCCGCGTCGCCCAATTGACTTCAGCCGCAGGATCGGAGCGGGAATGGCTGAGATCGCGCCACGTTGGCGCCAAGATTCGTGCCAACTTTATTTAATTCCAATAAATGGTATTCTGCATTCAAAAATACACAGTAATTAGCACAGGTCTCAGAAAAATACAAATAAATAGTCGTTGGAATCGTGAGATCGAGACGGTGCTAGGAAAAATATAAAAAGTACAGAAATAGTCCATTAATTACTGTTTTGTGCTCAAATAGTGTGTTTTCTCTAATAAATAAATGTGTAGAAAATACGTATGAATTAGAGAACAATGTAGCATCACATGAGCACAAAGTAGGGCTAAATGGGGGGTTAAATATGTAATATTGAACCCGAATCAGTAGTCCAGTCACGAAATCCATAGTGATGTGTTGCCATTTCCACTCCGGAATCGGAAATGGTTGTAGCAACCCGGCCGAACGCTGATGCTCCGCCTTCACTTGCTGGCAAACCAAGCACTTGGCTACACTCCGAGCCACGCTCCTCTTCATACCATGCCACCAATAATTCAGACGAAGATCCTGGTACATCTTGGTGCCACCAGGATGCACAGAATACGGCGAACTGTGTGCCTCCACCATCAACTCCTCTCTGATATCCCCAGCTGGCATACACAACCTGGCTCCAAACCTCAGCGAGCCATCCTCATGAATCAAAAGGTCAGTCCGCAAACCGGCTTCCACCTGCTCCCGAATACTCACCAGCTTCGGATCCTCAGCCTGGCCAGCCTTAATCCGATCCACGATCGTCGACTGTACCTGCATGTACATCAACGACGAAGCCTCCCCAGGAAGAACAATCTCCACGCCAGACTCGCAAAAATCCTGCTGCAATCTCCACTGCGAGGTCAAAATCATCACCACTGGAAGCCTACTCAAAGCATCCGGAACCACATTCACCTTGCCAGGGTGAAACTGCAAATCAATCTCATAATCCGCCATAAGCTCCAACCATCGACGCTGTCGCATGTTGAGCTCCTTCTGAGTGAAAATATACTTCAAGCTTTTGTGATCGGTGAAAATCTTCACTTTCTCACTCAGCAAGAAGTGCCTCCAAATCTTAAGAGCAAACACAACGGTAGCCAACTCCAAATCATGCGTCGGGTAATTCTTCTCATGAACCTTAAGCTGACGAGACGCATACGCCACAACATGCCCATGCTGATGCAACACACAACCGAGACCCTTGCCAGAAGCATCGCAAAAGATCTCAAATCCACCGCTGCGATCAGGCACAACAAGAATAGGGGCAGTCGTCAACCTCTCCTTCAGAACACCAAAAGCACTCTCACAATCACCCGACCAAACAAAAGCAACATCCTTCCGCGTCAACCTGGTCATCGGCTCAGCAATACGAGAAAAGTCCTTGATGAATCGCCGATAGTAACCAGCAAGTCCAAGGAAACTCCGAATCTCAGACGCAGACGACGGAACAGGCCACTCCCTGATGGCCCGAATCTTCTCGGGATCCACTGAAATACCATCTCCAGTCACCACATGCCCGAGGAAAGCAACTCGATCCAGCCAAAACTCGCACTTCGAAAACTTAGCATACAACCGATGCTTCCTCAAAATCTCCAACACCGTCCTTAAGTGCGAGGCATGCTCTTCCTCCGACTTCGAATAGATCAGAATGTCGTCAATAAAGATAACGACAAACTTATCCAAAAAGTCGTAGAAAATCAGGTTCATCAGATTCATGAAAACTACGGGCGCGTTAGTTACGCCGAAAGGCATAACCACAAACTCATAGTGTCCATACTTCGTCCTGAACGCTGTCTTCGGAACATCTCCCTTCTTCACCTTCAACTGATGGTAACCACTCCTCAAATCCAATTTAGAAAACACCCTCGAACCTCCAAGCTGATCAAAAATATCATCGATGCGAGGCAACGGGTATTTATTCTTAATGGTCACCGCATTCAACTCCCGATAGTCCACGCACATGCGACGCGAACCATCCTTCTTCTTAACCAGCAACACCGGTGCTCCCCACGGAGACACGCTAGGATTAATATAACCCTTCTGCAAAAGCTCATCCAACTGCTTCCGCAACTCTTCCAACTCTGCAGGTGCCATACGATACGGCGCCTTCGAAATCGGCTGCGCACCTGGAACAAGATCGATAGAAAATTCCAAAGCTCGATCAGGCGGCAAACCAGACATCTCCTCGGGGAAGACGTCACCAAAATCTCGCACCACAGCTGGCCACTCCAGCTCCATCTGCATAGCCACAGCCTCCACCGGCCTGGCCCGAAATCTGACAGGACCAAGCGAACTGTTACCACGACTGAACTCAAACACTGGGTGTCCGGGAATCTCGAACACCACCTTCTTCCTCCTGCAGTCAATCGTAGCATAGAAGCTCGCAAGCCAATCCATCCCATGAACTGCATCATAGTTGATGATGTCGTGGACAATGAAATCAGTGAAAAGCTCATGTCCACAGACCACCAACGGGCAAGAATTGCAACCATGATGCACCGAGACCACGCCATTCCCTGTAACGATGTTCCAACTCTTGGGAAGAGGGGACGTCGACAAGGAATGCCTCTCCACGAAGCTCCGAGAAATAATGCACATCGATGCACCAGAGTCAAAGAGGACTCGTGCAGGAAACGTGCAAACCAAAATCACACCTAACAATCAATTAACAATCAAACCCTAGTCTAGCAAACAAACATGTTCAAGCAAACAACACAATCTAACAAATCAAAACCAGCTAGGAAAGTAACAGCTAGATTGAGGATTACCTGCGATAACCTCATCCACAGCCTCGCTCTCCGCAGCGGTCATCAGAAAAGCCTGCCTCCTCGGCAGAACTGCCTGCCGAAAAGCCTGCCCCTGTGGAACAAGAGCCGCTCCACGTCCAGCAGGAACAGACGCTCGCTGCTGCAACGGCTGAGCTGCAACAGGAGCCCTCCGCAGCGGACCCGCATGTCGACAATCCTTCGCGACATGGGAAGCATCTCCACAAACCAAACACTGGCCCAAAAACTTCCGACACTGATCCTTAATATGGCCAGGCTTGCCGCAGAAATGGCAAAGCTTCAGAATAGGCCCTCCCGGCCTCTTAAACTGAGCAGACTGATTAGGCCTGAATCCAGGTCTAACCAGCAGGGCGTGCTCCTGCAAGTCCAAAATGCTCCAGTTGTTCGAGCTGGTCGGGCAATCTAGGATGCCCCTCGTTCCGAGCCGGGATTGAAGCAATTTTGGGAGCTGGGTCCCGCATATTTTGATGGGTCTGAGGGTCCTCTGGCTGCCGATGAGTGGATTCGGAACATTGAGGATAACTTGAAGATGGCCAAGATCACCCCGGCTGGATGGGTTAATTTGGCGAAGAGGCAGCTGAAGGATAATGCTCGGAATTGGTGGGATGCGGAAGAGAAGATGCTGGTGGAGCCGATAGCTTGTGCTACCTTTAAGTCCAGGTTTGATGAGGAGTTCTTTCCGAAGGCTGCTAGGAAGGAGATGCTGCAGCGCTTTATTGATCTGAAGCAAGGGAGCTTGACGGTGGACCTGTACCACCAAGAGTTCACTAGGCTGAGTCGGTCCGCACCGAAGATGGTGCAGGATGCTGATGAGAGGGCTCAGAGGTTCCTACAGGGACTTGCTTTGGAGCTTCAGAGTTTTGTGTCTTCCTCTGATCTAGACTTTTATCAGAAGGTTCTGGTCGCTGCGAGGAGGCAGGAGCTGAACCTGAGTCAGAGGAGAGGACATGTTTCTGGTGCTGGAAAGAGGCCTATTGAGCAGGCCAGAGCAGTGGTTAGGCCTAGTTTCAAGCCTAATCAGCCAGCTCAGTTCAAGAGGCCAGGAGGGCCTGTTCAGAAGACTTGCCATTTCTGCGGCAAGATCGGGCATGTCAAGGATCAGTGTAGGAGATTCCTGGGCCAGTGTGTTGTCTGTGGAGATCCTACCCATACCATGAAGGATTGTCTGAGGTCGAAGCAGCCTTGGAGGGCACCTGTTGCAGCACAGCCGTTGCAGCAGAGAGCGTCTGTTCCTGCTGGACGTGGAGCAGCTCTTGTTCCACAGAGGCAGGCTTTTAAGCAGGCTTTTCCGCCGATGAGGCTGGCTTTTCTGATGACCGCTGTGCAGAGCGAGGCTGTGGATGAGGTTATCGCAGGTAATCCTCAATCTAGCTGTTACTTTCCTAGCTAGTTTTGATTGTTAGATTATGTTGTTTGCTTGAACATGATTGTTTGCTAGACTAGGGTTTGATTGTTAAATTGCTTGTTAGGTGTGGTTTTGGTGTGCACATTTCTGGCACGAGTTCTCTTTGACTCTGGTGCATCGATGTGCATTATTTCTCGGAGCTTCGTGGAGAAGCATTCCTTGTCGACATCCCCTCTTTCCAAGAGTTGGAATATCGTTACAGGGAATGGCGTGGTCTCGGTGCATCTTGGTTGCAATTCTTGCTCGTTGGTGGTTTGTGGACATGAGCTTTACGCTGATTTCATCGTCCACGATGTCATCAACTATGATGCGGTCCTTGGGATGGATTGGCTTGCGAGATTCTATGCTACGATCGACTGTCGAATGAAGAAGGTGGTGTTCGAGATTCCCGGACATCCAGAATTTGAGTTCAGCCGAGGTAGCAGTTCGCTTGGTATTGTCAGGTTTCGGGCCAGGCTGGTGGAGATTGTGGCTATGCAGATGGAGCTGGAGAGGCCAGTGGTTGTGCGGGACTTTGATGACGTCTTCCCTGAGGAGATGTCTGGTTTACCACCTGATCGAGCTCTAGAATTTTCTATTGATCTTGTTTCGGGAGCGCAGCCGATTTCGAAGGCGCCTTATCATATGGCACCCGCTGAGTTGGAGGAATTGCGGAAGCAGCTGGATGAGCTTTTGCAGAAGGGTTATATCAATCCTAGTGTGTCTCCGTGGGGAGCACCGGTCTTGCTGGTGAAGAAGAAGGATGGTTCGCGTCGCATGTGCGTGGACTATCGGGAGTTGAATGCGGTGACAATCAAGAATAAATACCCGTTGCCTCGCATTGATGATATTTTTGATCAGCTTGGAGGTTCGAGTGTGTTTTCGAAGTTGGATCTGAGGAGTGGTTATCATCAGCTGAAGGTGAAGAAGGAAGATGTTCTGAAGACATCATTCAGGACGAAGTACGGACACTATGAGTTTGTGGTTATGCCTTTCGGTGTAACCAATGCACCCGCAGTTTTCATGAATCTGATGAACCTGATCTTCTATGACTTTTTGGATAAGTTTGTTGTTATCTTTATTGACGACATTCTGATCTATTCAAAGTCTGAGGAGGAGCATGCGTCGCACTTGAGGACGGTGTTGGAGATTTTGAGGAAGCATCGGTTGTATGCTAAGTTTTGGAAGTGCGAGTTTTGGATGGACAGAGTTGCTTTTCTCGGGCATGTGGTGACTGGAGATGATATTTCAGTGGATCCCGAGAAGATCAAGGCCATCAGAGAGTGGCATGTTCCGCAGTCAGCATTTAAGATTCAGAGTTTTGTTGGGCTGGCTGGTTATTATCGGTGCTTCATTACGGACTTTTCCCGTATTGCCGAGCCGATGACCAGATTGACGCGGAAGGATGTACCTTTTGTTTGGTCGGGTGATTGTGAGAATGCTTTTGGTGTTCTGAGGGAGAGATTGACGACTGCCCCTATTCTTGTTGTGCCTGATCGCAGCGGTGGATTTGAGATCTTTTGTGATGCTTCTGGCAATGGTCTCGGTTGTGTGTTGCATCAGCACTGGCATGTTGTGGCGTATGCATCTCGTCAGCTCAAGGTTCATGAGAAGAATTACCCGACGCATGATTTGGAGTTGGCTGCTGTTGTGTTTGCTCTCAAGATTTGGAGGCACTTCTTGCTGAGTGAGAAAGTGAAGATCTTCACCGATCACAAAAGCTTGAAGTATATTTTTACTCAGAAGGAGCTCAACATGCGACAGCGTCGATGGTTGGAGCTCATGGCGGATTATGAGATTGATTTGCAGTATCACCCTGGCAAGGTGAATGTAGTTCCGGATGCGCTGAGTAGGCTTCCAGCGGTGATGATTTTGACCTCGCAGTGGAGATTGCAGCGGGATTTTTGCGAGTCTGGTATGGAGATTATTCTTCCTGGGGAGGCTTCTTCGTTGATGAGTATGCAGATTCAGTCGACGATCGTGGATCGGATCAAGGCTGGCCAGGCTGAGGATCCGAAGCTGGTGAAGATTCGGGAGCAGGTGGAAGCCGGTCTGCGGACTGACTTTTTGATTCATGAGGATGGCTCGCTGAGGTTTGGAGCCAGGTTGTGTGTGCCAGCTGGGGATATTAGAGAGGAGTTGATGGTGGAGGCACACAGTTCGCCGTATTCTGTGCATCCTGGTGGGACCAAGATGTACAAGGATCTTCGTCTGAACTTTTGGTGGCATGGTATGAAGAGGAGTGTGGCTCGGAGTGTAGCCAAGTGTTTGGTTTACCAGCCAGTGAAGGCGGATCATCAGCGTACGGCAGGGTTGCTACAACCGCTTCCGATTCCGGAGTGGAAGTGGCAGCACATCACTATGGATTTCATGACTGGATTACCTCGGAGTCCGAAGCAGAATGACGTGATTTGGGTGATCGTAGATCGATTGACCAAATCCGCGCACTTTATTCCATTCCGAGTGGGACAGTCCACTGAGGCGAGTCCACTGAGGCGCTAGCGAGGAGATATATGGAGGTAAATTCTTTTGCTCTCCGTTTTATTTCCTTTTCCTAGTCTAGATAGTGATATAACGTGAATCGTGCAGGAGGTCGTACGACTTCACGTAGTCCCTGTAAGTATCGTGTCGGACAGAGACACGCAGTTCACATCTCAGTTCTGGCAGAGTTTGCAGAAGAGTTTGGGTACACGTCTGAGTTTCAGCACGGCGTACCATCCGCAGACGGATGACCAGTCCGAGAGGACGATTCAGATCTTGGAGGACATGCTGAGGGCGTGCATGTTGGATTTCAAGGGTTCGTGGGAGGACCATCTACATCTGGTGGAGTTTTCTTACAACAACAGCTTCCAGGCGAGTATTGGCATGGCGCCTTTCGCCGCATTGTATGGGAGGAAATGTCGATCGCCATTGAGTTGGGATGACGTTGGCGATAGGGAGCTGTTGGGACCTGAGATGATTGTGGAGGCTGTGGATGTTGTCAGGAACATTCGGGAGAGGTTGAGGATTGCTCAGGACCGTTTTAAGCATTGGGCGGATGCTAAACGACGTCCTTTGGAGTTTCAGCCGGGCGACCATGTGTTCTCGAAGATTTCCCCGAATCGTGGTGTGATTCGCTTTGGGAAGCGAGGGAAGTTGAGCCCGCGATACATTGGACCATTTGACTTTCTGGAGAGAGTTGGCGAGGTAGCCTACCGCTTAGCCTTGCCGCCATCTTTGGAAGGAGTTCACAATGTTTTCCATGTGTCGCAGCTTCGTCGATACATTAGCGACCCATCTCATGCTGTGGATTTCTCGAAGATTACCGTTCGCCATGATATGACGTATGACCAGCAGCCAGTGCAGATTCTGGACAGGCGTCAGAAGTCACTTCGGAACAAGGTTGCCAATCTTGTGAGGGTGATGTGGCGACACGGCTCGCCTGGAGAGTCTACTTGGGAGAACGAGGATGAGATGCGAGAGCCTACCCACTTTTGTTCCCGGACACGTGAGTGTTGGGAAATTTCGAGGACAGAATTTTTCTTAAGTTGGGAAGGATGTAACGACTGGTTTTCATGTATCTGGATTATATATATATATATATATATATATGTTTTGGTGGATTTTCTCCTCATGTGTGGTTTTCGTCTCCGTAGCTTTCATTTTCGATCGTTTCGTTGTGATTTTCTAGCTTCTTCCGTAGAATCGTCGATTTTGGAGCAAGTCATTCGTGACGGGCTTTATATCGGTCATATCTTATTGTTAGATCAAGCCTAGGAGTCTTAGGAATCGATCCTGGAGCTTCGCGCTCCATTTCGGAACTTTCTGTGCACGTTAGCCGGTACAAGAAGGGGAACCGACCGACTAGATGACGATTTAGTCGGTCGGCAAACCTTCATGGATCGACTAGTGGGCTTTGTTAATTATTCAGGAGTTACTGTTTACTTTTAGTCGGTCTAAGAACAACCACCGATCGACTAGATGCTCAACTAGTCGGTCAGAACTTGCTCTCAGACCGACTAGTTTCTGTCAGTAAATTTCACCTAAGTTACTGTTTATCGTTAGTCGGTCCATGAACACTCACCGACCGACTAGGTTACAAACTAGTCGGTCAACGGGCCTTCACAGACCGACTAATTCTTTAGCCAGATTTTTCCCTACTTTCGTTGTTTGGATTTATTCGGTCACAGTTAGTCGACCGACCGACTAGTTCTCAAACTAGTCGGTCAGCCAACCTTCTTTGACCGACTAATCAGTGTCGAAACCCTAATTTCTGGGCAGCCGCCAGCTCTTCCTATTTAAACCCCCCAAACGTTTTTCTTTCTTCATTCATTTCTCCTGAGCCTCCTTCTTCCCCAAATCATCATCCATCTTCCCCTAGCCTTCCTCCTTCATCAAGAGCTCCTCCCCCTCTCCATTTTGGCCGGCCACCACCTCTAGATCGCCGGAAAACCCCCAAAATCCCCAAAACCCCATTTCTCCAAACTCCTCCATCCATTCCAGATCTGAACCCTAGGTTCCCCGGATCATTTCTTCCGTTGCCGTGCTTGCTCGGCATCGTTCTTTCGCTTCCGATACGGTAATAACTCGATCTCTTAATATCCTCATAGCCCATTTGTGTTTTTGTGAAACCCTAATAAAACTAGGTTGGATGTTGTTCTAATATTGTTTTGCCATGGCAGCGATCTCAACTCCGTAGTTAGCATTTGTGTGACGGACTCGTTGATCGTCATCCTCGGTGCTAGGCAATTGAAACTTGCCACTTAGGGTTTTGGGCCATGTCTTAGGCCATTTGCTTGTGTAGGCGTAAAAGAGGCTAGGCGACGAAATGATACTCGCCTAGGCGCAATTTTAGGAACTAGCTTGACAACGAAGCTAGATCTGTCATTTATCATGTTGCATAACTACCATGTCATGTTTAATTTTAATTAACGGTACGCGAATTAATTGTTGTTGGATCCTGTGGATGGCAAACAACACTAGAAGGGGGGGTTGAATAGTGTTGTATAAAGATAAAACTTTTTCGTTCTTTAATCAATCAACACAAAAACAATTCCTTCTAATGTTGCCTAAGAAACCAAGTAGAGCGATCTACGCTTGGTTCTTAATCAACAATATAATTAAAAATGCACAGCGAAAATTCACAGCAGGTAGTCGACTCCTTATGAGCAGTAGTCGACTCCCAGAGTATAAGTTAGAGCGAACAGATGCAAATCTCAGCGTATAGGATTGATATTTACTGAATATAAAATAAAAGCAAAGATAAACAAACACAGAAAATGCAAGCGCAAAGACAAGGATTTTTATCCTGGTTCCCCGCAACCCGGGTACGTCCAGTCCCCGACCAATCCGGTACGAGATTTCCACTATCTGCCTTGGCAAATACAAGCACCTAACTTCACTCGTTAGGATTTCCAACGACCTAGCCTTGACCAGGATTTCCGAACACAACGCCTAGACTTGTCTAGGGTTATACCCTTGCCTCACAAACCGAGGACTTTCCAAATGGCAACAACTAGACTTGTCTAGTGTTCCAACAAATAGCACAATGAGAAATTTGTCCAATACTCTACAACAAGTGATAGAGATTGGAAATACACCCGATTCTATAGCCAATCAAAAGATAGACAATTGTGTAGTGGCTTAATAGAATAATAGTCTAGATCACACAAAGATATGAGATAAATTCTTTGTGATCTAGAGCTTTTTCAAAAATCCTTCAAATAGAATTTAAAGAGAAGTAAAGTAGAGGATTTTGAAAAACAACTTAGCCAATAAAAAGAATATGATCTTCAAGAGAATTAAAAAGTATTGCAAGATCAAAAACTGAAATTAAAATTGGCTAGAGAAGAGATGAGAGAGCTTTGATTCACGAGAGCTTTTGCAAATTTGATTTTCAATAATCTTGTATTTTTCACAAAAGAATTAAGCTCTATTTATAGGGAAAAACTGGGATTTGAAATTTGAATTTCGTTTGACTTTTGTCCCAAAAATTTCGGAGTAAATCACTCAAAGAAATTTAAAATTCAAATTCAAAACGTTTGAAAATTTCCAGCAGGTAGTCGACTCCCTCTATAGGTAGTCGACTCCCAGAGGAGTCTAGGAAATTTTCATCCCTGACTGGTAGTCGACTCCCTACTTTTGGTAGTCGACTCCCAGAGGAGTTTTTCCTGTTGTTCTAGTCAAAAAGGGTTAGTTAACTCCAGGGTGCGTGGAGTTTCACTATAATTATTGAAGTGACTAGAGAAAGCTCTTTAAAATTATTTTTGTAGTAAAAACAATATTTCGAAATCCTTTTGTGTGTGTGTGTTGTCTACTTGATATGGCTTTGACAAATATCCTAAAAGACACGACACACTCACACTAGACTCTGAACATGTCTTTGGCAGTTTTAGTCAACTTGATGAACTGAAGATGAGCTTCTTCTTTGAGCTACTTGCTTTGTTTGAGCTTGAGCTTCATCACTCGAGTTTAGCCATGTTCGTCTTTGTCGTGGAGCGTAGATACGTGCTTCTTGAAGTATTTAGTAGAGCTTCACGAAACCTGTATACTTAAAGTGTAGTGTAGTTAGTATACCAAGCATTCATTTGGTGTGCTCATCATCAAAATTACTTAGGGGTGGAATTCAATTTCCATCAATTGTCACCCATGCTATCCATGTTGAATGTCGCATTCGTAGCACACGCTACAATACTTGTGTTTCCTAGCTCGTGTTCCAGAAGCGGGCTACGTGAGTTGGTTGATAGCCAATGCCCGATCTACTTGTTTCCGGCTAGGCACCTGCGTTGCAGGCATAACCCTATGCCATACGTGTTAAATACACTTCCTGGCTCGTGTTCCAGAAGCGAGCATTCCGTGTGCGGGGTAACGCCCTGGCTCGATACACGTGGAGGGGTAGGGATAAGCGGTCACCTGAGCTTACGAGTTGGCCCGATCAGCCACTCTAGCCAGCAGACGAAATCTCTGTGCACAACTTGTTTACTTGACGTGTTTACTTGACGTGTTCACTTGACGTGAACCACTTGACTTGTACTTGTCCGTGCTTTACTTGTAAGAATTGTTATCCATGACATACTTGCTACTTGTACTTCCCTTTACTTGTTACTTCCATACTATACTTGCCATGTCATGCATCATACTATAACTGCTAGGTTGTTAGTTTACCTTACCTTCAGTTTCCTTGCCCAAGTCTTTTAGACTTGCTGACATGTGCCCCTTTACTCTTTTGGGTGACACATGTTAGATCCTGAGCCTGAGTTCATTGTTGAGGACGAGGTGTTTGCTGACGCCGAGCTCGAGCCTGTGTTTGGCGATGAGTACATGGACACTGGGGACCAGTCCTAGTGTCTTCGTTGAGTTTTTCCCTTTTGTTTTAGACTGCTGTAGTTGTCGGTGTGCAGCACCTATACTTTGTTATGTTGTCCCTCTTGTTGGCCTTGTTCTGGGCCTTTAGACTCTTTCTTTTAGCCTGGTGGCTTTTCTGGATGTTGAACTTAATTTTAATGTTGGACAAATTCTGAGATTTGAGATTTTATTTCTGTCTCTCCTTGTGTTATTATTGTTGTTCCGTTTGTGGTTACAGGGACCTGCTTATGTTTTATTGACGCTTATCGGGTTTGGGGCTTCACAGCTCCATTCTCGTGCGGACCTTTTCACGTCTCGCCTCCATTTTAGGGAAGCAGGGCATGACAAGATGGCGTTGGTGTTGCTCGGAGCGGTGCTCGGGGTCGGGGTTGGCGTCGGAGAGATGGCGGTGAGCTCCGGGGCGTCGCCGAAGTTGGCGAGGCAGTGGGCGTTGCAAGCGGCGCCGGGGAGAGAGGAGGCTTGGAGGCGTTGTGGCGGTGATGCAACTCAGGCAGCGGGGTTGTGGGTCAGGGCTTCGCTGTCCGGGCCGTTTGCTGAGGGAGGCCGTCGATGTTGGTGCGGACGTCGGACGGGAGGAGATCGGAGCGGGGAGAGGCGAGGTGCGGTGAGAGGAGGCGCCTAGGCTTTGTGGTCGATGGGTGGGGGCGGTGATGGGATGTGGGATGAGGGCGCAGCGAGCTGTGGCGAGGCGGCCTGGGCACTGGCGGGAAGATGACCGAAGGGTGAGAAGAACGGCGGGGCGGCGACTGTTTGTTCGGGCGGTCGGGAGAGGCGCACAGGGTTGTGTTGTCCGGCGGTGTTGCAGGAGAAGGTTGGCGCAAGTTTGAAGAGGCTTGGGGAGATGGAGCCCTCGAGTTTGGGTTGCTGTGCGTAGAAATGGGAGATGGCTTCGGCGGAAGCTAGGGGATGATACCTGACAAAAGAGCGCCTAGGGGTTGTACACTGGAGGAAGAAATAAAATATAGGCCTGAGATTACTTTTGTAGGGAGAGAAGAGAGAGTAGGGCTATCGAAAAGGCCTGAGGGTAATTTCCCGGGTCTCTTGTGTGTAAGCCTAGGGAAACTGTTAAACTCATGTAGGGAGTTGTTAAGGGGAAGCTACATGTGGGAGAGTGGGGACGTGGGAGAGAGGCATGGGATCAGTTAGTATAGGGATATGGTAGATAAGATTTGATTTGAAACGTTCAGAATTGGAAAGGGCTTTGTTTGGTTGGAATCAAATAAGTTAGATATTAAAATATTTGATTTTTATTTTACTGTTTTGACTTTGTTTCCTTTCGAAAACCACTCTGCAGCATTTCGGTTTTTTTAATAATAATGAGGATCAATTTTGTTTTAAGAAGACAACGCACAGACATTTAAAAAGAAACAAATTTTTGTTAACAAAAATATTTTATAAAGTAGAAATGGGTTTAAGCAGATTGGCCCCTCGATATCCAAAAATTACAAAGAAAATACCGGGGCGATTTCGCCTCCGAGAAGATTGTGAAAACGGAGTTCGGTCGCGCGTCAGGGTTAAGGAAGACAATAATAAAAACAAAAATACGATAACACTCATATGAAACAACATACGCTCCAAAATAAACACGATCGGAAAGTGGTCGTTACGGCGTCGTCGACCCCTTGTAACGCCATGACTCCCTCATAGTCCATCACGTGGTCCTCCAGGTCCCCCCATGCCTTCGTATTTCTCAAAGGTCAGCACCTTGAACCTGGATGGTACCCGTGCGTCGGTAATGCTCCTTGCTAACGGGCAGCGGTCGTCCCTTGTGCCTCCCAGGTCCTCCCGGCCTGCTGAAGCTTCGATGCGAGGGCTAGACTGCCCCGACGGGCTGACGGGGATTCTGGGAGAATCCACTCGGCGTCCATCTCGGCTAGGGATAGGTGTTGGTCGCCGAGCGTTTCTCCGCTCGTTGCGATCTTCCCGGCCTCTATGCCTCCTCTGTCGGGGGCTCCTGCTTCGACCCCGCTGATCCTCGACGGCCCGATGGCTGGGTGATCATCGGTGTGCCGAGCGTGGTCGCCGGGACGAGGCCGTGGCCGACTCACCTTTGGTCCATTTGGGCCTTTCGTCTGCCTCATCTTGGAGTGAAGTGGGGGTGATGGATCGTACCGGGACGAAGTTCGGTATGATGAACCGTCGCTCTAGGTTGGCGCCCTCGTCGCTGTGGTCGGCAACCATGTGCGAGCACAGTAGGGGGTGTTCCTATTGGCTGGGAACAGCCACCAAACCCCCCTCCGGGAGGTGTGGGTGGGCCCGCGAGTTGCTGGATGGCTGCTGCCAGCGTTTGGAGGTGGGCGTGCGTCTCTTGGGCGAAGAGACAGAGTTGTTCTTGGGTCACTGAGCGTGAGTCGCTGGTGCACTCGGTGGTGTGGCTGTGCCCGTTTTCGGGCAGGACGTAGTCGCCCTCCTCGTGGATGGGGGCATGCATCCTACTCCATTGCAGGCGGATTCCATTTCAGTGATGAGGTTGTTTAACGTGGGTGCTTGTTCGTTTCCCACAGACGGCATCAGATGTTTTATGGTGTTTTCTCACAACGGAATGATTGACTGGGGGGCTGAAGGTCAACGTGCTCGTGAGGATCACGTGCCACCTCCAGGAGCGGGATTCGGCTCGTTCGGCTTCGACGAAAAGCATACAGGTCCGCGCGTCAGTGTGCCGAAGGGAATCCTCGACAGGGCGACGACCTCCTTTGGGGTGTAGACAAACAGACTCGGAAGCGAGCACGTTCGACTGCGGTCTAGCTGGACGTCGAAGGGTAGCCTTGGCGCGGCTGGATCTGCTTGACCTGAATAGACGAGAAAGCTCGTCAGTTGGGGGGGCAGACCTTGGTTCGGACCAAGTCCCCTCCGATGCTTAAGTCAGAACGGATCTGATGGGTGCTCGGTGGATCGGTATGGCTCACGGGAAGGCCGATAAGCGAGTCCTCGAGCCGAGCTGTGGAGGAGGAATATTAGGTGGAAGACAAGGTCGTATGAGAGGAATACCTCAGTGTTTTGGGTATCCAGGAAGTGATCCATTTGTACGTTGTACCTCGAGTCTCTTTATAGGAGCTTCCCTCCAGACACGTCTCCTCGATCTTCCCCTATCTCGCCCTCATCATCCGCCTATTAATGGCGCCTTCATGGGTCATGAAGGTGGACGTAATGATGCCCCTTAATGGTGATTAAAAGAGCGTGCTTTAAGGGGAACAGTTAACTCCTACCGGCGTGGGTCATTGGTTGCGTCCGCTTCGGTCCGAGGCCGGCCCAGCTGTGAATCTTCGTGGGGGCCTCATCGCTCGGTCTGTTCTCCCTGGGACCGTGGGCTTTGCGACACGGGCCTGGGCCGTTCGGTTTTGGCCCATCCTGGGAGGGTCGTATCAGGAACATTTTCGTGCAAGATGCAAATTCTTTTTGACAGATTTTTATTCCATAAAATCATTCGTGTCCTATTTTGAGAGTTGAACGAGCATGAACAAATTGACGAATCGAACACGCATGAACAAATTTTCTGTAACTCCTAAAATTCTGCTCGTTCGATCGACATGAACCAATTTTTCTGCTCGAATGACATGTACAAACTCACTAAAATTGATCGTGCCCTAAAATTTTTCTGTTCGTATCATAAACTCAGATATACTGTTCGTTTGTGTTTTTTAGAGAAACATAGTGTTTTGGATTATGAGTATTATCGGTATTCCAAACTCGCTTTTGGAAGTAGACCCGACCACGGTTCGGTTCGAACCGTGGAACCGAACCGGAACCGAACCGGTTTGGAACCGAACCGAACCGGAACCGGTCGACCGGTTCCAAGAACCGGAACCGAAACCGGGCCAAGCCGGTTCGGTTCCGGTTCGCACTTCTGCAGAACCGAACCGGAACCGGCGGTTCCGGTTCCCCGGTTCACCGGTTCCCCGGTTCGGTTCCCCGGTTCTGGCTCCTTTCATTGGTCGTAAGGTCATGCTCTAGGCCATTGAGGACCAAAACACAGTCATGGCCTTAGGGTGGTTCACATCACTATAGATGATTTGGGGCTTAACACAACATGAACAATATGATTGCACACAACCATTGGTGGTGAATGCAAACCTAGGTAACTGCTCCCCAAAGTACTTAACCAAGTAGCTCCTCTACATGGAATCATGTGGCAATTCAGGTGATAAACAATTTAATTATTTTGTAAGATGCATATTACTTCATTTTTCAATCCCTATGTACAAGTTAAAAGAACATAAAAATGTTACTGCATTTCCCAACGTATTCTATGAACAGAAAATATTTGGGAACCGATCCCGAACCGGAACCGAACCGAACCGGAACCGGACTCGAATCAGAACCGGAACCGGAACCAGAACCGGCCGGGAACCGGAACCGGAACCGAACCGGAACCGGAACCGAACCAGAACCCGGAACATAAAAATGTTCCGGGTTCGGCCGGAACCGGAACCGGCGGTTCGGAACCGGAACCGAACCGGAACCGGCGGTTCGGAACCGGAACCGAACCGGAACCGAACCGCGGTCGGATCTATTTGGAAGGATCCCATTTGAACATATTCTCGAAAACAGTTCAAATTGTCTCTCCCAATAAAATTTGCCTGCCAATCTGGGGTCTTAAATTAGCCCAAAAGTACACAACTACGAAAACCCAAACTTTCTAAATCCTGCGCCGGTCTCGTACCCCGAAATTTTTTTTACCGCCGCAGTGTTTTAACCTTTGGCGCAACAAAGCGATGTGAATCCTCGCAACACTCATCCGACTTGTTAGGAAGTGAGAGAACGGGAGATAGAGATGGGCGATAAAAAGGGGTCGCAGCCATTGAGAACGATGGACCCTAACCCTAATCTTAAACCTAACCCCCCACCCCAAAACCCTAACCATAACCGCCACTATTCTCTCAATTCCTGGCAAATTTCCATCTTCACAATCCCAAATTCTCCCCTTCGGGTTAGGGTTCGGGCTCTCTCCGATCGCTGATGGAAGGCGGAACGGTCGGAAACGACGTCGAATTGGTCTCCAAGACTCTCCAGTTCGAGCACAAGCTCTTCTACTTTGATCTGAAGGAGAACCCTAGGGGAAGGTACCTGAAAATCTCGGAGAAGACATCGGCTACCAGATCGACCATCATAGTCCCCGTCAATGGCATTGTGTGGTTTCTCGATCTGTTCAATTACTACGTGAATACCGACGAGCAGGAGGTGTTCAGTAAGGAGCTCAAGCTCGATACCAAGGTTTAGTTTGTCTATTTTCTTAAATCTTGAGTTTTTTTGGCTTAGAAAATTGTTTGGTTTGGCTGATAATGTTCATGTTTTGATGTTGTTTATCATTTTTTAAAAAAGGTGTTTTACTTTGATGTCGGAGAGAACAAAAGGGGGCGTTTCCTGAGGGTAATTTTCAAACCCCGTGATGCTTTTGTTGTTTGATCTTTTTATTTAATCTACAATTGTGAGATGTATGCTTAATAAGAAATTACTTTCTATTACTTGTTAGCATTTCGTAAATTAAAATAGGCAGGATTATATCTCTTGCCCGCTCCGCCTAATCTGGGGAAATGATTTGTCTAAGATTCCCAACAAGCACCCTTTATTAAAGAAAAGGAAAAATCAATCTGTATTTTATTATTGTTATCATTGTTGAATTCATATAGCATGTTGATTTTAATCATTCTTTATGTTTATTTTTTATTCTTCTTTGTAATGACTTAATCCTTATTATAGATTAAAAAGTATAATATAATGGTTCATACATGCCAAGCATCATCGTTATGATCATCTTCATTATATGTCTATATTGAGAGCCATCCGCTGAAACATTCACAAACTATTACCAAACTCTATCAACACTGAGTTGATGATTACTATTTGACCGAGGATATTCCAACTGATTGCCGAACCACATCAGCACTCTGAGTTCAATGTTAAATTCTTGGTCAAGGATACACGGTGAGTATGGTGGAAGTAGGAGGAGGTTGGCCAGCCGAATGTCTTGCACCTAGCCATGCAGGTGAAAAAGATGAAAGGAGAGCAAGAGACGAAGGGGAAAGATGGGAAGAGAAAGAGGAGGAAAACAAACTTTTTGGGGGGGGGGGGGATTAAAATGAAAAAAATGCCAATGTCACTTTAGATCTTAACTGACTGCTTGTTTTTGCCCTAACTTTGTTCTCTCTTCACATAAACCGTCGTAGAGCTGAATCAATGGCAGTAGCGAGGAGCAACAAAATGGAGTTAATAAAGGTTGCACTAGATTTGTATATCTCCTTACTTTGTGCCTTTTGTCCATGGAGCACTTGTCCACTCTCAGTCTAACCCATCATCATCTTTTTTTCTTGTTTTGATATTTATATTTTAACCCAACGGCATGAGAGGAACATTCTGTGTCGGCTAGTTGGTGGTAGGAAAAGAGCCATGTTAGTGGTTATGCTGGTAGGCTTATACATTCAATAATTATTGAACGACTCTTCAAAACTTCTCATGGACTATAAACATTTCATATGAGTGGGAAGATGATATTTTTGTTACATAAATCTATATTTGTCTCTGGTAGATAAGACAGTATATTCATACTCATAGATTTCAATTACACTATGATTGTTATTAAGAAGATTACTATCATTACATTAGATAGGATATAAGAACCACAAGCATTTGCTTGTTTGGATAGTATTTTCCCCCTAAAGCATCCACCTTGATGCGTTGGTTGCTGCTTGGGCAGCTGCACAAATAAAATTAGGACTTTTGTCACTTGCATTTGAAACACTTATTTCTACTACTAGACTACTGTTATTATTGATGCTACCATTAATTCATATTTATTCAATTTCCTTGGGACAATAAGCACTTGATGTATTAACTAAATCCATTACTTTATATATACTGCTTGTAGTAGAGTGCTTAAGTTTGATTGAGAAAAAGGCATTTGCGAGTTGGGTTATCGTTTGTTTCCCAATCTCTTATTCTGGTTTTTAGCTGGTACTAAAGCTTGAAAAACTTCTGCTTTCCCATTTTTTGCATTTTAATGACTATTTTATCACCCTTGGGTCTTGGAAATCTCAAACAGCATACTGGATTTTCTGGCGGTTCAGCTTCTCTACTCACAATAGTATGGTTTAATCCAGAGTCACCCAACTGACTTGCAGCTCTAGTTTTGTTTCCCAAAAAATTTGGCTGGGAACAACCTTACTTTAATCTTACACTATATTGCTCTTATGGTTAGGCTAATTTGAACAATGACAAAATGATCATGCCATACTCATATACAAGATCCATAGCAAATAATCATAAATACAAGTCAAAGTTTGGTTGGCTTTAGTAACTTTGGAGTCCTGGTCCCTATGGTGGTTAGCCTACCCTACGTAGGTAGGCTCTCAAGGACAGTCCTTATCATTGCTAAGATAATTAGCTCTAATTCTAAACAAGGGACCGTGGTATAACCTGGTTGCATGTATGTATTCATATAGATAGTTAGGAAGCCATGGAAGGGGGGATGTATGTAGACGAGGTATATGAGCAGTGGAGTTGTACCTAACCATAAGAATAACATAGCTATTGAGGTGGACAATTTTTAGGAGCAAGAATTAATTCAGTCACACAACCCTATATTAAGAAATACTCCAGTCACAATTTGCCACACAATTAATCAGATAGAAGAAGACACTATTAAATTGGAAAGTGCAATTGATTTCTAAGAATCTTGAAAGTAATTTGTTTTGTTCCTAAGCTCTTGTGTGGATAGTCGAAAGTAGTTGGAAAGTGGATCCACTTTGTACTTGGCTTCAACATTTGCATACAAAAAACTGTAAAGTCACTTTCTCCTCTTTTTGATGAAAGAATTAATGTTGTACTTTATGTAACATGAGTATGTGAAGCTGTATCCATTCCGGACACGTTGACACATATTGGACATCTACACATTGGACACATGACAAACACTTTTCAATACTTGCTCGGCACTGCTTATTCTATATTTGTATTTTGTAGGGTTTGTGCTTGTATATTTGTGGGCGTATAGATGTAATTCTGTGGGTGATACTTGTGATTTCATGAACTCATTTAAATGTTGTATTTGAAAATTATATTTTTTTGATGTCACCTTAATATTTGTTTGTTGTGTGTACATAAATATATAATACTATATTGTATTATAATAGCCATGTCCCATATATCCTACATTTTACAAATTTACCATGTTTCATACCATAGTACTTGTAGCCGTGTATGTGCTTCCTCGATGTCGCCTTCTTTGCTAAATATTGTACATTCGTGTTATGTTACAGTGGGGTGTAACGTACCATATTTGGAATATCTCAAAAATTGTATCCTATATGTTTAAAAAGCAGTTACTAAATGGATAATGAACACATTTAACGGAGTCAGAAAGAAATTATTACTATTTAGACTCACTTAGATCCATACATGAAGCATATTCAAATCAATGTTGCCGGGTTTATGGTATGCTTCAGTATGCGGTATGGGGACATGTATGCAGTTTTGTTACTTTTAGCGGTATGCGGTTTGTGCAAGTAACAAGAGTCAGTTTGCTATTTCTGATTGTGGTATGCTCGGGTGGGGGGTTGTGGTTCTCTTGGGCAAGTATGTGCTTATTTGTACGTAATATGCATGTATGTATACCCAGACACACACAGACACACCTGACACACACCTGCATACATGCACATAGACCCACACAGAGAGATCCACACGCAACTATATTTGCATAAACACATATGTCCAAAAATAATAAATAATTAATTTAAAACAATTAACAATAGTGTAAGGTAAAATAAATATTATCAACACATTAAATAAATATGATGATATCACATGTATAATTAAATTAAATTATCCATAATCAAATTCTAAACTCTTAAAACAAATGATAGTCTAAGTCTAAGATTTCAAATCTAAAAAACACAAGCAATTCTAAGCTCTTAAAAATCCTCTAAATCAAAGCCATCTGATCTGTTTTCTCTTTTATCCTTTAGCATTTGTTGCAAATCTAGACTATTTTTTTTGGGTTTTGCTTGTTTCTTACACAATCATCAACTTTTATGATATGTATTATGTTAATGCATTTTTATCTTTAACTTTCTTCTATTATACATTTGGATCGATGCTTTTTTTTGCGATCCTGGTTGTGAACCCATGCAAACCGGGTCGCCGATCCAGATAGTGGATCATGGGATGTAGGGAATTATGCAACATTGATTCTTCCGCCTCAACCATCACCGCTTCACCCTTGGTTGCCTGATGATTTGTTGCCTCGCTTGTCATCCTTTCAGAGAAGAAAGCGGGTAAGGGCATGAGTCATCCACATTACAACATTGAATATGCTCCTTTGAGAACTTCAAAAACATGCAAATTGATTAAAAGTGGAGGTGATACACTATAAACATATTTGCTTCGTTCATAACATATACTAAACATACAAATATCAAACACAGTCTTTAGTCAAATAATGATTATTAGGATTGATATTGAAACTTGAAAATAACATAATGCCAAGCATAATGCTAGACCTTAGAATAGCACATATCATACATAACACAACATAAATTACATGAGTTTGTATTTTTAAATTTAAAAATATTAAAATAAGTCTATGTTTTTTATAAATAATTTAAACATTATAGAAAATTTTAAAGATATTAAAAAATATAAAAAATCATGACAATGTTAAATATCATACAATATTAACATTCATAAGCAACTAGTAACATGCACACATGAATATCATCAAATATACAGATTAGTAGCATAAAAGAAGCCATAAAAATATAATAAACAACAAAAAAGGAAACACTTCTCTAACAACTTAAAGTTTTATACAAATTACATACTAAGAAACGTAAACATTTAGAGTATCATGACTTACAATTTAGTCAAACAAAAGACGTCCACCTCCAAGTTCACATGAAAGTAAGTTTATAGTAAAAAGGGATCGAGGCCTATTACTGTTTTTTCTTTTTTTTGGGACGCTATAATTTAGCTTGGTGTACTGCTTGTTACAGTAAAAAAATGTAAAACTGTAGAGTTACTTTGATTTTAGGTTACTCATGAGCATACCTAACAAATGGGCAGGGTTACATTAGGTAACAGGTTATTTTAAGTTGCGTAATGGGGGGTTTTCAGCCATTGATTAATATTTGTATTTACTTAAAAACGTGGATAAGGAGTGGATTTTGATATTTTGAACATTCATTTACCACTCTAATAATGGTTAGAGGTTGGCCTTGAACTTATGACATTGTCTCACATGGACATTGGTTTTTACTGGCTTCAAGTTCCTCTAGCAAGTGGCTTTGCCTAAAAGAATTGTCACACAGGCTTGCAAGGTTTTATTTCGTGGATGGAAAATAAAAGGTAGGGAAAAAAGGAGAAATGTGTATAAATTTTTTTAAATCCAACCATCCCTCTCTTTAATTACATAAATACTGGGGAATCACGTCAGGTTTTTTCACATTTCATTCAGCAAACATGTTTCTTTTTTGCACTTTCAAAAAAGTGTAAAGAAACTGTCTTTATGATATATTAGCATTTACTTTCTGGAGCTATAAGTCCATGAATGGAAGTGTTCTCAAATAATTCTGATCTGGAACATGATATTTGGATGTGTCTGGTCAGTAAATTATCATTACCATCTTAATTTAGGATGGTTGAGCTGGTGTTTAGGATACAGATCTGAGTACCATTGACATTGACCCTCATTTTTACAACTCAGATTTTCTCAAAAAATTGAGTATTGGTGTTTACTCTTAAGATGAGCATAGAAGACAATGCAACAAGGGAGATTGAAACTTACCTTGAGAGAGGCACTGTCATCTCTTTCTGATCTCTAAATTGTTGGAGATGCTTTCCCAATACCAAGTTGAGTATATCGCATGTTCGGTTGTCAAACATACTCCATTTACCTTGAACTTGGATCATTCATTCTTCTCAATAGACTCAATTGCTCTTTTCTTATTATTCACTCATTTTGGTATTCACCTTTAATGAAAAAGTAGGAATATGGTCAAGTTAAGAAGTGAATGAAGAAGCATTACTAAGCTAGTTTGTGCTTGTTCCCAAAAGCTTTTTCTTTGTTTCTGTTAGTTCAGTACTTTCAGGTTTATGAATTTAGTTTGTTGTCATCAGCATGCTATTTGCCTTGTATGTATCATCCTATTAAAGTTTTGTTACTTAGTACCGAGGAGTTGTAAATTTGCATTGTGTTCTCTTATTGTTTCTCTTATCGATCATATCATCCGGTCAAGACGCACCTCTGTCTCACCTCTGTGTCAAAGATTCTAGCTGGCCTAGTTAAATCTTCCCTTTTTTTCTGGTGGTTTGACAATACATGGTTTGTTTTTCAAAATGTCTTGAATTTTTTTGGATCTTGTCTGATCATATATGCAAACACTTGATTTAGGGTGAATAGACACCCTTCTGATGTTGACCTCCTCTGATTTATATGTCCATTTCTTATGTTTTTGATCTGAACAGGATATTATCTTATTAGCATTTTGATGCTTAGAGATGTTTATCTCAGGACCATTGAACTTGGATCATTCATTCTTCTTGACTGTTTTTTCATATTATTCCTCCATTTTTTCACATTTGCCATTCATGAAGAAAGTATGGAAAGGGTCAAGTTGAGAAGCGAATGAAGCATTGGTAGGCTAACTACTGTTTGTTTCCAAAAGCTCACTGTTTCCTTTAGGTATGTACTGTCAAGATTGCATCTTGATCATCATGCTGTTTGACGTGTATGTACTATGTATCATCTTCCTATCAAGGTTTTGGTTAGTATTAAAGAGGTGTATGCTTTTTTGAGATCACGCTATTCTTCTTGATATCACTGTTTAAAAGCACTTTAGCTTTTAGCTATGGCTGATACCTTTGACTTCTCACGGCTCTGTTATCCAGTTGTTTTGCAATAGAAGGCATCACTCCTTTGACTGCCTGGGTAATCTCATCCTGGCAACAGTTGTTACTCACTTATTATTTATGTTTTATTTTAATATCTCTGACATCTTGTTTCCCGAATATAAGAGTTTTACAGCTGGAAGCAAGAGTCAAGGCCATCCAGATCCGTGTCAACTCTGCTGCTTAATGGTCTTAGGCTCATTGATATGTTGGAATCTGAATGCATGGCATGTTATTGTTCTAATGCCAGTGATATCCTTTGGTGTATTGATGCTATAAAATATAAAATTTATTTCAACCTTCTGAAACTGATGCAATTTATAAACCTATACTGTAATATGCTTTTGTTTGATGAAATTCAAGCTTAATGTTGAGAGCAATACATTTTAAGCTACCAGGATTGGATAAACTGTCACGGTCACTTATATGAGTTTATTTTTGTCATTGACATTAACTTCCATTACTCCCTGGAAATTTAAACGACAAGATCTCTGTCAAAGGTACATGTCCAAAGGCTAAGCTATCTTCTAATGTGAATTGTCATAACATGTTAATGTTGTTAATGTGGATGAAACAATGGATTGACAACTATGATTGAGGCAAAAATTGTGAAAACTGATGTACCATGTTTCTGGACTGGTGAAGCCTGATTTCTTTAGATAATTTATGTGTTCAAAAATTACGGTTTACATATTCTAGGAACTTGATAGGATTATTCTTTGCATGAATGTTGTAAGAAGCACTTTCTTTGTTTCTAGCAATCACCTTTATGATTCTTCACTTTGTGCTTCTTTCTTATGATAACGTGGGAAATCAATCAATCAGCTATTCATCTTTGTTCTATGATGAGTTTGATGCGTCTAGTTTTTTTTTGTAGAGATAAAAAGATGATTTTTATGAGTAGGAAAGGTAAAAATGGGATTTTTATAATAGAACACATATTTGAAAGTAATATACGCTAGCTACAATAATATATCTAAGGCTAAATTAATCTAAAGAAGGAAGATAACACTCACAAAATATTCTAGGGCTAAGGAAAAATAACTCACATGCAATTTCTTCGATAATCCTCCTAGATTCGGCCGGCCCTTGCTTTAGGGGGAATTGTGAATTGTTCAATTACGGAGCAACCCCCTTTGTAGTTACGATACTACAAGTTTGCCCCCGGGCCTGTAGTGGACCCGAGCTGCCTTCTCCTTTAGTAGACCCACACACCCTTTGCCGCATCCTGTGCCCGCGCCTCCTGTGGTGCCCGCGCTGCATCATTACTCTTCCTCAAAAGTGTTACATTGTCCTCAAGGTGGTAGTCTGGGAACTGGTCTCGTATCACCTCCTAGGACTCCCATGTAGCATCATAGTCTAACAATTCTCGCCACCTGATTAGCACTTCTTGTCTTTCTTCTGCATTCTGCCGAACCCCGTTTAGCTCTTGTGGCTTAAGCAACACCTCCATATCGTCCGTCAGAGTGGGAGGGAGAGTGGGTGAGAGAGTGTGGTCTCCAACCGCTCGTCGCAACTGCGATACATGGAATACTGGGTGGATGGCGGATGTAGCAAGTAACTTCAGACGATACACCCCTTTCCGATCTGAGCAGTAATCTCAAATGGCCCGTAGTAGTGGGCCGCCAGCTTATCATTGCTCCTATGGGCCATGGTCTTCTGTCTGTAGGGTCGTAGCTTGAGGTACATTCGATCCCCTACGACAAACTGTACATCTTTCCTATGTCCATCGGCTTTAGTTTTCATAATCTGCTGGGCCCGTAGTAAATGTCTCTTCAGCTCCTCCAAATGTTTGTCCCGCTCCTCTAGGTGCTCCTCAACATGTGAATTGGAGTGGTAGCGCTGCTGTAATGGATCAACTGGGGTGGGTCCCACCAGTGTTCTAAAACAAGGAATATGCGGCCGCATATGCGGATGCGGACAACTACCGCATCAAAAACAAGGTATGCTGTCAAAATATGCGCCCTCCCGCATAATCGTCCGCCTTTCGGAAATGCGCCCGCATCCACGCTTATGCGGGCGCATATAGGGTAATGGATTTTAGGCTATTGGGTTTACGTTATTAAAAAAATTGAACCGGACCCATTAACAACCCGTTAACCTTAAAAACACATTTACATGTGCTGCCTTTGTTTTTCGTTTTAGGGCTTATTGCATCCCATCGAGCGAGTCCGCAGGCGACGGCGCAGCGGAACCGGAGGCGGCTTCTGTAGTCGAATTGCAGCGTCGGTGACGACGAAGCATACCAACGGCGACTTCCAGCCTCCCAGGTACGCATCTCTCGCTCTTTAATTCTTCTCGTTTTTCTTTTTTTTTCGTTTTCGTTTTTTTTTCGTTTTTCGTTTTCGTTTTTCGTTTTCGGTTTTTTTCGTTTGTTTTTCGTTTTTCTTTTTGTGTTCTCGGGTCGGTCCTCTGAAAATTCCTTTCTTTTTGTTTGTCGCTTATTTACCACCAGCGATTGGTGAAACAACCAGCCTCCCTAGTTTTTGGGGATGCTGATACAGACGAGAATTTGGGAGCCTACCCTAACGATTTTGATTTCAAACCATATAATTGTTAGAAATACGAGGTGTCTTACCAGCATCATATAAAACAATACCTAAATTTGACATGAACACAAGATCCAAGTCCAGAGGGCCACACGGTCCGAACCCACATTAGAGAAAAAGGAAGCAAAATCGCTTCCTAGTCAAAAGTTCAACCTTACATTAAACCGAAATATTGCTGAATTTAAACATGTACACTATACACATAATTTAATCTATAATTGATGTTAGCAATGCTGTAAAATTATTGATTGTAACTGTTAGATTTAATTTAAACATGTACACTATACACTATACACACAAAAAGATGAACATATCTAACTGTTAGATTCTAACACAAGCACAACAAATGTTTTTAAAAGTTGATATGATTTTACACTTACTACTTATGTAAGTTATGCTATGTATTTACCTAAAATATCCATTTTCGTGTAAACCGCATAATCCGCATATGCGGCCGCATAATCCGCATATGCACTATGCGCTCCTGGACCGCACGCATAATGAAACCGCATTTTAGAACACTGGGTCCCACCCATACAAGATGCAAAACGGGGTACTTTGTGCCGCTGAGTGGTATGACGCGTTGCACCAATATTCAGCACATGCTATCCACCTGGCCCACTGCTTTGGTGAATCTGAAGCAAAACATCTCAAGTACGTCTCTACACTCTTGTTCACCACATCGGTCTGTCTATCTGTCTGTGGGTGGTAGGCTGTGCTCCTCCTTAACTTAGTCCCTTGAACCTTGAACAGCTCCTGCCAAAAACTGCTCATGAACACTTTATCTCGATTTGAAACTATGAAGCCGGGAAACCATGCAAACTGACCACCTCTCTCATGAAAGCAGTAGCTACAGTAACCGCGGTATAAGGATGTCTCAACGACACGGAGTGGGCATACTTGCTGAGGCGGTCTACCATTACAAGTATAGAATTGTAGCCCTCTGACTTTGGTAGCCCCTCGATGAAATTCTTGCTGATGTCCTCCCACACCCTCTCCAGTAGGGCCCGTGGCTGTAGAAGCCCAGCTGGTGCCATTGCCAAATACTTGTGACGCTGGCCGACGTCGCATTCTGCTACCATCTTAGCGATGTCTCGTTTCATACTTGGCCAGTAAAGCTCCTTAGGCATCCTCCTATATGTCTGCTGTATCCCCGAATGCCCCCTGGGAGCTGCCGTGGAACTCTTGAATATCATCGGAATATGCGTGGACCCTCGGGGTATCACCAGTCTTCCATGGTAAAGCAGTCGATGTCCGCTCATTGTGTAACCTGGAAAATCTGCTGAGCCTTGCCGCAGTGCCTCCTGTATTTGTGCCAACCCCATGTCAGTCTCAATCTCTCTGCCCAGAGGCTCCCAGTCGAGTAGGACTGGCACGGAGATGGTCGACACCTCTGCCGACTCCTTTCCGCGGACAACACATAAGTCGCCTTGTTCTCCAACCCTGGCTTGTATTGTATCTCAAAAGTGTAATGGACCAGTTTGGAGAGCCATTTTTGATGCTCTTCGGTGACCATGCGCTGCTCCAATAAATATTTCAAACTCTACTGGTCTGTCCTCATAATAAATCTCTTCTCCAGTAAATAAGGCCGCCACTTTTGAATGGAGAGCATAATTGCCATCAATTTCTGCTCATATACTGATTTCAGTCTGGCTTGTGCTGATAGAGTCTGACTGAAATATGCTACTGGCCTCCCGTCCTGCATCAGCATAGCCCCCAAACCATGTCCTGAAGCATCTGTGTCTATCACAAAAGGCCCGTTGAAATCTGGTAGCGCTAACATTGGCACGGTCGTCATCGCCTTCCTTAGGGCCTCAAATGCCCTGGTGGCCTCCTCGCCTCACTGAAAACTATCCTTCTTCAACTGCTTTGTTAGTGGCCAGGCTATCGAGCTGTAATCCTGCACAAATTTCCTGTAATATTCGGTGAGACCCAATAAGCCCCTCATGCCTGTAGTAACTCGGTCCGCCGCTACCCCCTCTGCTGATACAATGTGTCCCAAATACTGTACATGTGACTGACCAAAGATGCATTTCTTTCTATTGGCGCACAACTGATGCTTCTGTAACTCGTGCAAAGTTGTCTGTAAATGCCCACATGCTCATCCACACTGCGGCTGTATATGCGTATGTCGTCGAAAAATACCAGGACAAATCTCCGTAAGTAAGGTCGAAACACCTAGTTCATCAAGGTCTGAAATGTCGCCGGAGCATTCATCAAACCGAATGGCATTACGAGGAACTTATAGCATCCCTCGTGAGTCTTGAAGGCGGTCTTGGGCACGTCGGTCGCCCTCATCCAAATCTAATGATATCCTGACTTAAGGTCGATTTTAGAGAATATTGCTGCTCCAAAGAGCTCGTCAAGGAGCTCACCGAAATGGAAAACTTGTCAGGCACTGTTTCCTTATTCAAGGCCCTGTAGTCCACACAGAATCTCCAACTGTCATCTTTCTTTTTCACTAGCAGGACCGGGCTCGAAAACGGACTCACACTGTGCTGGATCACCCCCACATGTAACATGTTCCTCACCAACCTCTCGATCTCATCCTTCTGCACCTGGGGTATCTATAGGGCCTCACACTGATGGGAGACACACCCTCCTGCAACACAATGGCGTGCTCATGGTCTCTAGGTGGTGGCAAGCCTTGTGGTTTCTGGAAGACCTCGTACTGGCTCAAGAGCTGCTCTATCTCCGGTGCCACCAACTGTGCCTGGTCCTCACCCAGCTCCCTTACTGTCACAGCCTGTAACCCTACCAAGTACCACCCTTCGGCCGTGTGGATAGCTTGCGTCATGGCCTTGTAGGACACTAATGAATGACATAAGCTAGGGTTTCCCTGTAATACCACTGTCCTCCCTCCGTCCTGGTACTCCAATCTGAGCGGCTTCCAATTAGTTTTGGTTTCCCCCAATGTTTGCAGCCATTTCATCCACAGGATGACGTCTGTGCTCCTTAGCTCCAGAGGAAGAAAATCTGAAACAATCTGCACTCCTTGTACTGTAACGATCACGCTGCGACAAACCCCTCTGCCGTGTGTCACCTGTCCTGTGCCTAGTACTACTCCGTATCTCCCGGTGTTGCTCAGCTGCAGACTCTGCTCTCCCACCAACCTGCTGGAGATAAAATTGTGGGTGGCCCCACTGTCGACCAACACCACCACATCCTGTCTGTCCACCTGTCCCACCAATTTCATGGTGTGGTTCGACGTGAACCCCACCACAGAATTGATGGATACCTCCGCCAGGTCCAAATGTTGGTGCTCCTGATCCTCGTCCTCTCCAGCCTGTAGTGCGACCACATCGTCCTCATTCTCATCGTTCACTATCAATATCTGGAGGGTCCGATCCCGCAGCGATCCCCTGGAGTAAATTTCTCATTACATTTGAAGCACAATCCCTTAGCCCATTTGTCCCGAATCTCTGCCTTCAGTCATCCTCCGTACCTGCCTCCTGGCTGTGGCTTCGGCCTCCTGTCCTTATTGCCTACTGCAACTGCCGTAGCCTCCTGGGTATTGGCTGCTCTCTGTCCACCTGCTGGAGCCTGCCCCCGAAAAGCGGTCCCTCTCCATGACCCGCGGGTTCTTCTCTCAGTCTCCTGATGGTCCTCCAACATTTTCGTTGATGTCATCATCTCACGTAAATCTGCAGGCCTCAGCTGTCTCAGTCCGGATCTTATCGTGGGCTTCAACCCCTTCATGAAACACCCCTCCAGAGACTCTCCTGACACTCCTCGGACTCAGCTACATAGCGACTCACACTTCTTAATATACTCCCTGACGCCCCATTCCTGCTTCAGTGCATACACTCGCTCGTAGGCTCACCCAGCATGTACCTCGCCAAAACGCTCCAACAAGAGGGTGGTGAACTCCTCCCACGTCCGAAAAGGTCTCTGCTGCTGTGTCCACCTGAACCATCCCAGAGTCTCTCCCTCCAAGCAGACTCCTACCGCCCGTAGCCAGTCCTCCCCCGGAACCACCGACACTTTAAAGTATCTCTCCACTCGGTACAACCAGTCATCCGGGTTTCCTCCCTCGAAAATGGGCATTTTCAGCTTCTTCATCCGACTCCCCAGCAAATCCTCCTCTCCTGTGGCTGCTCCTGACGTCTCGGCTGGAACATAGATGGGTCTGTCAAGAATATACCCCCCGGCTGGATCACGTGCGCATCCGTCTGTACCATCCCACTGCCAATCTCCCTGCTCGTCTCTGTGTGTGTGTCCATAGTCCCCCTGGTGTTCCCTCGGGGTGCCCTGAACTTCTCTCCAATCGCCTGTGACCCTCCCCGAAGGGCGGGGGCTGAGTCGACAGACCTACAAAGTGCCGCCGCCATCCTCCTTGCTGCTGAAATCCTTCCCAGGGCCCCATCTGTGGCTGAAAAGAGGGCGTCTGAACTGGTCGGGCCCCAAATGGGGCCCATTGAGGCGCGAAAGTAGGCAGCAGGCGCTGTCGGGCCCCCAAGTGGCTAGGCGGGCCGCCATGGGGCTTGGGCGTGGCCCGGTTGCCCCCTGGGGGCCCGGCGAGCCCCCCAAGGGGCGGCGGGGCCTGCCGACCCCAGATTTTGGTCGGCGGGCCTCTGTCGCTGACCCAGAGGGCCGTCGAAGGCCCAAGAGGGGCGGGCGACACTGTCCGCCCCTCCTGGGGGTTCGGCGGAGCCCTCAAGGGGCTGCCAGTGGGGTGGCCGCCCCCGGTGGCCGGCGCACCTCCCCGTGGTGGGGAGGTGGCCGAGAAAGCCTCCCAATCCTCCTGATCTGCTGTGTTTCATTGTTCGTTTGGGTATAAGCCTTCGTCTTCGATATCTTCAGGAACCCCTTTCTAAAAAATCACATTTCCCCCTTTTTCGTCGACAAAGGTGGCTCCTTTGGGCTTTAGATCTTGCTTTGGATTTAGATTTGCTATCATCGCCGTTAATTCCTGCATCATTTGAGATCTATTTGCTGTCATAGCCTCCTTCAACTGTGCGACGCTCTCCGCCGCTTCCTTTCTCACATCGCGAATCTCCTCGCTAATTTTACTCTCAAACTTCTCAAACTTCTCTTCCAACAAGTCGATCCGCTCCTTGGATCTTGTGCTTGCCATGGATCTAGTGCTCTGAACCAAATTGATGCGTCTAGGGCTTTTTGTAGAGAAAGATGATTTTATGGGTAGGAAATTGTAAAAATGGGATTTTTATAATATAACACAGATTTGAAAGCAATCTACGCTAGCTACAATAATAGATTTAGGGCTAAATCAATCTAAAGAAGGAAGATAACACTCGCAAAATATTCTAGGGCTAATGAAAAATAACTCAGATAATCCTCCTAGGGCCGGCCGGCCCTTGCTTTAGGGGGGAATTGTGAAATGTTCAATTACGGAACAACCCCCGTTTGTAGTTAAGAAACTACAAGTTTGCCTCGGGGCCCATAGTGGACCCGAGCTGCCTTCTCCTTTGGTAGACCCGCACCCCCTTTGCCGCATCCTGTGCCCGCGTCTCCTGTGGTGCCCGCGCCGCATCAGAGTTATATTATCGAGAAATCCCACTATTACTGTTTTTGCAAATGGTCAGGGCAGTCACCTTACTGGCTTTTAGCTTAAGCTGCACAGACATGTTTGTAGCATCGTCCACTGGTTCTTCTATACATGCTTTCATATTTTGTAGGGGTGCAAATGGATCAGATACCGAGTGGATGTAGGTATTGCTATATTCATATTTGTTTCCATTTAATGTACACATGTTTATTTCTAGGTCAATTATCATATTGCTTTCATATGTATTTGTTGATTGGCTTTGGATGTTTGTCAAATATAACTAAAATCCAAGAGAAAAAAATTAGTTATACCTTTGGTTTTATTTATTTTTTAATTTGAAAATGTTAATACCATGCAAAATCACATGAACTTGGTTTTTTCCCCTTTTAACCAAGATTTCTAATCATGTAACATGAAAATGAAAATAAAGTTAGTAGAGGATAATCTATATCCATTTGCACCTCTAGTTGACTGTCTTTTGCATCAAGATGTCGTGGTATGGCTAGGTTGCTTTGTACTGGTGTTCATGCTCTTGGTGGGGCCATGCATTCTGCATCCTGCTTCAAGCCTCAAGGTTAAAAAGCTAATGCTTCTGTAGGGCTCCCAAAGTGAACGGTTAGATTGTTTGAACACTAAAAGAGACAATTTGTTCCTGATATCATTCAACACCAAATGATTCACTCTTGGATTCTTATTAGTTTGAGCTGGGCATTACAGGAAGTCTTAAGCTGGCAATTTAGTTTCCGCTTCTCAATCATTAGATTGATCATGTTCTTTGTGTTTCATAATTGCAATCGCTTCTATTGAAGCACTGATGCGGACGCACTCCCTCCGAGCCCGCCTCCACTTCCTGATGACGCGGTCCCACCCATCGTGACGTACGTGCGGCGCAGGAGGCGGGGGATCGCGACTTAGTGGGTCTAGTAGGTTAAGGGGTATTTTAGTCCTTTCAGGCTAAATTAGTAATTCCCCATTTTCTTCTATTTATTAGGGCTAGCCGCCATTGTTAGGGCTATGCTTATTTTGTTGAAGAACATCCTTAGGCATCTTGCGAAGGATCTTTAGGCTTTTTATCCGTTCAAGTAAAAGCTAGGAGATCGAGTTCGTCTCGAAAGAACTCACTTATCCTTGTTCTTCTTTGAAATTATCAATCAAAAATCCTCTTTTTAATTTTTCCTCTTTTAAATTCTGATTTCTATTGATTCGATCCACCAGATCGTATCAAATTGGTATCAGAGCGCTACGATTCCATGGCAACGGGAACAAGGGCTTCCGTGGATGAGAAGATCCAAGGTCTACGCGACGATCTCAATCACGAGATCGAGGGTTTGAGGAAGGCGATGGAAGCTTCGATCAAGGATCATGCACACACCCAAGAAGACATTCAATCGGAGCTTCGAATCATGAGAAGGGAAACCGCGGAGACGGGAAGTGATCTTAAAAGTTTGAATGAGGCCACGTCGGCGATTCCGGCGATAATGGAGTTGTTGCAAGGTTTGACCAAGGAGAAGGCGGCGGATCGCGGCAAGGGGAGAGCAACGGAAGAGATCCAAGGCGATTCCGGCGTCGATTCGACAAATCAAGGACCCCCGAGCCACGGGGAGTCACATACGGCGGCGGAGGCTACAACCATAGCCGGCGGGCTAGGGTTTGGCGCGACAGGGCCCGGATCTACCTCCACGGGCCCTGTCGGGCCTAATTGGGGGCCGACAGACCCGCCCGGCCCGGCCACGGCCTGGGCGGGTCAGGCCGGCCACCCCCGGCCCTCGGCGCCCCAAACTGGGGCCGCCGGAGGGCCGGCACCCCCTGGCGGGGGTGCCCAGGGCCCGCCGACCCCCTTTGGGGGTCTGGCGAGCCGCGCGACCCCCGCCTGGGGGTCGGCAGCCCCAGGCGGGGGCGGCACAGGAGGCTCGGCCCCTGTTTGGGGCCGGGCGGGTCCGCTGGACCCCGGGCATGGGTCAGCGGGCCCGGGCGACTTCCCCGGTGGCGCGGCGAGCATGGGGGGGTGTTTGGCGGTGTTGCGGGATTCGTACCCCAATCTGGAGGAGCCTTGGGGGCGACGAGAGGCGGATGGGCCTCTGGAGCAGCTATTGGGGCCCCAGCGGGCCAGTTTTGGAGAGCAGAGACCATTCCGCCTGGGCCGAGGCCCAATTTTGCACGGCCGCCAGAGTTTCCGGGGCACTACTACCAGCCCGAGGCGTGGGAGAGACCTGCATGGCCAGAGGAGCTGTACGGAGTTGACGGGGGAGGCCCGAGGGAGGCTCGGGGTGGCGAGATGGTCAGGGGGGGTGACCGAGGCGGAGATAGGGGGCAGCTAGGCGACATCAACGCAGATCGGCGGTTGATGAAGCTGAAGATGCCGACCTTTGACGGCACCGACCCTGATGGGTGGATATACCGAGCGGAGAGGTATTTTCAGGTGATGGGTCTGACGGAGCAGGAGGTCCTGAAGGCCATCGGGATTTACTTTGAGGGGAAGGCTCTGGCCTGGTACCGGTGGAAGATAGCACGGTCCCCCTTTCGAACCTGGGAGGAGTTGTCAGCAATGATCGTGGACCGATTCCAGGAGACGGCAGGGGGGGATTTCTACGAGCAGCTGTCGGCCCTGAGGCAGGAGGGTACCGTGAGGGGCTATGTAGAGAGATTTTAGATGCTGAATAGCCGGGTGAAGGGGGTTACCGACGAGGTGATGATCGGGAACTTCATGAGGGGGCTGAAACCGTAGATACGAGCCGAGTTGCGGATGCAGAGCCCGGCTACCTTGGAGGACGTCCTTTGCTTAGCACATAAAGCGGAGGAGAAGCACACAGAGGAGAGGCGGATACGGGGCGCTTGGGGGCACAGGGCTCCCGCCCCACTCCACCAGCCACGGCACCGAGACCACCTGCGGCCGTGCCCGAGACTCGAGGAGAGGGCTGCCCAGCTACCCTGGGGCGGCGGATGACGAAGGCCGAGGTGAGGGAGAAGAGAGCCAAGGGGTTGTGCTTCCGTTGCGACGAGAAGTTCACCCCTGGGCACAGGTGTGCGAGCCGCCTGCTGCAGATCACCATGGTACCCGACGAGGAGGGATACATGGTTGAGGAGGATGAGTCTGAGGAGGAGCCACCGGTAGAGGAGGAGAAGTCTCACCTAGACTTCGTAGAGGTATCCCTGAACTCTGTGGTGGGGTTCACTCCGAACCACACCATGAAGTTGTCAGGGCAGCTGGGAGACACGGCGGTGACGGTACTGATCGATAGTGGGGCCACCCACAACTTTATTTCCAGCCGGGTAGTGGAGCGACATGGGCTACATCTGAGCACCCTGGAGAAGTTTACCGTTCTGCTGGGGACGGGAAAGATGGAGGAGAGTAAGGGGCTCTGCAAGGGTCTATGCCTGACCTTGCAGGGGGTCCAGATTATGGAGGACTTCTTGCCATTGGAGTTGGGCAACGTGGATATCATCTTAGGGGTGCAGTGGCTGAAGAAGCTGGGGGAGATGAAGGTGAATTGGAAGCTCCTGAGGATGGAGTTCCAAGATGGGGAGAGGACCGTCGTGTTGACCGGGGACCCGACCCTTTGCTTTTCACTGGTGGCCTTCAAGGCCATCACTCGGGCGCTGCGGAACGAGGGGGAGGGGTTCCTTGTGGAGTATCAGGGGCTGACAGCGGACTGTGAGCAGCAGCAGGAGGAGACCGCGGCGGAGGTCGAGCAGGTACTGGAGCAGTACCAGGAGGTCTTCCAGGACCCGCAGGGGCTACCACCATCCAGAGGGCACGAGCACGCGATCGTATTGAGGGATGGGGCAGCACCGGTGAGTGTACGGCCGTACCGGTACCCGCATGTTCAGAAAGATGAGATAGAGAGGATGGTGCGGGAGATGCTGCAGGCTGGGATCATCCAGCCTAGTGTGAGTACTTTTTCGAGCCCAGTCTTGCTGGTCAAGAAGAAGGACGGGAGCTGGAGATTTTGCGTTGATTACCGGGCGCTGAATAAGGAAACTGTCGCTGACAAGTTTCCTATTCCGGTGATCGACGAGCTGCTGGACGAGCTTCATGGATCAGCGATCTTCTCGAAGATCGACTTGAGGGCCGGGTACCACCAGATTTTGATGCGGTCTGAGGATGTGCCGAAGACTGCCTTCCGCACCAACGAGGGCCATTATGAGTTCAGAGTCATGCCTTTTGGCTTGACGAATGCCCCCTCCACTTTCCAGGCCTTGATGAACAAGGTTTTCCAGCCCTACCTGCGGAGGTTCATTCTTGTGTTCTTTGACGATATCCTCGTCTACAGCAGGAGCTTGGGAGAGCACTTGGGCCATTTGGAGGTGGTCTTCCGGGAGTTGTTGGCGCAGCAGTTGTTCGCCAACCGGAAGAAGTGCAGTTTCGGCCAGGCACGGATTGAGTACCTAGGGCATGTGGTGTCAGCCGAGGGTGTAGCCGCTGACAGATCGAAGATAGAGGCCATGCTGGACTGGCCCGTTCCTACTACACTGCGAGCCCTCCGAGGATTTTTGGGCCTGACCGGTTACTACCGGAAGTTCGTTAAGGGGAACAACACCATAGCCTGGCCCCTTACCGAACATCTCAAGAAGGACGGATTCCACTGGGGGGAGGAAGCCACCAAGGCCTTTCAGGCCTTGAAGGTGGCCATGACGACCGCACCAGTTCTGGCTTTGCCAGACTTCAGCCTACCTTTCGTAGTGGAGACCGATGCGTCGGGATAGGGGTTGGGAGCGGTGCTCATGCAGGAGGGGCGACCCATCACCTATTTCAGTCACGTGTTGTCAGCTAGAGCACGACTGAAATCGGTGTATGAGCGAGAGTTGATGGCCATTGTCTTTGCGGTGACCAAGTGGCGGCCATATCTGTTGGGTCGAGAGTTCGTGGTCAGGACAGACCAGCGGAGCCTCAAGTACCTGCTGGAGCAGCGGTTGGTTACTGAGGAGCACCAGCGTTGGTTGTCCAAACTGGTGGGGTACCGGTTCGCTATTGAGTACAGACCATGGTTGGAGAACAAGGCAGCTGACGCCTTGTCTCGTCGGGAGGAGAGCGTGGATCTGAGGGCTCTGTCACGACCTATGTGGTTGGACTGGGAGCCCATCTTTCAGGAGGCGGAGAGTGATGATGAGTTGGGGCGGATCCGCGAGTTGTTGCAGCGAGGACAGGAGGGGCCGACCGGGTATTGCTTGCAGGGGCGCCGACTGCTTTATCAGGGGAGGTTGGTGCTGCCACGAGCTTCAGGTTTCATACCCGTCCTCTTCCAGGAGTTCCACAGGTCGGCGACAGGAGGACATTCCGAGGTACAACAGACATACCAGAGGATGGCTAGAGAGGTGTACTGGCCCGGAATGCGCAGGAGGATTGCTCAGTTAGTAGCGACTTGTGACGTCTGCCAGCGTCACAAGTACATGGCCATGGCTCCGGCAGGACTACTACAGCCGTTAGAGTTACCGGAGCGAGTATGGGAGGAAGTCACGATGGACTTCATCGACGGGCTACCGCGGTCCGAGGGGTATTCAGTGATCTTCGTCGTAGTGGACCGACTGAGTAAGTATGCCCATTTTATACCTTTGAGGCATCCTTACACAGCGGTCACGGTGGCCACAGCGTTCATCCGAGAGGTGATCCGCCTGCATGGGATCCCTGGGTCTATAGTGTCCGACAGGGACCAAGTGTTTTTGAGCGGGTTCTGGCGGGAGCTCTTCAGGGTACATGGCACAGTCCTAAAGAGGAGCACGGCATACCACCCGCAGACAGACGGGCAGACCGAGGTGGTGAACAGATCCATAGAGACTTATCTGCGGTGCTTCGCCTCGGATAAGCCCCGACAGTGGTACATGTGGTTGGCATGGGCGGAGTATTGGTACAACACCTCGTACCACTCTGCCGCAGGGACGACTCCCTTTCGGATCCTGTACGGGCGAGACCCACCGTCCTTGCTCCGATTTGGTGACAGGCAGACACCGGTGTCGCAGGTAGAGGCTTACATGGGGGACATGGATGCGATGTTGGAGGAGCTCCGGCAACACCTACTGAGGGCACAGCAGGTTATGAAGGCCCGGGCAGACGGGCATCGGAGGGAGGTCCATTTTCAGGAGGGCGACATGGTGTACCTTAAGTTGCGACCCTATAGGCAGAAGACATTAGCTCGGAGGCAGAATGAGAAACTATGGACCCTACCAGATTGCAGCCAAGATTGGGAAGGTGGCGTATCGTTTACACCTGCCTCCGTCATCGAAGATACATCCGGTGTTCCATGTGTCGCAGCTACGGAGGGCGATTGGAGACCAGTCAGCGACGTCGACGCTGCCACCTTCACTGACGGAGGACATGGAGGTACTGCTGGAGCCATTGGACGTGCGGGCAGTTCGACAGGGGCCAGGGCGACGCAGAGAGGTTCTGATTTACTGGGTGGGTCTGCCAGATTGTGATGCCACGTGGGAGGCGTATGACGTGGTTCGGGAGCAGTTTCCAGATTTCCACCTTGAGGACAAGGTGGCTCTTTTAGGGGGGGTATTGATGCGGACGCACCCCCTCCGAGCCCGCCTCCACTTCCTGATGACGCGGTCCCACCCATCGTGACGTACGTGCGGCGCAGGAGGCGGGGGATCGCGACTTAGTGGGTCTAGTAGGTTAAGGGGTATTTTAGTCCTTTCAGGCTAAATTAGCAATTCCCCATTTTCTTCTATTTATTAGGGTTAGCCGCCATTGTTAGGGCTATGCTTATTTTGTTGAAGAACATCCTTAGGCATCTTGCGAAGGATCTTTAGGCTTTTTATCCGTTCAAATAAAAGCTAGGAGATCGAGTTCGTCTCGAAAGAACTCACTTATCCTGGTTCTTCTTTGAAATTATCAATCAAAAATCCTCTTTTTAATTTTTCCTCTTTTAAATTCTGATTTCTATTGATTCGATCCACCGGATCGTATCAAGCACCCTCCCCCCCAAGTTAATTTGTAGCATTTTTTTCTTCTCTTCTAGCACAAGGCATCAATTTATTGCACTGGATTTTTTTTGTGCACAATTTCAATAGGGTGCACGGGAAGATATTTTGCATGAACTTCTTTACTCTGTATTTCTGAAATTTGTTTGCTTGAATCATCCACTGGATACAAGATTACAATAGGATGTTCAATATAAGTTATGGTGCCGAGACATATCTCTAACATGCACCGAACAACATCTTCATAAACCAGCAAAGAGCTCTTCATGCATGAATAATGTTTGCTTAATGACTAGTTTTCCCATTGAGTTATCTAATGTTTTAAATATAAAGAAATGAAAATTATGAATCACTCGTGCTTCCATATTCATGTAATTTTCTTATAACAATGAATGATTTGGTGGCCATATTGCTATTTCTTTCTCCTATCACTTGTCGTCGATTAGTTTTGTAATTCTTATCTTACACACCTTAAGTAATCTCTTAGATTTTCTTACGCTTTCTATGGGGAAAAATTTGTTTCATATAAATTCTATAATATATATGTTCTATAACACGTGACCATAGGTCACATGGAATCAAAATATTTCCCCAAAAAAATTTCAACTCATTCAAAATCCCACCCCCGAAAAATTTCAACACATTCAAAAAATTTTAACCACATTTAAATGAAAATTTAGTTCTCAGAAAATTTAGTTTCCCCTAAAAATTTTAGTTCCCACTAAAATTCAGTTACCATTAGATTTAGTGTTCCCCAAAATTTAAAATTTTAGTTTCTCCCAAAATTAGTTCCCGCTAGATTTAGTTTCCCGCAAAATTTTAAATTAAACTTTAGTTCCCATAGAGAATTTAGTTCTCTCAAAAATTTTAGTTCTGCACAAAATTTAGTTCGCTCCAGAGTTAATTCCATCAAAATTTAATATTTTTGTACACTCAAAATTTAATCCCCTCCAAATTTAGTTTCCAATAAAATTT
Organism: Scilla litardierei; assembly: GCA_030789695.1. NCBI lineage: Eukaryota > Viridiplantae > Streptophyta > Magnoliopsida > Asparagales > Asparagaceae > Scilla > Scilla litardierei. Next base: position 104,460,391 of record CM061132.1, read on the forward strand.
TAAGGTTTTTCTCCCAAACTTTTCACAAACTCTCGTTCTAACCATTGATTTCTTAAGATTAAATCTTAACCGTCTTTCTACCCATCTCTTCGTCCTAGTCAGTAAACCCATTCAGAAACATCCATTATTTGTATAATAGATGTATGTGTGTGTAATGAATACATGCCGCAGTGCAAAAATTCATATAGTTCTTGATTTTTTTAATTTTCAATTATTTATGAGTGATGTACATGTACTAAAGCCCCAACACATCAAAAATTAAGTGAACCCAAGCATATTTGAGTATGTGATCTTTAAAAGTTCTATTGTTAGACAACTGTTATATTTGTAACGATCGAATATAGACTCAAATAGACTTCACGTGATTTTTGGCATGTTGGGTTTCGTATGTGTAGATCATTACCAAATAATTAAAAATTAAAATATCAAGAACACTATGTATTTGGGCTGCAACATTAAATTTCCCGCGCTCACATATTCATTGTTCTCATTTATATATGTACTAGTCATAACCCATGCCCGTAGGGCACGGTTCATTTACGATATTCCCCCTCAAAATCTTAGAACCCCAAAATTAATTTAGCGCATCCAAAGAAATTTAGTTCCTCTCAAAAATTTTAGTTCCTCCCAAAATTTAGTTTAATGATTTCGGTTTTCAAATGAGTAATGAGAGGAGAGGACACCAAATTTCAACAAATAGTTTTCAATAGTTTGCCAAAAATTTTAGGTCACCTCAAACTTCCAATACGAACAGGATGTAATTATCCTCTAGAGTTGCAATTTGAGCCAAAATTAAAGATCGAGAGTTGCAGATGTCAGCTGATTGAATTGGAGAGGTTGTAGCTGTGAATGCGTGAGGCGAATGAAATCTAAATTTGACTGAATATTTGTGAGCTTTCCCCCCCAAATATTTGTGTTTCCCCCAAAGGCAGTGAGCGGTTAACTTTTTTGTGTGAGATGAAATCTAAACGTGGGATGATTACTTTTTTTGTATTTTTTTGGGATGAGTAATCACAACGTGCATATTTTTGTGTTAGTTTTATGGGATGAGTTAACGTGGGATGAGAAGGAAAACGTGCATATTTTTGTGTGGGGGAAATGCAAATTGCTATGTCCTAGTCACCAAGCATAATCGTTGTTTTTGTCCCAGTCATATTTTAGGTGCCACGTAGGACAAAATTAAAAAAAGGTCGTCAATTGTATAATAGATGTGTATGTGTGCGCGTGTATGTACATACATGTACACACACACATATATGTATATACACGTGTATGTATATATACATGTATATGTATATATACATGTGTACATGCATACATGTATATGCATATATACATATGTACATGTACATGTACATGTACATGTAAACGTGCACATGTATATGTATATGTGTACATGTATATGTATATATCAGTTGAATATGAACAATTCGAGTGGACCAAACATGCATATCCAACCTACTCAAATTTAAAAATGAGTAATCAAAATGAAAAATTCATTTTGCTGGATGTGATCTAACACGTTTAAACTACCTACAATTAAAATTTTAAATGATTTATATTTGTTTTGTATGATTTAATAATCTAAATCATTTGAAATTTTGTTTGTAGGTACTTCAAACATATTATATCACATCTAACGGAAAAGATTTTTTAGTTTGCAAAATTTTAAATTTAAATGGGTTGGATTTGCATGTTTGGTCCACTCGAATGGACCATAAGCATCCTCTCTATACACGTGCACGCACACACGAGCAAGAAATATGAGCTGGTAGCTCATTCTTTCTTTTATGCACTATGAAAGGAATAGGAGTAGGGAGGCCCACCAACTTTTGACATGGAAAGTGAAAAGTTGGGTGCCTAATTTAATATTCATGTTTCATTGCTCACATCAGAGAATGTGAGTTGCTAGCTCATATTCCTTTTTCCACACACCTATACTATATTATATAGGGTTGGTGGCTTGGCTTAATGCATGCAACAAAATGCTGAATATTGTGAAACTCGCTAGTCGCCAATTCGTTTTTTGAACATTACTTGGTAAGATGGGTACTCTTTGCGAATGCTTTTTAGATTCATTAAATTTTATGATGTTTGAGATATTATACTTAAGAAAAGAAGCTTAATATGCAGAAGTTTCGTAACTGTTGGTCGAAGCTTATATACAGAAGATCCAATTCCATTGTTTTTATCATTCCCAATGATTGGTATATGTGACCCCATGCGTTTATATCTCCGGCAGACCTATGGTTTCAGACATTGAATCCCAAACAATATGTCGATTGATAACTGCTTCGTGGAGAATTTATGGTTTCCTTTGTTTCCATTTACTGCATATGGGCATATGCTGAGTTAGATTTTATATACAAGATGCAGTCCTTCAGAAAATATGCAAAAACTTTAATCCAAGTACATAAGTAGCTATTACTCAACTTGCAAACCTTAGCTGTCATGTGATACTTACTGGTATTGTTTGCTGACAATCCCAGGTGTAGCCTGCCAGTTTGATGAGATTAGCAAAATGTCAATTTTAGGCACAGATTTCTTATTGATACACAGAAAAGGGTTTAAGAAGAAGTTAGTCATAGTCAGTTTCTTGAAAAAGCATAATCTGGAGACTCTGGACCAGTAGGATAATATGCTGCTTTACCAGTTGGAAGACCTCACCCATTTCTTTGAAAGACCCAAAGCACCCATTTCTTTGGAAGACCCAAAGCTGTTTGGACAGTTTCAGAAGATGGGCTCATAAGAGATATTTGGAAGGATTTGACTCACTCTAAACTTTCTAAGGAAATTAGCTAGTCCTAGATGTCCTCAATACATAAATCTTATCCTAAGACAAAGTTTGTAGCTTGAACTGATCTTTCACTTGTCTTCAAAGCTTGACTTCTTGTTGAACTCTTTGTATCAACTTGGCGTGCATGAAAGCTTCATATAGGCACAGTTTGTAGGTGTAACCTTCATACGATTTTGTATTATAGGTTTAGGCACATCCAATCTTGTAAAGATGTGTGCAAAGATGTGTTTGAATTTGCCACCTGTTGGCCATTGAAATGGATAACCAGTACACATCTAATTGATATCTTGAATCATGAGCAAAACACAGGGTGTTGCCAAAGGGGAAAAAAAAGGAGAGGAAGGATTGATACTTTGACAAGTCTTTAATAGGAACATATGATGTGATGATTCTTTTAAAAGGGTCACTTATCGTTTTGGATATGCACCCAATAGCCGCATTGGATACGAGTATCTGATTCTTCTAAAAGATTAGGTACCATAATTTTTTGATTTGTTGGCATATCCATGTATCCGCATCTTATCATTGTATCGTAACCAATACTTGTGTCCCTATCTGTGCAACCCAGATATGAACTTCTTTATGAACCTTATGCGGAGAAAAACAAGTACGATTCGCTAAATTACATGTTATTTAAGATTTTGATCCTATCCTTTGAGGGTTCTGTTTGAGCTATAGATTTATAGCCAGACTAACTAGTTGCTTCTAAAATAGGTTTCAGAGGCATCTCTTAGCAGAAACCGGAGTACCATAATTGTCCCTGCAGGAAGCTCCGGTGAAGAAGGATGGACATCATTCCGGAATATATTGCTGGAAATTAATGACGAGGCCTCACGGCTCTTCATGGTGCCTAATCAGGTAAACGCTGGTTTGATTGCTTTTTATAGGCATATGGAATCGAAGAAATGGACTGTATCACCCTTTCTGAAGATATTTGACTGTTTTCACTGTGATGTCACTACTTGATTTTATTTTTTGATACTGTTTAAAGCAGAACATGGAAAATTCAGAGCATCTTCCAGGACTTTCAGATGATGTGGGTGCTGGATTCATAGCAGGCCACAACAACCCATCAGCTTCTGGACCAGAGTTGAATGCTGAACGTTTGGTTGAATTTTCCCATCCGGATGATGTTGGAGGCATGGGGATGTCTAAAGTAATCAGAGTTGACCAGAAAAGATTTTTCTTTGACTTGGGAAGCAACAACAGGGGCCATTTCTTGAGAATATCCGAGGTATTACGTGCCAAAACATTTCTATCATAATAGGAGCCTTGTGCAAAGTTAACACATCATGTTACACCAATTTGCAAAATGCAGGTAGCTGGACCTGATCGCTCATCCATCATTCTTCCCTTGTCTGGGCTGAGGCAGTTCCATGAAATGATCGGCCATTTTGTGGAGATAACCAAAGACAGGCTCGAAGGAACAACGGGGCCAAATGTCCGGACGGTGGAACCCACACAGAGATGATTTGTGTGGAGTTTGGTGGAGCTGGTTGCTCGTCGCGGTAGGTCTTTGCTCGTTTAGATTCAGTTTGGCCTAGCACTAGTGCGTTTTCAATTTCTCTTCTTTGGTCATTATCGTAAGGGATGATAATAATTCTACTTGATGTTGGAGAAATAAATAGAGGTTGCAGTGCTTTATTGGAGGGTGGAATAACGGGGGGCATGCCCTTGTTGCTCGGGGATTGGGGGTCTTGTAGATGAGTGGTATGTGCATTATTAGGACAGTAGCCCCAGTCTCAACGAATGATCAAGTTTTTATTGCTGCCGAATGCTTTTCTAAGTGAAATCGTTATTATCTCTTGTTTGCGGAATGGAATGCCGTGCTCTTCGAGCGGCTGCTCGTTTTTAGGGTGTCAGCCATTCCGTGTTTGCTGCTGTGAAATCGAGGGTAGCAAGCATGTAATGTGAGATCATCATCATCAGGGGGGTAACACGCGAAATGATGATGCACATTGCTATGTTGCTACCGACTGGCTGATGTCTGTTTAAAATTGTGATATTTGTGATTTTTAAGTTATTTCGTTTCATTAATGGTAGTAGTGGTTGTCTGTGGGTCGTTGATATCAAGCCATTTCCTGAATTTGTTCCAATCTTATAGCTATTTCTGGAAAAGATTTCTGGTGAGTGCAAGGCAGGGCAAAGGAAATGCTTAATGAGAAAATTCCACCACAATACATTTCCGTTTGGGGGAATTTTTTTTTATAGATACAACTGAATGTAGGCGGTATTTTCGTTAAACTGCGTGTTTTTTTTAACTTTCAAGTTGCTACTCTACCCTGTTCTTACCAACGGCATCGATATCTGTTCCCTTTTGACCAATATACTCCACTATTTTTGCCCCCCCCCCCCCCCCCCCCCCCCCCCCCCCCCCGGCTTTCTCTTCAGTGGGGAGATAAAAATTTTAACATGATTTAAATTTCAATATACTTCTCACTAACGGCATTGATTATGTAATGTACTTTTAAGCCGTTTAAATTTCAACATGATTAGTCCAAAAAGCGTTAGTCTTGTTGATAATGTACTTTTAAGCCGTTTAGATTTCAACATGATTAGTCCAAAAAGCGTTAGTCTTGTTGATGATGTACTTTTAATCCGTTTAGATTTCAACATGATTAGTCCAAAAGCGTTTAGTCTTGATGCCCATTAAAGAGATAAAAATCTTACCTTTCTGAATTTTATGAGTGCCATTGGGTTCAAATAGAAACTGGGAGTTAAAAGAGAATTGGGAGTGATAGTGGATTTTATATAGACATAAGAATGAAAAATGTGAAAATTGAAGAAATTTATAGTCTATTATATTTGGTTAATGAGGGATTGAACTTGTTTGGTTGCTAACTACTGAACACACAAGAAAATACTTATTTTGCAAAGTAGAGTTGCAAACAGGGGTGAGTTAGAAGTGAAATAAAAAAAGTTGAGTTTACGATGACATTAATTCTAATCTGCGAAAGGATGAATTATGGACATTAAGAAGAAGGCGAGATGAAGGTCGTTTTAAGGTAAATTTTCTTCAAAAATTAGTTAATTGGAAGGTATGAGAATAGATAAAAGTTGCACGGTATATTAGTCAGAAATCCGTCACATGTCAATCATTTGCTGCATTTTTCTAGTAGTCTATCCACAATAGATGGTAACACGTGAAAATCATATCAAACGACGGGCAACATCTTAAAAGGAAAAAAGTAGTATGACAAATGTCAGTATTTCAGTAAAATTCCTCCATGATTAGTTTTTGTCCAGAGTGATTAATGATATTATATGAATTATGGCAGATACTAAATCTTTTCTCCATAAAATTAATTAAAGTCCCAGCTTTCATATGAAACAGTACTAAGAATTATTGGTTGGTATGCACTTGCATTTTAATAACTAATTGCTATAGCTTACTAGAAAATTTAAAACTAAATAAAATAAAGGCCACGAAATTGACAATAACGTAATTTAATGAATATTAACTAATTAATCTTAAATTTAGAAATTAAACAAACTTGGTTGTCTAATAATCATCAACTATCCCTTGAAAACGTTCCAATTTTCAGATCTAAATATACACATGTTCAACTTTTCTACCAATAGTTGTAACAGATATCCCACAAATGTTTCAGTCCAGTTCTTCTATCAATTGACTCATAAACCTTTAGTTAAGCTTGATATTCCTCTAAGTCTTTTGTGCGTGGAGATATATTGATGGCCAAAAAGCCCAAAGCACAAACTTATTTATGAACGATTAGCAATCTATCATGGCCCAATAAGATGTTCTAGTCTGATTGGTAGTCGTAGAATTGATTTAGCATTATAATGACCACTTGTGTACAAATATGTAGCTGGGAGGGTTGCTCACCACCCTATGATTTCTACTAGACAATTGTGCTCATTGAACATGCAATGATGTCATTAGAAATATATATATTTCATAATGACATGCGACTTGGTAGGATGGACAATCATCCAACATATGCATCTAATAATGTCCAAATCTTATGCTATAGAAACATGGATGCGTGTTTGCGCATCCTATGATAATCCAACATATGCATCTAATAATGTCCGAATCTTATGCTATAGAAACATGGATGCGTGTTTGCGCATCCTATGATAATCCCAAAGTACATGTTGAGATATTGAGTCACACCATGTGTAGTTTTGATGATGAGAAAGTATATCATCTAATATCTATGAGTGCAGGTATAAGAGCTTAAGTCCAATTAAAAGGATGCACCCAAGGCTAGAAGTGAGGTCAACAAGGCCATTGATTAAAGGAAGCTAGACAAGGTGCTTGGAGAGTCAACGATGCATCATGGACTTAATTGTAAAATTTATTTTTGATGTAAATTTATTTTTCCTTATCTTAGTAAAGCATTGGTTGGATCTCATACACACTTATGTACAACTAAAAATGTTTTAAAATTATTTTAAAATTATTTTCCTAAGTTACATAGCCTGTGTCAGAATACAAGCAAACAAGTCGACTTCCCGTTGAACTAGAGTCGACTTCTGAAAATTCTGACAGGCTGAACTAGTCAACTATAGTTAAGAAGTACTAGTTGACTAGTCATTTGTACATTAGTCGACTGGTCAGCAGCCGGCAGCCTAGAACAGTTACATTTCTGCTGGCCATTTTTGAAAGTTAGAGGTGCATTTTGGGAAACGGTTTTGACTCGATATTTGTCCTATAAACTGAGGAGTTTATCTCAGATTTTATACATTAAGAAAAATCAATATTTTTGCATAGAAAATGTTTTTGTGCGCCAAAGTTTTAAGGAAAACACACTCTTCTTTGGCCAAGTTTCTTGAAGTTCTTCTATCTTTCTTCGCCCCTCCTCTTCATCTTTCAAGTGCTTTAATTCCATCATTTGAAAATCAAGCTTTCCTATAGCTACACTTCTACACAAGAGCTTTAAGCAAGACCATATGTAATTGTGTCAACAATCATTGTAAGTATAACATCCTTGTTATAGGCAATGTGATTGGTGTAAATCATCGTTAGAAACAAAGTGGGTTGTAAAAGCCTTGTTGCAGGCAAGATGGGTTGAAAGTTCTCTTATTGGGAGGCAAGTGTAACTATATGTTTAAATAGTGGATTAAAGCCCAACAGAGTTTGGAGACTGGATTATCCCTGAAGGGGTAAACCAGGATAAGATTGTTGTGTTTGTGATTGCTTATCTGTATTGCTCAATTATATCTTGGTTGTTCTATTTCATTGTGTTCTCCATTGCAAGTTATAATTGTTATTGATTAAGAGAAAATTAGGTAACTCTAATTGTGATTTTAAGGGGAATTAGCTAGAGAATTATATTAATTCATAAGACACTATTCACCCCCTTAATGTATTCTTGCCATCTATGTGATCCCAACAATTGGTATCAGAGTTTGGTACATGATGGCATCAATAGACAAAAAGTTTCCCATCATGTGTAACAATTGGTATCAGAGTCGGGTTTTAAGGGGAATGATGCTCGGTCGAGTGACTCAACTCGCTGGCCGAGTGACTCAACTCGCTCGACCGAGTGGCCCCTTCTCGAGCACCAAGCGGAGCGCTTCATAAGGCGCCGCTCGGCTGAGCGAGCACTGGCTCGGCCAAGCGGTAGGTCGGCAGACTCCTATTTTGACTTAAATTAATGGGGGTTTGGGTTGGTTTTCTTGTAAAACCCGAACCCAAACTGTTTTGTATAGATAGTGAACGTTTTTAGAGTAGGTTAAGCTGTTTTTGCTATAGGTAAAACACTTAGAGCTATTTTGGAGAACTCTCTTTTGGTAATCTTTTTTGCAATCCATTTCTTTGTTTGTGGTTGGATTTTCTTGATTTCTTTACCATTACTCTTATTTCTCTTGCTCTCTCTATTAAAATTAATTTCATGCATTTTGACCAGTTAGATATGCCTAACTCTATTGCTATCATAATTAGAGCTTTTACCATATTAGAGTAGTGTGTTTTTAGGGCTTAGGGATGAACCCTAGGTTCCTAGGGATCGGATGTTAGGTTAGACCCCCGTCGGATCAATCTAGGGTTGCCATATGGTAGTTTGAACTAGGGTTTTGGGGGGTTAGCCTTTGGATCTGAGTATCGCGAAGGCTGCTCCATATCCTAGGGAGAATCCCCACGAATCCAATTTGGGCTTAGTGGCCATCTCTAGAGTTTGTGATCACGAGAGTGATTCGAGAGTTAGGATCGGCCACCAGTTCTCGATCTGCTGACCGATGACTACGAAAGAAGCTCGATCGCTCGATGCAACATATGATAGCATCGCAATCCGTCGATCACGAAAGTGGATACGAAATTGCGAGGCGGAATCAAATGTCAAGCTTAATACACGCATTCCCGTGTGAAGCCGACTGTGAGAGAATGGTTTCGCATAGGGATGCGTTAGACGAGTAGGAACAACGAAAGTTAAATACTCGTTCTCATCTTCGGATGTGACACTCCTATCCTAATCCATCGTTGACATTGGGCCATTTAACCTAGCATCTGTGACCGAAGGGCCTAGCGGGAAATCCCGAAAGCCTTAGACGTTTAAATTCTAATTAATTCTCGATTCCCATAATCAACCCATCAATCAATCGTGACAAACCCCGACCATACACTGTCCTCCTTCCATATAAAGCTAAGCGTTAAACAATCGCCTCCCTGCGTTCGAAAATCTTTCTATACTATAGTGCACCATGCACTTGCGGTGATTTGCACCTCCGTGGTGCAAACCTGGAGACCGAACAAGTTTTTGGCACCGTTGCAGGGGAGGCAACGGTTTACTTTTGCTTTTGGTTGGAGAGTGTTGGTTCCATCCACACTTAACACCCCACAACTTCTTTTTATTTTTTTAATTTTTCTTTTATTATTATTCTCTTATTACACTCTTTTCTCTTTTTGCTAACGAGTTCCACGATTTTTTGAGTGCCTCTATTTTGCATGCAGACACGTTCTCAGGGAGGATAAACTCTTTTACCCTTGGATCCTGAGATTGAGGCCACCACAAGGAGACTCGTAGCAGATAGAAGGAGAAGAATAGTGATGGCCGAGACTCCCATAGGATCACATCTCTCGTTCTACCAGAACTGATCTGGGATTTCATGAGGCCCGACACCGCCTTGGCTTCCTCCATGACAATACTACCGATTCGAGAGGGGAACTTCGAGATAAAGACAAGGCTCATCCTGCTGGTGCAACAAGACTGCTTCCACGGGCTCTCACATGGGAACCACAGTCACCACGTGGAGGCGTTCTTAGCCAAGTGCTCCACATTTCAAATGCAAGGGGTCAGCAATGATGAGATCAGGTTGTGGCTCTTTTCCTTCACTCTGAAGGATAAGTCCCATTATTGGCTGACGTCTCAAGCGCCTGTCACCTTCATGACTTGGGAGCAACTGGCGAAGGCCTTCATCACCAAATACTTTCCCCCTTCGAAGATGCTGTGTCTTCGAAACAAAATCACCAATTTCAAGTAAGGTGGCCATGAGTCTTTGTATGAGGCCTGGGAACGATACAAGGATCTACAGCATCAGTGTCCAAACCATCGCATCGCCACGTGGGACCTGGTCATATCTTTCTACAATGGAATACATTCGGACACAAGGATGATAGTTGATGCTACGGCGAATGGGACCATAACGGGGAAAGAGCCAGCTGAAGCCATGAGGATCCTTGAGGCTATGGCAGCCAACAACCAACATTGGGGGGACGCCAGGTCCACCCTGACTATTGCCAAGGCCCTGGGAGGAGGCCGGTATAAAGTCAGGGTGGCGGCTATTTTTGATGGCCGTCTCGAATCCCTTAAACAACAGATGGCCAGATTGGAGCATCGACTCGACGCTAGACCCAGCTCACCCCCGCCAACACATATGTCGCTTACGAGAGGTGCACAGATCAGGGACCCAATAACGGGACCTACTCTTACCAGGCACCTCCTGCAACAACAGAGGAGGCCAACTACACCTCCGATGATAGAGGAGGAAACAGAGGAGCCGATGGGAACCCATCCTGGAGAAACCACACTGGTTTCCAATACAAGAATAGCAGCGGAGCATAGCAGCAACCCCATCAGCAGCAACAATATAAGCAGCTTTAGCATCCATAGCAGTATCAGTAGCAGTAGTACCAGCCACATCAGCATCAGTCTGGGCAGAGACAGTATGCCCCATATAGACCGCCAGGGTACCAGCAGCATCATCAGCAACAGCTAGCTTTTCCCGCTCCTCCTCCAGCTCAGCAGAAATCCTCCTTGGAGGCCACAGTGGAGAGATTCATTGAGGATAAGGAAAAGCTCAATCTAGACCATGCGGCCACCATGGTGGATCAGCTGAAGGAGCAGCTGAGTCAGATGGCACGGTCCCAAGGCAAGCTCCCCGCTCAGTCAGAGAAGAACCCCAGGGAGCACATGTGCCATCACCAACCGTAGCTACCTATCGACGATGGATCATGAGCCGTCGGTGATGATTCCCACAGCTGCATCACCAGAGGAGGTGGTAGATGAGCTCCCACCGGTTATAGATGGTGGAGATATTGAGGCTAAGGAGCAGCCTGCCATCGTCGAGAGAGATAGCCCTCCCGTAGTGGGGGAAGTGATCAAGGAAAGGGCAAGTCCCGTGGAGAAGCCCAAGTATCGCCCCGCTCCAGTTCCATTTTCGAGTAGATTGGTTAAGGCCAAAATGGCGGAGAAGTACGCCAAGTTCATAGAGCTTCTGAAGGGAGTGGAGCTGAATATTCCATTCATGGACGCCCTAACGGAGATACCCTCGTACGCAAAGTTCCTTAATGAACTAATCTCGGGGAATAGGAAGATGGAGCAGGTTTTGTTGGCGGAGCAACCTTCCTCATTTCTCAGAAGCAACACGCTGCCAAAGAAGCTCCTGGATTTGGGAAGCTTCACTGTCCCTTGCTCCATAGGTGGCGTCCCCATCGGGAGGGCCTTAATAGATTTGGGGGCAAGCATCATCTTGATGTCCTTGTCCATCTTCCGTCGCCTCAACAACGGAACAGAGTTAGAGCCGACGGCCATGACCATCCAGCTCGCAGATAGGTCGGTAATGCACCCGGTCGGCATTGCTAGGGACGTCGTCTTACAGATTCCCGACGGGGTGAGCGTGCTGGTGGATTTTGTTATTATGGACATGACGGAAGATGGAGGATCACAGCTGATTTTGGGTCTCCCGTTTATGGCGATGGCTGGAGTGCTGATAGAAATGCGAGAAGGCACGCTCTCCCTCAATGTCAGAAACATCGAGGCCGAATTTCAGCTACCTAAGCCGATGAGGATGAGCTCGCGGAAGAGTTCATAGCTGAAGAAGTACTGGTGGACCCCCTACTACGGAGTGAGGACTAAGGCTTGGATCCTTAGCACGACAAGGCCGTGGTGGCATATTTGCAGGTCCTGGATGAGGACACCGACGATGGATCAACGATGCGCAAGCACGCCAAGCTCGTCTTCGAGGATCACAACCTGGACGTCGTAAAGATCAGAAACTTGGTAGCTGCAGCGTCCATAGGGCACTCCAAAGGGAGACAAGCACCGTCGAGGAAAGAGAACGGACGGACCGCTAAGGGTCTAAAGGAGGCGTTCGACCAATCGGCCCCATAAGGGTTGGTCGGGAAGAATGATGGGTGCATCTTGCATGCGCCCAACATATCGCCTCACTGAGATGCAAGGGTCAAGCTAATGATCTTAAACAAGCGCTTGCGGGTGGCAACCCGGCTTATTTGCTCGCATTTCGGTTTTAATTAGATTTTTTTCGGGTATTAGTTTAAAAATTTGAAAATCCATAAATAACCGAGGCTTATTGATTTTGGCAGGGATTTGGTGGTCATGACGACGAACGAAAGAGTAAAGAATGGTTATGGAGTTGAGACTCAAAGCGGCGAGGAATACGGGACGGACAAGGGGCTGATTGTGCTGAAATTCTAGGTCGCTCGACCTAGTGCACATTGTGCTCAGCCGAGCGACCGACCCTAAGCCTCGAGTTAGGCTCGCCCGATTGGGAGCGCTCGACCGCCCGGGCGAACCCTATTTGATCAAATTTGGGCGCTCGCTCGAACGTTATCAGTTCGAGCGAATGCCCCACTTCTTCTTCCTCCTAAGCGACATAGCACCCCCTCGATTTCCCTCGCCCGAGCACCTACCCTCTCCTCCCCCTTCCTGCCCGATCTCCGGCCCCCACCCCTCCTCCCTCTTCCATCCGATCCCTTCCACCCTCCCCACTCTTTCCCTGTGCGCCCTAAACCCTAAACCCTAAACCCTCCTCCCCTCTTCCGCCCCGAGCACCACCACACCTCCTCCCCTCTCCCCCCCGAGCGCCACCCTCCTCCGCCTTCCCCACCCACCTACCCCCCGTGTGCCACCTCTCCTACCCTCCATTACACCCATCCCCAATCTCCCCTAACCCCCAAATCACTCCCAATTTCAAATTTAGATTGGCGGGAAGCTTGGCGGGGCTCATCGCTGCTTGCGCATCGATCGAGGGTTTAGCACTCGCCGCTCTCGCATCGCTAAGGGTCCACTCTTTCCCTCTAGTTATTTTTAATTATTATATACATTTATCACTTGTGGCACGAGCACACGATGTCTCGTAGGGCCATCATCAGCTCATCATCATCCTTACCATCTCTACCACGTTCCACGGCACCTCCTCAATCATCCACCCCTGCCTTAGGCTAGCCCACTACCATGCTATGCATGAACAAGCCACTGCCACCTTGCCACCACCATGCTATGCATTAATGAGCCAGGGACTATGTCCTCTGTGTTGCTTGTCCTTTTGTGGGGCATGTGTTGAGTATTGGACTTCTTCCTACTTGGTGTTAATGATAAGCAAACATAAATACTTGTGACTAATCCCCCTATTTTGCAGTTAATCCATTGCCTACGCTTATTATGAAGATCTACTTGCAATGGATGACCTCAAAGATCATTGAAGGCAAGTGAAATGGATTGGATGATCGTAGATGGTGATTGAAGCTCCTAGAAGACTTCAAGCTCATGCGTTGGATAGAAGAGAGAATTCGTCAAATGTAACTTTCTTATATCTCTTCTAGCATGTAGCTTAGAAGTAGAACATTGTTGGAGCACACACACATCTTCATTTCAGTCTTAGGATATCATTAGATCAATCGTCCTTAGACTCCAATTCATTTCTATCTTGATTGTGCATTTCATATTTATAATAATCGACTGCTGAACATTTTACAATCGCCTGTCTAAAAAACAGTCGACTGTGTTTTGTTCTACAATCGCCTGTTATGCACAAACTTTTACAGTCTAGTTTTGGGCTTCTCTATTTTAATTCTTACAGGCGACTTATGAATGATTCACAGGCGCCTGTCCAAGTGACAGTCGACTGTGTTTTGTTAATCAGTCGCCTGTCTATCTAAAGCCCAAAGTCTATTTCTCTGATTACTCTGGCCAGTCGACTTATGTTGAATTTACAATCGACTGTCCAATAGAACAGTCGACTGTCAATGCTGCAACAGTTGTCTGTCTGTGAGCCAATTTGTTGACTCAACTTTCTGGCAAATCTCAGGGGTTTGACAGTCGTCTGTAGAAGGAATTACAGTTGCCTGTTTTGATTAACAGTCGTCTGTCTTCTCTTCATCAGTCACCTGTATTGTTCTCCCAGCGTCTTCCAGATTTCATCTACTTACCCAACTTACGGCCAGCCGCCTGTAGTAGGATTTACAGTCGTCTGTTGGTTCAACAGTCAACTGTCTATGCATCATCAATCGACTGTCCACGTGGTAAGTTACTGTTATGAATTCTCATATACCCTCTCTGACTGTGCAGCAGTTGACTGTGGATTCGTCAACAGTCGACTATAGCGAGCTCAGATTCTATCCGTTGAGATTTTTCTTACAGATTTCAAAGCAGTTTTTGCTGAATTCGTTTGTAGGGTTTGAGAAACCTATGTAAGGAGCATCTATTGTTCCATTGAGAGGTTACTCATTCTTCCAAGTTTCATTTTGCTAAATCTCTCAAGATCAAAGCTCTCAAACCCTAAAGCCCTAAGAATTCCTATCTTCAATCTCTTGCTCTTCAACCTAGAATCAAAAAGATATCTTCTAGGCATTTGGTGCATTCAAGAGAAAGGGCTTTTCTCTCTTCCAAGAGAGTCTTCCAACACACAACACACTTCTCCTTCAAGTTCTACTTTAAGGCATATGTGATTGTAAGTGTTGCTTTCATATTTCATAACTTTCGTTATTTGAATTTACTTTCGGGTTGTGAGAGTGGTTTGCTTGCTCCCAAGTTGTGGGAGTCAAGGTCAATCGATTGTATTTCGATTTCACTTGTAAGGTTGCTATAAGTGGGTTTTAAGGACCTCAAGTTAGGGTTCTAACTTGAGTATCCGGTTGTTAACCGGGAGGAAGGGACGTAGGATTACCGGGAACAAGTCGGGAAGTGACTTGGGTAATCCGAACCCTTGAAACATCCTTGTGTTTGCATTTGTTTCAATTTGGGTTTATTTCTATTCTGCACTATTTTGTTGGTTAGGAATTAAAATTGGTGTAACTATCTTTTTAAATTGCATAAACACTATTCAACCCCATTCTAGTGTTTTCCCCATAGCCAGGGTCCTTACAATTGGTATCGGAGCGCAAGGTTATAGCTATGGCATCCAACAACAACAACGTTCCTCCACCGACTTCGTACAACAACCACGATCGTGATGGAGCATCCACTCTTTTCGAAGGTCAATCCACGGTGCGTCCTCCATGTTTCAATGGCACGAACTTTGGCTATTGGAAATCCCGGATGGAGACGTTCCTTAGTAGTGCTTTACTTTGGAGAACCCTCCACAAGAAATACGTCGAGCCCACCGAAGAGGATTTCGAAAAATGGACGGCTTCCGAGAAATCCGCCGATGTCAACAACCCAAAAGCAATGAACGCTTTTCATTGTGCATTGGACCCGAATGAGTTCAACAAGATATGCACATGTAAGAGTGCATATCAAATTTGGAACAATCTCGTCGTTACCCATGAGGAAATGAACAAGGTAAAACTTTCTAAACTCTATGTTGCCATGCAAAACTTCAATATGTTTCATATGCAGGAAAATAAAAGCATAGCATGGATGTACGGACGTTTTACCGACATCACCAATGAACTGGACGCTCTTGGCCAAACATACACCGAACCAGAAAAGGTGAGAAAGATCATAATGGGAATGACCTCCAAATGGGAAAGAAGAGCTATCGCCATCGAGGAGGTCAACGACTTGAAGACTTACACAGTTGTGAATCTTATCGGGACTCTCATGTCTTATGAAGTAAGATGGGAGAACCAATTAAAGATTCGAGCTATGATGAATCCTTCAAAGGCCAAGAAGAAAGCTTTGGCATTCAACGCCAATTCCTCATCCTCCGATAGTGAAGAATCAGAAAATGAGATGGACTTGGGTGAAATGGCCCAAATGGCAAAGAAGTTTCAACGCTTCTTTCGCAAAGGTAAATTTCCCTCCAAGAATAGATTTGATTCTACTAATCATTCTTCCTCTCTTTGCTTTAAGTGTAATAATCCAGGGCACATCAAGAACGATTGCCCTATGCTACGAAACAAAGAGAAGTGGAAGGCTCCGAAGTACCACAAGTCCGACAAGAATAAGAAAGACAAGAACAAAGGACTAGTAGGTACATTCGATGATTCAAGTGAGGACTCATCAAGTGATTCCGATGATGAGAAGGGTGAAAGTGCCCACATGTACTTCATGGCCCAAGAAGATTCACTCTCTGATGAGAGTGATTCCGACTTGGATGAAACTGAGGTAACTATGGATGAATTACATATTGCTAATGAAGAATTATTTTCTAGGTATCAATATTTAATGCTTAAATATACTAGCTTAAAGAAATTGAATGTTAGCAATCCATCCATTCCATGCATTATCAACAATGACACCATTGTTGATACTTTAACCCATGAGAAAGCGAATTTAGCTTCTCAAAATGTCACTTTGAGAAATGAGGTGAATACCCTCAAATTTCAACTAGATCAAACACATCCTAAGGATAACAGTGATCTAGTTTTATGACACACACAATTAGGTTTAGAGAATGATTCTCTTAAAACCCAAGTGCACGAGCTCAAAGCACGAGTGTCCACCTTGGATACCAATATTTCTTCTCTTAAGGAGAAATATGAGCTCATGTACTCCCGTATTGTGAGATTAAATAAGGGAAAAAGAAAATTGGACGATTTGCTAGCAAATCAATTTCCGGCCACACATCGTGTTGGTCTTGGTTTTGTGGAAGCAAATGGATCCAATGCTCGCACCTCCTATAGTGGTGTCACTATAGACTTTGTGAGGCCATACTCCGGTGCATCCACAAGTGGTGTCAAAGACACTATATGTAGCAAACCTACCAAGAAAGTCACCACTTCACAGTCTCTTCCTTTTGGCAAGAAACCCATCAAGGGTGGAAACCAAAAGAGAAGCCATGCTTACATGTACACAAACTTTCATCCACGTAGGAAATCTCCTACTTCACAAGTGGTTAATCATGACACTTTTTATGCTCCACACCCACGGACACGTACAAATCCACACATGAGAAATACTTATGTACGTGCTCCTAAACACCCATATGCTCATTCACATCATTCTTACATGTATGCACATCCTTCACATGTCATGCATGGCCCATATGTTTCATACAACATGCATGTTCCCAATCATACATATAATTCTCATATGTCCAATGCATATCCACCACCTCATTTTCATGCTAGAAACCATGTTCCTAAGAAGCATGCACCACATAGAAAACTAACCACTATGCATGCAACTAGGAAAAGGACTCCCAAAACATTCACCATTTGGGGTCCTAAGAATACTAGCTTAAATGATAGGAATGCATATGTTGATTCCTATTTTCATGATGTTATTAATAATGGTAATTATGTTGGAAAGCGGAAGTCCACTTGGACTTGGCTTTCAAAGGGCTAATCCCCTTGGACCCAGCAAAAATTGGGTACCATGAGCTTATGGTATACTATGTAGGTACCCAAGAGAAAGAAAAAGAGCAATAAAGATCAAACTAGCTCTAAAAGGAAAGGATGGATTCTCGACAGTGGTTGCTCCAAACACATGACATGAGATCCTTTATTACTCTCCGAAGTGATTAGCATCAAGAACGATGCAACGGTCACTTTTGAAGTTAACCAAAAGGGAACCATCATTGGAGTAGGTATAGTTGGAAACCCCTCCAAACCTTTAATTACTAATGTATTTTTAGTTAGTGGTTTATGTCACAACCTCATTTCCATTAGTCAACTTTGTGACAAAGGTTACAAGGTTAACTTTGGAGAAGGATTGCGTAACATTGTTGATTCTAATTCAAATATTTTATTTACCGGTATTAGGCGTAAAAATATTTATTATTTGAGCTTGCCTAAAATCGTAGAATATTGCTTAGTTGCTAATACAAATGAACAACTATTATGTCATCGCCATTTTGGTCATGTTCATTTCAAGCACTTATATAAGTTAGCTAAGCATGATCTAGTCAAAGGTTTTCCAAAAATTGCTTTGAGTAAGAAAAACTTTTGTGATTCATGTCAAAGAGGTAAACTTAGTAAATCATCTTTTAAGCTTAAAGAAAGCATTATTTCTAAGAGGCCCCTAGAACTACTTCATCTAGATTTGTTTGGGCCAACTAGAACCGCTTCTTTAGGCAATGCTCATTATAGATTAGTTGTCGTTGACGAATTCTCTAGATTTACTTAGGTTTTATTCTTAACTAATAAGAATGAAGCATATGAAGAGTTTACCATATTTGCAAAGAAGATTCAGAATCTCTTAGGATCCACCATTATCACTATCCGTAGTAATCAGGAGGAGAATTTGAGAATGAGTCTTTTACAAAGTTTTGTGATGACACCGGGATAACACACAATTTTTCTTTTCCTCGGGCACCACCACAAAATGGTGTCGTAGAGAGAAAGAATAGGACTCTTATTGAGTGTGCTCGTACTATGCTCCATGATAGTCATCTTGGACTACAATTTTGGGCAGAGGCGGTGCACACGGCATGTTATGTGCTCAATAGGATCCTGGTGAGACCCCGAACGAACAAAACTTGTTTTGAGTTATTTTATGACAAAAAGCCTCAAGTTAAATATTTTCGAGTTTTGGTTCAAAATGTTTTATCAAGAACACCTTTGGTAATTTAGATAAATTTGAGCCAAGATTCGATGAAGGAATTTTTGTTAGATATTACATACGTAGCAAAGCCTACCGGATATACAACAAAACTTCTCCAACGATCGAGGAATCACTACACGTATCGTTTTATGAAGATTTTGATTTTTCTCATGTTATTGATGATAGTGTAGATGCTATTTGTGATTCTCTTAGTAATGTCAAGATTGATGATTCAATTATTGAGACTAACACTACTAATGAGATTGTTAAAGATGTTCCAAGTGATGCAGGAATACCCAAAGCTTACCCAACCATTTGCAACCATCCACATGACCAAATTATTGGAGATATTGGTGTGGGTGTTCGCACGAGGTCAAGAATTGAAGAATTCTCTCATTGCACATTTGTTTCTACCATTGATCCAAAGAACATCTAAGAAGCATGTGAGGATAGCTCTTGGATAGTGGCAATGGAAGAAGAACTCATGCAATTCGAGAGAAATGAAGTTTGGGAGCTCGTTCCTCTTCCAAGTGGTCATCAAGTTATTGGGACTAAATGGATCTTCAAGAACAAGACCAATGAGAACGAGGTCATCACAAGGAATAAAGCAAGGTTAGTAGCTCAAGGCTATCAGCAAGAGGAAGGTATCAATTTCGAAGAATCCTTTGCCCCCGTAGCTAGATTAGAAGCTATTAGATTACTTTTATCTTTTGCATTTCATAAGAATTTCAAATTATTTCAAATGGATGTAAAAGGTACATTTTTAAATGGGATTGTCAATGAAGAAGTGTATGTTTCTCAACCTCCTGGTTTCATTCATGAAAAATTTCCAAACCACGTTTTCAAACTTAAGAAAGCGTTATATGGGTTGAGAGAAGCTCCTAGAGCTTGGTATGATCGACTCAAGACGTTTCTTTTGGATTTAGGTTTTAAAATGGTTGAAGTTGATTCAACAGTTTTCATTAAAGATTATGAAAATGACATCTTATTGATTCAAGTTTATGTAGATGATATAATATTTGGTTCTACTAACTTTAATCTTTGTCAAGAATTTTCTAAGTCCATGAAGGATGAATTTGAGATGAGCCACATGGGAGAGCTCAACTATTTCCTTGGATTGCAAATTCGACAAATGAAGAATGTGACTTTCATACATCAAACAAAGTACACATGGGAGCTTATCAAGCGATTCGGGATGAAATCGTCTTCAAGCAAAAGGACTCCCATGAGTACGAAACCCATCTACACAAGGATGAGAACGGAAAAGATGTAGACGTTCGTCTATATCGAGGTATGATCGGTAGCTTACTCTATTTAACTGCTAGTAGGCCCGATATCATGTTTTCCATATACTTGTGTGCTAGATATCAAGCTAGACCTAAAGAGTCACACCTGATTGCGGTTAAACGAATTTTTCGTTATCTCAATCATTCACTAGATTATGGGTTACTTTACCCTAAATCTAGCACATATGAGTTAATCTCCTATAGTGATGCCGACTTTGCCGGATGCAAATCCGATAAGAAAAGTACTAGTGGCACTTGCCATTTCCTAGGAAATTCCTTAGTCTCTTGGTTTTCCAAGAAACAGAACTCGGTACCATTGTCCACGGCTGAAGCAGAATATATTACCGCGGGTCTTGCATGTGCACAAGTTCTTTGGATGAGACACATTCTTAGAGACTATGGTGTTAATTGTGATACTTGCTCTACCATGGTTGATAACCAAAGTGCTATATGTCTTTCCAAGAATCCGGTACATCACTCCCGTACCAAACATATAGATGTGAGACACCATTTTATCAATGATCATGTAGCTAAGAAGGACACTATCTTATAGTTCATTGAAACCCAAAAACAAATTACCGACATCTTCACAAAACCTCTCAAAGAAGATTCATTTGTGAGGTTGCGTGGAGAATTAGGAATTATGGGTAAATCTGAAATTTAGGAGCTCAACCTACTTGCTATAACACTTTTTGAGCTCATATCATCATGTTGCCTCTCTTCATTTGATATATCATATATTTGTTTTAAGAAATGCAATTGAGATTTCTCTGATTACATGTGTTTTCAGATTGTTTTAAGAGATTTATGTTATCAATGATTTATCGTTTGATATTGATTTTATGATGAGTTTATGTTAGAGTATAAGTCCTAGGGTAAGTTGTGCATATCCTCTGGATTCTACCCTCACTGTGCATTTTTGGACCAGGACAGACGACTGTCTTTCCTTCGACAGTCGACTGCCCTACTCTATCTATTCTGTCAGCAGTCTGTATCTTTCGCCTAGGCGACTGATGACAAATTTATAGTCGACTGTTGGATCAACAAGCGACTGCATTTTAGTCATCAGGCGCCTGTCTAGTTCGTCAGTAGTCTCTGTTTTTATCATCAATTTTATTGATTCTCAGTCAGTCGATTGATGTGTATAATACAGTCGACTGTCACACGGACATGCAACTGTATGTTACTCAACAGTCGACTGTCTGTCATCCTAAGCTTATTTCTTATCACCTCGACCAGTCAACTGACTAATGTTCATCAGTCGACTGTCTCCTATTGTGGTGGTTCGTTCAATTGATCTGAGCCGTCAATTCTTTAATCCAACAACCCAGAATCATTTACCCTTTCGTATATGATCGAGAGAATTCAGTTCGATCGAACTTTTTCTCTCTCCTTCGATTGAAAAACCCTTCGTCTTCCCGCTTCAAACCCTCTGGCGATCGTTCCTCCTGTGACTTTTCATCGTCTCATCTGTCGATTGCGTCGCTCGGATCTCGTTGTCTCGTCTGTGCCCCTCAACTAGGTTTGATTCTCTCTCGATTGTCTCTCTCGTGCGTTTTCCTTTCGATTCCTGTCGATCTTCCCTCTGTTCAATTAACTGTGCAATGGCTCCCAAGACCAAGAACAAGGGAAAGACCATTGTTTCTAAGCGCCCTAGGGTTCCCAAGTCTACCACTGCCAAAAAGAAGCAACCCTATAAGGCCCGAACCAAGAAAGCCGATTCTGCCTCTCGCTCTTCTTTGCGGGGTTATTCTCCCTCTTCTGGGTCTTCTTCATCTGATGCTGAGCCTCTCGTGAAGCGTTAGCGCAAGCCCATTGGCGTTCGCATCAATGAGCCTTGTGCTGAGGCTCCTCCTTCACCCTCGGTGTCGAGTTCCGAAGAAGAAACCCCTGTCGTGCCACCTGCTAATCCCATCATTCCCATTTGCCGAGATGATCTGTGCTTGGCAAAATTTCACTCTCTCCTAGGGATCAAACTTCTTAAAGGGAGGTTCATAATTTTTCCTGCTTTCACAGCTGAGAGACTATCTGAGTTCCTTTCTTCTACCCGATTGGATGACCTCTTTCGCTTCTCTCAGAGCGAATCTCCTCGGTCTTATCTATTTTTGGTTAAGCTATTTTATGCTAACCGCATTCGCGGTGAGTATGCTTCCACCGACGTTATTGACACTGTCGTCCAGGGGACCCCCATTCGCATTGATCCCACTATTTTAGGGACCATTCTTAGGATTCCCTCCACTGGATCCCTTCCCTCTGATATCTCCATTTCAGATATTGATGAGCTTGATCAGTCTGTCCTCCGGGACATGTTTCGTGAGATATCCTCTGCTCTATCTTCTGGTGTTAGGTCGTCCATGTTCTCGGCTAGAGGTTGGGCTGTTTAGCTTGTGGTGAAGTCCAACATCCTGCTGAAGTACGGATCTTCTGACCAGCCTTCCCAGGAGATACTGAGGTGTATGTACGCGATCTTTTTCGGCATGTCCGTAAACTGGGCAGGTGTCCTCCTCGATAGGATGGACAAGGTCGTGTTTACTTCTTCCTCCTCTCACATTCCTTACGGTGGACTTCTTACACTTGTTTTTCGTCATTTTGGGATTGACTTGTCTCCCTACGAGCCCGTGCCTTTTGGTCCTCTTCTTGATGCTTCTGCAAAGTCGAAGTCCTCTTTGGCTCTGCAGTCTGTCTCTAAGAAGACGAAATCCACTTCTGCTCCGTCTTCCTCCACAGTCCCTCCTACAGACCAGCCATCTACCTCTGCTCCACCTTCTCATGACATTCTGTTTGAGATGGTTTCTGGTTTGTATGAGTTGGCGTTTCTGTCATTGTCACGACCCGCTTCCCTGAAATGGAGGCGAGACGTGAAAAGGTCCGCACGGGAGTGGAGCTGTGAAGCCCCAAACCCGATAAGCGTCCACAATACATAAGCAGGTCCCTGTAACCACAACAGAATAGCAATAATAACACAAGGCGAGACTGAAATAAAATTCCACATCTCACAAATTGTCCAACATCAACAAAAGTCCAACATCCAGAAAAGCCACCAGGCTAAAAGAAAAGAGTCTAAAGGCCCAGAACAAGGCCAACAAAAACTGCAACAACAACAAGTATGGGTGCTACGCACCGATAACAAAACAACTGTCTAATAAAAGTAAAACACAACGAGGACACTAGGACTGGTCCCCAGTGTCCACGTACTCCCCGTCAAACACAAGCACGGGCTCGGCGTCAGCAAACACCTCGTCCTCAACAAGTAACTCAGGCTCGGGCTCTAACATGTGTCACCCAAAAGAGAAAAGGGGCACATGTCAGCAAGTCGAAAGACTTGTGCAAGGAAACTGGAATAAAGGTAAACTAGCAACCTAACAGTTATAGTATGATGTATGGCATGGTAAGTATAGTATGGAAGTGACAAGTAAGGTACAAGTAGCCAGTATCGAGTATGTCATGGACAACGAGTTTTACAAGTAGAACACGGACAAGTACAAGTGGTAAGTGTGACAAGTATAGTCAAGTAACAAGTACAAGGGATCACCCACACATGGATGCCCTATTGCCCGCAGGCTGTATTCAAGTGTCAAGTACAAGGGATCACTCAACGAGTGCCCTATTGCCCGCAGGCTGTGTTGAGCTCGTCTTCTGGAACACGAGCCAGAAAGTGGATTTAACAAGTATGGCGTAGGGGTGCACCTAGCCGGAACAAGTAGCACTAGTATGTAGCGATGCTACGCAATCACGATGAGTTTTCAAGCATGCAATGACATGAGCAGATAATTCGCGTACCGTTAATTGAATTAAACATGGTAGGCAAAATGCAATGGCAGTTAAGGATGCATGGATGACATGAACAGTTAATACGCGTACCGTTAAGGAAAGTAAACGTGACATACAAGCATGATGAGGGTGACGGACCGAGCTTCGTTGTCAAGCTAGGTCAATGGCGTCTAAACGGCTATCCTTTCACCGTCTAGTCTCTTTTACGCTAAAGCAAGGTAAATGGCCTAAAACATGGCCTAAATCAAGAGATGCAAGTTTCACTTGCCTAACACCGGGGATTTACGATCACTTCGTCACACGGATGCTATCTACGGGGGAAATTGCTGTTTTGGGGGAACAATCAACAAACAACATGACTTTTATTAGGGTTTCATAAAAATATAAATAAGTTAAGAAAACAACGGTAGATCGATTGCTTACCGAGAGGAGACGGAAGAAACACTCCGGAGAACCCTAGGATCTGATCTGGAAAAGATTGGGGGAGTTGGGGAAACTAGGGTTTTTGGGGGATTTGGGGATTTTGATGGGTTTTGATGGAGATTTGGGGAAGATGAGGGGTAGATGGAGTGAATGAATGGATTGGATGATGATTCTAGGGCTTGGAATGGAGAAATGGAGCTTGGAGGAAGATGGGGGCTGAAGGGGGAAGTTTTTAGGGTTTTGGGTCGTGTTGGAGAAGAAGAAGTCGAATGGGTTGGGTTTAAATAGGCTAGGCTGGCGGCTGCCCAGAAATTAGGGTTTTAACACTGGTTAGTCGGTCAAAGAGCAACCACTGACCGACTAGTTTGGCAACTAGTCGGTCGGTCGACCAACGTAGACCGACTAAGTGCAAACAGTAACTCCTGAACGAAAATAGGATTTTAGAGTTAGTCGGTCCATGAACAATTACTGACCGACTAGTTTTACATCTAGTCGGTCGATGAACGTTCTTAGACCGACTAAGAGTGAACAGTAACTGATACAAAAATAATTTGATGACTTAGTCGGTTCAAGAAGCATTGCTGACCGACTAGTTTGCAACCTAGTCGGTCAACCAACGTTCTTAGACCGACTAACGATAAACAGTAACTCCTGAGAAATTTAGAAAGCCAACTAGTCGGTCCAAGAAGGATTGCCGACCGACTGGATCGTCATCTAGTCAGTCGGTGGCCCTTCTTACACCGGCTAATGAGCACAGAAAAGTACCGATACGGAGCGCGGGGCCCCGGGATCGATTCCTAAGACTCCTAGGCTTGATCTAACAGTTAGATACGACCGTTATGAAGTCCGTCACGAGTGACATACTTCGAAATCGACAATCCTAAGGAAGAAGCGAGAAAATACGACGAATCGATCGAAAATGAAATCTACGGAGACGAAAACCACACAAGAGGAGAAAATCCACCAAAACATATATTATATTATATTAAATCCAGATACACGAAAAGCAGTCGTTACAGTCATTTCTGCATCAGGGTATGCCCTTCCTTGATCATCTGAGACGTTTTGTTCCTCCTCAGCCTCGTCAGCCTCCACCTCCAGTCATCACTGAGATTATCTTGCACCCTGGCGTAGCTGCTACTCAGGGTGTTACTGCTGCTCCTCCTCCAGAGGATACCCCTGCTGATACAGAGTCAGTTTCATCTGCTGCTGCACCTCGAGACACTCACCCAGAGACCTAGATTTTTTTTGGTTAGGGTTGAGTGGTTGTTCATTGTATGTTTGATGGATATTATTTTTTTTGGTGATGATGTATGCGTATCATGATGTATTTTGTTCTTTTTGAGTCACATGTATGATGTATTTTTGAATTTGATGGACATGTTGATGTCCATATGATTTTGTCCTCATGCTGTCTTTATATATATATATATATATATATATATATATATATATATATGATATTGCAGTTTCTTCGTCTGTTTCACACTTTGTATAACTGATTATCTTATCTATGTGAATTTTGAGTTATTGTCTCCATATATGCTGTACTCTACATGTGATGTGATTTGAGACAATATGTTTTCTTCGTGTATCTAAAATGTTGATATTGGACTTCCATTCCTCTATTCACATAAGTTTATGGTGTGGTTTTATGAGTTTTAATTTATATATATCTTTAAACTCTCTGAATGTTAGTAGTTTTTATTTAGCACGATTGTTGATATTTTACTCTCACCTTTTGGATAATGCCATAGGGGGAGAGAAATAAACATATAGATTCATAATGATTGTGCTAAGTATATACTAATATTTCTTGAATCTAAGATTGAAGTTGTCTTAGATTCAGGAGGAGTAAGATACAATGAATAGGGATTTTAAATCCTAGATTTCATGAATTCATTTTACTCATGCATATTTTACTCATTTGCTTCAATTGACATATAGATGCCCTAATATTTGTTGACTAGCTTGATTGGCATCTATGTAGGGGGAGTAAGTTTTCGTTAAACACAATTATTTATCTTTTTGTTTATGTTTGTTTGTCATCATCAAAAAGGGGGAGAATGTTGAGTATTGGACTTCTCCCTAATTGGTGTTAATGATAAGCAAACATAAATACTTGTGACTCATCCCCTATTTTGTAGTTAATCCATTGCCTAAACTTATTATGAAGATCTACTTGCAATGATGACTCTCAAAGATCATTGAAGGCAAATGAAATGGATTGGATGATCGTAGATGGTGATTGAAGCTCCTAGAAGACTTCAAGCTCATGCATTGGATAGAAGAGAGAGTTCGTCAAATGTAACTTTCTTATATCTCTTCTAGTATGTAGCCTAGAAGTAGAACATTGTTGGAGCACACACACATCTTCATTTCAGTCTTAGGATATCATTAGATCAATCGTCCTTAGACTCCAATTCATTTCTATCTTGATTGTGCATTTCATGTTTATAACAGTCGACTGCTGAATGTTTTACAGTCGCATGTCTCAAAAACAGTCGACTGTGTTTTGTTCTACAGTCGCCTGTTATGCACAAACTTTTACAGTCTAGTTTTGGGCTTCTCTGTTTTAATTCTTACATGCGACTTATGAATGATTCACAGGCGCCTGTCCAAGTGACAGTCGACTGTGTGTTTTTAATCAGTCGCCTGTCTATCTAAAGCCCAAAGTCTATTTCTCTGATTACTCTGGCCAGTTGACTTATGTTGAATTTACAGTCGACTGTCCAATAGAACGGTCGACTGTCAATGCTGCAACAGTCGTCTGTGTGTGAGCCAATTTGTTGACTCAACTCTCTGGAAAATCTCAGGGTTTTGACAGTCGTTTGTAGAAGGAATTACAGTCTCCTGTTCTGATTAATAGTCGACTGTCTTCTCTTCATCAATCGTCTGTCCTGTTCTCCCAGAAGTTTTCCAGATTTCATCTACTTACCCAACTTACGGCCAGTCAACTGTAGTAGGATTTACAGTCGCCTGTTGGTTCAATAGTCGA
The DNA here is from genome assembly GCA_030789695.1 of Scilla litardierei. Classification (NCBI taxonomy): domain Eukaryota; kingdom Viridiplantae; phylum Streptophyta; class Magnoliopsida; order Asparagales; family Asparagaceae; genus Scilla; species Scilla litardierei. The sequence continues at coordinate 104,487,796 of CM061132.1, forward strand.
ATGTCTATGCCTCTTCAGTCGACTGTCCACGTGGTAAGTTACCGTTATGAATTCTCACCTACCCTCTCTGACTGTGCAGCAGTCGACTGTGGATTCGTCAACAGTCGACTGTGGATTTGTCAACAGTCGACTGTCGCGAGCTCAGATTCTATTCGTTGAGATTTTTCTCACGGATTTCAAAGCGGTTTTTGCTGAATTCATTTGTAGGATTTGAGAAACCTAATAAGGAGCATCTACTATTCCATTGAGAGGTTACTCATTCTTCCAAGTTTCATTTTGCTAAATCTCTCAAGATCAAAGCTCACAAACCATAAAGCCCTAAGAATTCCTATCTTCAATCTCTTGCTCTCCAACCTAGAACCAAAGAGCTTTCTTCTAGGCATTTGGTGCAGTCAAGAGAAAGGGCTTTCCTCTCTTCCAAGAGAGTCTTTCAACACACAACACACTTCTCCTTCAAGTTCTACTTCAAGGCATATGTGATTGTAAGTGTTGCTTTCATATTTCATAACTTTCGTTATTTGAATTTACTCTCGGTTGTGAGAGTGGTTTGCTTGCTCCTAAGTTGTGGGAGTCAAGGTCAATCGATTGTATTTCGATTTCACTTGTAGGGTTGCTACAAGTGGGTTTTAAGGAAACCTCAAGTTAGGGCTCTAACTTGAGTATCCGGTTGTTAACCTGGTGGAAGGGTAGGATTACCGGGAACAAGTCGGGAAGTGACTTGGGTAATCCGAACCCTTGAAACATCCTTGCGTTTGCATTTGTTTCAATTTGGGTTTATTTCTATTCCGCACTATTTTGTTGGTTAGGAATTTAAATTGGTGTAACTATATTTTTAAATTGCATAAACACTATTCAACCCCCTTCTAGTGTTTTCCCCATAACCAGGGTCCTTACAACATGACCCTCCCTTGCGAGGCACTACCAGATGGCACCTCTCGCCCCTCTTACCCCATTGATCTTGCACAGATCTTCTGTGCTCATTTATGTTGGGCTGCTACACTGCAGAGGGGCCCCGTCTGTTGTGGAGGCTTTTTCACCATCATCGCCCTTAGGGCAAATCTGGTCCTCCCCGACGTTAGAGTGACGATAGAAGCAAAAAGAGAAAGCAGCGGAAAACAACCGTTAAACTATTTAACAAAAGCCATAAGGATTTCAAGACCATAGCCAGAATCTTAACTATCTTAAGGTGGATCTGACCACCCCAAGTTAGATCTTTAGAGGCGACAAGCCCTACCACCCTATCCTTGTGTGTGCTTACGCACATGCTCATTATTAGGGCCCATGGTGACCGATACTGGGTGTATCTTCAACGACATTATAATGTCGAACCCAGAGCTGACCGCCGTGGCCCCTTGGCATATTGAGTGTATCCTTCCCATGCAGGAGCGCATCCCTCCCATTTACGAGCTAGAGCCTGATGATGGACAGGTTGCCCAGCAACAGCCTGCTCAGCAGTCAGGCGCTGCTCCATTACACGCTGAGGAGCCACCCCACACCCGGCCATAATCTGAGCATGCAGCGGTCCCTTCTGTCTCCACATCTGTTGAGGGCCCTGCCGCATCTATTGAGCCATCTACTTCTAAGTTTATAGGAGATCTGACTGTCTCCACTTTTAACGAGGACCCAGCCCTATCAGCTGAGATCCTCATTTCTGATCTGCTAGCTCATCCCCCTATCCTCACCTCCTCACTTCCACCTGAGACCACCCTGGTGCCTGTATCCTTGACCGTACCCATTCCCAGCACCGTCTCAATGATCCTCACGGAGAGTGTGGTGGTTTCTGTCTCCATAGCTGCCACCACCTCTACCGTGTTTGCCTCTGCTCCTATCTCCTCTACCACTGTCACCACTACGACACTGTCTGCACAGCCTACACTCCTAGTGCATCCCTTTTTCACCACACGTAGCACACCTTCTAGGGGAGCGTCTTCTAGCTCCCGCCCCCCGAAATTGCAGCTTGATTATATGGGGTAGAGTAGGAGGTAGCTCAGCTCCGTAGAGCCGTAAGGACACTCACTGATATTGGATAGTGGAACAGCGAGAAGCTGGACCGTATCCTTCACCTCCTTCAGCCACCACCCCCACCGGGTGGTGGTGCTGCCTGATTTTATTAGCTTCTCGATGTCCCAGTGTCTCCCCCTCCTATCATTGTGCCCATCTATCTTTTCGGGGCCTATCTCAGTCCATCTTAGGGGAGTCACATTCTGGCGTCGATTCTTGTTGTCCATAGTGTCCATATTGTACATACTATGCATCATCATCACCAGCATCATCATCATCATCTCCATTTTTGTATTTACTTACATATTGTACATACACATATGCATCTTTTGTACCTTCTTTTATCTTTCTTCCCACCCACCCCACCCTTAGCATCATCTCCCGTCTCTACGCCTGTGTTCTCAGCAGTGAGGACACTGCTGCGTTTAGCTTGGTGGATGTTCGCTATCGCTTTTTTACTTATTCTTTTTTCCTTATTCCCATTTTTAGTTCCACTACCGCCCCATTTTCCCCCTTTTATCATCATTTTTATTTTTTCTTTTCTTGTTTGTTTGCATGCATGTTTTTCATTTTCCCCTCTTTTTCTTTTATTTTAGACTAAAGATGATTCTCCTATGATTGCACTATAAGCTGCACACACTCAACTTATCTGCTTTACACACTTACGTAGGATTCGTCATAGTCTATTGCGTGTCGACGCATATTTATATAGAATAGATTATGATTTTGAACTCTATGCTTCCGTGTGTTAGAGATGTTCCTTGATTAGGATGCTTTTTAATATGCTTTTCCATGCTTTGAATTCATATTCTCCACAACGAGTATTCTCGAAACAGTTAAGCTTGAAAATGCATGATTGATTGAAAATTGAGTGAAAATTACATGATTGTGTGAAAACGTCTATTTTCATAATGGATGGTAGTTCAATTGGGTTTGGATAACTCATGACACTTAAGTAGCGTCTATTGGATATTCTAACACCGAGCCAAGTCCCAAATTCTATGCTTTTTATTTTTTTTGTATATAGCCAATTGCGATCCTTGATCGTGCTTTGCATTCCATCACGTTTATATGAGTTTGCAAAAATCCCAAAAAATTGAAAAAAATCAAAGAAAAAACAAAAAAATATTACATACGAATAATAGGCCTGAGGGGTTATTCGTAACCCGATGCCCTAAGACCGTTTGGTCTGAGATGCATAGGCCGCCTCTTGTATATATTGAGTTATCTCGTGTATATAAGAAAATAAAAGTATGTATATATAAAGAAAATTGTATAGCAAAAAACAATTGTAAAAATTAAAATCCCACATCTCTACCTCGCTTTCTATATAGAATAGGGACATGGCAAGGTCGATGATTTCTAGTGATTGTAAACGAGTTTAATGCGGTGATTTTTGGATTTAATTGAACTTACCACTCTCATTTATGAAAATAATTAAAATCATCTTGCATGCTTGAATTAATTGTTCGTGATACTATTCGCTGCTTAGAGAATGAGTTGTAGAGATTTAAGCTCGAATTATGGATTCTGTATATTGATTGCAAGCTATAATAGGAATCCCCCTTTAACTTCACATCATATATTCGAGTTCACGCTATTCATTGAAAATTCCATTCTATATGTAATCCATGCTAGACTTGATGAATCCTCATGAGTAGTGCGTTTTTAAATTATAAAGTTGAAGTGTTGTTGCGTGCTATGATATGAGGAGATGATTTAGTCGCCTTTTCTTTCTTTCAGTTTCCTTTGCACTTCATTGTTTTTACCCTCTGGTGAACTTCTTATTCGTCTTCCTCGATGACAAGTAAGAGGTAAGCTTGGAGGATTTTGTTGTGTCTATATTTTCCATGTTTTTACCATGCATTTCCATGTTGTTCCGATCGTCCGAATCCATATTTTCATATTATATCGCGCTTTTCTCGATATTCTTGATCCTTTCAATGTTTTATGTGTTTTTAGGGAATTCGGTGCGATTCGGAGTGATATGGTGTTCTGGACACACCATCGACACCAAAGCTCGCTTCGCCTTACCACGACGACCCAAGGAGGCTAAAGAAGCGAGTGAGAGGAGTAGAAGAAGAGAGAAGTAAAAGAAGATGAGGATGAAGAGAAGAAGAGAATGAGATTGGAGATTCATGACAGATCGCTCGACCGAGCGCATGATGCACTCGGTCGAGCTGTGATATGCCAAGGAGCACCATCGGGGCGCTCGGTCGAGTGAGAAGATCGCTCGGCCGAGCGACCATCCCGCTCGCCCGTGCTAGTAGTCAGAGGAGCCCAAGGAATTCATTGCGACGACTCTGTCAACTTTGGAATTAAGTCGAGCGACTCAACTCGCTCGACCGCGCAACCCCTTCTCGAGCACCAAGCGGAGCGCTTTACAAGGCACCGCTCGGCTGAGTGAGCACTGCGCTCGGCCGAGTGGTAGGTCAGCAGACTCCTATTTTGACTTAAATTAATGGGTTTTCGGTTGGTTTTCTTGTAAAACCCGAACCAAAACTTTTTGTATAAATAGTGAACGTTTTTAGAGTAGGTTAAGCTGTTTTTGTTGTAGCTAACATCCTTAGAGCTATTTTGGGGAACTCTCTTTTGATAATCTCTATTGCAATCCATTTCTTTGTTTGTGGTTGGATTTTCTTGATTTCTTTACCATTGCTCTTATTTCTCTTGCTCTCTCTATTGAAATTAATTTCATGCAATTTGATCGGTTAGATATGCCTAACTCTATTGCTATCATAATTAGAGATTTTGCCATGCTAGAGTAGTGTGTTTCTAGGGCTTAGGGATGAACCCTATGTTAGACACCCCCGTCGGATCAATCTAGGGTTGCCATATGGTGGTTTGAACTGGGGTTTTGGGGGATTAGCATTTGGATCGGAGTATCGCGAAGGTGGCTCCATATCCTAGGGAGAATCCGCACAATTCCGAATTGGGCTTAGTGGCCGTCTCTAGAGTTCGTGATCACAAGAGTAGCTCGAGAGCTAGGGGCAGCCACCAGTTCTCGATCCGCTGACCGATGACTACGAATGTAGCTCGATCGTTTGAACCAACATATGATAGTTGCACAATTCGTAGATCACGAGAGTGGATACGGAATTGTGAGGCGGGACCAAGTGTCAAGCTTAATGCACGTGTTCCCGTGTGAAGCCGACTGCGAGATCACGGTTTTGCATAGGGATGTGTTAGACGAGTAGGAATAACAAACGTTAAATACTCGTTCTCATCTAAGGATGTAACAATCCTCCCCTAATCCATCGTCCGACGTAGGGCCATTTAACCTAGCATCCGTGACCGAAGGGCATATCGGGGAATCTCGAAAGCCTTAGACGTTTAAATTCTAATTAACTCTCGATTCCCACAATCAACCCATCAATCAATCATGACAACCCCTGACCATACACTCTCCTCCTTCCATATAAAGCTAAGCGTTAAACAATCGCCTCCCTAAGTTCGACAATCTTTCTATACTATAGCGCATCGTGCACTTGCGGTGATTCTCACCCCCGTGGTGCAAACCCGGGGACCAAACAGTCCACATGTATGATCTTTTCGAAATGAAGAAATGTGAATCCATAACGGACATGTATACGCGGTTCACTAAGATCATCAACATACTAGTAGTGCTAGGAAAGAATACTCATAAGAAGATCATGTGTGCAAGATTCCCTATTCTTTTACGCCCGAATGGCAGAAAAAGGCATCGTCAATAGAGGGGAATGACCTTTCCAAGCTCACCTTCAAATATTTTATCGACAACCTCATGGCATATAAGCTCCAGGTGAAAAAAGGAAGGGCAATGAGCAAAAAAAGAAGATTCTTTCCTTCAAAGCTACTCCAGAACATAAGGCATATAAAGATAAAGTTGTGGGCCAACTTCATCTCATAACAATAGTCTTCAAAAAAATGATTAAGTTAGGTAAACTCAAAGTTGGTAAACTAAAATTATCTGACAAATCTACTGTTTATTATGAGTGCAATAGCCCAGGTCATATAAAGAAGGAGTGTCCCTTTAGAAAGAACAAGTAAAATGACAAGATGAAATAGAAGAAGCCAAAAAGACGACCTTGCCTGCTTGGACCGAGGTTCAAGTGATTCGAGCGATGACTCTTCATTTGAAGAGGATGAAGAAGATGGAAATGGAATTAGAGCAAGAGCCTACACATGCTTTATGGCTAAAAAAGACAATAAGATAAACTCTTACTCTGACTCTAGTGACAATGATTGTAGTGATGGTGAGTATGATTGGGAGGAAGAGTTTCACAAGTTGTATGCGAAATATGAGGATACATTAAGAGAACATTTGACTATTAAGAAGTAGCATAAAAATTGTGAGGCTGATTCTTGTAATCTTGTGATAGAAAAGATTAGAGAAGAAAAATTAAAATTGATTAGAGAGAATAATGAGCTTATAGAGAAAAATAAGATGCATAGTGATGAGTATAAAGACCTATGTGATAGGTTTAGTGACCTAGTGACGTGCGTTTATATTTCATATATTTGCGCACGTTTTCTTCCATGTTTTTCCGTTATTTACCGCCGTCTTATATCCGTTTTCTCGTGTTTTCTTGTTTTCTTTCAATTTTCCGTGTTTTTCGTATTTTGCAGGAGTTTACTGGCATAGGGGACATAAAACGACGATATCGCAAGTCCCCGGAGCAACGGGAGGAGTCACGCGTGATCCAGGGGGTCAAACGACGATGATATCATCTTTCAGCCCCTCACCCGATCGGTTGGTCATCTTCAACCGATCGGGTGATGCACGCGTGCACCACTCAAACGTAGCTTGGAGCTCACAAGAAGTCACCCGGTCGGTTCAGTGACCGGTTCAAAAGCCCAAAGTCTCTGGATTTTTATTGTGATTGCCAACCGATCGGGTGACCTTCACCCGATCGGTTCATCTATAGCCGAATCTCCAGAGCCAAGACACGGTCAGCTCAACCGGCCTCCTCACCCGACGGCACCAAGATCCAACCGGTCACATTCATATGTCAACCGACTGGGTGAAGATGACCGGGTGAAATCCCGCATTGCGCTGTAAATGAGTGAAGCTGATCACCCAATCGGTTGACTCGTCAACCGATCGGGTGATATCATTTTCTATAAATAGAACCCCTAGGTTTCCCAGAAACGGGAGTTGGTTATTTTTTACTGTTTTCTTCATTTTGTGACGGCTGTAATTTCCCAGTTTTTGTAAGTTTTCAGATCTGTGTCAAACTTTAGTATTATCTTAATTGATTTACTACCATTGCATTTCTATTGTCTGATCATGATTTTTACGGTCGATTTCTTTTTAGATCGCTTTTTACAAAATATGTGTGAGTAGTTCCCAAATCTGGGATTTTGGCGGAAACCCCTTCGTGGGCTCTTCCCGATGCGTCCATAGGTCTAGGAAATCGATAGGGATTAGGAATCTAATGGTTACGCGGGGTGTTTTATTGTCATCGGCGGGAAAAAGACCGCCTTTGACCGTTGGGCCAAGGGGGAATAAACTTGGCGGTTGACTCCCTAGCCATAGCTCGTGTCCTTAGCGTAGACGTCGAATCCTAGCGCGCGGGATCGGCAGGATGAGACGTTGGGAGTTATCGTTGCGAGCTTAGTGCTCCCGGAGTTGGTCAGTGTTAATGGACACGGGAGTGCCCACTGACCGAACCCGGGAAGTCCGGCGTATCATCCTGGGCACCGACCGGAATATCGGGCCCATGGGACGCTGGTACCACTCTCAGAGGCAACGTCTCACCATTAGACCCTAATTCCGATCGTTATCCTACCCGCAGGCCGTATCGACAAGAGTCGCTCGATAGGGTGGAAACCAAAGTCCCGGGTTTTTCCTTTATATCATCTATACCTTGCATTCCATTTACCATGACAATCCATCATTCAATCAGGGCTAGCTCGCCCATGGGGTGAATTTGATCCTCTTTGACACAAGCACATCCACGCCTCCCTGAGTTCGACCCCCAAGCCATACTACAACACCGTGCGCTTGCGGTTACAAATATTTAAATCTCACGCCCCCAATCATATTATTGCACACATCTAGCACGCATAAGCGGGGGACGTCAAGCTTTATGGCGCCGTTACCAGGGAGACAACGTGCTTGTTATTTTTTGATTTCATGAACCCTTGTGTCTAGCTCTCATCCCTACCTTGCGATAATTTTCGCATTCTTCTTTTTCCTTTTTATCTTCTTATTTTTATTTTTATTTTTTATCTTATCTGTTTCTTTCCCACTTTTCGCTTCACGGGGGTTTGTTGTTTTTCATGCGCAGGAGTTCAAGAAGTCTCGACGACTTGATCCCCGTTGATCCAGAGATAAACGCCACCCTAAGGCGTTTGACCGCCGAGAAGCGAAAAAAAAAGGATCCTGAAACCATAGGGGAGAACACCCCACCTCACAAGTCCCTGCTGGAGTACTCGATGCCTTCCATCGAGTCCACCTCCGCCATCCGTCCTCCAGCTATTACGGCCCAAAGCTTCGAGCTTAAGCCATCTTTGGTGACATGGATCCAGCAGGATCAATTTTCGGGTGCACCCATGGAGAGCCCCATTGAGCATTTGGACTCCTTCTTGGAGAAATGTGACACCTTCCGGAAAAATGGTGTCACAACTGAGGCGATCCGACTGAAGCTGTTCCCCTTCTCCCTGCGAGATAATGCCAAGCTGTGGCTTAGGGGAAAGGACCCGAATACATTCAACACCTGGGAGAAGCTCTCAAATGCTTTCATGACAAAGTTCTTTCCTCCAGGGAAGACCATGAAGCTGAGGAGTGAGATCTCCTCCTTCTCCCAGGCCAGCCACGAGTCCTTGCATGAAGCTTGGACGAGATATAAGGAGATGCAGCGAAGATGTCCCCACCATGAGCTCCCCAAGTGGCAGATCATAAATCTGTTTTATAATGGGTTGAGGGACGATTTGAAATCTTCCATGGACGCCGCGGCTGGAGGGTCCTTTATGTCGAGAAGCGAAGAAGATGCCGGACAGATTCTGGAAAATATGGCATTTAACAATGAGCGGTGGTGTGACGAGAGAGCCACACCTAGATCTAGGGGCATCCATAGGGTCGAGGACGTCGAAAAATTGTCGAGCAAGTTTGACTTGCTATCGACCCAGATCTCCGCATTGATGGTAGGCACCGGTGGCACCGGTACACAACAGATTGCTGCGGTGGAATCCGAAGTTTTTGGAGAATTTGACGGTGGTGACATCTCACCACCGTTGGATCATGCGAGCGCATTATTTTACAATCCTACAGGGAATGCGCCTTTTCCACCACGAACCAACTCCAACCCGGCCTACTCTCCAAACAACCGGAATCATCCGAACCTTAGTTACCAGGCACCATATCAGCAGCCGACTCAGCAGCAACAACAACAGATATATCAACCGGCTAGGCCCCAGCAGCAGTTTCAGCAGCAGCAATTCCAGCAGCAACAACCTCCACAACAGTATCAACAGTATGCTCCTAGGAATCAGCAGCCCACCCAGCAGCAATACGGCCAGCAGAGGGCCATCTCTCCGGTTGAGTCCCACTTGACTCAATACATCGCCAACCAGGAGAAGATTGTTGGATCTTGATCCTAGCCTAGAGGGGGGGGGGGGGGGGGTGAATAGGCTTTTAAAAATAATTCGTGTAAACCATGAATAAGCACACACAGTTATAGCAGCAACATGGTAAATAAAAGCAGACAGAGAGTACACATCAGATTTACCCTGGTTCGGTCGTCCCAACGACCTACTCCAGCCCCCAAAGCAGAACTAGTATTGAATAGTGCAATATATACAAAGCCACAAGCTAGAGCACGCTCAGAGCACCCTCTACGTCTCTACACTCGCCAGGCTCTCAGTACCCCACACACAGTGTTTCCTCTCACTATCAATCCTAGTAAAGCTTTCTACCAGCTAGTCCCAAACTAGCTGGGTCCCACTTGTCTAGTCCCAACTAGACAAGTCCCAAATAGTCCACAAAAATAGGTAAAGTTTCCCCTACAGAGAACGTTACACTAAGACACAAATAAAAGAGTTTAAGGGTTTAGAAATGCTCAGTTTGTGTCTATGTAGGCGTCTCTGTCAATCAGCACGTCGTCAGCTCCAATCTGACGCAAACGATGTCTCAATCCGACTCCTGGATGTCAAGTTGTGCACTGGTCTGTGCGTAAAGCAGTTTCAGTTCAAACCCTTTTAATAAGCAGTCGGTGTGCTCAGCAATTCACTTAAAAACAATGCCATGTCAGCCTTTGAGATTCGTGCGGTTGAGTATGATTTGCGGTTGATGCAGCCGCCACGTCAACCCCAAAAATCGCGCTTCCGCTTCTTCGTTTTCACGCGGTTTAAGCCACGTCAGCTCCGCAAGAATTACACTTCGTCTCGATCAATTAATCGTGACCGTTGATTCCGTTTCCTCGTGATCTCATCCACTCGTTGATTCTCAATTCATGCAGCTGCGGAGAGAGACGTCGTCTTCTTCGTCTTCGACGATGACTAGCGTTGTTCAGCAGCAGCGTCGACTAACAGGCAGCGGCGTTCTCGTTCAACAACAACGGCGGCGTCTTCGACCTTCAGCAGCGACGAGCTCTTCGTTTGACGGTGACTTCGGTGGCAACGATGAAGGCACAACGACGGCGGCGACGAACTTCGTCGACAATGCGGTGTAATCTCCGGCAACTTCGTTTCAGAACAGGGCAGGCGACGGCTTTGATGAGAGCAGCAGCGACGAGCCCGTGGATGGCAAAAGCTCTCCGTGCAGCTGCTCTTCTCCGCTTCGATATCTCCGGTGGCTGAGGGTTCTGACAGCGGTGAGCAACGGCTTCAAAATCCGGTTCGTCGTCGGCGAGGATGGCTTCGTGGGGCGCTGCGACAACGATGACTTTGAGGACAGGGCTTGAAGACGACGATCGCTGCTCCTCCGACGGTGATCTCGTACAGCAGTGGCATCCTCTGACTTCGACTCTGCAGCAACAGCAACGGCGGCGGGGCGATCTCCGTAGCGGCAACGGCGTCTCAGCGAACGATGGGGCGATCTCCGTAACAGCGGAGACTTCTTGATGGCTTCTGCAACGATGATATGGTGGCGGTGGCAGCTTTGTATGGCGAGCGTCGTGGAGAGGTCGTCTTCGCTGTCAGCTTGTCGGCGATGGCGGGTGTATGAAGTTTGACGGCTTGGCCTGTGCACGGTGACTGAGGGGCTTCACGGCGTGGTTTCGTTGATCTCCTTTGCTTGGTTATGTAGAGCAACGATTCTTTGCAAGCATGCGGCTTATATTCTATAAAGTTTTGTAACAAGGGCTTTGCTTTACAAATATAGGAGTTTTGTAACAAAGGCTTTGCTTGGAAAAAATATAGGAGTTGATGCCGTCTGTTTGAAAAATTTTGTATATGGCCGTATCGAAATTGTTGTATACCACACACCCCTTGTTTTTGGAGCAATAGATGGAAGGGGTATTTACAATAGGGGAGCTAGGGTTTTAAAACAAGTAGTTGGGTAAGATTTGATTTCATCTATTTGGTGTTTGGATATGAATTTTGAATTTGTATTTTTCTGGGAATTGGTCTTAACTAAGGAGTTTGAACGACCATGTGATTTGATTTTCAATTTGAATTGGATATGGAAAATCTTTGCAAATCTTGTTAATAGATTTTCTTATCTCCACACATTGACCAAGTCAAACTTTGCTCTCTATTGACCAAGTCAAACTTCTTTGTGCACACACACTCCCTTTCTCCCAATATGCTATACGAATAGCAATTCCGCCAAATAGAGAGAATATATTGTCTTGCCAAGCCTGAAACACACTAAGCATACACGTCAGATATAACGACACGTTTGTCATCATCAAACCAAGATCCTAGATCGTTGCTCCCAACAATCTCCCCCTTTTGGTGATGACAAATCCATAAAAGATTCGAGCAATGAGTTGAGTATGGGTGTGTGAAGTGTGTTGAAGGGTGTAATGAAATATGATGTATGGATGAGTCATTCAAACATTACAAAGCATGCTCCCCATTTTCTCAAGCTCCCCCTTCAACATATATTCAAGTATTTTCCCATGCTCCCCCTAAAACAAATAATACCGACATCAAGTCAAATCTTTGTTTTCTTTCTCCCCCTTTGTAATCACCAAAAGTGGATGAATGAAGTCACAAACATATTCCATGCAAAAATAAACCATTATTAGATGTAGCGTGCAATTTGCATGAGTTTTCCAAGGAATAGACAATTCAAGCTCATGGAATTTCATAATAAGACTTCTCCACCTTTGTGTAAGTGTAATGATATAAACAATAAAGTACTAAAGGGAGATTCAATTTTAGAACAATCAACCAAATCAATCCACATTTTCCAATTATTCATGAATATCACTAGGATTGAATTTTCCCACCTCATCAAAGATGAGTTCAAGTTATCGAACCCCAAAACATGGCCTAAAAGGACTTTTAAATGTGGGGTGACATTGCTTGACGAGTTATATACACCAACGCTAATGATTACCCATGTAGCACAAGTTGGATACTCGTGGGTTGTGTATTAGCCATGAAGTGTATCCATTTTTCATACGGAGCAATTTCATTTTTTTTTCATTTGCAATTCTTTTGTGCTCAATTTTAATTCATGGCTAAACACTTCATATCCCTTAGAAAATTCAGAAATTAATCATTCCTACATTCACTTTCCATTATTCTTCAAAATAATCTCCAAAAGCACTAAAAAGTCAATTATCGTGAAAGTGCAAATGTAGGTGTAGAAGTCAAGTTTAAAACTTATGAGACATGTCATGGCTACTAAAAAGATAACAACATGTTCATGTAGCTACAACAATAATGAATTGACTTCTACAAGGGATAGACTGATCATTCATACAATACCACTTAAGAGATTCATAAGAGGATAATCAATAAGCAAATTTTTTTTTTGATTTTTGGTTTTTCAATTTTTTTTTCAGAAATAAAAACATTTAAAAAATCATGCATGCAAGCACACAAAATAAAATAAAACAAGCACACAAAACAAATCTATGAAGGTATGCAATGAAATGCAAAGAGGGATAGAAAATATACCTTCTCGTCGCTATTTGGCTAAGGAGCTAAAAGAATGAAGCTTCCAATTTATTACTCCCCGCCAAATCTCCATCACACCTACATGAAAGGTGTTAAGTGTGACCTTGGACTCCAACAAGGTCCACTAGTGTTAGCTAATATAGTTTTAGGAACCCACACTTGTTTAAACTTGATATTTGTGTTCCTAAATTTACAATAATATGAAGTGTGGCCTACACTATCACAAGTAAAGCACTTTGCATATGTGTTCTTTGCAATAGAGGGTGCATTGTGGAATTTCTTGAATTTTGACTTTTCAATGTTTTTCAAACCGAATCCAAGTCCTCTTCTATTATTGCCATATAATTGATTCTCTAAAATAGTATCCAACGATTGTTTTCCCATAGAGAATTTCTTAATTGCCAATTCAAGATTAGAGACTTTGGATTTCAACAGTTTATTTTCTTCCACAAGCAATGTGCATTTACTTATAAAAGCTACTTTGTTTTCCTTTTCCTTCTTTACAAACTCAATAGTTTTTCTTTTAAAATCATTATCTAGCATGCAAAATTTATCCTTAAGCTCTCTTATTTCATATTCTTTTTCAGCTTCGAGCTTCATTAAATCAAGTTTAAGCATGCTAATATTATTCATCAAGGAAGGACAAGAGAGGCAAGGTGCTTCATCATTAAAACTGGACTTTTCCTTTTTCAAAGTGTCAATAGTAGAGGCACGAGCAACAATATCAATTTTAAGTTTTTCAATCTCTTTAGACATTTCATATTCAGATTGTTGCATTTCAAAGTTCTCATTTTGATAATCATCTATAGTGGATTCAAGCTCTACTATTTTATCTTGCATTTCTTTACAAAGAGTAAGCAGTTCAGTTTTACTACCAGAAATTACCTCATCGTGTACTCCCATCAATGCCATGCATGAGTGGGCTTCGTGTTCCTCCTCCTCACTCTCAGCTTCGCTATCCATATCCCAAGTTAGCACCTTGGATTTTCCCTTTTCTTTAGCTACCTGAGCTGTCTCAATCCCTCATTCGATGTCCTCTTTTCTTGCATTTAAAACAAGTCATTCTATTAGTAGCATTCTGATCATATGTTTGCTTAGAAGACTGAAAAAAGTTAGAGCGATTAAACCTGGGTGCCATTTCTGTTCTTCCTTGCTTGGTCTGGACATACTTTCTGAAGTTTCTGACCATTAGCGCTATGTCATTATCATCATCTTCACTTTCGTCAGCTTTCAGAGCAAGTGGCTTGGTAGCTTTCTCCTTCTCCTCAGGTTTCTCCCTTTTATCCACGTTTTGCAATTCAAGCTCGTGGGACATTAAATTACCGATCAAGTCCTCCACCCTCATCTGTGACAGATCTTTCGCTTCTTGGATGGCAGTGACTTTAGGCCTGAAAGAGCTTGGCAGTGCTCTTAATATCTTTCTCACCTGCTCAAGGCTAGAATATGGCTTACCGAGCGAACTAGACTTGTAGACAATGTTGGTGAACCTCGCAAACATTTCTGATATGGTCTCTGATGGTAGCATGCGAAATCCCTCGTATTCCGTGCTCAGAAGTGCAAGTCTAGACTCCTTCACCTGTGACGTTCCCTCGTGCGTCACCTCCAAAGTATGCCATATTTCCTGCACAGTTAAACAATGTGAGATGCGATTGAATTCAGATTTATCTAATGCACAAATGAGAGCATTCATAGCTTTAGCATTTAGAGAATAAAGCTTCCAATCATTATCATCCCACTTATCATTAGGTTTAGGCATCTCAGTATTTTCAATTTTAATAACAGGTGATTTATAGCCTTTTTCAACAATCTGCCAAGCTTTATAATCAATAGAAATAAGGTAGATTTTCATACGATTTTTCCAGTAAGCATAATCTCCTCCATTAAATCTAGGTGGACGTGAAATGGACTGACCCTCAGCAAAAGCACTATCAATGTGGTCCATGGTCAAACTAGGCTAGATCTACTAAACTGGCTCTGATACCACTTGTTGGATCTTGATCCTAGCCTAGAGGGGGGGGGGGGAATAGGCTTTTAAAAATAATTCGTGCAACCCACGAATAATCACACACAGTTATAGCAGCAATAGGGTAAATAAAAGCAGACAGAGAGTATACAGCAGATTTACCCTGGTTCGGTCGTCCCAACGACCTACTCCAGCCCCCAAAGCAGAACTAGTATTGAATAATGCAATAGATACAAAGCCACAAGTTAGAGCACGCTCAGAGCACCCTCTACGTCTCTACACTCGCCAGGCTCTCAGTACCACACACACAGTGTTTCCTCTCACTATCAATCATAGTAAAGCTTTCTACCAGCTAGTCCCAAACTAGCTGGGTCCCACTTGTCTAGTCCCAACTAGACAAGTCCCAAATAGTCCACAAAAATAGGTAAAGTTTCCCCTACAGAGAACGTTACACTAAGACACAAATAAAAGAGTTTAAGGGTTTAGAAATGCTCAGTTTGTGTCCGTGTAGGCGTCTCTGTCAATTAGCACGTCGTCAGCTCCAATCTGACGCAAACGGTGTCTCAATCCGACTCCTGGATGTCAAGTTGTGCACTAGTCTGTGCGTAAAGCAGTTTCAGTTCAAACCCTTTTAATAAGCAGTCGGTGTGCTCAGCAATTCACTTAAAAACAATGCCATGTCAGCCTTTGAGATTCGTGCGGCTGAGTATGATTTGCGGTTGATGCAGCCGCCACGTCAACCCCAAAAATCACGCTTCCGCTTCTTCGTTTTCACGCAGTTTAAGCCATGTCAGCTCCACAAGAATTACGCTTCGTCTCGATCAATTAATCGCGGTCGTTGATTCTGTTTCCTCGCGATCTCATCCGCTCGTTGATTCTCAATCCATGCAGCTGCGGAGAGAGACGTCGTCTTCTTCGTCTTCGACGGCGACTAGCGTTGTTCAGCAGCAGCGGCGACTAACATGCAGCAGCGTTCTCGTTCAACAGCAACGGCGGCGTCTTCGACCTTCAGCAGCGACGAGCTCTTCGTTTGACGGTGACTTCGGTGGCAACGATGAAGGCACAACGACGGCGGCGACGAACTTCGTCAACAATGCGGTGTAATCTCCGGCAACTTCGTTTCAGAACAGGAAAGGCGACGGCTTTGATGAGAGCAGCAGCGACGAGCCCGTGGACGGCGAAAGCTCTCCGTGCAGCTGCTCTTCTCCGCTTCGATATCTCTGGTGGCTGAGGGTTCTGACAGCGGCGAGCAACGGCTTCAAACTCCGGTTCGTCGTCGGTGAGGATGGCTTCGTGGGGTGCTGCGACAACGATGACTTTGAGGACAGGGCTTGAAGACGACGATCGCTGCTCCTCCGATGGTGATCTCGTACATCAGCGGCAGCCTCCGACTTCGACTCTGCAGCAACAGCAACGGCGGCGGGGCGATCTCTGTAGCGGCAACGGCGTCTCAGCGAATGGTGGGGCGATCTCCATAGCAGCGGAGACTTCTTGATGGCTTCTGCAATGATGATATGGTGGCGGTGGCAGCTTTGTACGGCGAGCGTCGTGGAGAGGTCGTCTTCGCTGTCAGCTCGTCGGCGATGGCGGGAGTATGAAGTTTGACGGCTTGGCCTATGCACGGCGACTGAGGGGCTTCACGGTGTGGCTTCATTGATCTCCTTTGCTTGGTTATGTAGAGCAACGATTCTTTGCAAGCATGCGGCTTATATTCTATAAAGTTTTGTAACAAGGGCTTTGCTTGAAAAATATAGGAGTTTTGTAACAAAGGCTTTGCTTGGAAAAAATATAGGAGTTGATGCTGTCTGTTTGAAAAATTTTGTATATGGCCGTATCGAAATTGTTGTATACCACACACCCCTTGTTTTTGGAGCAATAGATGGAAGGGGTATTTATAATAGGGGAGCTAGGGTTTTAAAACACGTAGTTGGGTAAGATTTGATTTCGTCTATTTGGTGTTTGGATATGAATTTTGAATTTGTATTTTTCTGGGAATTGTTCTTGACTAAGGAGTTTGAACGACCATGTGATTTGATTTTCAATTTGAATTGGATATGGAAAATCTTTGCAAATCTTGTTAATAGATTTTCATATCTCCACACATTGACCAAGTCAAACTTTGCTCTCTATTGACCAAGTCAAACTTCTTTGTGCACACACACTCCCTTTCTCCCAATATGCTATACGAATAGCAATTCCGCCAAATAGAGAGAATATATTGTCTTGCCAAGCCTGAAACACACTAAGCACACACGTCAGATATAACGACACGTTTTTCATCATCAAACCAAGATCCTAGATCGTTGCTCCCAACAAAGATAAATCTGAAGCTGGAGATGGGACAGAGAGTCCTCATTGATCAGTTGACCCAGCTGGGGTTACAAGTGGCGAACCTTCAGAGACCGCAGAATCTATTACCGCCACAGCCTGAAGTGAACTCAAGGGGGGTAAATCGGACCTTGGCGCTCACGCTTGAGCATGATAACGTGTCCACCATCTTCTTGAGGAGTGGAACGCAAATACCCACGAGAGTGCCCCCCAAAGGACCGGAAACACCGTTGGTCGTGGAACGACCAATTGAGAAATTAAATGACGACGGTGCTTCGTCGCCCAAGCCAACTACTCTGGAGGGAGTTCATAGAGAGGAGAAGAAAAAGGATGAGGAAGGGAACCTAAGAGTATTCAAGCCAGTTGTGACTTTTCCACAACGGCTTGTCCAAGCCAAGATTGATGAGAAGTATGTCAAATTCTTTGCCATGGTGAAAGATCTGAGCTTACAAATCCCCTTCCTAGAGGCCATCGAGACAATTCCCTCATATACCAAATTTCTAAAGAACTTGGTGACACTGGGATCCAGAAAGGAGAAGGTCGTGTTAACGGCGGAGTGCAGCGCCCTCATTCAGCGCGCAAATCCGCCCAAGCTCAAAGACCCAGGAAGTTTCTCCATCCCTTGCTCTATTGGGGAAGTGCAAATCCAGAGGGCGCTCGTCGATCTAGGAGCGAGCGTCAGCTTAATGCCCCTATCGCTGTACAAGAGAATAGGGATGGGAGACTTAGAGCCCACCGGCATGACATTACAACTTGCTGACCGTCGGTCAAGGACCCGGTGGGAGTAGTGGACGATCTCCCCGTCGATGTGAGAGGGGTACAAGTACCGGTTGATTTTGTGGTGATGGACATGCCGGAAGACAAGCATACCCCTATTATCCTTGGATGGCCCTTTATGGCAACCGTCGGAGTTTTGATAGACGTGAAGAATGGGAAGCTTTCCCTCAATGTCGGCCAAGAAAAATTCGAATTCGACTTATGGTTGTCGATGAAGCATCCCTATCCTCCGGATGATCCTAGTATCAATGCGCTGGAGCTGGAAGAAGAGAGAGCTGCGGAGGCAAGCTCTTGGGAAATTCTCTCGAGAAATCCCCCCGACCACTTGGGAGACCTTGGAGAGCAAGTTGGCTCCCCAAAGAAAGAAGTTGCTGATGAGGCGGTCGCGCGACACGTGATCCCTCTCAGATTCCCAAAGGCTCCTCCTACGAGGAGAAAAGGCAAAGAGCCCACGGGGCTCATCGGGGATGAGGTCCGTATCCTCAAACGAGTGGCGGTGGACGCCAATATGAAGGAGAAACCCCCGGACCCCGTCGACAAAGGGAGAGTGGTCGAGCAAATTCTCTTGTCGCCACCGACTGCAACAAAAGGAGAAGCTGAAACGATGCCAAATTTTGGGCATCACCCGTATCGCCCACCATGAACATCATCAACGGGCGTCGAGCTAAACGACGTTAAAAAAAAGCGCTTCATGTGAGGCAACCCATGTTCTAAACCCTTGGTTTCCTTATTTTTGAATTATTTTTGACTTTATTTTATCTATTTTTATAAATAAATCCAGCCGCAAGAACTTCCGTTGTGGAACTTAGGCGATTTGTGGGTTTTTGCAGAAAACAAGGCCTCAACCGATCGGTTGATAACTCAATCGATCGGTTGGGATGTATCAGGTAGATGCTGTGTCTGCCACTAAATGAACCGACCGGGTGAGGAAAGAAGAGACCGGTTGGCAGACCGGGTGACCTGGGGTAAACTCTCGGGAAAATTTCAGGGATTTGTCAACCGATCGGGTGACAAGAAGCAAGACCGGTTGAGGGACCGGGTGATAAACTCTAAATTCTCAGGAAAATGTGTGGAGCGGTCAACCGATCGGTTGACATGTCAACCGACCGGTTCACCTGTAGCAACTCTTCAGCCAAAATTTTCGACCACTAAGTCAACCGATCGGGTGATAACTCACCCGACCGGTTTGACTTAAACCCTATAAATACCCCCCGACCCACCTGTTCACATCCCCTCGCCCGATCGCATTTTCTCACCATCGTTTCGCCTCCCCGCCTCTCCCAACGGCCAAAAACTTCTCTCCCACCTCCTCCACTCCTCCATTAGCCTCTCTACACGTCGATAACTTTTGGTTCTACCTCACCCTAATAGGTCGCTATCCCTGAGGTAAGGCCAAGGCCTCCTCAATCATCCATCCTATATTCCGTCTGGCCCATAGGATCATATCCTCCGCATTTTTCCCGCGGGATGAGTCAGGCACCGTGACTATCCCCGATCTTTTCATTCTTTGGGCCATGACTTCCCCTTTGTTCGTGATGATGATGGGATTAGCTTTAGGGCCCTGACTGTCCCTATCCATGCCGGCGATTGGCTTGTTTACAAGCTTCTCGAGATTAGCAGGGCCGGGAAGGGCAAGATCTGTTGTGGGGGCATTATCACTATTATTGCTTCTTGCCCGCAGTTTAACATTCCCATCCCCCAAAATCTTCCTACTGCCGCAGGACCCTCACGTCTAGATCTTGACGTCCTGCGGCACATTCATATGATTAAGCCCCGCCCCTATGGTCGTTTCGAATTCAATTACGGCCACCCCCCTCGCCCCTACACCATTCTCCCCAACCCCGCTCGCATGACTATTGCTCTAAGGGGAGATTGGACTTTTCCGCCCGATCCCGAGTTCTTTACGGGCTTGCGCCTTCCTTTCCTTCCCGAGGACGCACACATACCACCTTCCCCTGCCGCCCACTTAGGCGAGCATGATATTCCTGCGTCCCGGGGATATATCGGGGCTGGCCCGAGTCACCCTGTCTCTGCTCCTGGCCCTATCCCTTCAGTGAGCCTTTCTCAGGCCACCTTAGGCCTTCTGTCCAGTGCCGGTATGACCACTACCGCCGGCACTACTTCCACATCACTTGCCGACATCACTTCCGCTTCACGTCAGTCCACTTCCTTTGGTCGCCGCCAGGTCTCTGCCCGTCTTGCTCTCGAGAGGGAGGTCGCAGCCCTCCGTGATCTTGCCACGTCCTCTGTCCCCTCGGACCCATCTCCGTCCTCCTTTCTCACTCACCCACGTTTCCTCACACTTGAGAGGAACGTGGCCGCCATCCTCTGCCTTCTCACCCACATCCACGGACCACCACCACCCACACCACACCCCTCACCACCACCTTCACCACCTCGACGATCGTCACCTCCCCCATCACACTCTTCTCTTCCTCCACCTCTTTCCCCGCTTCTCCGCACACCCCCAGTCTCCCCCGACCACCCATCCACACCCTCTTCCGAGGAGGGCGAGGATTCCCCTTCTCCTACTTTTTGATTTCCTTTTTGTTTATTGACCTCCCCCTTGCATATCTCTGCATTTTCACGACCACATCATCTTGCTAGCATTGTCATGTCTAGCTTGGGGGAAGTCTATTTTGTTGTGTTGTCGTGTTTTGTTTTCTTTGTGTGTGTGCTTGTTTCATTTGTCGTGTCGTATCATTTTCTTTCTTTCTTTTCCTATTTTTATGTCGTGTGGTGTGATTTTCCCTTTATTTTCAGTTTCGTATCTATGTATTCCATGTTTTCCATTTCTTTTTGTGTCAGTGCGTATTCCCCCCCATTTTCATTGCCCTCCCGTACTCACTCTTATTGCATTGAGGGCAATGCAAGCTTCAGCTTGGGGGAGTCGCACTTTGTGCGTCATTTGAGTCTTTCTTTTTAGTTTTTGTGTCTTTTTCATCGTGTTTTAAAATTTTCTTTTCTTCTTTTTATCTCTTTCTCCTATAGATGAACCCTATGACGAATTGCCACAAAATCACACACACCTAACATAGCATCGATAATCACATTCACTAACCCTAGGATATCGAGTCCCCCTGCATTTCACGCATCGTGGGTCCACTTAGCTTTTTGTGAGTCGTGCGTCGTGCCTAGATGTTTGGTGTGCTTCTACTTTGTGATTTTGTTTTATATACCTGTCCAAGAATGACCCCTAGATTATCATGCTTCGATTTGAATATGCGGTATTTGTTTCTCCTGTTTGCTTCTGCATGCTATATATGTATCGTGTACTTCATTTCGCATGTGTCAGAATTCCACAATTAAGGACTAGGATAACCCATTTAGCCCATGCTCTAATTAGCGAGAATAGTTCCCTTTGCCCAAGTGTTTAGATTCCGACTTCTTTTTTGCTTTACTTGGTGCAAATCCTCTCGTCGTGTACCGTTCTCCCACTTGGGAGAGTACACATGTGTATAGCCAAAACCCCAAAAATCCAAAAAAAGAGAAAAGAAAAGAAGAAAAACGAAAAAAATGTATAGCCAAAAAGCCAAAAAAATATACAAATACCCAAAACCCAAAAAATTCCAGTGTGAATATCTTTTCCTACCTACCGAGAATAAAGGGAAGGCGAGAATTTGCACCGAGTGTTCTTCTCCACATCATCTCAACCCCCATCGGTTTCGAAAACACTTGGCTTAGGAACTTTTTAGCTATTATCTAGGCTATAGTGTGGTGATTTCCTTAACCCTAGTTGTGGAGTCCCTGACGCATACTATGTTTCGATTCTCTCTCTATTCTCATGCATGCTTGAACTACTTATATTCGCCGCTTTATTCAATTCGAATCGATATTTGGGTCATTTCCTGGATTTGTGTATATCGAGCTTCATCGCACATCGTAGATAGTGACACCGTCTGCTAGCACACGACCACACTCACTCGCGCTTCACCGCGTGGGCCCACGGCACTTGTCTGGACTCGTATTCCTTGGTTTAGTGAAGTGATTTGGCGATTGCTTGCTTGGTGTGTCGTTTTTGATTTTGTTGGCCCTGACGGGTGATCTAGGATATAGAGTTTTCTTTTTCTCTCTTTCTCTCTATTTTCCCTCTCCGAGCTCCTACTCTCACTCGTCTTCCTCGAGGACGAGGAAAAGTTCAGCTTGGGGGATTTTGACGTGCGTTTATATTTCATATATTTGCGCACGTTTTCTTCCGTGTTTTTCCGTTATTTACCGCAGTCTTATATTCGTTTTCTCATGTTTTCTTGTTTTCTTTCACTTTTCCGTGTTTTCCGTATTTTGCAGGAGTTTACTGGCATAGGTGACATAAAACGACGATATCGCAAGTCTCCGGAGCAACGGGAGGAGTCACGCGTGATCCAGGGGGTCAAACGACGATGATATCATCTTTCAGCCCCTCACCCGATCGGTTGGTCATCTTCAATCGATCGGGTGATGCACGCGTGCACCACCTGGATGCAGCTTGGAGCTCACAAGAAGTCACCCGGTCGGTTCAGTGACCGGTTCAAAAGCCCAAAGTCTCTGGATTTTTATTGTGATTGCCAACCGATCGGGTGACCTTCACCCGATCGGTTCATCTGTAGCCAAATCTCCAGAGCCAAGACACTGTCAGCTCAACCGGCCTCCTCACCCGACGACACCAAGATCCAACCGGTCACATTCATATGTCAACCGACTGGGTGAAGATGGCCGGGTGAAATCCTGCATTGCGCTGTAAATGAGTGAAGCTGATCACCCGATCGGTTGACTTGGCAACCGATCGGGTGATATCATTTTCTATAAATAGAACCCCTAGGTTTCCCAGAAACGGGAGTTGGTTATTTTTTACTGTTTTCTTCATTTTGTGACGGCTGTAATTTCCCAGTTTTTGTAAGTTTTTAGATCTTTGTCAAACTTTAGTATTATCTTAATTGCTTTACTACCATTGCATTTCTATTGTTTGATCATGATTTTTACGGTCGATTTCTGTTTAGATCGCTTTTTACAAAATATGTGTGAGTAGTTCCCAAATCTGGGATTTTGGCGAAAACCCCTTCGTGGGCTCTTCCCGATGCGTCCATAGGTCTAGGAAATCGATAGGGATTAGGAATCTAACGGTTACGCTGGGTGTTTTATTGTCATCGGCGGGAAAAAGACCGCCTTTGACCGTTGGGCCAAGGGGGAATAAACTTGGCGGTTGACTCCCTAGCCATAGCTCGCGCCCTTAGCGTAGACGACGAATCCTAGTGCGCGGGAGCGGCAGGATGAGATGTTGGGAGTTATCGTTGTGAGCTTAGTGCTCCTGGAGTCGGTCAGTGTTAATGGACACGGCAGTGCCCACTGACCGAAACCGGGAAGTCCGGCGTATCATCCTGGGCACCGACCAGAATATCGGGCCCATGGGACGCTGGTATCACTCTCAGAGGAAACGTCTCACCATTAGACCCTAATTCCGATCGTTATCCTACCCGCAGGCCGTATCGGCGAGAGTTGCTCGATAGGGTGGAAACCAAAGTCCCGGGTTTTTTCCTTTATATCGTCTATACCTTGCATTCCATTTACCGTGACAACCCATCATTCGATCCGGGCTAGCTCGCCCATGGGGTGAATTTGATCCTCTTTGACACAAGCACATCCACGCCTCCCTGAGTTTGACCCCCAAGCCACACTACAACACCGTGCGCTTGCGGTTACAAATATATAAATCTCACGCCCCCAATCGTATTATTGCACACATCTAGCACGCATAAGCGGGGGACATCACCTAGAAAAGACAATGTTCACCTTTAAGGCTAAACATGTGGATTTATGTTGAGATCAGGATAGGTTTAATAAGGATAAAGAAAATCTAGATGATTTGATTAGCTCGCAAAGACCTTCATATAGCAAATTTGACTTAGGGTATAACAAGAGCATTCAAAAAGCTAGGGCTACCCATCATCATAATAGGGTTCGTAAAACTAAACATGGATTTGTCAAAGTTTGGATACTCATGAGAGGGACTGTCCAAATGAAAGATGAATAGGTTTCCAGTTTCATAAAAAATATTCATTTTAATAGAAATAATAGATTTTCTTATGATGGAAATTAAGTATAAACGTAAATGGGTTTGATTCCCTGTTGATTGATATTATTTTGTATGACTAATCCTATAGACTAGAAAGCAAAGAGTACCAAGATATTTTGAATTTTCAGGTACTCATATATGATGGGTTTAAAAGCTAGACCCCAAGATTTTAACGAATATACTTAACTTTAGGGGAAGATTCAAAAATAATAAGCAACTTTGGAGGAGTATAATAACTTTTTCGGAGCATGTTTGTAATTATACGCTTCTCTTAACACTTGATATCATGCATTCCCCATTATAGGAACACTTGGTATCTCTTTTACACTTGATTTGATATTGAGTCACAAACACTTTCTTTAGATTCATCTTGCATATGTTTAAGGGGAGAGTGATTTGCATATGTGGAGAATGTTTTAAAGATTACTTGATATTCAGAGGGGAAGAGCACTTATTTTCCTTTTTAATGATAATAAAAGGGGGAGAGATATTAGATGCCCACACATAATATTATGTATTACAACACCTGGTATTCAGAGCATATAGTTGATTGCTAACATGCTGTGTTGCATGAATAGTAAGTATATATCTAGGTTATTATGCATGCATGTTTGTCATCATAAAAAGGGGAGACTGTTGAGATATTGAGTCACACCATGTAGTGTTGATGATGAGAAAACATATCATCTAATTTCTATGATTGCAGATATAAGAGCTTAATGCAAATTGAAAGGATGCACTCAAATTTAAAAGTGAGTTCAATAAGGCAATGGATTAAAGGAAGCTAGACAATGAGCTTATAAAGTCAAAGATACATCATGGACTTCATTGTAAAGTTTATTTTTGATGTAATTTTTTTCTTACTTGTCTTTGCATGTTAAAACCTTGATTGAATCACACACACACTTAGGTACGCACTACAAATATTTTAAAAATGTTTTAAAGTCGTTTAAAAGTATTTTCCTAAGTTCTAGAGCAAGTATCTGTAAATTTGTCGACTTCCTATTGAACTAGAGTCGAGTCCTGTTTATAGAAAATTCTAACAGGCTGAAATTTTCGGCTATAGTTCAAAGTACCAGTCGACTAGTGGCCAATTAGTCGACTAGTCATGTGTACAATAGTTGACTAGTTAGCAGCTGGCAGCCTACAATGGGCACATTTCTACTAGTCGTTTGTGATCGTTTGAGGAGCATTTTCGAATTGTTTTTCCTCAGATTTTTTTACAGTAAGAAAGATCAATACTAAAGTGTTATTGTGCTCCAAAGTTTTAAGAAAAACGCTTGCCTCTTTGGCGAAGTTTTTTAAAGTTTTTCTATTTTTCTTTGGCCACTCCTCTTGATCTTCCAAGTGCTTTAATTACATCATTTGAAGATCAAGCTTTCCTATTGCTATACTTCTACACAAGAGCTTCAATCAAGGCTATATGTAATTGTGTCAACAATCACTGTAAGTATAAAATCCTTGTTGTAGGAAAGGTAGTTGGTGTAAATCTTCATTGGAGACGAAGTTGATTGCAAAATCCTTGTTATAGGCAATTGTTGGATATTTGATACCTAATATATAGTTTTAATGATGATTAACAAATGATGGAACTGATTATTTTAAATGAGCATGTAGGTGCCAGAAGGGGTTTCATATGAAGCGTTCAAAGTCAAGGGATAATATTAACTAAAGTTGTCCAATGAAGCTTAAAGCGGTGAAGTCAAATCAAATTGGAGCTTGTGGTCAAGATAGAGTGTGGAGGAAGCTTAAAGCGGTGAAGTCAAATCAAATTGGAGCTTGTGGTCAAGATAGAGTGTGGAGGAAGCTTACTCAAAGATAATGGAAGCTCAAGACCCCAATGCATGGAGAAGGTGGACTTCAAGTTACATCAAAAGGGTATTTTGACGTATTTTATGTATTTTTTAGTCCATGACCTTAGATATGTTAAAGATTTTGATATGAAGCTCAACACATACTTAGAATAATGTTTTAAACTTATAAAAATTAATTTGAAAATATTTTAAACATATTTTGAGAGTGTGCTCACACTCCTCCATAATACATGTCCATGAATCAGGAGGGAGTCGACTCCCAGTTGAGCTGGAGTCGACTCTTAGAGTCTTGACAGACCCAGAGTGGTTTTGGTCAATGGATATGAGTCAACTCCTTATGGACCAGGATTAAGATATAATTCGAATGCCTAATCATGGTTAAATTTGGATAACCCTTAACATTATATAATGAAGTCGTCTCCTACCCTCTCAACGTACATGAAAAATCCCATATAGAGAGAGCGAAGATCAAGCATATAAGATTTCTTGTGAGGAGAAATTCAAACCATTTTAGAAGGAGAATCTCTCGAACTAAAATAAAGTTTTTCGTTCTCTTCCTCTCTCGCTCTAGCAAAGCTTGAGAAGACGGTTCGAGTTCTTAGAGGGCTCGTGGATCGTAAAGAAGTTCATCAACATGAATCTTCCAAGGCGCTGGTTAGTGAGTGAGCTTGGGTCTTCATCAATAGAGATTTGGAGCCGCATGTATCACTGGAGTAACTCGCACAGAGTTATGATTTTTAGCTCAATATTAATTTGTAGATTTGTTGTTAGATCTATGACTTGTATGAGTTGTACAATAGAAAATTTTGATTTTCTATCTTTTGCTGCTTTATCTAAAAGTTTTAGACCTCTAGCAATTAATTTTTCCCTTATAAAAGACCCTTATGGAGAAAGAAGCTGCAGGTGCTTAGATTCGAGAATGGAAGTCAGTTTATCTTCATTGAGCTTCAAGGAATTCTATGAAAAGAGGAGAGTAAAAAGACATTTCACTACACCTTGAGATTTGTAGTCGATGGAGTTACGGAACAAGATGAGGTGTTTGAGATTTTTATCAGTATTGTCAATGTAATTTTGGGCCAAATCTATATTAACCATAGCTTACATGATGCAAAGAATTCCATCATTAGCTATCAGTGAGAAAATTTCAGAGAATGTTACATAAGGAAGCTAGTAGAGCTACGGTATCTTCGAGTGTTTGGATGTTTAGTTTATGTTTACAATGAAGATGGATATTTTGGAGATTTTTTTAGATTATGTTTTAAGGTATGTTTGTATTAAGATAGAGTGTTAACATATATGATACAAATTACCTAACGTAACCTAAGATTAACTTAAGATTTTAAAGGATTTTTTTGGAGATTTTTAGAGACCAAAATACATGTAAATTTTTTGAAGTGCAAATCTAATGAACACCAAAGCCCATCAATGTGAACTTTTGATGAATTGCAATGGCCCAGACGAATGAATAATGTGACCCACGGCCAACAAGCATGACATGCTTGAATGCAGCACACACACGTGTTGTGCCCAGGCAACGCAACGGGTGCACTCCACATCACATGCGAGATGTGAGGCATTGCGAAGGCGACACATAATAGGCCTTCGTGTGATCCCGTCGTGATCGGACGGATGATAGAAGTGCAGTTGAGGATTGGCTAATGAAGCGGATTCTGTTGCGGGGTAAAATCTGTTAACATGAATTTATATTGAAATGGAAATCACGGGTACAATGATTACAAGTTTCGGGGTATAGACGAGGATAATCTCGATTGGAAGACGCTTTGTAGATGGAAATCACAAGGTCGCCTGTCAATCGGAGTAGTTCGCCCGTCTATTGGAGTAGTTCGCCGTGGGTTGCTTTGACCGCCAGTGGCTGGGGTGAGCTTCAAGCAAGGAGAACAACTCGTCAAAAAGGCTCGGTTGGCTCTCAACCGAAAGCCTCTCCGATGCTCAAGTCAGCTGGTGACTATTTGGAGAATGGCAGATACACATGACGATCTTGGAGGCAGATCGGTGCTTGCATGACGAATCAGTGTGGAAGGCACGAATATGTGGAGGATATTCGACCTTGAATATAAGTAGATGTGTTAAGATTTCTAACGGATTAGCCAACCCCTTTCTCATTGGAGGAGAGGGGGTATTTATAGGCTGTTGGAGTCGGTTGCTTTAGCTGAGCTGTCGGTGTCAGGGTGTAAGGGGTTCGACCGAAGATGTTAGGGCCGAACTTGTCAGGCATGATTTTGTCAGGCTGTAAGGGCCGTGTGCTTTTTTCAGGTTGTCTGGCAGCGAAACAGCTAGCTGTGCTTTTGTCAGGCCGTCAGGCGACGAAGCAGCCAGGTGCGCTTTTGTCAGACTTGTCTATAGTGAAACTGGCAGTGATACTAGTGACGGATCGCCCTCCTCCTTGGGCGAACTGCTTCTAGGTGGAGAGGTAAGCGAGCTGCCTCTGGGGCAAGCTGGTATAGATCACGCGATCAGCTGGAGGGCTCGTCTTCGGTTTGGTTGACGAGTTCACCACTCTGTAAGTGCGGGTTGCTCTAAGCCCTGGCGAGCTTCTCTAAGCCTCGACGAACTAGATCTCATTGTAGACATTCGCCGGGCCATGACTAGGTCTTTGGTTATACGGGCCTAGATCGACTGGGTCGATCTTAAGGTCGTAACAATTGTCCCCGTCATTCGAGTTCAAAACGGAAAGTCCGGTTCGGCTTGGATGACGTGCTCCGCTCTGTCTGGCTGACAGCTGTGGCATTAAATGCGAGATGACCGCTGAATCTCTATAGTTAATATGACAATTCGTCAGCGTGGAGATATCGAGGCACCCCGTTGCTTGGAGCACGACACGTGCTGCGTACGGCCCAGGGGAGAAGCTGAGGCGACAGATCTGCTTCAGATCTCGCCACATGGCCCACCTTCAGCGGTCGAGATTGGTCGATGCTCTCTATAAAATAGAGAGGGGGAAAATAGTTGATGGCTCCTACTTTCGAATTTCAAAAAGGCTTCTCTTCTTCCGTTCTTCATCTCTGAGCTCTCGCCGTCGGTCATTACTTCGTCGGAGCTCCGTTGATCTTCTTCTTTCCTAGGTAAATTTTTGATCTATCAATGGCTTCATCCGAATCTTCTTCCTCTAATAAACACGCAGAGAAGCACTTCAACGAGTTTGAAGATGTTAGCTCCGAGGGGACAGAGGAACAAACGATGTTGACGAACATGTCGGAGTCTTGGTCGGAGGAGCGGGAAGCAGCCCCCGCCGTCCCCTTGTCGTCGATGGTCCCAAAGAAAACCAAAAACAAGGGTTCAAGGCCGACCATCGGCGTAGTTATGACAGCAGTTTCGGCGGAGATTCTGGCCATAGCGCCTAAGACAAAGCACATCAGCCGCGCCAAGATTCGTTCCAAGTATATCCGGCTACCCTATGAAGTTCACCTCCCCACCTTCGATGAACAGGTCTATTCACCCAGGGACAACGAAATCAGGGTCTATTTTTTGACTTTCAAGCTCGAACTTCGGTTTCTGCTCTACCCCTTCCTCCTGCTCATGTTGAACTTCCTCGAGCTTTCGATCTTCCAACTAATGTCGAACTTGATCAGCGCCATGGTCGACTTCCTTGTACTCTGATTTGACAGTGGCATAAGTCTGACTCTGCTGCTGAAGCGACGAGGGGTGTATTATTATGTCAGTGCGAGGAAGGATCGGTATCTCGTCCTTGATTTGTTGAGTAAAGTGAGGGAGTGGAAAGAGAAGTTCGTTTTCATCTCGACGCCGACAGATTTTTCTCTGCAGTCGAACTGGGGAAAGTTGAATCTCGAAGCGAACAAGGAGGTGACTCGGCAGGGGCAGGATCTGGGAACTCTAAGATCTTGATGGAGATCCCGCACGAGCTCCGGAAACATGCGAAGCTGGTTAAGCACCACCAGATCACCCTTCATATCTAGCCCGAAGGTACTGCGATCTAAGCGACTTCATATTTACTCATCCTGATCTATTTTCTTTTTGCAGGTGCAGCTATGAGTCTGTCGAGAGACGAACTGATGAGGATGGCCATGGAGGGGGTCAACCGAGGGATCGACGCTCAAGGATCAGGCAGCCCAGGTCAAAGGTAAGGCAATGATGTCTAAGGGCTTGCCGAAGAAAGCCAGGCAGAAGCAGAGCCTGGAAGAGGCATTCACTGAGCGGGCTGAGGAGGAGGAGCGGAGCAAGAGACCGAAGAAGAAGAAGTCCATTGTAATCGCTCCCTCCCCCCTGTACGACCGAGGCGGCGTCGGGCAGATTCGTCGACCTTGATGCTGTCGAGGAGTCAGTGGCCGATCTGATGATCACCATGCCCCAGGGCTCACCGACCCAGGTCAAAGCTACAGGGGTTGAGCGTTGGCCCTTTGGATGCCCCTCTTGGGAGCAGGGAAAGCCTTGAGGACGTCGGGGCATCCAAGCTGCGAAGCAGCGCTCGCCTGTTTCAAAGAAAAGAAGGCCGAGATCCTGGTGATTCTGAAGGCCGAGCTTTCCAGGCCGAGCTACCTGGTGCGCCCCAAGGAATCTTTGTTCGAGGATGCCAGGGTTGCGGCCCGTCTGGTGGAGAACAGTCTGTTGCCTAGGGACCGGGAGTCCCAGTACAATGTTGGTCCCGAGCGCCTCTGCGGCACGAAAATTTGGCATAACATGCAGGTTCGTTGCTTTCCCTTACTCATACTACTGGTCTGCATTCTTTCATGCGGGCTCATGTATTCTGTTCCTTCAATAGGCTGTGGCGACGATGACGTCCTTGCAGCGCCATACTAACGTGGGCACGCTCAAGGTGACGCTCAGTCGAAAGAAGATGGAGCTTAAGGCAGCCACCGATGAGCCGCGGAAGAAGGAAGACGAGATTTAGAAGTAAACTGAGAACCCATATACACTATCACCGTCCCTGTGGGATTCGATTCAGTTATACTACAACCTGACACCATCCGCTTGTGGATTGAGCCCGGAATTGAAACCTAGGGGCCATACCACGCCTGGCCATCGTGACACCGCCAGGTGGAATCTAGGTATATGTTTTGGGTGCGTCAGTGACTGTTAGGTAGGGCCTCACCATTCTCTCCCATGGTGCACTCTGCCACGAAGTCTGCTAGTGCTTGCCCCTTGATCGCTACCCTTGGTTTGTAGATAATATCGACCTTGCTGAGCTCGACACTCCAATTCAGCATTTGGCCTGACCTCTCCAGCCTCCTCAAGTTCTTTTTAGCGACGAATTGGTGTAGACGACAATTATGTGCGCCTGGAAGTAGGGTTGGAGCTTCCTTGCGGTTAGAACCAGACAGTAGGCATTCTTCTCGATGGGGTCATAGTAGGTCTCCACATCTCGAAGCACCTAACTAGTTTAATAGACCGGCGTCTGGATGCCCCCGTCCTCCTTCACTAGAACCGAGCTCACAACTTCCTCAGTTGTGGCGAGGTAGAGGCCAAGCTGCTCTCCTTCTTCGGGCTTCGTGAGAAGCAACGGGCTTTGCAGGTAGGCCTTCAGCTCACCGAAAGCTCTTACGCAGGAGTCGTCCCACTCCACTACCTTCCTTATGCCCTTCCTCTCAGTGAGGGCTTTCTGCAGAATCTTGAAGAATGGGACTGACCTCTCTGCAGACTTCGACGGGAATCTGCCAAGTGCGATGATCCGTCCATTCTGCCTCTACATGTCCCGGATCGTCCTTAGATCCGTCATGTTGGTGAGGGCGGTGATCTTGTCGGGGTTGGCCTCAATTCCTTGCTTGGTGATTATGAAGCCAAGGAACTTCCCCGACTCGATGTTGAATATGCATTTGGCTGGGTTGAGCCGCAAGTTGTAGCGCGACACCTTTTGGAATGTCTCCTCCAGGTCAGCGAGATGATCTACGACCCTTTTCGAGGACCTCTAGATTCTTGCCGACCTGGGAATGGAAGATTTTGTCAACCATCCGTTGGTAGGTCGCTCCGGAGTTCTTGAGTCTGAACGGCATTTTGGTGTAGCAAAATGTCCCCCGGTCCGTGATGAACTCCGTCTTCTCCTCATCATGGGTCGCCATTTGTATCTATTTGTAGCTTTAAAGGCATCGATAAAAGTTAGGAGTTCATACCCTAATGCATTGTCCACCAGATGGTTGATCCTTGGCAGTGGGAAGCTATCCTTTGGGCAGACTTTGTCGAGGTCGGTGAAATCCATGCACATTCGCCATTTACCGCTGGTCTTCTTCACCATCACCACATTGGGAAGCCAGTCAGGATAGCTCATCTTTCTTATGAATCCATCTTCGAGGAGCCGCTCCACCTCTTCGCCTACTGCCCGTGCTTTCTCTTCCCTAGTGCTCTGCTTCTTTTGTCGAACCGGGCAAGCTTCATGGTCTACGTGCAGCTCATGGGCGATCATCGCCTTATCGACTCCAGGCATGTCAGAGGGTGACCTTGCAAAGATGTCAGCATTCACCTTGAGGAGGTCGATCAGCCACGCCCTCAGCTTCGCGGTTAACTTCGTGTCGATCGACACAGTTTTGTCCGCCTCCTCCGTCAGTGGCACCTCCTCTATGCCCTCCACCGGGGTTGGTCGCTGATGTTCCAAGTCCTCTTGACCGTCAAGGAGTTCGGCCGACAGGGCTTGCTCGGATTGCTTATGTTTGGTGGAGCCGATGTAGTAACTCTGCAAGAGCCTCTGGCTTCCTCGCACTTGTCCAACCACATACAGAGTCTGGAACTCTATCATCTGGTGTAGCAGTGAGGGGAGAGCTTCGATGGTGATCATGTAAGGCTGCCCTATGATGCCATTGTACGCCGAGGGGACGTTGACGATGATGAACTGCATCATTCTCGTGACTATCATCAACCTCTCCCTCAGGGTGACGGGCAGATCGATCGTTCCGACAATGGGCACCGAATGGCCAGTGAAGCCGATAATCGGGCCCAAGCATGATTTTAATTCCGCCTCGCCCATCCCCATCTTCTTGATCGTCGACAAAAAACAGTATGTCGTACGAGTTACCAGTGTCGACCAAGAGTCTGCTCACAATGGCCGGCCCGATGAGTGCTTCGATGACGATGGCATCATCATGTGGCAGCTTAACCCCCTCCAGGTCGTCGTCGGAGAATGAGATGGGGGTGGAGCTACCTTCTCCGCTTTGTCCCTTTGCCAGCGCTCGCCATCATGACCTGCCTCGCATAACTCTTCCTCTACGACGCTGAGGTTTCACCTGAGGCGGCCCACCGTATATCACATCTATGCGCATGATCGACCCAGTGATAGGATGGGTGTCTTGTTCGGCATTCTGGGCTTGGGCTTGTCAATAGGTTCCGCTGGAGTTCGCCCTTCTCACCTCTGGCCTCCTTGATCGAAGAACCTACGAAGGTGGCCGCGCTGGATCAGCTGTTCGATGTCCTTTGGAACAAAGCATTCGTCGATGTCGTGGTCGTGGCCGTGGTCGCGGTGGTATCGACAGTACTTCTGCGCATTGCGCGCATTTGTCTTTCCCCTCATCTCCGGGGGAGGATCTCTGAGAAGTCCGCCCGTTGATTCGGAGTGAAAAGTGTATATTTATACGCCCTAACTAGTCCCATTTTTTGCTAAAGATTAGGCTTAAACTTGCTCTTTTTGGGTATATTTCCATTTCATGTCATTTTAGGAGCTTACTCTCATTCTTGGCAGAAAATATGGATTTTATCGTCGCTGTTGGCTTCATGATATTTTTCATGCGCTCCTGGTATTATTGTGATAATATTGTCAATTTTTGAGAATTAATTGAGAGATGGATTATTTTGTAGGATTATTGGAAGTCATATTGTATTTTAATAGTCATTATATTCATTTCATAATCAAATGGACTAATTTCTCCTTCTCATATTTTTTCATGTACTCTTGGGAGACTTAGAGATTTTCCAAAAAATTTTGAGAATTTTTTGAGCATCCTAGGTATTTTCTACAATTTCTGGAAGGAGAAATGGGGGTTTAAAACGCATAAAAGGAAATTAAAAGGGTTGCCACATGGCGCAACCAGATGGCGCCACGTGGCGCCAGATGCGGGCTCAGCGCCCGCTCCTTTGGAGCGGGCCACCGGTTGGATTTTAAAAAAATAAATATAAAAAACAGCAGACGCGGGCTGGCCTAGTGGCCGGCCCGCTCCGCCAAAAAATGCCCAGACGCGTGCAAACGAAGATGCGGGTGGGTCGGGCACAATAAACCCGACCCGCATGCCCTGACTCAGACCAGATTAGGTAAATTGGGGTATTATTTCAGCTGGGGCAAAATTTCAGAGGCTAGTTCTGTTTTTTTTGGAGATTTGAGGGGTTTGGGAGCTCTCTTCTTCCCCAATAGGATATGGTTAGGGCTTGGAGGCCTTGGGAGCTTGGAAGCTTGGTGGAGGATCAAATTGGAGGAGTCAAGGGCTCATTTGGGGAGATCTTGGGTGAAATCTTTACTCTTTCCTTTTGTATTTTGCATCTCTCTATTGTAATGAATTTGAGTTAATTTTGAATGAAAATTCCATCTCATCTTATTTAGTATGATTGAGTAGTGTGATTGGTGTGGTTGTGATTCATTGTGGTTGGTTGTTAATTCTTGCGTTAATTTCCTCTTGCCCATTTTCATTGTTGATGTTGGATGTATTATTAGGGCACAATTTCATTGGTAAAGACCCGAAAGGGCACAATTCGAGATGAATCCATGTTCCTAATTTGATTAGTGCCATGATGATACATCCATCCCTATTGCTAATTGTTGTGTTCTTTGATGCTAAATTTTTCGATTGAGTGTCCTTAGCCGGATGATCAATTGAGTTATATGCGGGTAATTAGAGCTTAATTAACACAAATCTTGGTGATCCCACAACCCATACTCCTCGCCTTGCTATCCTAAATCCTTATTTGGTTCTCCAACCCTACACACTTAGGATAGGATTGTATTTCACCACACGTTTTTCCCACACTTTTCCACCGTTAGCGAGGTGGTTGTAACACGCTATTATCTCTCTTTATCGATCAATTTTACTAGTGTAGAACGACTTGTCCCTGTGATCCGACCCGGTACTCACCGGTTATTTTTTATTGCATTGACGCTCTTATGCTTGGGAGTAGAAGGCGTGCTCCTTGCGCGTCCTCCGGTTCAATCAATTGGCGCCGTTGCCGGGGACAATGGTTTCTATTATTAGCAATTTTTGATTGATTTTTAAAGTTTTAGTGTGATACTTCTATCTCTTAGTGTTGTGTCTTTCCATTTTATTTATTTTCCTCTTATTGAGTCTTTTGGTTGTTTATTCTCATTTTCTTGAGAAAATTTTTTACAACAAAATGGCATCATCTTCAGATTTTTTCAACATTGACTTGGAGGATATCCCACTCCCGCCATACTTTCATGGTTCGGAGTGGGAGAACCCTCATTTACATATTAAAAAATTTGAAGAGTGGATGCATTCTTGTCTTGGTGGGAACATTTGTGATGATTGCATATATTTTAGATTTTTCCCCTCTTCTTTACAAAATGATGCTAAATTGTGGTTTGATTCATTGTCTCTCGACTCACATTTTACTTGGTTGTCATTTCAGGCTGAATTTCTCCGAGTATTTTTGCCTACTTTCTTGGAGCAGGTACATGGGCGACAGGCCATGGAGCAACATATATCGAGCTTTTATCCAAGCTGAGTGGGAGGCCTACCATCAGACTTGGTGGAGGTTTACTGATTTGGTGCTTGCGTGCCCACACCAGAGCTTTCAGGAGGATCATCTCCTGCAGATCTTCTACACAGGATTATCTCCATCTGGGCGTGACTTCGTGCAGATGAGCTGCGGTGGGGAGTTCTTTGATTATTCGACCGAGGATTCATGGTGTTACCTAAGGGACCTTGCAGAGTATGAGGAGACAGTCCAGTAGGTCCAGGACCAGCCTGAGGAGCCAGCTGAGGGTTCTTTCCATTACGGCCCTACGGAGGAACAAGCAGAACATGATGATGGGGCGCATTGGAGCCAAGTAGAGGAATAATGTCCATATTTTGAGGATTCAGAGGAGATAGATGATGGAGTGCATGTCGACCAGGACAGTGACACAATGCATTTTCACTTTGAGGTTGAGGATGAAGGAGATGTGCATGATGGCCAAGAGCAGATTGAGGACACCATAGAGCCTTCAGAGTTAGCATCACAGGTCGAGGCGGTTGAGGAGGACAACTGAGATGAACTATTTCTGGGATGACGAGGATGATGCGTGCTTGGATTTGTCCGAGACAAGTCTACCTCCAGTCCTGTCACAGATCTCACTTCCCTCGCCTCAGGATGCGCACTTGCCAGTCATCGAGGAGATTTGTCATGAGTAGTTACCAACGGTGGGGAGTGTCGCAGAGATTGTTGATGTTGACGCCGAGGAAGAGGATAGTGACGGGGATTGCGTCATGGTATATATTGAGCCCGAGCTCCCTCTTACTCCAATTTTCTCTCTACAACCACTTCCACCTCCTCTTGAGGCCATGCATCATCCCGAGCCTAGCATCACATCTCATGGAAGTTCCCAATTTTCTTTTCCCTCCACCCCCGAATCAAATTATTTAGTTCCATATCATAATGATTCGGATTGTCGTCATTTGATCGTAAATTCATTTATTCATTTCGACGACCCATTTTGGCAGGCTTTTCACTTGGACGGGCGCTCTGGCCCAATTATTTTCGACACGACCTATCTCCCCTATTTGACAGGAACCCATTATAAGGAGATGCTTGGGGTTGTGTTGCTTGCCACTGATGCTTACAATGGAGGTAGGACATTAGACATGGCGACGCTCGCAGAGGAGCGTAAGGATATGATCGAGCTGTTGCCACCACCGTTATACATTCGAGATCTGCCTTTTGCCATGGTGTGTTCTTTCCAATAGTGTAAATAAATAAATGTTTTATTTTAGTACTTTCGTATGCTTTTCTTTTCTTTTCTAGGATCTTTTGTCGATATCTAATACTCTCCCACCATTGAGGACAATGTTTATTTTAAGTTGTGGGGAGAATGTTAGAATCTTTAGGATTGTTAGGATTTTGATGTTAGCAAAATTTTTTTTGAGATGCCTCCATTTCGCCATCACCAATTGCTCTTTATTGCATATCATATTTGTCCTCCTTGTCCCTACGCCGTTAGCTTTATGCGTAGTCCCTACATGCTTTAATGCCATGCAATTTTTTTGGATTATTATTTTAGTATCAACTTCTTCGATGTTTGATTGGCACGGTTTAATTTCTTTTCCATTTTGGAGTCAAATGCTAATATGCCATGTATGAAGCTATTTTATACATCGTGATATCTCTTTGAAATAATTTGGGAATAGTTTGGTGTAAGTGATTGCATGATTTGGGATGAATGGCTTAGTTTTTAATTGGATTGGGTGTGGTCATATGGTGCATGTTTTTTTTCCTCTTAAGGAGTGGGTAAATGAGTTGATAATTCATGTTTAGAATGAGAAAGAGAGTTAATATAAGCGAATGGTTTTTCTAATCAAATCGGGTAGCCGGTACCCATACGAAACATTGGGGAGAACGCCAAAGATGAGATTTAGGGGATCATTCCATCCCTTTTCCTATATAGCGTTATCGCGTGTATGCAGAAGGGGGCGGTGTTTGCATTTCATAGCGTTATCGCGTGAATGCAAAACATAAACATCCAAAAAAAAAGAAAAAAAAAGAAGGAAAAAGAAAAGAAAAGAAAAATGAATGAATAAATGAAAGAATAAGCAACATGAGTGATGCAATCTCATCTTCCACAACTTAGAAGAAATTTATTTTGTTTGGCCATTTCCTTGAATTTTGGAAACTTTGCTATTTGCGATATATCCCAAAGAATGCGATACGGTGCTTATTACTTCACTTTTCTTGGAATTGGATTGAGGAGAATATCATTTGTTGTTTACTTTCATACATTGGGTATATTGGCTTTGAAATCATTTGGAAATATCATTTGGGGGTATGCCATGCGGATATTGTGATTTTGGTGCATGTTTTCATTTCAATCCGAATTTATTGCATATTTTGCTAGGGACTAACAAAAAGCTAGTTGGGGGTGTGATTTGGAGTGAAAAGTGTATATTTATAGCCCATAACTACTCCCATTTTGTACTAAAGATTAGGCTTAAACTTGCTCTTTTTGGGTATATTTTCATTTCATGTCATTTTAGGAGATTACTCTCATTCTTGGCACAAAATATGGATTTTATCGTCGTTATTGGCTTCCTGATATTTTTCATGCGCTCCTGGTATTATTTTGATAATATTGTCAATTTTTGAGAATTAATTGAGGATTGGATTATTTTATAGGATTATTGGAAGTCAATATTGTGTTTTAATAGTCATTATATTCATTTCATAATCAAATGGACTAATTTATCCTTCTCATATTTTTCAGGTACTCTTGGGAGTCTTAGAGATTTTCCAGAATTTTTTGGGAATTTTTTGAGCATCCTAGGTATTTTCTACAATTTCTGGAAGGAGAAATGGGGGTTTAAACCCCATAAAAAGAAATTAAAGGGGCGCCACGTGGCAAAACCAGATGGCGCCACTTGGCGCCAGATGCAGGCTCAGCGCCCGCTCCTTTGGAGCGGGCCGCCGGTTGGATTTTAAAAAAAATAAATATAAAAAAACAGCGGACGCAGGCCGGCCCAGCGGGCCGGCCCGCTCCGCCAAAAACGCCCAGGCGCGCGTAAACGAAGCTGCGGGCAGGTCGGACGCAATAAACCCGACCCGCATGCCCTGAATCAGATCCGATTGGGCAAATTGGGGTATTATTTCAGCTGGGGCAAAATTTCAGAGGCTAGTTCTGATTTTTTTAAGATTTGAGGGGTTTGGAAGCTCTCTTCTTTCCCAATAGGGTAGGGTTAGGGCTTGGAGGCCATGGGAGCTTGGAAGCTTGGTGGAGGATCAAATTGGAGGAGGTAAGAGCTCATTTGGGGAGATCTTGGGTGAAATCTTTCCCTTCCCTTTTGTATTTTGCATCTCTCTATTGTAATGAATTTGAGTTAATTTTGAATGAAAATTCCATCTCATCTTATTTAGTATGATGGAGTAGTGTGATTGGTGTGGGTTTTGATTCATTGTGGTTGGTTGTTAATTCTTGCGTTAATTTCCTCTTGCCCATTTTCATAGTTGATGTTGGATGTATTATTAGGGCACAATTTCATTGGTAAAGACCCGAAAGGGCACAATTCGAGATGAATCTATGTTCCTAATTTGATTAGTGCCATGATGATACATCCATCCCTATTGCTAATTGTTGTGTTATTTAATGCTAAATTTTCCGATTGAGTGTCCTTAGCCGGATGATCAATTGAGTTATATGCGGGTAATTAGAGCTTAATTAACACAAATCTTGGTGATCCCACAACCCATACTCCTCGCCTTGCTATCCTAAATCCCTATTTGGTTCTCCAACCCTACCCACTTAGGATAGGATTGTATTTCACCACACGTTTTCCCCCAATTTTCCACCGTTAGCGAGGTGGTTGTAACACGCTATTATCTCTCTTTATCGATCAATTTTGCGAGTGTAGAACGACTTGTCCCTGTGATCCGGCCCGGTACTCACCGGTTATTTTTTATTGCATTGACGTTCCTACGCTTGGGAGTGGAAGGCATGCTCCTTGCGCGTCCTCTGGTTCAATCACCCGTCTTGGCCGCTGCCATCACTTCAGCCAGCGGGACATTGAGCCTTGTATAATGCACCTTCTCCAGCTCTCTTTCAGGTCCGTTCCTCAAGGCGGGGTTTCTTAGAGCGATGAACCCCCTCAGAGGTCCGGGGCGATCCTGCCCTCGGGGGCATCTCTGGTCGCGCCCTCGGGGGTGATCTTGATCTTGCCCTCAGGGGCGGTCATCCAGCCTCAGTCTAGGTGGACACCAGGGTTCAACTCTGGGTCGCTCGGTGGCGGTAGCTACTTTCTTCATCCCCAACGACTCCTCACTGATCATGAACTTGTCTGCTCTAGAGAAAAGAGCGTCGAGGTCCACTGGCGGGTCGTGGAGGAGGGATTTGTGCAGACTGTGATTGGTGAGCCCCTTCTTAAAGGCTGCCATGGCGAGCTCGTCTCCGCAGCTCGTCACGTTAAGACACTCCTCATTGAAGCACCACTGGAACCTTCGGAGGGTCTCCCATTCCTCCTGGACTATCATAAACAGATAGTCAGGGGCCCTCTTCCTTCTTCTCCTTGTCCGAAATTGCATACGGAACTTGTGGGACAGATCGCCAAAGGAGTCAATCGATCTGTCCGGCAAGTCGTTGTACCATTCTACGACAGACTTCTTCAGAGTCGTTGGGAAGGCACGACAGAGGAACTCGTCGTCCGCTCCTTGGATCTCCATCACTCCCTATAGCACTGCACGTGTTCGAGTGGACACCCGAGCAGTCGTACAATTCAAGCTGGGGTAGCTTGAATCTACGCGGTATTAGGGTTGAGATCACCCTTTGCGTCAGCGGGTTGGCTTCTTCGGGATGTTGGGGGTGATAGCAACCTTTGTGCGACATCTCGACCGCCTCGTCGCTCTTGCCTGTGGTTGGAAAACCGGATGAGCCACCCTGGCGCTCAGGAGAGTCCATTCTCGAGACCCTTGGGATCGGGCTTCGCTCGCAGCTCTGTCCCCGCCGATCATTGCGCCTTGTAGAGAGGCGCTCAGCCCGAGGGGGGCTTCGGCCTTAATGGGGGCGCCCTTCGTGCCTTGGGCTTGGCGACTTTCTGTGGGAGTGGCTCTCCACAGCTTGAACTTACGGGATGTGCTCCCGTACTATATCGATCGATGGGTAGGGGATTCCCAAGCTCCCCTGCTGGATCCTCTCCCTTGCAGCGGCAATGTAACGTCACTGTCGGACATCTGCATCTTCATTGAGCCTTCTTTGAATCATAGCCTCCTCCTCATCGAACCGTCTCTGTCTAGCGGTCACCTCGTTATCATCGAGACGCCTCTGCAAAGCGGATAGCTCCTCTTCATCGAAGCACCTCCTTCGAGCGGCCGCTTCTTCATCGAATTCGGGGAGGAGGTTCTGCCTCATGTTGAGATGTCTGGAGGGGCTTGATGTCAGAGGCCGCCGCACAGATTTTGACGCAGCCATGTCCTGCATCACTTTATCGAAGATATCAAAGTTTTGATAAACGCCACGGGATGCGGCCTCGATGGTAGCGTCTGGCCCCTTAAAGGGCGCATCTCTCAGGGGACCTCCTAGGAGACGGGGCCTCCTCGAGCATTGGCTGTTTACAGCTACGATGACTGCGATGATTTTGTGTGGGGTCTGCCATGGATGTAACCCTTCTTCCCAAAAACGGTGCGAAATGTTGCAGGGTGAAATCCGCTAACACTGAATTTTTATTGAAATGGGAATCACGGGTACAATGATTACAAGCTTTGGGGTGTAGACGAGACTAATCTCGATTGGAAGACGCTTTATAGATGGAAATCTCAAGGTCGACCGTCAATCGGAGTAGATCGCCCGTCTATTGGAGTAGTTCGACGTGGGTTGCTTTGACCACCAGTGGCTGGGGAGAGCTTCCTGTAAGGAGAGCAACTCGTCAGAAGGCTCGGTTGGCTGTCAACCAAGAGCCTCTCCGATGCTTAAGTCTGCTGGTGACTATTTGGAGAATGTCGGACACGCATGGCGATCTTGGAGGTAGATTGGCACTTGCGTGGCGAACTAGTGTGGAAGGCACGAATATGTGGAGGATATTCGACCTTGAATATAAGAAGATGTGTTAGGATTTCTTACGGATTAGCCAGCCCCTTTATCGTTGGAGGAGAGGGGGTATTTATAGGCTGTTGGAGTCGTTTGCTTTAACTGAGTTGGCGGTGTCAGGGTGTCAGGGGTTCGGCCGAAGATGGCAGGACCGAACATGTCAGGCGTTCTTTTGTCAGGCTATCAGGTCCGTTAATGTCAGGTGCACTTTTGTCATGCTGTCTGGCGGTGAAACGGCTTGGCGTGCTTTTGTCAGGCTGTTAGGCGACGAAGCAGCCAGGTGCGCTTTTGTCAGACTTGTCTGTAGTGAAACTGGCAGTTATACTAGTGGTGGATCGCCCTTCTCCTTGGGCGGACTGCTTCTGGGTGGATAGGTAGGCGAGCTGCCTCTAGGGCGAGCTAGTATAGATCACGCGATCAGCTGGAGGGCTCCTCTTCGTTTGGTTAACGAGTTCGCCACTCTGCAAGTGCGGGCTGCTCTGAGCACTGGCGAGATCTCTAAGCATCGTCGAACTAGGTCTCATTGTGGAGACTCGGTGGGCCATAAATAGGGCTTTGATTATACAGGCCTAGATCGACTGGGCCTATCTTAAGGTCGTAACAGATTCCGAGTCCACTTTGGAGTCAAACCCTTTGTTAGAAACATCGTTGTCGATGATTTCTTGTTTGATGGTAACAAACATGTGTGAACTATTTTAATGTATTTGTTAAGTGTATTCAGATCATTACAGGGTTATGTATACTGGAATATGATGGTGGAGACAATACTCATGATGGAGTTGATTATGCGAAGAAATACTGAGTAATACCCTTGAATACGAAGGAAAATTGAGTACTAGTAAGGGGATGTCAAAGCAAACAACAACGAATTGAATTGAAACTCTTCAAGACAGTGAAGAGTATGTCAAAGAGCTCTCAGAAATTTTATGGTAAATTTAGGAATATTTTTGGAACATGAAATGTCACGTATACGGGCGAAATACGTGAAAAACGGAGTTCTTATAAAGGGAAGTTCAACTATAGTGGAATAAAAGGGTTGAAAAAAATTCTACAAGGTGAAGAATGGGCTCTGAGAATTTTGGTGATATTTTCAGGAATTTAAGAATTTTTAGAGGCCAAAATACACTCAAATACGACTGAAAATGCATGGTTGTTGGATTTGAGCAAATCTCTTGGACACATGTCATCACCTCAATTAATCCCATATTTTGAAGGCTGATCCGACGGCCAGGATTGCCGTTGACTTGGATCTAGGGTCTGGATGTGTTTTAAGCGGGTTTTGACCCGTTTTAGAGTTCCAAACCTTATCGGACTTTACCCTATATAAGTCAATGTATATACCTAAGGTATTTTGCCAATTCCAAGAGCTAGAGACGTCGAAACGACGAGCCATCTTCTCCTCCGCATTCCTGACGACTTGCCCGACAACCTGAGATAGAGAAACTAAAGATCTGAAGCAAAAATCCCAAGGGCTCTTCATAGCTAAAGAAGGAGACGATACGACGATCAAACTTAGAACCGAGACAACTTTCTGTACAAGCATCCAAACGACGAACGACTAGAGCTATTGGGAAGCTGTGCACACGCAGAATGAAGGGGATGTTGTGACATCTCAATCTGAGCTTTCTAAACTCATATTTATCTTTTGAGAGTTACTTTGATATTTGTCAATCTTATTTTTACAAACTTTTTGTGCAAGCTACTTGTAGTTTGGGGGATTCTCGATGCATGTGATATGATCGAGACAGGGTCTAGCTTGTTTGGTTAGTTTAGTTTAGCAAAGGGAGTTGCGAGTCTAGAGACCTATTGGGCGTGGATCAAAGGGTGTTGTGAGTTCATAGTGTCTTGTAGGCGTGGAGAAACTGATTAATCAAAGAGTAGACCTTGGAGGTTGCTAGAGTAGGTCGAGATTCGACCAAACCAGGGTACATCTTGGTGTCATCTGTGATTGGTTGTTTGCTATTTTCTGCATATCTTTTGACTGCCTGCGATTATTTCTGTAAATCATATTAGTTGAACGTGCTTGAATCGTTAAATATTTTTAATTCTGCATTCACCATATTCACCTGCCTCTAGGGTGTCTTATCGATCCTTACACCATCTACTATAGCGTGGGGTTCGGGTCGAATTTGAAGGCTATTTAAGGGTGATTCATGTAGGGATTTTCACAACTTCGAGCACCAATCATGTAGACTAATTTTGCGGATCATGTATCATATACGAAGGGGAAAAAACAACAAGGTTTGAGGATTGTTTGAGAGAGAGAGTTAATTTTCTTTTTAAGGTTTTCTTCTCTAAATTCTTAGTTTGCTTGATTGTTCTTTGAACCAAGTGTCATACTTAATAATCTAATCTTATTGAAGTATTAGTGATCCCGTCAAATAGACGTACATCAACAATTTGGTGGAACCAATATAAATCTTGGTGTTATATGCACGACACGCTTTTGTTTTACATTTACTTTATTATATTGCTTGTCTTGCGTGTTATATGCCAAGATTATCATCATTAGCTTTGCTCGGTTATTCGACGATTCTTGGACTTCCGCAGGATGATTGTCTATTTGACAAGGATTAACCCAAGTGCCCAGCAAGTGTGCGAGTAGTATTAGAGCCCTAGAATAAGTTGTTTAGGAATCTTTCTACAGCAATCAAAGAAAGCGGCTGAGCATTTGGTCTTCAATTTTTGTGTTCGCTTAGAAGTCAAAGAGGAGGGGGGGTAAAAAAACAAGATTGGGCACAGACCAAGTCCCAAGTTGGCCAACCTTCGAATCTTTGAATTACATGCTGGCTTGCCCTCTGCCGGTACAACTCGAGCAATCGTATACTTAAACTTACCTATCGTTTTGCCTTTTTGTGTAGTTTTAGCATAGAATGGGTCCAAAGAGATCAGTTTGACACCCAATTGATTTTTGCCCGTATTATGCGCATCATTCCTGAGCTTGGGCGATTTGTGATGGATGGATGCCCAAGTGTGATGCTGTTCTCTTCACATTCAATGCTATTATTGCTGCCGACGAGGTCGGCAGGCGAACAAGCTGGCGCGTTGGGCTCAATCAAACAAAGAGAGTTGTACATGGAAACATTATATCGATGTGTGTCGACCTAAGGAAGGAGTAGC
Source organism: Scilla litardierei (assembly GCA_030789695.1). Taxonomy (NCBI): domain Eukaryota; kingdom Viridiplantae; phylum Streptophyta; class Magnoliopsida; order Asparagales; family Asparagaceae; genus Scilla; species Scilla litardierei. The sequence goes on from CM061132.1 coordinate 104,532,564, forward strand.
AACAACTAAGAATATTCGATGCTATCCTCGGATATTTTTGATGTAGCCAGTGATTCATATTTGTGTGGCTTCTTTCCGACCAAAAATCTTTCACTAGGGACAAAGCTTGAAAATGAGCTCCCAGCCAAAAATTGATAGCGGTGGGGAAAACTAGAGAACTTGTCAAGGGGGCTTCATCGGTACGTGGCATAATACTCTACACCAAGGGGCTGTTTGGATCCTCGGAACAATCCGCAAGCGTGTTTTTCTTATCAGATTTTCAAAGGATTTTTGGCTATTCTGTTGTTTGATGGCTTTGCAAAATGGTTCGAAAAGGAGTAGATTTTAAGTCTCCTCAGTCCCTGAACAACTCGGAAGGTAATGCTTTAAGCCGATCACTTGGGTAAAAGAGCGCTCACATATTCAGTATATTACTCCAATCAAAATAGACGGAGTCTCCTAAATACACCAAAATGTTATGAATCAACTACTGGAGGAGGAGCCCCCAACTCTTTATTTATCGGCAATAGAGGAGAATACAAATATGGACTACATTGATATGGGCATATCTCTAAGATAGCCCAAAATCTCAACCAACTACGGTTAAATAACCGTTCACAACACTCCCCCTTATCCAGCCATAGGTGTGGACTCTGCTCGTGAATACTTCATGATTCTAAGCATAGGAGAGTCTCACATGGTGTGGATACTTCAGGATCCTGAGTTGGTGAGATTTGCCTCGCTAAAACCTTTAGCTATGGAAAACCCAGTGGGAAAAACCATAGTTAAGGAAAAAGAGTACAAACTCTACCTAACTCCCCCTGATCTGTACAAGCTCTCAAGCTTTCAGATCTCTTAGGCGTCAAATCTCAATTCTTTGTACAAGCTTCCAAAAAGTGACAGTAGGAAGGGCTTTAGTGAACAAGTCTGCCAGATTGTCACATGGTTGCACTTGTCTGATGTCGATCTTACCATCTCTCTGTAGCTCGTGCGTCCAGAAGAACTTTGGTGAAATGTGCTTTGTTCTGTCGCCTTTGATGAAGCCACCTCGTAACTGAGCTATCCAAGCAGCATTGTCCTCGAATATTGTAGTAGGTTCGAGATCTCCAGTCTTCAGTCCGGTCGTAGATAGGATGTGGTGGATAACCAAGCGTAGCCATATGCATTCTCTGCTTGCTTCATGGATGTCAATGATCTCTGAGTGATTGGATGAGGTCGCGTCAAGGTTTGCTTGATGGATCTCCAGGAAATGGATGTACCTCCGTAGGTAAATACGTACACAGTTTGTGACTTCGCGTTGTGGGGATCAGACAAGTAACCTGCATCAGCATAACCAGCAAGTGTAGATGATATTCCATTTTTGTAGAAGAGTCCCAAATCTGTAGACAGACCTTTGGAGGTAGCGCAGAAGGTGCTTAACTCCGGTCCAGTGACGCAGCGTGGGCGCTGCACTGTATCTGGCTAGCAAGTTTACTGTAAACGCTATGTCTGGACGCGTGCAGTTTGCCAGATATAAGAGTGCTCCTATGGCACTTAGATAATGGACTTCTGGACCAAGTATATCCTCCACCTCTTCCAGCGGCCGGAAGGGGTCTTTATGTGCATCCAGAGATCGTACTACCATAGGTGTACTAAGTGGATGACATTGGTCCATATGGAATCTTTGTAACATTTTCTTTGTGTATGTGGTTTGATGTAATAGGATTCCATCTTTAAGATGTTCAATCTGTAAGACAAGGCAGAATTTCGTTTTGCCTAGGTCTTTCATTTCAAATTCTTTTGTTAGGCTTACAGATATCTCGACGATCTCTTCAGGAGATCCAATGAGATTTAGATCGTCTACTTAGACATCAATTATTACGAATCCTTTTCCCTTTATTCTTACAAAGATACAAGAGCAGACTTCATTGTTGTTGAATCCTTGTTTGACAAGGAATTCGCTGAGTCTGTTATACCACATTCTTCCTGATTGTTTAGGACCATATAGTGCTCTTTGTAGCTTAACAAAGTAGACGTCCCGAGGTCTATCTTTTATTTCAGCATGCATTGAGAAGCCATCAGGAAGTTTCATGTATATCTCCTTGTCGAGATTGCCGTATAGATATGCAGTCACAACATCCATTAGCTGCATATCTAGGCCTTCCTTTGCTATTAAGCTTATCAGGAATCTGAAAGTGATTGCATCCATGACTGAGGAGTATGTTTCGTCATAGTCAATACCCGGTCTTTGGAAAAATCCTTGTGCTACAAGTCTAGCTTTGTAGCGTGCGATCTCATTACTTTCATTTCTTTTTCTTATGAATACACATTTGTATCCCACAGGTTTGACATAGGTAGGTGTCTGGACTATTTGCCCAAAGACTTTGCGTTTCTGAAGCGAGTCCAGATCGGCTTCTATTACCTGATTTCACTTTGGCCAGTCATTTCTACGTTTGCATTCAGCAACGGAATGTGGAACATGATCATCGTCGCTTCTGGCGACGTGAATAGCAATGTGAAACGCGAAGTCATCGTCGACGACTGTACTCTTTCTGTCTAATACCTCCCCTATACGTACATAATTTAATGATATTTCAGTTTTTCCTGACAGTTCCTCTATAGTGGATTCCGGGAGGGGAAAGGGTATGGACACGAGCTCGTTTCTCTGTGGGGTATCGTCCCAAGGTCTCCGGATATATTTCTTTTTCTTGGATTTTTATCCTTGGAGCCTAGTGGTCTGCCTCTTTTCTGTTGAGGTGCAACCACTTTGCTGCTGGTGGATTGCATCCATCCTTTGGGATGTCAATCCTAGCTGGAGTATTTGCAGCAGGGATGTGTGATCTGACAATCTTCTGGTTGTCAGTAAACGAGTCCGGTAATCTATGAACTGTGTTCTGGATGTGTAAGATCTACAGGATCTCATCATCACATTGTTTTGTTACCGGATCGTAGTGGGTCAGACTTTTTGTATCCCACGTTAACATTAGCTTCGCGCTAGACTTTTCTATGTCTAGGCACATTTCGGGGAAATAAGTCTCATCAACGTCACAGTCTTCAAAACGTGCCTTAAAAGCGTCCCCCGTTTGGGGTTCTAGGTATCTTATAAGGGAGGGTGAGTCAAACCCTACATAAATACCTAGGCGACGTTGAGGGCCCATCTTGGTCCTCTGGGGTGGTGCAATGGGGATATAAACTGCGCAGCCGAAGATTCTCAAGTGAGAAATGTTCGGCGGCGTTTCATATGCAAGTTGCATTGGAGATAGACTCTGACCTCCTGAGGGTCTTATTCTTTTTAGTGATGTTGCATGCAGAATTGCATGTCCCCATGCATCCACCGGCAACTGGGATTTCATTAGCAATGGACGTGCAATCCATTGGAGTCTTTTGATTAACGACTCAGCTAGCCCGTTCTGGGTGTGAACATGCGGCACTGGATGTTCAATTTCTATTCCCGTTGCCTGGAAATATTCTTGAAATGACAGAGAGGTAAATTCCCCCGCATTATCCAGACGTATTTTCTTTATTTGGTTGTCTGGAAAATGCGCCCGCAACTTTATTATTTGTGCCAAGAGCTTTGGAAAAGCTAAGTTACGGGTTGAAAGTAGACACATATACGAGTATTTCGAAGATGCATCAATCAGTACCATGAAGTACCGGAAAGGGCCGCTAGGGGGTGGATAGATCCACATATGTCCCCGTGTATTCTTTCGAGGAAGCTAGGAGACTCGATATCCACTTTAAGTGGTGATGGCCTTATAATTAATTTACCCTTGAAGCAGGGTACACAATGGAATTCTCCCTTCTGAAGAATCTTCTGGTTCTTCAGATTATACCCGTGGGATTATGATAAGATGCTGTCACGCCCCGCTTCCCTAAAATGGAGGCGAGACGTGAAAAGGTCCGCACGGGAGTGGAGATGTGAAGCCCCAAACCCGATAAGCGTCAATAAAACATAAGCAGGTCCCTGTAACCACAAACGGAACAACAATAATAACACAAGGAGAGACAGAAATAAAATCTCAAATCTCAGAATTTGTTCAACATGAAAATTAAGTTCAACATCCAGAAAAGCCACCAGGCTAAAAGAAAGAGTCTAAAGGCCCAGAACATGGCCAACAAAAGGGACAACATAACAAAGTATTGGTGCCACGCACCGACAACAAAACAGTCTAAACAACAACACAAACAGTCTCTACGACTGATCGCCCGTGTCCACGAAGTCCTCGTCAAACACAGGCTCGGGCTCGGCGTCTGCAAACACCTCGTCCTCAACAATGAACTCAGGCTCAGGATCTAACATGTGTCACCCAAAAGAGTAAAGGGGGCACATGTCAGCAAGTCTAAAAGACTTGGACAAGGAAACTGAAAGTAAGGTAAACTAACAACCTAGCAGTTATATCATGCATGACATGGCAGTTATGGTATGAGTGCACAAGTAAGACATGGTGAAACAATAAGTGCAAGAGAACAATTTATCAGGGCAAGTCAAGCGTAGCCAAGCTACTAACAATCTCAATCTTTTCACTAGTCACGTTTCAAGTTGTTTGTAGATGTTTACGCCTTACAACTGAACTGTTGGACATTCACACTGATTGGCCGCTTAACACTACCCCAGAACCCAGATTTTACGCCTTACAACTGCAGTTGCTGATCGGGCAGACTCCCAGTTGAATGGCCGCTTAACTCTTACCCCAAAACACACGTGTAAACGAGCCAGGGTCCCTGTACACGATGCTCAGTAAATGAGCCATGGTTGCCCCGCACAAGAGCTCGTTTCCTGGATCACAAATCATGAGCGTATTTCATTTGGCATAGGGGTGCACCTAGCCTCAATCATTTCACAAGGTGTAGCGGAGCTACGCAATCACGGGAACACTTAAAGAATGCAATGACATGACAATTAATTCGCGTACCGTTAATGGAAATTAAACATGACATGGTAGTTGTGCAACATGGTAAATGTTGGATCTAGCTTCGTTGTCAAGCTAGTTCCTGAAATTGCGCCTAGGCGAGTATCATTTCGTCGCCTAGTCTCTTTTACGCCTACAACAAGCAAATGGCCTAAGACATGGCCCAAAACCCTAGGTGGCAAGTTTCACTTGCCTAGCACCGAGGATGACGATCACGTAGGTTCGTCTCACGGATGCTAATCTACGGGGAAGAGGTCGCTGCCATGGCAAAACAACATTAGAACAACATCCAACCTAGTTTTATTAGGGTTTTACAAAAACACAAATGGGTTATGAGAATATTATAGAATCGAGTTATTACCGAATCGTTAGCGAAAGAACGATGCCGAGCAAGCACGGCGACGGAAGAAACGATCCAGGGAACCTACGGTTCAGATCTGGAAATGGGGAGAAAATCTGGAGAAATGGGGGTTTGGGGATTTTTGGGGGTTTTCCGGCGACCTAGAGGAGGTGGCCGGCCAAAATGGAGAGGGAGAGGAGCTCTTGATGAAGGAGGAGAGCTAGGGTTATGTGGATGATGATTTGGGGAAGAAAGAGGCTCAGGAGAAATGAAAGAAGAAAAGAAAAACGTTTGGGGGGTTTAAATAGGGAGAGCTGGCGGCTGCCCAGAAATTAGGGTTTCGACACTAATTAGTCGGTCAAAGAAGGTTGGATGACCGACTAGTTTGAGAACTAGTCGGTCGGTCGGCTAACTGTGACCGACTAAATCCAAACGGCGAAAGTAGGGAAAAATCTGGGTAAAGAATTAGTCGGTCTGTGAAGGCCCGTCGACCGACTAGTTTGCAACCTAGTCGGTCGGTGTGGGTTCATGGACCGACTAACGATAAACAGTAACTTAGGTGAAATTTACTGACAGAAACTAGTCGGTCTGAGAGCAAGTTCTGACCGACTAGTTGCGCATCTAGTCAGTCGGTGGTTGTTCTTAGACCGACTAAAAGTAAACAGTAACTCTTGAATAATTAACAAAGACCATTAGTCGGTCCATGAAGGTTTGCCGACCGACTAAATCGTCATCTAGTGGGTCGGTTCCCCTTCTTGTACCGGCTAACGTGCACAGAAAGTTCCGAAATGGAGCGCGAAGCTCCGGGATCGATTCCCAAGCCCCTAGGCTTGATCTAACAATAAGATATGACTGATATGGAGCCCGTCACGAATGACTTACTCCGAAATCGACGATCAACGGAAGAAGCTAGGAAAACACGACGAAACGATCGAAAGTGAAAGCTACGGAGACTAAAACCACGCATAAGGAGAAAATCCACCAAAACATATATATAACATAAATAATCTAGATACATGAAAACCAGTCATTACATCCTCCCCAACTTAAGAAAAATTCCGTCCTCGGAATTTCCCAACACTCACGTGTCCGGAAACAAAAGTGGGAAACGCTGTCTGTAACGGCCTGTTTTTGCGTATACGTATTTCTTACGTATTTAATTAGTGTAGTGACTTATTAAAGTATTTAACATATGAGTTTGTTTATTTATATTATTATTATTTTAATAGCTCGAACACGCGACTTAGCGATCACGTTTATATCTTCCACAACTTGATTGATATTATTGCAGGGGCGAGATCGTACTAACCTGATCACCCTAATCAGATAATCTCTCGAATCTTATCTTGACCAAACCTAGACCAAATCTAAACAGCTTAACGAATATCGATTTTCTAATCCAAACTTAACCAATATCCTAACTAAATGAATGACCATACTAATCCTAAACTATCTGACATCCCAACCGAATGTATCCTCATATCTTAATCGACCCCTCCTAATCAAATCCCTCCGGAATCGAAATCTTAGCCTCAAGTTTTTTTTTATCGAATCAATTTCCTTATAAGATCTTAACTGAAGAATCCCTAAAGGAGATCGGATCTTAACCGGATTGATTTCCAAATCAATGGTAACTAAATCTTAATTGATCTTGTTAAATCGTAAACTTACTTGATGAATCCTAATAAATCAAACATCTTAAATTGAATAGATACTTTATAATCAAAACTTGACCAAACCAACATCCCTAATATCTCAACTGAATTCGTCATTGATTCTCCTGATCTGAATCCTAACTAAATTGTTTCCTCATCCTAACTATTATTATTATTGATACTTCTGTAACAAAAACTTCAACTTCAAATTATTATTATTTTAACGTTACTCTTGGAATTCAAATGAGAAGCTAACGTTATTTTCGGTTACTAAAATATTTTAAAAATCCTAATCAAGGATCTCTTCATATCCCCATCATCATTAACCAAATAAATTAACCCATCCAAATTTTAATATCTTAAACATGGGGATTATCCAAATACTAAATGTCTCGGTTATAAAGATACATATTTTTGACCGAAGCCCATATAAACCTTATCATATCTTAACAGACCTAACATCCCAACAGATATTACCATCCTAATAATACTACTTCCAAGAGTTGATGTTATTCGATAATGGGTATTATTATTTAAACGACCCCGATCGTCCTCCTCTGCAGGGAATAAGCAAAGAAAGGAGGGAAGAAAACAGAGAACGGGGAAAGGAGAAGAGTAAAGGTACTCAGTACACATTTTGAATTGCTCATATATTATATTCTTTGGGTACAAACTATTAAGTTTAATTAATGTGGTTGCTAGTTATGTAGTATATTTTATTAGTATCAGTAAATGCCGGTACGTGGGTACTAGTAGCTAAAGCATGTGGCTAGCTAGGAGTCTATTCACATTTTACTAGTTAGCTATGTTATTAAATAATGTTAGTTAGCAGTGTATGTAAGTGGTTAATATATATTCATATATAAGCTACAGTAATAAAAAGAGTTAGATTATAAGTATAACTAGCTGGTTACATAGATGTCAGATTTTATACAGTGGGCACATGTATTAGTTTTAAGTTTTAGTTGATTTGATACTATAACTATTTCCGCAGATATAATGCGCCACTCATTACGAACGCTTGAAATATCCAACCCTTAATTTCATTTATGATAATCTCATAATATCCTTGATGTGTTGGTGTCATTAGTATACTTGCATTAGTTTAGTTTATTTAAAATTTGTTATTAATATTTTAAGTTTTCAAAATTCAAATGTTTTCGAAAAATCAAATTCAAATTCGTTTAAAAACTTTCTCTTTTAATCCTAATTAAGACCATAATTATTTTGGTAATAATCTCTCACAATTATTATGTTTATTCAACTTCCTTATTTACTTGGCCTTAATACACTTATAAGTATTTTTAAAGCAAATCTTTATTTCAAAAACTTTCCTTTTTATTATCCTAATTAAATTATAACTGATTTGGAATTATTTTACTCATTCAAACCCATTATTCCCCTAATTAATAATATGATTCAAACCTTCCTTCTCCTCTTGCTCTTAATTTCCTAAATCAATATTTATTAAAAACAAATCTTTTCAAAATTCAAACTTTTCCTATTTATCTTTTGCTTTTATCAATAGTATTAAAAACAAATACCTGTAAATTTCAAAAAAACATTCCTTTTCTTCCCTTGCTCTTAATTCCCTAAATTAATTGTATGTTTTCAAACTTCCTAAATTACTTAGCTTTAATTCCCTAATTATTAATACATTTCAACCTTCCCAAATTGATCTAACTATTAAGTCCCTAATGAAACTATTTTAAAAGCAAATCTTTCAATTTTCTAAGCCTTCCTAATCTTCTTAAAACCAATTAAGCTCCTCTATTAATTCCAATTTCAAACTTTCCATTTTCTTTACTCGTAATTTCTTAAATCAATTGCATTTAAAAAAATATTAAAACACTTCCCCTTTTAAACTTTCCTTAGTAATTATAATTCAAAACAAATATTTCCTAAACACCCACTTTTTAGTAACACCCACAGGCACTCACTCAGCACATAACTCACGCAACACACCCATGACTTCATCATTTCAATACCCTACTATAAACTCAAATCCCTTTACATGAAACACAGGCTAATCCTAGCCCTATAAACCCTAGCAGCTGAACCCGTACCAAGCTCACACAGCTTTCAAAACCCTATAGGCAATACCCCCTCCCTTATTTTAAAGGCCCACACTCTCTTCGTACAGAACCCTAGGCAACCCAACACTCTAAAACCCTAACCCTATAAACCCCAGTACACTCTCTCCCCTCCTCTACAGCAGCCCTACCCTACTCCCTCTCCCCTACAAACCCTACCGCCGGCGCAACACAGCTCGCACGACCCCGGCCCAACTTTTCCCTCTGCCTTCAGCCTCTTCTCGCCGAAATCTCCGCCCGCAGCCTTCCCCGACACCGCCGCCAGCCGTCCAACTCCATGGCGACCTCTCCCATTTCCTCCACCCTCTCACAGCCCAGAAACGCCCCCGAAAACCCACTCCGGTGAATGCAGACCACCGCGTCGCACCCTCTGACGACTGCATCCGCCAGCGACACACCTAGCGATCACCGATCCCCAGCCTACATCAGTCCGACGCCGCACGCCCAGCTACTCTCCCTCCGATGACAACGACGCAAGCCCCGCCACCTCCGAGCACCGATGCAGACACGTCGCCTCCCAGTCGAAACGCCACCCTCAGTCGGGACTGCCGCGTCTTCCATTTCCCCCACCTGCAGCAAACCACGGAGCACGCATGGGTTTACGAGGTTAGTGGCCGTAGTTTTTATATTAGTAGGGTTTAGAATCATATGTAATTAAGAGATAGCTTACATGATGCCAGATTTTATAAAATACTGCCCTTTGCTTAATAACATGAATATTTGTTAACTGTTCTCATCATATAAATTAACTTATGTCATCGTATAAGTTGGGTGTTTTGTTAATACTCAGTTATCATACTAGGGTTAGATGTTAATAATACCCTACATCATGTTTTTACTAAAGTTAGAAGTTAGCTTATAATGTTAGAAGTTATTTTAGTGAAGGTTATTATTATAATTAGAGGAGTTCTCTTTATTTTTAACTGTGCCCTTGATTCATATTAGTTGCAACTTGTTATTTTAAGATAACCTATATAAATATCAGGGTTAGTTAGAGAAGAGTTTCTTTTATGAAAACTGTGTGTGTTTTTTTAAAATCATGTTAGTTATCTGATGGTTAAGTGTTAACTAAATATATAGGATAGAATATGGGTACTCCCGTGAATTCATATTATTATTATTATATATGTAAAATCTCAGTTTTTTTCCAGTAGCCATGGATACCGAAATACCTATATAATGTCTCAGTTTATTATTAATAACCTATACCCAGTTTTTCCAGTAACCAAGTTAGTTGCTAATAAGTCAGTAACCAAATTATTTGCTAATAATTCATAAAGGAAATTAGGAGTATTAGTAATAGAACAATGACCTTTTGTTACTAATTGGATGAGATAAGTTAGTTGATTGATAGCTACTTTCATTTAAACTGATATCGTATCCGATAACGCAGAAAATTTCTGCGCCTTCCGTACAGACCCGTCGACACCAAAAACACCGGAAACAGGCAAGTGCACCTCTTTACGTGTTTTATAACCGTTACAGTTAAATCGTTAAACTGAGATTTTATGATTGGCAAGTGCACTTTTTACGTATCTTGAAACCGTTCTTTTAATTGCTTTGACCCGAGTTACTCTGATATGCAAGTGTACTTTCTTACATGTTTTATAACTGCCGCACTTGCTCTTTTAAATTGAGGTATTCCGGTATGCAAGTGTACCCTTCCGGTTTTAAATATCATTCCATTTAACTGCTAGGACAAGATTTACTAGTTTTGCTTTATGTCATGTTGCACATCATACTCATACACACTTGATTGAATGATATTGGATGAAATGCGTATCGATGAAACATAATGACAGAATGAAATACATGAAATCGTAAAATTGTGAGTTCGTGCGCCCAAGCGGCGGAATCGTGACTTTCGTGAGTGTCATGTGAGTTGACAAATTCGTGCTTGTAAAACGACTAGGCCGGCTCGTGTTCCGGAAAACTTTTGGGTGGGGTTAGGGTTGAGCGGCCACTGGGCGTATGAAAGGTACTCTTCTCAAGAGCACCACCCGACGCGGTGGGTTAGTGTCAATCACGGTAAGCCCCCGTGAGAGGAACGACCTTCTCATCACGACCTAAAGGCGAGAACCCTAGGAGTGAATAGAAACCACGGACGTGAAATTGCAAATTGCCAAGTCTTACTTTATTCCAGCCTGCTTAGAACTGCCATGTTATTTGTTGTATGCACTACAGTTGTCACTTTATCTGCTGTACCCAAGACACTTGTCACATTATCTGCTGTACACAAGACACTTGTCACATTATCTGCTGCACACATTACATTGCCACATTATCTGCTGCACATACTACATGCCACCGCTTTTTACACTATGCTTGACGTACTCATGCTTTAACTATTTGTCACTTACATTGTCATGAAATCGATTTTGAAAACCTTGCCGAGGGTCAATTATCATAATTTTCTAAATCTTGCCGAGCGACCCTCGCTGACGTATATTTCTTGTCTTGTGAAATATACGTCAGGTATTAGACAGGTTCACAGAGGAGTTTACTTAGAGACTAAACAGGTTGATCTGGAGTGCCCTGCTGCTGAGTGTACCGTCGCTGAGAAGCATTTGTGTCTTCGTATCATTTGTACTTTGTTAATTCTTTCACAAGTTGTATGGGCTCTATGACCCTCCTTTATTCATTCATTGTTGTAATCCATTTCTGAGACTTGAGATTGTAATTAATTAAATTATCTGTGTTGTTTGAGCTGCATGCAAGACCCTGCAGGATGTTATCACACAGACGCGTAATGTGCTTAAACCAAGGAGGAAGGAAAAGAAAAAGTATATCCTTCTTGTTTTAAGCACATGCGGACCTTCGTCGCGTCCTCGCCCCAAGTACAATGGGAAGCGGGGCGTGACACTGTCACATCTCATCCTCATTCTCCCAAGTAGACTCTCCAGGCGAGCCATGTCGCCACATCACCCTCACAAGATTGACAACCTTGTTCCGAAGTGACTTCTGACGCCTGTCCAGAATTTACACTGGCTGCTGGTCATATGTCATATCAGGGCGAACGGTAATCTCCGAGAAATCCACAGCATGAGATGGATCGCTAATGTATCGACGAAGCTGCGACACATGGAAAACATTGTGAACTCCTTCCAAAGATGGAGGCAAAGCTAAGCGGTAGGCTACCTTGCCAACTCTCTCCAGAATGTCAAACGGTCCAATGTATCACGGGCTCAACTTCCCTCGCTTCCCAAAGCAAATCACACCACGATTCGGGGAAATCTTCAAGAACACATGGTCGCCCGGCTGAAACTCCAAAGGACGGTGTTTAGCATCCGTCCAATGCTTAAAACGGTCCTGAGCAATCCTCAACCTCTCCCGAATGTTCCTGACAACATCCACGGCCTCCACAATCATCTCAGGTCCCAACAGCTCCCGATCACCAACGTCATCCCAACTCAATGGCGATCGACATTTTCTCCCATACATCGCGGCAAAAGGCGCCATGCCAATACTCGCCTGGAAGCTGTTGTTGTAGGAAAACTCTACCAGATGTAGATGGTCCTCCCACGAACCCTTGAAATCCAACATGCACGCCCTCAGCATGTCCTTTAAGATCTGAATCGTCCTCTCGGACTGACCATCCGTCTGCGGATGGTACGCCGTGCTGAAACTCAGATGCGTACCCAAACTCTTCTGCAAACTCTGCCAGAACTGAGATGTGAACCTCGTGTCTCTGTCTGACACGATATTCACGGGGACTCCGTGAAGTCGTATGACCTCCTGCACGATTCACGTTACATCGCTATCTAAACTAGGAAAAAGGAAATAAAACGGAGAGCAAAAGAATTTACCTCCATATATCTCCTCGCTAGAGCCTCAGTGGACTGTGCCACTCGGAATGGAATAAAGTGCACGGATTTGGTCAATCGGTCTACGATCACCCAAATCGCGTCATTCTACTTCGGACTCCGAGGTAGTCCAGTCACGAAATCCATAGTGATGTGTTGCCACTTCTACTCCGGAATCGGAAGCGGTTGTAGCAACCCGGCCGTACGCTGATGCTCCGCCTTTACCTGCTGGCAAACCAAGCACTTGGCTACACTCCGAGCCACACTCCTCTTCATGCCATGCCACCAATAGTTCAGACGAAGATCCTTGTACATCTTGGTCCCACCAGGATGCATAGAATACGACGAACTATGTGCCTCCATCATCAACTCCTCTCTAATATCCCCAGCTGGCACACACAACCTGGCTCCAAATCTCAGCGAGCCATCCTCATGAATCAAAAAGTCAGTCCGCAGACCGGCTTCCACCTGCTCCCGAATCTTCACCAGCTTCGGATCCTCAGCCTGGCCAGCCTTGACCCGATCCACGATCGTCGACTGAATATGCATACACATCAACAAAGAGCCTCCCCAGTAAGAACAATCTCCACACCAGACTCGCAAAAATCCTGTTGCAATCCCCACTGCGAGGTCAAAATCATCACCGCTGGAAGCCTACTCAGCGCATCATGAACCACATTCACCTTGCCAGGGTGTTACTACAAATCAATCTCATAATCTGCCATGAGCTCTAACCATCGACGCTGTCACATGTTAAGCTCCTTCTGAGTAAAAATATACTTCAAGCTTTTGTGATCGGTGAAGATCTTCACTTTCTCACTCAGCAAGAAGTGCCTCCAAATCTTAAGAGCAAACACAACAGCAGCCAACTCCAAATCATGCGCCGGGTAATTCTTCTCATGAACCTTGACCTGACGCGAAGCATACGCCACAACATGCCCGTGCTGATGCAACACACAACCGAGACCCTTGCCAGAAGCATCGCAAAAGATCTCAAATCCTCCACTGCGATCAGGCACAACAAGAATAGGGGCAGTCGTCAATCTCTCCCTCAGAACACCAAAAGCATTCTCACAATCACTCAACCAAACAAAAGGTACATCTTTCTGCGTCAATCTGGTCATCGGCTCAGCAATACGGAAAAAGTCCTTAATGAAGCGCCGATAGTAACCAGCCAGTCCAAGGAAACTCCGGATCTCAGACGCTGACTGCGGAACAGGCCACTCTCTGATGGCCCTGATCTTCTCGGGATCCACTGAAATACCATCTCCAGTCACCACATGCCCGAGAAAAGCAACTCTGTCCAGCCAAAACTCGCACTTCAAAAACTTAGCATACAGCCGATGCTTCCTCAAAATCTCCAACACCGTCCTCAAGTGCGAGGCATGCTCCTCCTCCGAATTTGAATAGATCAGAATATCATCAATAAAGATAACGACAAACTTATCTAAAAATTCGTAGAAAATCAGGTTCATCAGATTCATGAAAACTGCGGGTGCATTGGTTACACCGAAAGGCATAACCACAAACTCGTAGTGTCCATACTTCGTCCTGAACGCTGTCTTCGGAACATCTCCCTTCTTCACCTTCAGCTGATGATAACCACTCCTCAGATCCAACTTCGAAAACACCCTCGAACCTCCAAGCTGATCAAAAATATCATCGATGCGAGGCAACGGGTATTTATTCTTGATGGTTACCGCATTCAGCTCCCGATAGTCCACGCACATGCGACGCGAACCATCCTTCTTCTTCACCAGCAAGACCGGTGCTCCCCACGGAGACACACTAGGGTTGACATAACCCTTCTACAAAAGCTCATCCAGCTGCTTCTACAACTCCTCCAACTCAGCGGGTGCCATACGATATGGTGCCTTCAAAATCGGCTGCGCTCCCGGAATAAGATCAATACAAAATTCCAGAGCTCGATCAGGTGGCAATCCAGACATATCCTCGGGGAAGACGTCATCAAAATCTCGCACCACAGCTGGCCTCTCCAGCTCCATCTGCATAGCCACAATCTCCACCGGCCTAGCCCAAAACCTGACAGTACCAAGCGAGCAGCTATCTCGGCTGAACTCAAATACTGGATGTCCGGGAATCTCGAACACCACCTTCTTCCTCCGACAGTCGATCGTAGCATAGAAGCTCGCAAGCCAATCCATCCCAAGGACCGCATCATAGTTGATGATGTCGTGGACAATGAAATCAGTGTAAAGCTCATGTCCACAGACCACCAACGGGCAAGAATTGCAACCAAAATGCACCGAGACCACGCCATTCCTTGTAACGATATTCCAACTCTTGGAAAGAGGGGACGTCGACAAGGAATGCTTCTCCACAAAGCTCCGAGAAATAATGCACATCGATGCACCGGAGTCAAAGAGGACTCGTGCAGGAAATGTGCACACCAAAATCACACCTACAAACAGTTTAACAATCAAGCCCTAGTCTAGCAAACAATCATGTCCAAGCAAACAACATAATCTAACAAACAAAACCAACTAAGAAAGGAACAGCCAGATTGAGGATTACCTGCGATAACCTCATCCACGGCCTCGCTCTCCACAACGGTCATCAGAAAAGCCTGCCTCCTTGGCGGAAAAGCCTGCTGAAAAGCCTGCCTCTGTGGAACACGAGCTACTCCACGTCCAGCATGAACAGGCACTCTCTGCTGCAACGGCTGTGCTGCAACAGGTGCCCTCCGCAACTGATTCGCATGCCGACAATCCTTCGCAACATGAGAAGCATCACCAAAAACCAAACACTGTCCCAGAAACTTCCTACACTGATCCTTGATGTGGCCAGGCTTGCCGCAGAAATGGCAAGTCTTCTGATTAGGCCCTCCTGGCCACTTGAACTGCACCGGATGATTAGGCTTGAAACCAGGCCTAACCACCGCCCTGGCCTACTTCATAGGCCTCTTCCCAGCACCAGAAACATGTCCTCTCCTCTGACTCAGGTTCAGCTCCTGCCTCCTCGCAGCGACCAGAACCTTCTGATAAGAGTCCAGATCAGAGGAAGACACAAAACTCTGAAGCTCCAAAGCAAGCCCCTGCAGGAACCTCTGAGCCCTCTCATCAGCATCCTGCACCATCTTCAGTGCGAACCGACTCAGCCTAGTGAAATCTTGGTGGTACAGGTCCACCGTCAAGCTCCCTTGCTTCAGATCAATAAAGCGCTGCAGCATCTACTTCCTAGCAGCCTTCAGAAATAACTCCTCATCAAACCTGGACTTAAAGGTAGCCCAAGCTATCGGCTCCACCGGCATCTTCTCTTCCACATCCCACCAGTTCCGAGCATTATCCTTGAGTTGCCTCTTAGCCAAATCAACCCATCCAGCCGGGGTGATCTTGGCCATCTTCAAATTATCCTCAATGTTCTGAATCCACTCATCGGTAGCCAGAGGACCCTCAGACCCATCAAAATAAGCCAGACCCATCACCCGAAATTGCTTCGCTCCCGGCTCGGAGCGGGGGGCATCCTGGATTGCCTGACCAGCTCAAACAACTGGAGCATTCTGGACTTGCAGGAGCACGTCCTGCTTCACCTGCATCATCTGAAGCATCATCCGCATCATCTCTCCATTGGTGGGTTCCCGCTCAGGCTCCTCGTCATGAGGGGGCGCACCACTACCTCCACCTCGGGTGAATCACCTTCATGCCATTTAATGACACAGAAAACGAAACAATTAGACTCATAGCTTATGACTCGGATGTCAAACTTAGTTTATTGGACATTCTAATATTATTATCGTTATTACAATATTCGCAGTTACAGAAAAGGACCTGCATGGGCCACCAACAAAACCTGTCACGCCCCGCTTCCTTAAAATGGAGGCGAGACGTGAAAAGGTCCGCACGGGAGTGGAGCTGTGAAGCCCCAAACCCGATAAGCGTCAATAAAACATAAGCAGGTCCCTGTAACCACAAACGGAACAACAATAATAACACAAGGAGAGACAGAAATAAAATCTCAAATCTCAGAATTTGTCCAACATGAAAATTAAGTTCAACATCTAGAAAAGCCACCAGGCTAAAAGAAAGAGTCTAAAGGCCCAGAACAAGGCCAACAAAAGGGACAACATAACAAAGTATTGGTGCCACGCACCGACAACAAAACAGTCTAAACAACAACACAAACAGTCTCTACGACTGATCGCCCGTGTCCACGAAGTCCTCGTCAAACACAGGCTCGGGCTCGGCGTCCGGAAACACCTCGTCCTCAACAATGAACTCAGGCTCAGGATCTAACATGTGTCACCCAAAAGAGTAAAGGGGGCACATGTCAGCAAGTCTAAAAGACTTGGACAAGGAAACTGAAAGTAAGGTAAACTAACAACCTAGCAGTTATATCATGCATGACATGGCAGTTATGGTATGAGTGCACAAGTAAGACATGGTGAAACAATAAGTGCAAGAGAACAATTTATCAGGGTATGTCAAGAGTAGCCAAGCTACTAACAATCTCAATCTTTTCACTAGTCTCATTTCAAGTTGTTTGTAGATGTTTACGTCTTACAGCTGAACTGTCGGACATTCACACTGATTGGCCGCTTAACACTACCCCAGAACCCAAAGTTTACGCCTTACAACTGCAGTTGCTGATCGGGCAGACTCCCAGTTGAATGGCCGCTTAACTCTTACCCCAAAACCCACGTGTAAACGAGCCAGGGTCCCTGTACACGATGCTCAATAAATGAGCTAGGGTTTCCCCGCACAAGAGCTTGTTTCCTGGATCACAAACCAGGAGCGTATTTCATTTGGCATAGGGGTGCACCTAGCCTCAATCATTTCACAAGGTGTAGCAGAGCTACGCAATCACGGGAACACTTAAAGAATGCAATGACATGACAATTAATTCGCGTATCGTTAATGGAAATTAAACATGACATTGTAATTGTGCAACATGATAAATGTCGGATCTAGCTTCGTTGTCAAGCTAGTTCCTGAAATTGCGCCTAGGCGAGTATCATTTCGTCGCCTAGTCTCTTTTACGCCTACAACAAGCAAATGGCCTAAGACATGGCCCAAAACCCTAAGTCGCAAGTTTCACTTACCTAGCACCGAGGATGACGATCACGTAGGTTCGTCTCACGGATGCTAATCTACGGGGAAGAGGTCGCTGCCATGGCAAAACAACATTAGAACAACATCCAACCTAGTTTTATTAGGGTTTTACAAAAACACAAATGGGTTATGATAATATTATAGAATCGAGTTATTACCGAATCGTTAGCGGAAGAACGATGCCGAGCAAGCACGGCGACGGAAGAAACGATCCGGGGAACCTACGGTTCAGATCTAGAAATGTGGAGAAAATCTGGAGAAATGGGGTTTTGGGGATTTTTGGGGGTTTTCCGGCGACCTAGAGGAGGTGGCCGGCCAAAATGGAGAGGGAGAGGAGCTCTTGATGAAGGAGGAGGGCTAGGGTTATGTGGATGATGATTTGGGGAAGAAAGAGGCTCATGAGAAATGAAAGAAGAAAAGAAAAATGTTTGGGGGGTTTAAATAGGAAGAGCTGGTGGCTGTCCAGAAATTAGGGTTTCGACACTGATTAGTCGGTCAAAGAAGGTTGGCTGACCGACTAGTTTGAGAACTAGTCGGTCGGTCGGCTAACTGTGACCGACTAAATCCAAACAGCGAAAGTAGGGAAAAATATGGGTAAAGAATTAGTCGGTCTGTGAAGGCTCGTCGACCGACTAGTTTGCAACCTAGTCGGTCGGTGAGTGTTCATGGACCGACTAACGATAAACAGTAACTTAGGTGAAATTTACTGACAGAAACTAGTCTGTCTGAGAGCAAGTTCTGACCGACTAGTTGCACATCTAGTCGGTCGGTGGTTATTCTTAGACCGACTAAAAGTAAACAGTAACTCCTGAATAATTAACAAATCCCACTAGTCGGCCCATGAAGGTTTGTCGACCGACTAAATCGTCATCTAGTCGGTCGGTTCCCCTTCTTGTACCGGCTAACGTGCACAGAAAGTTCCGAAATGGAGCGCAAAGCTCCGGAATCGATTCCCAAGACTCCTAGGCTTGATCTAACAATAAGATATGACCGATATGGAGCCCGTCACAAATGACTTACTCCGAAATCGACGATCAAAGGAAGAAGCTAGGAAAACACGACGAAATGATCGAAAGTGAAAGCTACGGAGACGAAAACCATGCATAAGGAGAAAATCCACCAAAACATATATATAATATAAATAATCCAGATACATGAAAACCAGTCGTTACAGATGCGGTGCATCATCACAGATCCAGGGTGGCCAAGACTATCGTGCCAAAGTAAAATTTTGGCTGATGTCGGGCACTTCAGGTGCTCCGTCAGGTTTGCTTCCTCTCTCCGAATTTTTGTATGGTAGAGACCTGATGAAAGGCTCTCAAAATGTTCAAGTATGGTTTTAACTCCATTTTCTTGAGACGTTACATACAGTAATTAATTTTTTTTACATTTGCTGTTTCCAAGTGGAATTCGTTAAGACGGATATCTTTGAAACTTAGTAAGTTTCGCTTGGAATTCGGAGAGTATAGTGCTGTAGGGATCGTCTAACCCTTGCAATACTAACTACACACACTAGGGGGGCGAATAGTGTAATGGCAATAAAATTGACCAAATAAAATTTAACTTGCAAATGCGAAATTATAAATGCAAGAGGAATTAAATGGCACAATCAATCCAAACGCAAACACAAAGTTTTACCCTGGTTCCCCAAACTTGAGTACATCCAGCCACACCAATATTCACTATATTCCCACACAGAGAAGTGAATACAAATCTCACAAGGAGATACCCCACAAAGAGGATTTATGCCCTACACAAGGACCCAACCAATCCTACACAAGGATCAAGACTCCCACACAGAGAATCACTAACTCCCACTCAGAGAATTAGGGTTAGCCCTACACTAGGACACTCGAACTCCCACAAAGAGAGTTAATTCCCACAAAGAGAATTCCATAGTCCCACAAAGAGACAACCTCTCACAAAGAGAGAAACTCTCACAAAGAGAGTATCATAATCCCACAAAGAGAAATAGGAAAACAAATTACAACCTGTAAAGTAAATACTCTTACCTATGCCTTGAGATGCTTACTCATGAATGAATGCAAGGCATGGAAGAGGATCTCCAAGTGTTGGAATATGCTTGAGAGCACGTGGATGATTTCCCTTGAGCTGGACTTCAATGCATGAAGGAAGATGAATGCTCAAAAGAGGGAAATGAGTGAGCTTGAGAGTGGCTTAAAGATCTCTTTCTCATGAGATTTTCAATAGAATCAAGAGTAATCAAGAATCAATCAAGAAGATTAAGCATATGCAGCACACTCATATATATAGGAATCCTATATCAAGCCCAAAAACCCAAAGAAACATCCAAATAATCAAATCTGCAACGGCTAGAAACTGGGTGAAAACGACAGGAACAGTCGACTGATGATCATAAGACAGTCGACTGATCAACTGCTAGAAAATATCCAACGGCTATAATCTGAGCCAGAACAGTCGACTCACGAAGTCAATACAGTCGACTGACAAACAGGACATGCGCCTGTAAATCCTTCAGCAGACGACTGCTGCAGGGGATGGATCGAAATAGAGAGCTGCACTCTTTCTCCAATTCTTCGCACATGCGACTGATGTTAATACTACAGTCGACTATCAAATAGTTAGGCGACTGTACATTCTTCATCAGTTGACTACTGTAAAGTATGGAGAGAAGACAGAGAGATGCAGAGATTGCACTTACGCTAGACAGGCGGTTGTTGGCCAATATCCAGGTGACTGTAAATATACAGGCGACTGAACACTGATCTAAATGCGACTGTGCGTAAAGCTCAAGTTTGAGTCAATAGAAATGTTGACTTGAGCTGTGCAGATCAGGTGACTGTAGAAGGATCTATAGGCGACTGGAAATCACCCAGTCGGCTGTGTTTCCTTCATCAGGTGACTGACAGAAAGAGTAAACCTATTGGGTTGGATTCTATGATAATCCTAAGGTTCACTAAGATGGTTAAATGCATGTGCATGAATGAGCAAACCATCTAGCAAGGCATTACATCAATCCTAGACTCAAAAGAGAGAGAAAGCAATAAAGTAAATTACATGGATTACAATGCTTTATTAAGAGTCTAAGTCTTCAATCTTGATGCCTTGATAGCTCTCCATCATCTCCAAGCTTTGGCACTCCTTGAGTCCAAACTTTGGCCCTTCTTCACATGATGTTCATCCTTACACCAAGTGATTAGTCTCCAAGAAAGATATCCTTGAAATAAACTGAGAGACTAAAACATGAGATTCATTAGCAACAACATAATGTTATGATCATCATCAAAATAAGATTGGTATGAAACACCAATACTCAACAATCTCCCCCTTTTTGATGATGACACATATTATGTAAATCATAAGGAATTAAAGCACAATGCTAATGATCTCTCCCTACTTATATGCACCAATCATATAATGAGCTACACAAAGGTAAATACTCATAATACCACTAACAACAAGGTGACATATAATAGGCATGGATTACATTAACCAATTGCAAAGAATAAAAGCATGCAAACATGAATGGTTTATCTAATCCCATGTATCTCTCCCTATAGAGATATCTCTCCCCATATGCATATGTATATATCTCTCCCCCTATAGATATGATCACATAATGCATATATCTATCCCCATTGACATCATCAAAAAGGTGGACATCAAAAATATCCCCCTTTGTCATCTTAACTAAGATGTGACAATATGCAAGAAACGAAAGATATGTATGATACCAAATTTGAAAATTTAGTGGGTATCAATTCAATATCCCATGCTCCCCCTAGATCATAGAAATGTGTAATGCCCTACAAGCTACTGCACAAGTACTAGAGGGGGGGGGGGGGGGGGTGAATAGTACTTTAAAAATAACAAGGAGTATAATTCCTAATTATCGTGCAAACAACTACCAAATCAATTTGCGGAAGCTTAAATTGAAGACAACAACAAAATTAACAATGCTAACAAGAGATATTACTGGGTTCGGATCCACCCAAGTCTCTCCGACTTGTTCCCGGTGATCCTACGTCCTAACCACCCGGATCCCCTCCGGATACTTGAGTTAGAAACCCTAACTCAAGATTTCCACTATGAAATACTTGTGAAAAACCTCCACAAGTCAAATCATACAAAATGTAATTTGTGACTCCCACAACCCGGGATCACAACCACACTCTCACAACCGAGAGTGAAACTTACAATATGAAATTGAAATGAAATAAGAAACTTCTTACCGACAAAATACCTATGCCTTGAGTAGTGCTTACGAATTAGGGCAAGGATGATTTTGAGGAAGAAGAAGTGGCACCAAACCCTAGCTCCAAGATGTAGATCAGCGATGGAGAGCTATGGGGATGTTGGTGACCTAGAATCAAGCACTTGGCTTGGAAGGCTTCACACTCAATGAATCTCTCTTTGGAAGTAAGAGTGAGGAGAGATTATTGAATGGAATGGAAGAGCTTTGAATGAGCTTGGAATGATTTCTCTTGATCTCTAAACTTGCAATAATATCAGCCTTGGCAGCAATGAATGCAGCCCAACAAGTATATATAGGTTAGAGGAGAGAGAGAAAGAAATTCGAGCATTAAATGCTCCAACGGCTCTTTTCTGAACCCAACTAGTCGGTCAAAGAACAACCACCGACCGACTAGTTCATCAACTAGTCAGTCGGTCAATTAACTTATACCGACTAATGAGTGAACAGAGAAAAGATCAAAGCACAGACAAAAAGAACTAGTCGGTCCAAGAAGAGTAGCTGACCGACTAGTTTCACAACTAGTCGGTCGGTTACACAACTGAGACCGACTAACAGATAAAGCTGAAGTCTGAGCAGAAATAGACTTAGTCGGTCCAAGAATAAATGTTTACCGACTAATTCACCAACTAGTCGGTCGCCAAATGAGCATAGACCGACTAACGATAAACAGTAAGTTAGGTGAAAAATTGGCATGTACAGTAAAATAAACTAGTCGGTCCAAGAAGGAAAGTTGACCGACTAGTTCATCAACTAGTCGGTCGATCAATGAACACAGACCGACTAATGATAAACAGTAAGTTAGTTTCAAATGTGCATGTACAGGGAAAGCTCAACTAGTCGGTCACAGAAGCATCACTGACCGACTAGTTCACAAACTAGTCGGTCGGTGAGTCAACTTAGACCGACTAACTGTAATCAGTAAAGAGCTTGGAAATGACTGCGAAGAACTAGTCGGTCCAAGAAGCTTTGCCGACCGACTAGATCACCATCTAGTCGGTCAGTTCTTCTTCTTGAACCAACTAACATGCACAAGAAGTCGCGAATCGAAGCGCGAAACTTCGGGAAGGATTGTATGGACTTCTACTAAGATCCTAGAGCTAAGATATGAGCGTTATGAAGATTTAAACCGTAAGATCTACTCCAGTCTTAACATTCTACGAAAGAAGCTTAAAGACTATAAATAAAACTTGACGATACCGTCTTCAATAGCTTCAATCGAATCTTCATGACTTCTAAAAAGGTCCATAAGCTTCAACGAAGCTTTAGGCATACGATCACGTGCTTTGAGAAGTCTTGAGACGTCGTAATTGATATTCATATGAATTTGGCGACGATCTCCATAACTGCGCTCACAAAGTGTTAGTTCACGTTATATTTATGTTTGTTCATCATCCAAAACCAAATCCGGGGAGTCCAATATCCAACATTCTCCCCCTTTTTGGTGATGACAAACCAACATAAATAATAATCAAAAATAATAATTCAAATGAAATTTACTTACTCCCCCTGCATTGATGACACGTTAATTCCAATTTAAACAAAAATATTACGCATCAAGCAGACGGGTGAAGTATATAAAATGAGAATTGATTATTGAAATATCGAATACCAAAAGTAGGTTATTAAAATATCGGATTTGAAAATCCATTTATATATCTTAACTCTCCCTGAATCTAACATATCAAGTTAGATTCTTGGAATAATGCTTTAAATTTTCATTTAGCACATCGTTATTATTATATCTCTCCCCCTTTGGCATAAGCAAAAAGAGCGGGAGGATAACAACAACAACAACAATGGCCTCAAATAAAAAACACGGGAGTCGTAGAATACGACGACGGTTCAAGTGACACCAAAGAGAAAATACGAATAAAATCAAGGCGTGTCAATGAAACCATAGTCGAAAATCGTAAAACGAAATCATCAAAACTCAAATCATTTTTACGGATTGAGTTATGGAATATATTCTCCAATATCAACATTCTTGGTTAATTTAGTGCATGGAAAACAATTCTATGTTTCCAGAGAAGAAATTTCTATTAAACCAAGTTAATATCGTCGAGCGACGAAATCAAACATCAGAGACATAAAAAAATTATAAATTGTGCACAATAGAATGAAATGTCAACTGCGACGTATATATATAAAATATGAACCAGAGGACATCAAATATAAACATCACTGACATACAAAATATCGATCCACCGATCGGGGCACAAAAATACATCATCATATCACAGATATCGGAGTGTCAAAATACATCAAGATACATCATCAAAAGTATCAAAATACATCAAAATACATCAAAATGACCCAAAACCCCACTCTATCCTAACCAAACTCTCTCACACTAGATGTATCATCAAAGGAGCATCGGAGAGTCCTCGAAGAAGCTCAAGAGGAACCGGTAGGATCTGCAGCAGCAGCAGGCTCTGCAGGCGAAGTGGTGGAAACTGGATCAGCAGGGACGTCCGGAATGTCAGCAGGAGCGACGGCAGAAGTGGAAATCTCTGGAGCAGCAACAGTAGTGGCCTCGGGAGCACCAGTCGGAATATCCACCGCAGGAGCGGTGGCAACAGGTGTGCTCTCGGGGGCACCAGCAGACGAAGCAGCAACAGCAGCACCAGAAGAGGTAGCACCAGCAGCAGCAGTACCAGAAGTGCC
Source organism: Scilla litardierei (assembly GCA_030789695.1). NCBI lineage: Eukaryota > Viridiplantae > Streptophyta > Magnoliopsida > Asparagales > Asparagaceae > Scilla > Scilla litardierei. Next base: position 104,557,293 of record CM061132.1, read on the forward strand.
CTCGGGGCACGAGTGGAAGCACGACAAAGCTCCTCAATGTCATCCTCAGCCAACTCATCCATCTCCTCATCCTCAGAAACAGAAGGAGGAAGCTGAATACCCATCAGACTCGCCATACGGCAAACTACCTCCTCAGTACGAGCCAAACGAGACTCGTGACGACGAAGTAACCGGACGACATCATCAAGGGTGGCAGAGGGGACAGCTGAGGCAGAGGCAGACGCTGAAGGTGTCGTCCTCTGAACGTGACGGAGCGTCGCAAGAGATTTCTTGACGGCCGTCACGTTCAGGGGAGGACCAAGTGGACGCTCATCGTCACGAGGCAAAGGGACACGGAAGTGACGGAAAACAAGGGTCAACAAGCACGAAAATGGGATATGAGCCGATTTCGAGGACTTGCGAATACACTCGAAAGAGTCAATCTTATCGAGTATAATGCGAGCCCAGTTAATCGAGCTCCCCATGAAAATGTCATAGATCAGCTTCAGAAAAGGCTGGGACGGTAGAGATGAGGAGCCGTACTTGGGAAGCAAGCACGACTTCAGAATCAGATTGAGGACCCATGCATTTGGCTTGAAAGATTTGGAAGGCACGCCAATCATGGCGGGAGGAATCTGATGGAAAATCTCAGAGAGGACGGTCTGATCAAGGGAAGAAATATCATCAACAGAAATATCTGAGGGGAGGAGGCCAGACGAGGAGATGCCCATGATCTCTCCTAAGATTTCTGCTGTGAGGACTATAGGAGTCCCCAAAACAGTCGTCTCAACAGAGTGGGTCTCATCGTACTGACCCCGGATCCTATTGGCATAGAATAGCTTCACTAATCGAGGGTACGGGTGAGGATTCGCCTTCGGGTCATATCGAAGGTAATCGAGAAGACCCGAGGACGAAAGAAGATCAGCTAACCCTATGAAGTCACCAAACTGGACGAAATGCTCCAGAAGCAGCGGGCAATGTTCGATACGGTTGTAAGCCGCGAGACACATAGGGTCGTCGCGACACAACGAGATATCGACACCGCCAACCGGCATCGGAGCCGTTCCCTTAGGCTTACGGGTAGACGTATGAGGGTGGGAGCAAGACTCGGGATGGGTAGGAGGAGTGGGTTCCCTACGAGTCTCAGGCTTGGGGATATACTCGGTGTTGGAATCCGAAGCACCGGGTGGAGTAGGAGCTCGAAAAACTACAGGCTTGGGCTTGGGCTGAGATTTGGCTCGGGGTTTCGCAGTCGCCGTCCTCTTACGCTTAAGAGGAGGCGAAGACGAAGAGGGTTGGGTGGTTTTAGCACGGCGTTTCGGAGGGGTTCGCTTAGGTTGATCGGGATCCGTAGGGGTTGGTTCTACGGTCATCGGCGAGGGGCTAGAGGGAGTGATCGGGATTCGTGTTCTTGCCATAATCGAAGCAAGACACGACGCACGAGATCGGATCGAAGAAACCCTAGAAAATCCGAAACCCTAGAAGAAGCCCTAACAGAAAATGAACTAACCCTAACCCTAGGAATAGAAAACCGAACCCTAGGCAGGAGAGGGAGTGAGAGGGGTTACCCTAGGTGGAAGATCGGTGGTCGGCGACGTCGGGAATGGTCGAAAAATGGCCGGAAGACGAAGAGACACGAGGGAGGTTCGGGGGTTTCGAGCTGGAGAATTAAAAAAACAATCGACTAGAATGAAAATGAACCGACTAAAATGAACTTAAGTCGGTCGAGAGCTCAAAAGACCAAACAGTCCCTGGCACAACTAGTCGGTCACAGTTCAAGCACTGACCGACTAGATCACGATCTAGTCGGTCGGTCAATGAGCTTGAACCGACTAGTTGCAGACAGAGAACAGTCGAAGATTTCCTGAACAAGAATTAGTCGGTCTGCGCTCAAGTACTGACCGACTAGAACTCAATCTAGTCGGTCGATAAGTAAGCATGAACCGACTAAAGAGTTAAGCTGGAGAGGAAATATAAAATAGCTTGAGTTAGTCGGTCTGAGTTCTCTTACTAACCGACTAGATACGAATCTAGTCGGTTGGTGATTGAACTGAAACCGACTAAAGGAGTTCAAAAGTTGAGAGATAGAGCTAGTCGGTCTGAGTTCATTAGCTGACCGACTAGATGTGAATCTAGTCGGTTGGTTGATGAACTGAGACTGACTAGATGAGTCCAAAAATTGATAATTAAGTTCTCACCTAAAAACACTTGGACGATACATCGCAATCCTCTCAAAAATCATCTAAACTACCCCATTAAACATCGAAATCTCAAATACGACATTCAAACATGAATTCGAGCAAAAATTCAAAATATCACATAAAATCCCGAAAAATCCAATAAGTCTAGTATGAACGAAATATTTTGAAATATAATAGCATGCAAGATTATTGAATGAAACATGAATCCTATATCTCGGATTCACCCATAATCCCCAATTCTCGACGCAACCGCACAAAGAAGTCCTCCTTTAGGGGTTTCGTGAAAATATCGGAGATTTGCTTTTGGGTTTCAACGTACACTAAAATGATGTCCTTTTTAGCAACATGATCATCTAAAAAATGGTGTCGGACATCTATGTGTTTCGAACGGGAATGGTGTACCGGGTTCTTGGAAAGACATATTGCACTTTGGTTGTCCACCATGATAGGGCAAGTATCACAGTTTATCCCAAAGTCTTTAAGTGTGTGTCTCATCCAAAGAACTTGAGCACACGCGGCACCGGCGGTAATGTATTCCGCCTCGGTGGTTGAAAGTGATACGGAATTTTACTTCTTGGAAAACCAAGAGACAAGGGAATTTCCTATAAAATGGCAAGTGTCACTAGTACTTTTCCTGTCGGATTTACATCCCGCATAATCGGCATCACTGTATGAGATTAACTCATACGTGCTAGATTTTGGATAAAGTAATCCAAAATCAAGTGAATAACTTAGATAACGGAAAATACGTTTTACCGCTACTAAGTGAGACTCCTTAGGTTGAGACTGATAACGAGCACATACGCATACGGCAAACATAATATCGGGCCTACTTACGGTAAGATAAAGTAAACTACCTATCATACCTCGATATAGACGAATGTCTACATCCTTACCGCCCGTATCCTTATCAAGATGCGTAGTCGTGCTCATTGGAGTATTTTTCCTGGAGGCACTCTCCATTCCAAATCACTTTAGCAACTCCACCGTATACTTTGTTTGGTGGATGAAGATTGCATCGCCCATTTGGCGAATTTGGAGACCTAAGAAATACTTGAGCTCACCCATGTGGCTCATCTTAAATTGTTCCTTCATCACATTAGAAAACTCTTCGCAAAGAGCAAAGTTAGTAGCACCGAAAATGATATCATCAACATATATTTGAACTAAAATTATATCATTATTCGAATGCTTAACAAAAAGTGTAGAATCGGCTTCTCCCATTTTAAAATTCAAATCCAAAAGAAAATCCTTTAGGCGATCATACCAAGCTCGAGGAGCTTGTCTCAAACCGTAAAGCGCTTTCTTTAGTTTAAAAACATGATTTGGAAATTTTTCATTAATAAAACCCGGAGGTTGAGAAACGTAAACTTCCTCAACAACATCTCCATTTAAAAATGCACTTTTAACATCCATTTGAAATAATTTAAAATCCTTATGGCATGCAAAAGACAATAATAATCTGATTGATTCTAATCTAGCTACCGGAGCGAAGGATTCTTCGAAATCAATACCTTCCTCTTGACGGTAGCCTTGAGAAACTAACCGTGCTTTGTTCCAGACGACGACTTGGTTTTCGTCGGTTTTGTTCTTGAAGATCCACTTTGTCCCTATGACGGTGTGGTTCTTCGATGGCAATGGAACAAGCTCCCAAACTTCATTCCTCTCGAATTGAATGAGTTCCTCCTCCATGGGTAAGATCCAAGCGCTATCTTCGCATGCTTCATTAACATTCTTTGGCTCTATCGAGGAGGCAAAGGCACAATGAGCGAAGTAGTTCACTTGCGATCTCGTCTTGACACTATCATGGATATTGCCAATGACTTGCTCATGAGGATGGTCACGAACGGTATGAAGCCGTTTGGGAATACCTTGGTCACTAGGAACATTCTCAACAACTTCATTAGATGGGTTAGTCTCAATAGAATCAATAGAATCATTAGACTTAGAATTATCAAACGAATCACATAAAACACCCATAGAATCATCATCATTTGAAATTCTAGTTGGAACAAATCCTTCATTAAATGACACATGAAGCGATTCCTCGATCGTTGAGGTTCGTTTGTTGAATATCCGGTAGGCTTTGCTACGCGAAGAATATCCAACAAAAATCCCCTCATCGGATCTTGGATCGAATTTGTCCAAACTACCATACGTGTTCTTAATAAAACATTTCGAACCAAAAACACGAAAATGTTTAACTTGAGGCAACCTACCAAACAACAATTCATAACAAGTTTGTTTAGTGCCGGGCCTCAAAAGTATTCTATTAAACACATAGCAAGCGGTGTGTACCGCTTCCGCCCAAAATTGATGGCCAAGTTGGCTATCATCAAGCATAGTGCGAGCACACTCCACTAGCGTCCTATTCTTTCTCTCAACAACACCATTTTGAGGAGGTGCGCGAGGGAAAGAGAAGGTGTGTGTAATACCAACTTCATCAAAAAATGTCTCAAAAGACTCATTCTCAAATTCACCTCCATGATCACTACTGTTACGCCTATTTGGCCGAGACCCGTAAAGCACGAGCCCAGGAGCCCGACCGCTGGTCAAAAGCCCTTCTGCGTCCTCAAAGCCCATTCGACAAAGGCCCTACAAGGGACCTTCTCGAACGCCGATCCGACCCGGCCCCAATAACCCGTTGGTCGCTCGCCCACTCCTGCGAAAACCACTCCCCCGGACGCGCGACCACTAAAGAGCGATAATGGGGAGGTGCTGGCAGGGCGGAGAGAGCGGCGGCAAGGGGGGACTGATGGGGCACGATCAATGGCGGACGTGTGACGTGGGTCAGAGGCGATCACGCCGGGGCTCTACAAAAGGGCCAGGAAGACGACGAAGAAACGGACGGCATCTGAGGTAACAAAACCTAAGGTACTCCATCAACGACTTCGTTCCCCCAATTCATCTCCTTCCTCCCCCGCTCGCGCCGAGAGACGCCGTCACGATCTCCTCACGAGTCGGACCGTCTCCGCCGGGCCTCCATTCTCAGATCTCTATCTGACTTAGGCATCGGAGGGGATTTGGCCGGAACCAAGGTCCGGCCCCCTGACGAGCGTTCTCGTCTACGCAGGTGAACAACAGACCAACGGGCCGAGGCTACCCCTCGCCCCTCTCCGACCACTCGATCAACCGGACGGTGAGGCTTCCCCTCACCCTCAGCCTTCCTTGGCCGAGCACGCCCTACCGAGGCCGAGCGTCCTAATCGGGTCTGAGACTCACCCTCGCCATCAGACGGCCATGCATCTACCCGGGCGACCGAGGCTACCCCTCGTCCCCCTTCCAGCCGACGCCGAGCGCGTCTGTCCGAGGCCGAGCGTCTCCACCAGGGCCGAGGCTTCCCCTCGCCCCTTCTGCACCGATTCGAAGCCCCCGAGGGACCCAAAGCGGGTCCCTTGACCACGTTGACCGCGTTCTCCACGGTCAACGCATTGTAGTGAGAAAACACTCCGAAACATCTGGCGCCGTCTGTGGGAACGAACAGTCCCACGAAGAAACAAACCACATCTACGATGACGCGACCTCCCCCTTCTCGGCGAAAGGAGAGCGAAGCCCTGACACGGGGCGACAGGGCCCGTCACCACCGGCAAGGACGAGCACGGGTCCGACGCAAGAAGGATCGTAAGGAGGGGGCCGGGGAACCCTCCCCATCCCCACCGGTCGAGAGACCGAATGCGTCCGTAACGGCACGCAGCTCGGACGTGGCTTTGGTGGTGTCATTGGTCATAGACACCGCCATGGTACGACGGCTGCTTGTCGACACCGGCAGCTCCTGTGACGTCCTCTTTATGTCAACCCTGGAGAAGATGGGGCGGCGGAAAGAAGACTTACGACCTCGCTCGGGTCCCGTGGTTGGATTCACGGGTCACTCCACCCCCATCATCGGCACGATCCATCTCCCGATAACACTCGGAAACGCACCAGACTCGGTGACCCTGGCGGTGGAATTCATCATCTTGGGGATCAGGTCGGAATATAATGGGATCATCGGCCGACCCCTGCTCAACGCAGTCGGCGCGGTAGTCTCGACCCTCCACCAGACTATCAAGTTCCGAACGCCGGGGGGAATGGGGCAAGTCGAAGGCGATGCGGGGAGACCGAGCACCTGCTATCTACTGGCGGAGGAAGGACCCGAGGATCGCCTAGCCGATCGGATGGCCGCGCTCAATTTGAGGAGTGGGCCTAGGCCCGCCCCTGTGGAGGAGCATGAGCAAATCCCGGTCACAGACATCGAGGGCCGGTTCGTCTCGATCGGGAGAGGGCTGAGCCAGGACTTGAGGGATCAGCTGGTCGAATGCCTGGAGGCGAACCTGGACATCTTTGCTTGGTCACCAGAAGACATGCCCGGCGTAGACCCCCAGGTGATTGTCCACCAGATCAACGCCGACCCCAACTTCAAGCCGGTTAGGCAGAAGAAGCGCAACCTGGGTGGCGAGAAGATGAAGGCAGCCTCCGAGGAAGTAGAGCGTCTCCTTGATGCCGGCTTCATACGAGAGGTCTGGTACCCGGAGTGGCTGTCGAACGTGGTGATGGTCAAGAAACCCAACGGGAAGTGGCGAATGTGCGTGGACTTCAGTGACCTCAACAAGGCCTGCCCCAAGGACAGCTATCCCTTGCCGCGTATCGACCACCTGGTGGACAACGCCTCGGGATACGAGATGCTAAGCTTCATGGACGCTTACTCCGGATATAATCAAGTCCAGATGGACCCCCGGGACGAGGAAATGACAGCCTTCACGACGGACCGGGGAACTTACTGCTACAAGAAGATGCCCTTTGGCTTGAAGAACGCGGGGGCCACCTACCAGAGAATGGTCAACAAGGTCTTCAGCTCCCAGATCGGGAGGAACTTAGAAGTCTACGTCGACGACATGCTTGTCAAATCAAGGCGACCGGAAGACCACATCACCGACTTGCGGGAGACCTTCGAGCGGTTGCGGCGGCACCACATTCGGCTCAACCCCGCGAAGTGCACGTTCGGGGTAAGATCTGGCAAGTTTTTGGGATTTATGATAACTAATCGTGGTATTGAAGCTAATCCCGACAAGATCGAGGCACTGATCAACATGCGCGAGCCGACGACGATCAAAGAGCTGCAGAGGTTGAACGGGCGCATCGCAGCTTTGGGGCGGTTCCTTTCCAAATCGGCGGAAAGATCACTCCCCTTCTTCAAAGTCCTAAGGAAAGCAATCGCGGAACCTCCAAACAACAGGAAGACGATACATTGGGACGAAGACTGCTCCCGGGTGTTCGAGGACCTCAAAGAATATCTCCGCAGCCCCCCTCTCCTGTCCAAACCACGGGAAGGGGAGTCGCTGAGCCTTTACCTGGCGTGCGCGGAAGAGGCTGTGAGTTCGGTGCTGATCCGGGAGGACGGCGGGGTGCAATGGCCGGTGTATTACACGAGCCGAATCTTGAAGGGGGCGGAGGTGCGATACTCGCCCATGGAGAAATTGGCGTACGCCCTCGTCCTCTCAGCACGAAGGCTCCGACCCTATTTCCAGGCCCACACCATACTAATCCTGACCGACTCACAGCTGGAGTAGAATCTCAAGAGATTCGATCGAATGGGAAGGATGCTAAACTGGGGAGTGGAACTGAGCGAGTTCGACCTCCGATTCAAACCGCGCACGGCCATCAAAGGACAGGCCCTGGCCGACTTCATCGCCGAGTGCACGACGGAAAGAAATGACCCCCCAAAGGAAAAAGACCCGACGACGGTAATTGCTCAACCCCTGTCCTTTCTTTCGGCTGACCACTTTCAGCCAGGGGATCCAGGAGCGTGGATCGTCCATGTGGACGGCTCGGCCACACAGTCGGGAGGCGGGGCCGGGATCGCGATCCGGTCTCCGGAGGGGAGCATTGTCGAATACGCGTTGCGGTTCGAGTTCCCGGCCACGAACAACGTGGCGGAATACGAAGCGGTGATCAACGGCCTGAGGCTGGCCCTGAAGCTCGGAGCCGAGTCCGTCCGCCTCCTCAGCGACTCGAAGCTCATTGTCAACCAACTCTTAGGGAGTTACGAGGCACGAGAGGAGGCGATGCAGAGATACCTCCCAGTCGCCAGAGCGGCGATGTCCAAGTTCAAGGACGTGGAGGTCTTACACCTCCCACGATCAGAGAATGCGCGGGCCGACGCGCTGTCAAAACTGGCCTCGTCCTCGCCAAAGGAACTAGGCCGCACCATCTACGTGGAGAACCTGCCATCCCCCAGCACGGAGGAGCACGAGGTGATGGCGATCGACCAGGAACCCACCTGGATGGACCCGATCATCCGGTACCTCACTCATGGTGAGGTGCCGGCCGATGGGGACGAACGCCGAACCCTGGAGAGAAAGGCGCTCTGATACGTAATCCATGAGGGAACACTCTACCGAAGACGGTGGACCAAGACGGATGTCCTCCCCTACCTGAAGTGCATCGGGCCGCAAGAAGCTGACTACGTCCTGCGGGAGGTTCACGACGGGATCTGCGGGAATCACCACGGGGGCAAGATAGTCGCGCAGAAGATCTTGAGGCAGGGATACTACTGGCCGACCCTGACCCGAGATGCCACAAGCTACGTCCAGAGATGCCAAGAATGCCAGAGGTATGCCCACCACATCTCGACTCCTCCGTCAGAGCTCATCCCTATCGTGAGCCCCATCCCCTTTGCAAAATGGGGGCTCGACATCCTCGGACCGTTCAAACCAGGACGAGGGCAGCGGAAACACCTGATCGTGGCAGTGGACTACTTCACCAAGTGGATCGAGGCCGAGCCGTTGGCAACCATCACGTGGAAGAAAGCGAAAAGCTTCGTGTGGAATTCCATCATCTCCCGATTCGGAGTACCACGGGCCATCGTCACAGACAATGGGAAGCAGTTCGACTCAGCAGGGTTTAAAGATTTTTGCGAGGAATGGGGAATCAAGCTCCTCTTCGCCTCGGTAGCACACCCCCAGACCAACGGGATGGCAGAAGCGGCCAACAAGTGCATCATAGAGCCCCTCCGAAAGAAGGTGAAGGACGCCGAAGGGAACTGGCCGGAAGAGCTCCCCGGGATACTCTGGTCATACCGGACGACCCACAAGGAGGCTACAGGCGAGACCCCCTTCATGCTCACCTACGGGGCCGAGGCGGTGGTACCGGTCGAATTAGGTGAAGAATCTCTGCGCCTCAAGTACTTTGACGAAGACCGGAACTCGCAGGGCCTAAGGCTCAGCCTGGAGCTCCTCGACGAACGACGGGAGCAGTCACTGGCCACCATCATCCGCCAAAAGCAGAAGGTGGCCCAATACTACAACGCTCGGGTGCGGGGGAGAAGCTTCCACCTTGGGGACCTGGTCCTCCGGAAAGCGGGCTTCACCACTGATACCGCTCGCAAAGGGAAGCTCGCGGCTAGATGGGAGGGACCCTACCAAGTCGTCGAGGTCCTCGGACCCGTAGCCTACCGACTAGCCGACATGGAAGGGAGAGTTCTCACTCACACTTGGAATGCGGAACATTTACGCAAGTATTTTCAATAGATGTATCACTTCATGTGAAATAAATTTGTTTTAAATTCATTCCTTTTCAGATGGAGCAAAAAGGTGTACAGAGGGATACACGAAGAGGTCGAGGGGCATTCCCCTCCCTCATTGTTCTCCGGGGGCACCGGGGGAGCCACAGGCTGGCAGCTCACTAGGGTCTCCCCCCTTACTCCGCTCGGTGTCGGAGTACATCCGAAGTATCTCGAAGTTGATCCCCGAAAGCGGGAACTTCTCTTCGATCTCGGACTGGCACCGGGCGAAGCCCTTCTCGTACGCCTTCGATAAGGCGGTCTCCACAAAGGAGGTGGCATATTCCGCCACGGCATCCTGAGCGATCCGGGCCGGGTCCACCTCCTCGAGCCCACGCAGCCGGGCCTCTAAGGTCTCGACCTGGCGTTGGTGCTCCGTCCTCTCCTTCTCGATCTCCCGGGATTTCTCTCCAAGTTGGGCTGCAAGGGCCCTCGCCTGCTCCTCCGCCGCATCCAGACGATCGGAGAGCTCCGAGGCTTCGGAGGCAGCGGCCGGGTCGGGGATCTGCTTGACTCCTCCAGGCGTGCCGACATCTTTTAAAAGAGAGGCGAGCCGCGACTCGGCCTCTGACTGAGCTGCCAGAGCCACGGCCCTCTCCCGATCCGCCACCTCCAGGGCAGAGGACAGCTCAGTTATGCGGGAGTTCAGGGACTGAACCCGTGCTTCCTCCAACTGACCAGCTCCCTCCTCCTCCTCGCCAGGGACCTCAGGGCCTAGCCCGGCCATGGATTTGGCTTTGGGAAGAGCCGCGAATTGACGCCTCATCGAGAGGCCCGCCGAGGACAACTGTGCCAAAGCAACGAAGGTAAGACGGCGAAAGCAGCTGAAGAACCGGGGGACAAGCAGAGACACACTACCTGTTGGCCAGCCTGGATCACGAAGGTAGCCAAGCAATTGCCTCTGACTCCGTCCAACACCGCCTGATCGGAAGGGAGACAACAGTTCTCGGCCACCCGAGCGGCGGCTCCGCGGCTCGAGAACACCGACTCCTTCTCTCCCACTGGAAAGCGTGGACGGAGAAGACCCTCCCCTGACGAAGGGAACTCGCCAGGAGCGGAGCGGAACGCCCCGAGATACCGACTGTAAACTTCAGGGAGAGAGCCATCCGGGAGAGGTGAAGGGCCAGCCCACGGCCAGGCAACCTCGACGGGAGCAGGATGAGGTCGGTCAGCGGTCGGCTGGACGTCGACCCCCTCGACCCCCTCGCGGAGCCTCTTGGGAGACCCCTGCAAGGGGAGAGAGGGAGACGACATCCCCTTTCGCTTCGAGCCTCCGGACGCGGTCACAACCCGTTGCTTCTTCCGGACCGCCAACACATGGTCCCTCCTACGCGGATCCGGGTTCGGGACCTGCACGAGAGCGCTGGCGGGAGAAGGACCGAGAGGGAACCCACCTGCGCACAAAGAAGAAATGAGAGGCAGAGCAGAACCCGGGCGACCTCGTGGGGCGAGCATTCGGAGCAGCTTACCTAGGGGCCACACCGTCCGGCGCAAATTGTGGTCACTAAAGAGGAAGTCGATCGAGCGCTCCCTCGTAGGAATTGCCAACATGTCCCTCGCCGTCTGCTGCTCGGCGACCGTCGGCTCACCCAGGTTAAGAACAACGGCACCGGCCGCCTCCCACCGAGCCGGGAAGGGTACGCTCGAGGGGAATGTGACGAACACGTATTCCCCCTTCCAGCGTTTCAGAGAGCTTAGCAACCCCAGCACCAGGGACATCTTCGGGCGGGCACTGATGTAAATCCACGCCCCCGATTGATGGATGCTCAGGCGGTAGAACTGGGCAAAGAGGCGGAGAGAGGGCACCACCCCCTTCAGCATACAGACGACAACGAACCCGACGAGGATTCCGATGGCGTTGGGACAGAATTGACACAAGCACACATTGTGGCCCTGAAGGAACTCAACGATGAAAGGATGAAGCGGAAAGCGGAGCCCGAAGTGGAAGCACTTCTCATATATTCCGACCTCATTGGGACCAGGAGAGCAGACCCGCTCGTCAGCCCCGGGGGCACGAGCCGAGTAGGGCGGAAGCAGGTAGGTAGAGCGCATGCTCCCGATGGCGGTAGCATAGATCGACGAAGGCCACGCCAAGACCTCAGAAGGAATCCCTGAAAGATCATCCCCATGCTGACTAGTCGCCGAAGGAGTGCCACCCACCAGACCTGGATCGGCATCGCGCTCCGACCGAACCGAACCCGTAGCAGAGGAAGACGACATGGGGAAGAGCTCAGACAGAAGGGGGATCAGCGAAAAGAAGAAAGACGACGGGAAGGCGGCTCACAAATCCCTCGGCTTCTCCACTTAAAGACGACTCCGCGAGCGGCAGGGATTATCTTGCCGCAACACGTGGCAACATCTGAAGGCCGACGGCGCTTCGGAACCCGCGCCTTAAAACATCGAACGGGCCAACTCATGATGACGACTAATAAATGAGTCGGCATCGACTGGCGAGCTCGTCACAATCGGCAGTGGTCACATCGGCCGAGCCGAACCGGCCAAGGCCGATCAACCCGACCGATGGGGGCAATTGTTACGCCTATTTGGCCGAGACCCGTAAAGCACGAGCCCAGGAGCCCGACCGCTGGTCAAAAGCCCATCTGCGTCCTCAAAGCCCATTCGACAAAGGCCCTACAAGGGACCTTCTCGAACGCCGATCCGACCCGGCCCCAATAACTCGTTGGTCGCTCGCCCACTCCTGCGAAAACCACTCCCCCGGACGCGCGACCACTAAAGAGCGATAATGGGGAGGTGCTGGCAGGGCGGAGAGAGCGGCGGCAAGGGGGGACTGATGGGGCACGATCAATGGCGGACGTGTGACGTGGGTCAGAGGCGATCACGCCGGGGCTCTATAAAAGGGCCAGGAAGACGAAGAAGAAACAGACGGCATCTGAGGTAACAAAACCTAAGGTACTCCATCAACGACCTCGTTCCCCCAATTCATCTCCTTCCTCCCCCGCTCGCGCCGAGAGACGCCGTCACGATCTCCTCACGAGTCGGACCGTCTCCGCCGGGCCTCCTTTCTCAGATCTCTATCTGACTTAGGCATCGGAGGGGATTTGGCCGGAACCAAGGTCCGGCCCCCTGACAAGCGTTCTCGTCTACGCAGGTGAACAACAGACCAACGGGCCGAGGCTACCCCTCGCCCCTCTCCGACCACTCGATCAACCGGACGGTGAGGCTTCCCCTCACCCTCAGCCTTCCTTGGCCGAGCACGCCCTACCGAGGCCGAGCGTCCTAATCGGGTCTGAGACTCACCCTCGCCATCAGACGGCCGTGCATCTACCCGGGCGACCGAGGCTACTCCTCGTCCCCCTTCCAGCCGAGGCCGAGCGCGTCTGTCCGAGGCCGAGCGTCTCCACCAGGGCCGAGGCTTCCCCTCGCCCCTTCTGCACCGATTCGAAGCCCCCGAGGGACCCAAAGCGGGTCCCTTGACCACGTTGACCGGGTTCTCCACGGTCAATGCATTGTAGTGAGAAAACACTCCGAAACAACTACGAATAGTGACAATGGTGGTTCCTAAGAGATTTTGTACTTTTTAACAAAAATTGTGAAGTTTTCAAAAGCTTCATTTTTATTACACAATGAAAATACCCAAGTAAACCTAGAAAAGTCATCAACGATGACAAGTCCATATCTAGCATTACCTAATGAAGCAACTCAAGTTGTCCCAAATAAATCTAGATGTAATAGCTCTAGAGGCCGCTTAGAAGAGATGCTTTTCTTAGGTTTAAATGAAGATTTTGGAAGCTTGCCTCGTTGACACGAGTCACAAAAGATTTTCTTTTGAAAGACAAGCTTAGGGAAGCCTCTAATAGAATTTAACTTGGAAAGCTTAAAAAGTGTTCCAAAGTTCACATGACCAAAACGTCGATGCCATAAGTGTTGTTCACTTGTGTTGGCAATAAGACATTGTTCATGTGATCTTGGAAGATCTAGGATATATATATCCTTATGGCGTGTGCCGGAAAACAATAATTCATTATTATCTTTTCTTAAAATATGGCACATCCCTTTCGCAAAGTTAACTTTGTAACCTTTGTCACAAAGTTGACTTATTGAAATGAGGTTGTGGTTTAATCCTTTAACAAGGTAAACATCACATATAATGGGTTTAGAAGGATTACCCACTTTACCAACACCTATGATGGTTCCGCTCTCGTTGCCTCCAAATACGACGTGGTTTCCATTTGCAATGGGAACCACTCCGGAGAGCAATTGAGCGTCACCCGTCATGTGTTTTGAACACCCGCTATCGAGTATCCAATTCTCTTGGAGCTAAATTTAAATTTGTTGCTCCTTTTCTTTTTCTTTTCCTTGAGTACCTAAAGATAGAAAATTTCATATCATGGTACCCAAGGTCATTGGGTCCAAAAGTTTAGACCTTTGGAAGCCAAGTCCAATTGGACTTAGACTTCCCCACATAATTTCTACTATGCACAACATCCGAAAAATAATCATTCATGTACACTTGTTTTTCATCCATGCTTGTGTCCTTTGGGCTCCAAATAGTGAAAATCTTGGGAGCCCTCATCCTATTGGGTGCATGCATGCGTTGTTGGTTTCTACGTGATGCATGTCGTGGATAGGCATAAGGAACATGATGGAATGGTGCACGACGAGAATTATTCATATGATGAGGTGGGTGAACATATGCATGTGTGGGAACACATGCGTGAGAGTGTCTCACATGGTGTGCACGTGCCCGTGAATGTGTTGCATAAAAATCATCATATGTGTGAGCCGGTGGAGTAGGACGTGTGTTCCTACGTGGCATAGTATTGGTGTACATATAAGCATGCCCCTTCTTTGGAGGTCCACCTAAAGTGGGTTTCTTTCCGAAAGAGGGTGTGGATGAGGTGGAAGCACCATTGGTAGAAGAACTACCAATAGAGTGTTTGCTACCACTCGTTGAGTCACCGGAAGTTGGCCTAACAAAAGTAGTGGCCGATTTGGATGAACATCCCATCGTATACCCCAAGCCAATGTGGTGATTGGCCGGAAGTAAGTCACTTAGGATTTTATCCAAATGGTCCTTACCCTTATTGAATTTATTAATTCGGCCTAATGTGTTCTCATATTTCTCGGTAAGAGAACGTATAGAAATATCCAAGTTGGATACTTGCGATGTGAGCACATAAACACGAGATTTAAGATTCTCATTCTCAATACTCAAAGTCGAGTTTTGAGAAGTTAAATCCGCTATCTTGTGTTCCTACGGATCTTCAATGCTAACATGTTCAAGTTTAGATTTGAGATTAACAATCTCATTTCTTAACTCTTCAACAACGGTGTCGTTGTTGGTGATGATAGTCTTAGGCGAGGTTTGAATGCTAGCTAGGTCATATTTTACTTTAGTATACCTATTTACTAATTTAGTATACTTAGACCATAATTGAGAATTAGCATTCCTAAGGTCATCCATAGTTACCTCATCGCCTTCGTCGTCACTATCATCGGAAGAGGAGGATCCTTGATCATGCTCCTCTCTTGCCATGAAGCACATGTGCGCTTGCTCCACTTGCTCATCGTCCGACTCTCCGCTTGAGGAATCCTCGGAGTCGGTGAATGTTGCTCCGACAAGTCCCTTTTTGTTTCCTTTCTTGTACTTCTTGGACTTATCTAATTTCTGCGCCTTCCACTTCTCCTTTTGCTTGTTGAGAGGACACTCCGCTTTCATGTGTCCTGGCTTATTGCACTTGAAACACAAAGGAGAGGAGGAGGCGTTAGAAGAACCAAATTTAGCTTTGTTCTTATAGTTACCTTTTCGGAAGAAACGGTTGAACTTCTTGGCCATGAGTGCCATGGACTCCAAGTCCAACTTGTTTTTCGAGTCTTCATCATCGGTTGATGTGGATGTGGATGGAGCGGCCTTAAAAGCAATAGCCTTCTTCTTTGGCTCGTCTTGCTTTAGGTAAGACTTCATCTTTTCCTGCAATTTTAGCTTGCTATCCTTGCGTACCTTGTATGACATTAAAGTACCCATTAGTTGAACTACGGTATACTTATTCATATCGTTACCTTCCTCGATGGCGAAGGTACGCTTTTCCCAAGAAGAAGGAAGTCCTTCGATAAGCTTCGAACACTTCTCTTTTTGGGTGTAGGTTTTACCGAGAGCCTCCAACTCGTTTATGATGTCGACGAAGCGAGCGTAATACTCCTTCATCTTCTCGCCCTGTTGCATATGAAACATTTCGTAATCCTTGTTAACAACAACGAGTTTAGAGTCTCTTACCCTACTCGTCCCTTCATGTAGTATGAGGATGGATTTCCAAATTTGATATGCACTCTTACATGTGCATATCTTATTGAAGTCCTCGGGCTCCAATGCGCATTGCAAGGCGTTCATTGCCTTGGCATTGCTTACCTCCGCGGCGACCTCCGCGGTTGTCCATTTCTCAAAGTCTTCTTCGGCGGGCTATACGTATTCCTTCATCGTGGTCCTCCATAAAGATGCACTCCGGAGGAAAGTTTTCATCCGGCATTTCCAGTACCCGTAGTTAGTACCGTTGAAGAATGGAGGCCTCGTTGAGGAATGTCCTTCCATCACCGAAGATGCTCCTTCACGGTTCCTGAAGGTGCCATAGTCGGAAGGTGGACGCACGGTCTTGTTGTCGTTGGCAGACATAGCTAAGTATCTGAGCTTTGATACCAAATGTAATGTCCTACAAGCTACTTCACAAGTACTAGAGGGGGGTGGATAGTACTTTAAAAATAACAAGGAGTATAATTCCTAATTATCGTGCAAACAACTACCAAATCAATTTGCGGAAGCTTAAATTGAAGACAACAACAAAATTAACAATGCTAACAAGAGATATTACTGGGTTCGTATCCACCCAAGTCTCCCCGGCTTGTTCCCGGTGATCCTACGTCCCAACCACCCGGATCCCCTCCGGATACTTGAGTTAGAAACCCTAACTCAAGATTTCCACTATGAAATACTTGTGAAAAACCTCCACAAGTCAAATCATACAAAATGTAATTTGTGACTCCCACAACCCGGGATCACAACCACACTCTCACAACCGAGAGTGAAACTTACAATATGAAATTGAAATGAAATAAGAAACTTCTTACCGACAAAATACCTATGCCTTGAGTAATGCTTACGAATTAGGGCAAGGATGATTTTGAGGAAGAAGAAGTGGCACCAAACCCTAGCTCCAAGATGTAGATCAGCGATGGAGAGCTATGGGGATGTTGGTGACCTAGAATCAAGCACTTGGCTTGGAAGGCTTCACACTCAATGAATCTCTCTTTGGAAGTAAGAGTGAGGAGAGATTATTGAATGGAATGGAAGAGCTTTGAATGAGCTTGGAATGATTTCTCTTGATCTCTAAACTTGCAATAATATCAGCCTTGGCAGCAATGAATGCAGCCCAACAAGTATATATAGGTTAGAGGAGAGAGAGAAAGAAATTCGAGTCATTAAATGCTCCAACGGCTCTTTTCTGAACCCAACTAGTCGGTCAAAGAACAACCACCGACCGACTAGTTCATCAACTAGTCGGTCGGTCAATTAACTTATACCGACTAATGAGTGAACAGAGAAAATATCAAAGCACAGGCAAAAGGAACTAGTCGGTCTAAGAAGAGTAGTTGACCGACTAGTTTCACAACTAGTCGGTCGGTTACACAACTGAGACCGACTAACAGATACAGCTGAAGTCTGAGCAGAAATAGACTTAGTCGGTCCAAGAACAAATGTTGACCGACTAATTCACCAACTAGTCGGTCGCCAAATGAGCATAGACCGACTAACGATAAACAGTAAGTTAGGTGAAAAATTGGCATGTACAGTAAACTAAACTAGTCGGTCCAAGAAGGAAAGTTGACCGACTAGTTCATCAACTAGTCGGTCGATCAATGAACACAGACCGACTAATGATAAACAGTAAGTTAGGTTCAAATGTGCATGTACAGGGAAAGCTCAACTAGTCGGTCACAGAAGCATCACTGACCGACTAGTTCACAAACTAGTCGGTCGGTGAGTCAACTTAGACCGACTAACTGTAAACAGTAAAGAGCTTGGAAATGACTGCGAAGAACTAGTCGGTCCAAGAAGCTTTGCCGACCGACTAGATCACCATCTAGTCGGTCAGTTCTTCTTCTTGAACCAACTAACATGCACAAGAAGTCGCGAATCGAAGCGTGAAGCTTCGGGAAGGATTGTATGGACTTCTACTAAGATCCTAGAGCTAAGATATGAGCGTTATGAAGATTTAAACCGTAAGACCTACTCCAGTCTTAACATTCTACGAAAGAAGCTTAAAGACTATAAATAAAACTTGACGATACCGTCTTCAATAGCTTCAATCGAATCTTCATGACTTCTAAAAAGGTCCATAAGCTTCAACGAAGCTTTAGGCATACGATCATGTGCTTTGAGAAGTCTTGAGACGTCGTAATTGATATTCATATGAATTTGGCGACGATCTCCATAACTGCGCTCATAAAGTGTTAGTTCACGTTATATTTATGTTTGTTCATCATCCAAAACCAAATCCGGGGAGTCCAATATCCAACAAAATGGTCAACTTTTGACTTCTAGGATCTAATACCAATTAATTAATGGAGCCATGGGCCTTAAAAGGTGTATCAAAGCAATAGATATGGAAAGTCACGCTTCAAAGATACACAAGGATATTGCCAAAAACAATGAGACATGATCCATGTTAGCAATAAACAACAAGAGGTTTGGTTGAGACCCAAAATAACCAAATGTAAATAATGATCTCAAATAACCTCCGAAATGAGAGTTAAAATATGTCTTAAAATAATTTAAACATATGATATATTAACTCCCCCATTGACATACAAATGGATCAAATATGCATGCATGTCAATAAACCCCAAGGTCCCAATTTTCATGAAAAGAAATAAAGTTGAAAAATATTTTCAAAATCATGAAACACACACAATCAATGGGTATGCTTAGAATAAACATAGAAGCACAATACCCATGCAATATGCAAATGTGTGAGGAACCTAGACATTAGGTAACCAAACCCAAGAGGAGTTTGATTTCCTAACGTAATCACTCGAGGTGTCACATCCCTAACTAGAGAGTTGATGTAACTATCTCTCTCTTGCACACTACCCTTAGTGGGAATCCATAATCTCAAGGATTTCCTAGGCAATGGTTTTGCCTTTACAAGAGGGAAGGATGTGGCATGCTTAGGTGTAGAAACAAATTTCTTAGCATGCAAAGAATGAGGATTTTGCTTCTTAGCAAAAAAATGAAGATTCTTCATTCTTCCTCATCACCTTGTGATCTACATGCTTCTTGTTGGTGTTATTGTTGTACAAGAAAGCATGGTGATTGTTCTTAGATGCTTTAGCAATATTTCTTGAATTTGCATCAAAAGAAAAATTAGAGGTGGGTTTGGGAACCACATTTTGAATATAACCCAAACCTCCTCTATGATTTTCCGGATGTTGTTTTTCCAACAAATCGTGGAGTGAATCCCTAGAATACACAAAGCTTATGAGCTTTCGGGATTCCTCGTCACATTTCAACGTAAGTTGTTGAATGTGAGCATCTAAGCTAAGGTTTTGAGCAATGAGATTTTCATTAGAAATACTCAAATCCTTAACTTGAGAGAGAAGTGTGTCTCTCTCACAAGTGTCATACACATGTCGTTCATCATGAATTACACTTGCAATAACTAGTTCATGCATTCTACTCTTAGCAATCTTATATTTTGCTTTTAATCTATTATAAGAGTTGATGCACTTACTAGACTTTTCAGAGACCAAGTCAAATTTGATCTTGAGCTCCTCATATGAGATCTTTTCTTCCTCGATCTCAACAACATCATCATCATCTTTGCAAGAACTTGATGACGACTTCTCCTCCTTAGCCGTGAGGCACGAATCCTCTAGGAATTGTATGCGTCAAGCCAAGCATCCAACTCTTCTTCGTTTAATCCGGAGGGGATTGGTGTAGGACCATCCATGGCTACAAAGCATGCGTGAGCATCCTCCTTTGTATCCTCTTCTTCGTTACTCGAAGTGTCCTCACTCGAATCATCAAAGGTCACGACAAGTCCTTTCTTTTAATTCTTGAACTTGGACTTTTCTTTCCAATGCTTCTTCACTTTACCCTTGTAAGTTTCTTTGATGGGTTTGGAAGGGCATTCGGTGGACACATGACCTTTTCGACTGCAAGTGTAACAAGTAGGAACCTTGTTAGAATTGGAGGCAAACTTTGACAAAGACTTACCTTGCTTGCATTTGAAGAATGCTTTGAATTACTCAGCAAGATCCTCAATTTCTTCTCCACTTGCATCTTCTTGCTCATCTTCTTCGCTAGGAGCTTCTCGATGGAATTTCCTCATCCACTTGATTGGCTCCTCCTTGGCATGGAATGCAACCCCCTTTTGCTTCTCTAGCTTCTCGGGCTTTGTTGGTTGAATCTCCTTCTTGTGTTGAAGCTTCACTTCGTATGCCATGAGATTTCCAATGCACTCCTCAACGGTAAATTTGGACGTGTCATATGACTCCAAAATTCCGTTGGCCTTTGACTCCCAACGAGGTGTAAGAGAGTCTAGGATCTTCTCAACACGATCCTCTTGGGAAATTGTCTTCCCGAGTCCCTCCAAAGCGTTCACAATATCGGTAAACCTTGTGAACATCTCTGAAATGCTTTCGCCTTCCTGCATCTTAAACATTTCATATTTAGATCTAAACACAGTTTGTTTAGATTTCTTTACCTTCGTTGTCCCTTCATGACAAATCTCCAAGGTGTGCCAAATATCATTCGCCGTTTTGTACATGGAGATGCAGTTGAACTCACCAGCAGAGAGAGCGCAATGTAATGCATTCATAGCTCTCGCATTAAACTTGATTGAGTCTTTTTCCGTCTTTGTCCTTGAAGCCGCAGGAGAAGTGGGCTTCTCAAATGGCACCTCCGTGATGTCCCATAGGTCTTGACCCTCCATGTAGATCATCATTCTGATCTTCCAACTAGGGTAGTTGGTTCCGTTGAAGAGCGGGGGTCGAACGGTTGAGTGACCTTCTTCATGAGACGCGGATGAGGCGTTGAATGCCATCGTTGTAGTATGCTTTAACCTCACTCTGATACCAATTGTAGGGATCGTCTAACCCTTGCAATACTAACAACACACACTAGAGGGGGGTGAATAGTGTAATGGCAATAAAATTGACCAAATAAAATTTAACTTGCAAATGCGGAATTATAAATGCAAGAGGAATTAAATGGCACAATCAATCCAAACGCAAACACAAAGTTTTACCATGGTTCCACAAACTTGGGTACATCCAGCCACACCAATATTCACTATATTCCCACACAGAGAAGTGAATACAAATCTCACAAGGAGATACCCCACAAAGAGGATTTATGCCCTACACAAGGACCCAACCAATCCTACACAAGGATCAAGACTCCCACACAGAGAATCACTAACTCCTACTCAGAGAATTAGGGTTAGCCCTACACTAGGACACTCGAACTCCCACAAAGAGAGTTAATTCCCACAAAGAGAATTCCCTAGTCCCATAAAGAGACAACCTCTCACAAAGAGAGAAACTCCCACAAAGAGAGTATCCTAATCCCACAAAGAGAAATAGGAAAACAAATTACACCCTGTAAAGTAAATACTCTTACCTATGCCTTGAGATTCTTACTCATGAATGAATGCAAGGCATGGAAGAGGATCTCCAAGTGTTGTAATATGCTTGAGAGCACTTGGATGATTTCCCTTGAGCTGGACTTCAATGCATGAAGGAAGATGAATGCTCAAAAGAGGGAAATGAGGGAGCTTGAGAGTGGCTTAAAGATCTCTTGAGATTTTCAATAGAATCAAGAGTAATCAAGAATCAATCAAGAAGATTAAGCATAGGCAGCACACTTATATATATAGGAATCCTATATCAAGCCCAAAACCCCAAAGAAACAGCCAAATAATCAAATCTGCAACGGCTAGAAACTGGGTGAAAACGACAGGAACAGTCGACTGATGATCATAAGACAGTCGACTGATCAACGGCTAGAAAATTTCCAACGGCTATAATCTGAGCTAGGACAGTCGACTGATGAAGTCAATATAGTCGACTGACAAACAGGACATGCGCCTGTAAATCCTTCAGCAGACGACTGCTGCAGGGGATGGATCGAAACAGAGAGCTGCACTCTTTCTCCAATTCTTCGCACAGGCGACTAATGTTAATACTACAGTCGACTGTCAAATAGTCAGGCGACTGTACATTCTTCATCAGTCGACTACTGTAAAGTATGGAGAGAAGACAGTGAGATGCAGAGATTGCACTTACGCTAGACAGGAGGCTGTTGGCCAATATCCAGGTGACTGTAAATATACAAGCGATTGAACACTGATCTAAAGGTGACTGTGCGTAAATCTCAAGTTTGAGTCAATAGAAATGTTGACTTGAGATGTGCAGATCAGGCGACTGTAGAAGGATCTACAGGCGACTGGAAATCACCTAGTCGGCTGTGTTTCCTTCATCAGGCGACTGACGGAAAGAGTGAACCTATTGGGTTGGATTCTATGATAATCCTAAGGTTCACTAAGATGGTTAAATGCATGTGCATGAATGAGCAAACCATCTAGCAAGGCATTACATCAATCCTAGACTCAAAAGAGAGAGAAAACAATAAAGTAAATTACATGGATTACAATGCTTTCTTAAGAGTCTAAGTCTTCAATCTTGATGCCTTGATAGCTCTCCGGCATCTCCAAGCTTTGGCACTCCTTGAGTCCAAACTTTGGCCCTTCTTCACATGATGTCCATCCTGACACCAAGTGATTAGTCTCCAAGAAAGATATCCTTGAAATAAACAGAGAGACTAAAACATGAGATTCATTAGCAACAACATAATGTTGTGATCATCATCAAAATAAGATTGGTATGAAACACCAATACTCAACAAGTGCATCTTTAATATTTATTTCTGTACTTTTGGGGAGCAACAAGGTTGCATTCCCAGAACCTTCAATTATGTCCGATAGTCCTGAAATTGTATTTACAGGGCTCTTATACGATATAATGCTCTGGAAGTAGCATTTGTGTTGAAGGATCGTATGTGTCGAAGCACTGTCTACCAAGCAGTCATGAGAGCTTCTCATCTAAAAATATGAGTAAACATTTGTATTTAGAAAAACTAAATTTTATTCAACAGAAATTAAATTACATCAAAAAGCTCTCATAAGATAAATTGTTCTAAATAAAATGCTAAGATAAATAAAGTAGGCTAATCAAGCATGTCATCTGATTCGAAGTCTTTTGCTGTGAACTTGACTGCATTGTTCGCAGCCACTAGGGTTGATTCAGCATTCTTTTTCTTACTTTGTTTATAAGGCTCTTGGAGATGCAGAGGGGTTCTGCACACTTGGACCAGTGGCCTTTCATGCCACAGCTGTGGCATTGGTCTTCCCAATCCCTCTTGGGTGGAGGTACATCATTTTTCTTGTTGTCATTCCTGCGCCAGGTGAACTTGCGCTTCCCTTCATTCTTTCGCTGCTGCTGTACATGACCCTTGGCTTTTTTCTGTTGTTCCCCTCTCTGTGGTCTTTCTTTTCTTTTATTATCTCTCTTCTTTTTGAAGGAAGAGGAATGGTGAGCTTCTCGTAAAGGGGCAGTGCCGGGAGGGCGCATATTGTGAGTGGCGAGAAGAAGCTCTTTGTTTTGCTCGGCCATGAGTAAACATGACAGCAGCTCAGAATACTTGGTGAACTTACGTTCACGGTATTGCTGCATGAGTATCGCATCTTTTTCATAGAAAGACGTATACGTCTTTTTCTGAGACTTTCTCACCACACAACTTCAGGCGTGAGGTGATGCTAAAAAGTGCTGAGTTGTACTCAGCAATGGACTTAAAGTCCTGCAGTCTCAGGTTCTCCCACTCATATCGTGCCCTTTGGAGTATAACATCTTTCTGATGTTTATACCTGTCCTCAAGGGCAGTCCATAGCTCAAGTGGATCTTCGACTGTAAGGTATTCAGCCTTTAAGGTCATGTCCACATGGCGGCGAATATAGATGATGGCTTGCACCTTCTCTATAACGCTAACATTTTCTTTTTCTGTCACAGCAGCAATGATGGACTTTGCTCGCAGGTGAAACTTTACATCTAGCTGCCAACTTAGATAGTTTCTACCTGATGCATCTAGCACTTCGAAATCAACGCTTGCAATTTTAGTCATTTATCTAGCAGAGCACAAATATGCATGAATTAATACTTTAATCAAAGAAAATATTTTCATGCAGAGGCAATATTTAATGAAAAAGCTAAATGCGTGGATCGGCCATTCCCACAAGAAAAGGTCTAAAATCCATACAGTCCAAATTATACAATTTGCAGCTTTAAAAGGAAAATACAACTTTGGAAACCCCGTGGGTCCCATATGATATCTCCAGCTTCAAATGTGGCCTCCGTCTCCATGGAAGTTGGTCTTCTTTCTTTGACATACACATAAATTCCTCACTACAATTTCTCTCAAAAATAAAAAGAAAGTGCAGGAAATAAACTGTGGGACTTAAACAGCCGATCCAAAAACCATATGTAGCCATTCATGCAGAAATATTGTGCTCATCAATATTTTCATTCACAGACATCGCAGGAAGTTATATTCGCATGAGGATAAAACATTTACTCACTTAATAATTATTGGACCACTGGGCAACGTCATACACCGTTAGTTTAGGTGACTAACGGCAGAGCAGTCGCATGATCTTCCTAATTATTAAGTTTTAAATAAAATGCACAACCACGTATATAATATCCGCAGAATTTGCCAGTGATGTAAAGCATGTAAAAATGATTTTTATAGAAAAAATCATTTCGATGCAAGGGTTGTATAGTAAGTGGGTTTAATCAATCAAATTGAATAAGAGCCCAAAATTGACATTTTCGTTGTAGAAGGAAAATGTTTTTCCTTTTTAAATCATCCCAAGTAACCCCCAAAAGTCTCCAATAACCCCTTAGATGCCCCAATAATTGCCCCGTAATATACCGTGATTTTTCAAGAAATTTTAAGCCCATTAATGCCCTTTTTTAATTAATTTTGGATACAATAAGCCTTTTAAAGCTTATTTTAGCCCCTTCAATAGTAATTTGCCCCTTTCCCCTTTTTTTTGAAATATGGTTTGCGGGTCTGAAGCTTGTAGCGTGGCTGCGAGCTTCAGGCCCGCAGTCACAATCTGTTTTTTTTGGGGAAAAGTAGTCTGCAGACCTGAAGCCCGCAGAGTTGCTGCAAGCTTTAGGCCCGCAGTCTGAAATTTTTTTATTTTTTTTCGAAATGGGCTTTAAGCCCATTATTGTTGAGGGGAGGCGCTAGGGTTAACCGCCGCCGCCCCTCACTGTAGCACCGAAGGAGCCCACCCTTCGGGGGGGGGGGGGGGTTGTTTGTAGGCGTGCCGCCCCTCGGGGGGGCACGGGCGCCGGAGCACAGGGAAATGACGCCCCCCTTCTGGGGGCTGCGACGAGGCAAGCTGCCCCCCTTCGGGGGGACGGCGACGGGCAAAAAATCACCCCCCTTCGGGGGGACAGTCGGTAAAATCGCCCCTCAGGCGGCGACAGTGGCCGCCCCCCGCTTCAGGCGGGGGGGGGGGGGGGGGGGGGGGGGGGGGGGGCTGGGGCGCGAACCGCCCTTCCGGCGGCGACAGAGGCCGCCCCTCGCTTCAGGCGGGGGGGCTGGGGCGCGAACCGCCCTTCCGGTGGCGACAGAGGCTGCCCATCGCTTCAGGCAGGAGGCTGGGGCGTGGATCCGCCCTTCGGGCGGCGACAGAGGCCGCCTCCCGCTTCAGGCGGGGGCTGGTGCGTGGAACCGCCCTTCGGGCGGCGACAGAGGTCGCGCCCCGCTTCAGGCCGGGGGGGTGGTGGGGGCGTGAATCCGCCCTTCGGGCGGCGACAGAGGCTGCCCCCCGCTTCAGGAGGGGGGGGCTGGGGCATGAATCCGCCCTTCGGGCGGCGGCAGTAGCCGCCCCCCCGCTTCAGGCGGGGGGGGGGGGGGGGGGGGGGGGGGGGGCTGGGGCGTGAACCGACGGCCCCCGCTACGGGGGGTGGGGGTGGGACGCGGAGTGGCGGCCCCCCGCTTCAGGCGGGGAGGGGGGAGGGGGAGGGGGGTGGCTCGCAGCGTATTACAGGTGGGGTGGCGGCCGTTGGCGAAGCCGTCGACAATGCGGAGAAGACACTATGTAGCACAAGTTACGCATGAGGATCATATTAAAAATCTGATTTTTGGGCGATGAAGTTCGTCGTTTTAGGCGATTAGCAAAAACCACATATCGATCTTGCAAGATCTAGGGGAAGAACAATCATACGTACATAGGATTTAAAACATTGTTTTAAGCAATTTTACCTCTATATCCACCCTCCGGATATAACGACGGTTGAACGAAGCCCTACGCGGATAACGACGCTCGATTGAGGAAGCCTTGCACCGTGCGCGTGAATTTTTCGTCTCCTTCCGCCTTCGCCTTCGCTACGAACGAAAAAAATTTGTGGAAAGAAAATTTTTTTTCTAGAGTTTCGTGCTGATAACGTGTTATGAATCAACAACTAGGGGAGAATCCCCCAGCTCTTTATTTATAGGCAATAGGAGAGAAAACAAATATGTGCTATATTGATATGGGCATATATCTAAGATAGCCCAGAATCTCAACCAACTACGGTTAAATAATCGTTCATAGCACAAACTTCATTTTTAAGGAGAAAAAAATTGTGCCCACGTGTTTCCTGCCTCGATGAGGCCCAAGCTGAGATATCCGTTTACTGCACTTGGGTCAAATTAAAAAAGACTCGCAATCCTTTTTGGGGGGTCCATCTCCCACTTCAAACCCGTCTGCAAAGTCTTGGGCTATTAAGCTAGGAAAGCAAAGGCTTTCAAATTTCAACAGTTTACTTTGTCACCAATATGAGATAAACATTATACTTCTGTTGGCTGGAACTTTTTCTGACATCATACCATCACATGAGAGCATAATCAAGACCCACAGGAAAGTATGGAAATCAACTCTGGAATTAAAGCATCATACATAGATTATATTTACAAAAGGAGAATCCAATTTCTCTCATTCAGGGAAACATGATTTCCCTCATGATTGTTTTCCCAACTACACGGCAACTCATCAGCAAGCCAAGAGCCCCCCCAAAAAAACCAAGACAGGCCTGCACTGCTTCTGCAACTATAGAAACCCTTGCAGATGTGAGAGACCTGTGATCAAAGGTCCTAAAATTATAGACAGGAACGGAGAAGAAGATGGACTGTACAAGGGAGAGGATGCACCACCACCACCATCTCATCTCCCGGCTCCGACCAAGGTCTTGTCCCCGGACTCTTGGGGAGCTCTGGCCGGTTGAACACCGGGGAGATTTGGGCGTGCAGGAACAGCTTCAGCCATGTCATCTGGGTTGGGTGCAGGACCTGACTTCTTTGTGTAAGTGAAGGAGAGGTCTTTGTTCGCGGCAAGTGCCATGAGCTCTGATTCCTCCAGGCCCTTTGCGGGGCCAAGGCTGCATCTTTCTGTGTCATGTTTGGCCAATGCATCTTTGAATTTCTTAATCTGCAGCACATAGAGAATATAAGCGATCAGAAACAAAGCACATCGGAACAAACATTACAACCGGCACCATAAAATTCAAGGAATTGTCTCATGTTATGACATGCGAAGGAAATCAATGGAAACAATGTCTACTAGCATTCCATGACATTAAAATTAAACAGGCAACTTACAAGAAACTAAGTTTTCTTGGAAATCATAGAACTCTAAAAGATCACAATAAAAGCCAGATAGCATAACAAACTTGGCATATTTTCATGATATAATTTCTAGGTCAAATTAATCACAATGAAGGCAAATGATCACCAAGTTCCACTAAATATTCTAAAGAAACTAAATGAACAAGCTCCATGACAACAATTATAAACCAAAGAACAGAGGGAACGAGTGCTTACAGTTGCATTGGTGCAGCTGAAGCTACAGAGGCGGCCGTTGGCTCCCCTGTAAAACCTAAAGAAGGGAAGGACATGAACATTCAAGCTGTAACACATAGACTTGTGCTCCTCATAGTTTACTTGGAGGAACAAAACATCTGGATTCTTCTCTGCAAATTGGCAAATCTGCAAACAACAAATAAACAATTTTACTCAAATTGGCAAATCTCATCCACCACCTAATGCAAGCAAACCAAATTACCAATATTGATATAAAAGGGAAGATAAATTCATCATAAAGATTATATTTATACCTTTGGGTGCAGGGCTTTGCAGCCTCCGCAACCAGGAGAAAAGAAATCTACAATCACAAGCTTGTCACCAGCGTTTGACAAAGAATCCACGAGATCTTGTGCTGATTCGATCTCCTTCATATTGGGTTGGAGCCCCTTTTTCCACCACTTCAAAGCCTTTGGAAACGCAAGGGTCATCTGTAAATTTCGCAATAATCATCAATATGTTTTGATTACGGCTTTCTCACAAATATATATATATCTATTATACATTTGATAGCGATTTTTGAATTCTAGGGCTGACTAGGACAAGATAAAGAGGGGTTGAGATTTGATCTTGGTAAATCAATGGTTGAGAATGGATTTTGTGAAAATTTTTAGGGAAAAGTGCATTGGGAACATAAACTTTGAAATTAGAAGTGCCTTGGGAAAGAGTGTGGAAATTAAATTTGGGGGAAAAAGTGCATTGGGAAAGATTGTGAAGATTAAATTTCGGGGGAAAGTGCCTTGGAAACTTAAACTTTGAAATTAAAAGTGCTTTGGGAAAGATTATGGAGAATCACGACCATTAAATTAAACAAAATAAAAAATTTAGCGTAAAACAATTTAGTGGAACAACAAATTAGCGTAAAAACACTGCTATTTGCTATTCTAACGCCCGCGCCAAAGATGCCACGCTAAATCTATTTACGCTAATTCGGCGACCCGCTAAATTTTTTACGCTAATTTGCTGTCCCGCGCCGAAGGCGCGAGCGCCAAATTTGTTGTTCGATGTCGAATTTGTTGTTCCGCGTCGAAGGCGTCTGCGTCGAATTTGTTGTTCCGCGCCGAAGGTGCCCGTGCCGCTAAATATTTTTATGCTAATTTATTGTTTTGTTAAATTTTGGCTGTGAAAATAATTTTCGGGGAACAAAGATTTCGCAGGGGAAATAAGTTCGACGCCCGGGCGCCTTCGGTGGTGCCCACGCCGAAGGCGCCCCGCTAAATTTTTTTATAAAGATTTGTTGTTCTGCGCCAAAGGCGCGGGTGCCGAATTTTTTGTTCCACGCCGAATTTGTTGTTCCACGCCAAAGGTGCCCGTGCCGCTACATATTTTTACGCTAATTTATTCTGTTAAATTTTAGATATGTAAATAATTTCACAGGGAACAAAAATTTCGCGGGGGAAATGTTAAATGAACCGTGCCCGCGGGCACGGGTTATGACTAGTATATATATATATATAAAGGCTTAAATCACGATTAAATGTGAAGGTAAGTATACCGAAAACAATCACCATAAAAGTCAATTATTTTTCTTAAAGGTTCTTCTTCATGGGTTCTTGTTTTTTTTTTAAATCTGAAGCACTTCAAATTTCGGGTGAAAAGATTTTTAATCATGAAGGAATAATCCAAATAAACCGTAGAACTCAAAGCATAGTGTACATGAGATGAGCCCACACTAACAAAATCAAAGGAACAAATTTCTAGAATAACTATCAAACAAAGATACAAAAAACTCTCCTTTTCGACCTCAAAGGTAACATACCCTTTTATCATAGATTTTATAGACAACAAAAGCAAAGAACAAAAATTTATTCAATAAAATCCACAGATAAACACGGCCAAATACACCAGTTTATCGCCATAAAATGAAACGGGCTAAGACACAAAAAATTTAAAAAATCAAACAAACCTGAATTGATATCGCACGGGGATATCCGTTCATAGCCCTCGAACCTCGATCCCCAAAATCCAATCTTTTCCCAAAAATCCCATTATTTTTCGAACAAGATCTCAACCCCTCAAACGACCGAGATCTGAAGCGCGAGAACGTCACAACGGGGAAATTCCTCCTCCCGTGAGAAATCGACACGGATCGATTATCACAAACCGAGAACAGATTGCTCTTGCTCAAAACATCAGCCATTTTTCCAACCAAAAAAAAAAAAATCAATTTTTTCGTTTCTTTGGTTTCCTTTATCCAAGAAAAGGGAGGAGAGAGAAATAGTGGGAGGATGTGGCGGAGCGCCACCTGCCTTTATTGCACAAATTTGGTAAATGGATAAGGGGGTTAAAAGATTTATCCCTTTGGAGTCGGCCGTCCCGTTTTTTGACCTTATCCTAAATCCTCACCGTCGGTTTTTTCGCCCTATTCGGAACTGACGGTTGGCGTAAACGCAACGCGGCACGCCGATCGGACGACGCGTTGCATTTTCAGAGACCAAGAATTTAGGGACATAAAATGGGTACAATTTGGATAAAAATAAGGACACGTGCCACTATCTCCCCCATGGACCGAGTTTGGGTGGGCAAGCAAAACTTTCGAACTCATGGACCACCCCTTTTGTATGTCGGCCCAATTGGGGGGCTCATATCCCTTTGGTCGGTCTCTACTTTTCTTAATATTGTGATTTGTTGGTCAATTTGGAAAAGTAGCGGTAGCTGGTCTATGTTTCTGTTAAAAAAGATAAAATTGTTATGAATAGGACTCATTGGGCCTATTGGGTATCCACCCACATGAGTACCCATTATGAATACTATATAAAGGAGGCTAGGGGTTTCCTAGCATTAACCCTTCTCCAAATCCTTTTCTCGTTCATAACACGTTATCAGCACGATCACGCTCGTTGGAGGAGACGGCGGCTCGCGGGAAAGGAGATCCACAAATCGCTCAGAAAAAGAAGATCGTAATCTTCTCAACGGGGAGCGAAATGTGCATCCTTCACCAACCGTCGCCTAGATTCCTCGTCGAATCTAGAGGTAAAAATCCAAACTTTTTAGATCTAAACTTGCTTTTCTCACTAGATCTGCATGTTTTAGGATCAAAAAGTTTACAAACTCGGTTAAATTCAACATTTTAAATAAGATCTGCATGTTTAAAACAATAAAAATTTGTTTTTTAACGATCAAATTTGTTGAAAAATCCGATTTTTACCTCCCCGCTTTTGATCCAAAAATAAAAATCCGTACGCCCGTAGGGCGGAACGGCGGCGCGCCGTTTGCGCCGCCGTCGGAGAACAATCGCCGCGGCCTCAGGCCGCGGCCGCGGCCTGAAGCCGCGGCCAGCAGCCGCGGCCTCAGGCCGCGGACTGCCGCCGCGGCCTGAAGCCGCGGCACTGTGCCGCGGCCTCAGGCCGCGGCCCTGTGCCGCGGCCTCAGGCCGCGGCCAGTTGCCGCGGCCTGCAAGCCGCGGCCAGTTGCCGCGGCCTCAGGTCGCGGCGGCCGCGGCCCGAAGCCGCGACCCCCGTGCCGCGGCCTGCAGGCCGCGGCCCGCCGCTGCGGCGGCCGCGGCCCGCAGCCGCGGCCCGTCGCCGCCACGGCGGCCGCGTTTTCTGTGCGGCTAGCCGTCGCGGCGACACGCCGCGGGCCCCCCCCCTAGGGTTTCCGAAACCCTAACCCTAAACGGGCCAATTTTTCGGGGGAGGCCCAAATTAACCCTTATGGGTTGTTTTCATGGCCCAAAAGGCCAGAAAATTAGCCCATTTACATAAATAATTTTTCTTCTTTTATTTTTGGCCCTAAAAATCCCAAAATAATTAAAAGAAACTTTAAAGGGTTTTTAAGCGGTAAACAAAACATTAAAATATGGATCAAAAGGTAAAAGTTTTCAAAAATAAATTTTTTGCACGTCACACACGTTCGATTATTTAAATTAATCTGTACATGCCTGTGATTGATTATCTGCGTGGTTGTATGTTTCAAATATATTATCTGCGTGGATGTGCAATATTAGGCTATGTTTTTAGGGATCAGCCAGGTTTCCGACACCGTTTTAAATTCATGCAATTTTTCTTTTTTTGAGAGAAATTTGTAAGTGAGGATATAAATGTAAAAAGAAGACCGAAGGACACCAAAAAGAAGCTGAAGGCGTTCGCACAACGAAGATAGGGGCTTCTCTCTGAAGTTCCCGAGTTGTACTTTATTTTTTCATGCATTCATTTTTGATGTAACTTCGGACTGTACTTCTTTTATTTTTCGGTGTCGGCTGGCTGATCCCCATAGTCCTAAGTCTTTTTCTTTCTGTTTCATTGCTTATGCATTAACTGAGTGGTTGTTGATTAGTTTTAATACCATGTTAATGTTACAATGAAACTGTCAAAAAGCATGCTAAAATCACTTTAATATAGTTCAACGCCTATTGCTAGACTATATACATGCGATAAGTTTTCTTTAAAAAAAAATGCCTGAATAGCATGTGTACATCATACTTGTTTCATTCAAATGTACATAATCTTTAGTTTAAAAAGCTTTACATTATATGTATGATGGGCTCATGGTATGACGATATTTATGACAATAAGACAATAATGATTTCAAAAAGTTTAATATCATATCCTCTTTGACAAAATGAACCTGAAGTTTCAAAATCAAATCAAAAGTCAACACTCTCTCTCCCTAATAAAATAAATACGATGGTTTATGCGAAAATTAAAATTGCTATCTTTACAAAAGATGCATACTTTGCGGTAAACAGATATATAAGATCTATGATCTATATAATCCAATATGGACACCAGAAGTTTTCCATAATACCGCTAAACTCTTTAAAAGAGTACTCTCATTTATTTTTACAAGGAAAGATTTTTTTTTCTAGCCTTGAATATAAGCATACGCCTGAAGTCGTGGCTTAATGAATAAGTGAGAAATATACTACGCACCCACGTATTTGTTCCCCTCTGAGCATGGTAAACTATCCACATAAAATTTGAACGACTCAAGTAAATGGCCTGAAGCTATACTCGAGCATTCAAATAGACTTTTTAAAAGTCCCTTATTAATTAGAAAAGTGGAAGTATAAATAATTTGCTCAAACCCCTGCTTATGTCTCCTTAGCAAGACTAACTTTCATTGTCCTTTATAAAAGGAATATTGAAATCAGGGGAAGTTCAGGATCAAACATGACCTGAAATAATAAGGAAAACTCAAAACAGGGGAAGTCTTGAATTAAATGGGAAAGAGAAGATACGATATACCTCGACATGGAGTAAGCAATGGCAAGCCAAAATCAGACCAGAAGTTCTGATAAGAGCCATAATGTTTTTGCAAACATCAATGTGCATTAACTTATGCCATATAAAAATACATACATATTTAGTCAAAACGACGAAAGTCTAATTGACCTTATGTATATTTTGCTACTCCCCGAGGACAAATAAACTTTGAAATCAAATTTATTGTCATAACATAAGTCTTAAATGAGCATAATTATTGTTGTATGTTTTCAAGAGCACACGTCACACTATGTCAATTGTTGACTTATCATCAGTATTATTCTATTGTAGTCTTAATACATTTTATTTTACTGCGTATGTTTTGCTATCTTGAATACCCCTAAAAAAAATAAAATGAGGATACAATATACTCTCTGAAACTTATACAGTTTCAAAAAGGATATTCGTCAAAACGAAATCCCTAATGACTCAAGAAATAAATGAAGCCTGAAGCTTTGTCCCAAAATGATCCGCACAATAGTCAATGTGAAGATGTAATCCTTCACAGTTTGAAACACAGTTTCAACTATTACCGGACAAAATTGACTTGAGCTTTTTAATGGACTTTTCAGAAGTGCCACATAAATTCAAAAGAGGAATTATTTTGGAACACCAGAAGTGTCCAGAATCGACCAACTTTGGATCGATATCACCCTGGAGTGATGATGCAAGACATCATCAACCAGACGAACCCGAAGATTCGTCAAAAAGGGTGAAACTTTCATTGTCCTATTCAAAAAGGAAAAATGAAAATGAGATCATCTCCATTCATATGGACCTTGACTCTCCCCACTTCCTCAAATGAATTTAACATGATATACTATCATCATTATAGATAATGGAGACCTTTAGGTCTCTTGAGAGTATTTAAGGGATATAAATAGGCTTCGTCCACTCCCTTAACCGGACTGATGATGTACCTTTGGTGTACTCATCAATATATCCTCTAAATAAATGGTCATTATCCAACCACATTCTTTTATTAAAGGGTGGTAACTTTGGATAACACTGGGAAATTTTAAATGTTTTACAACTGGAAAAATAAACGAACACCCTGAAGCTTGTGTTCACACCCAAGTATGGGTAAGATAAATCATTAAAATGATTTAAATGGATTTCTTATCCATTAAAAATCCAGTTGTAGGTGACCACATGGGAACATGCAAACCATCAAAACGTATACTTAGAACCTATTTATATGAGTCTGATCACCTCATATAAACAGTTTTTCGAAAACCCCTGACGGGGGAAGCGTTTAGAGCACATCTTATAGATTGTGCCATGATGAGTAGACACCCCCATATCACCAATATAGACCATCAAAATACAGAACTATTTATCGGAAGTAAACATCCCAGATAAATAGAGTCTGAGCACTCTGAACAGGGAAAGCATTTAAATTCACTTCTCCTAAGACGTGCATTGATGATCCTATTTTAAAGCTTTGATGAGATCCTGAAGATCCCTCACAACTTTAATGTCCCAGAATCAGTTTCAACAGAAATACTACAATCATCCATGAGCCTAAAGCTCAAATGACCATTTAAATCATTAATACCTATGATTTGGTTATCTTGAATTGTGATGAGATCCTGAAGATCCACACTTATGAAACTGTTAAAACAGTTATCAGACATAGTTACTGACAATATAGATATTGCCAAAATTTTCACATCCCTGCTACTAAAAATCCAGCTAGGATTGACATACCGAATATATTGGATGCAATCCACCAGTAGCAGAAGTGGATATCCTCAATGGATGAGAGGACATACCACTAGACTCCAAAAAGAGAGATCTACTCCTGGAGACCGAAAAAACAATACCACCACAGGAAAGTGAGCTCAAATCCAGAACCTTATTGCAACTTGGTTGCTAAGGACCAATTCTGGATCTGTCCATATTCTTTACCCGTCCCAGAACCTTCACTTCTTTAACGCGTTGTGAAGGAGACACCTCTGGGAGAAATCAAATGATTATAGTACGTACGGGGTGAGTTTTGGACAAGAAAGAACACCTTTTTGTCGACAAATTCTCTCATATTTCATTTTGCCAGTTAAATATAAAATATCGTTTCCACAACTCTGCTTTGCCTGAAGCAAAGATAGAGATTTGGCCAAATTATAATAATGTGGAATGAGGCAATAATAAGGTGAGCTGGACTCACTTATGAAATATGAGGTGTTGGACCTGAAGTCCTGGTATCAAAAATGATATCAAATCCTGTGGGATAACTGAGTATTGAAGGAGAATTAAAATAAAATCGTTAGCTATAAGCATCTTAATTTGCTATAGTTTTAGAGGTATAAATCGCTCAAACCAGGAAGTAATCAAGTAAGATGAGCTGAACTCACTTACAAGATGAATCTGATGCATCGACTGGTTTATGTCAAGGCGTAACCCAACGAATGGCAAAAGTGGGAATTTTTGGTTGATGTTGCTATTGGATGTGACAACATCACCGATATAAAATTTCTTCAACTGCATGTACGAATTTCTTTACTTTCCTTTCTTTTTGGGACACATATTAATAATATGATTAAAGGAAAGACAACCTAGACAAAGATCCTTAAAGGACTCATACTAAAAGGTTGTTGTTTGCACCTCTTAAAAACAGTATTGTTCTTAAGAGAGCAAATTAAAAGATTTGAGATTATTTTAATAACTCAAAATATTATCGGATCTCCTGAAGAGAAATTACCGAAATATCTGTTAAAGCCTATCTATCAGATATGATATGATATGAAAGCCCTAGCTAGGCATAAATTCTAGGCTTACAGAACTTTAATCATCCTGAAGATGAACCATCATCCTGAAGATGAACTATTATCCTGGAAATGAACTATCATCCTGAAGATGACGTTAATAAATCATCCCGAAGATGTAAACTTCATACAATGAAGATTGATGAAGAAACATTAATTTCATTCCCCACCAAATACACCTATTTGGTTGTATGGATATACATTAAAAGACCCCTTTCCGTTAGCTGGAAGAGGGGAAGAATATATATGGTCCAGAAGTACCTTAAGTGTCTTTGAAACACTCTTTTACCTGGACAACTGCATGCGTCTCTTTTGAGCGTTAGCAGTATAGCTATTAGCCAGGTACAGTGCAGTGCCCCAGCGCACCACTGGACCAGAGATATGTAGCTTCTGCGCTATCTCCAAGGGTCGAGGAAAAATCCTCTATGTTAAATGTATTTGCATATGCAGGTTACAGATCATCGCGATGAATGGCATAAAAGGGACGTCCACCTCCTAAAGATCTACACAGAATCCTTCCAAGTCTACATCCTTCTACCAGCCCGAAAAGCTCATCACCCAGGGAGCAGTTCAAGAACATACAAAGCCAGGTCCTGAAGTACCTTTGCAGATATTGACGATTGAGACGTGGAGCTGTCTACCAAGTTCGTAGCGCTCCCCCAGTTTCAGCTACTGCCTTATATGAGTGAAACTTGTATAGATGAGTGATGCTTGTACTTTACTTTTGCTTTCGGAATGTTGCTGATGAGATGGATGTATAGACACATAGGAGATAAATGTATAGATATATAGGAGATCTGTAAGCCTGAAGCTTGATCAGATTAGGGGGAGTCAACTGTAGAGTTGTACTCTTTTTCCTTGGCTAGTGGTTTTTCCCACAGGGTTTTCCATAGTCAAGGTTTTAATGAGGCAACCACATTGACTCTGGATCCAGAAGTATCCACCCCTCGACACATCCCCAAATCAGGGGAAGTTAAGGAGTGCTGTACTCTTTTCCCTTCGCTATCGGTTTTTCCCACAGGGTTTTCCATAGCTAAGGGTTTTTAACGAGGCAGTTACCCTTAACTTGGATCCAGAAGTATTCACCCCTTAAGATACTCAGTAGTACTAATGAATCATTCAGTATTCATAAAGTCGAGTATACCACGTTGGTTGGATAAAGGGAAGTGTTATGAATAGGACCCATTGGGCCTATTGGGTATCCACCCACATGAGTACCCATTATGAATACTATATAAAGGAGGCTAGGGGTTTCCTAGCCTTAACCCTTCTCCAAATCCTTTTCTCGTTCATAACAAAAATAATGATTTTAAACTCAAATTTTGCCGGCTTAATTTATCAAAAGTATACTAAACTATTCATGGATTTAACTACAAAGAAAACTCTCCTTAATTCTAACTGATACAATCCCAGAACGGAGCAGGCCAAGTCCACGGTCCAAGTGGGGGTTGGGCCAAAACCCTAAGACCCCATAAGCGTATCGAATCGCGGCGGTCCAAGACCCGCGACGGAGAAACCGTTGACCCTTCACGATTAAGGAAACCGCTCCACAGATCGCATTCGTCTTGAACACCAGTCAATACGCCATCACGACCGTCTTCAAGCTCCATGAAGAGACCATCAAAGCAAGCGCGCAGGAAAAGCGAAATGACGAAGCGCCACAAAGGCGTTGACATGCAAACTCCTATAAGGGGCCGAAAAGATGAAACACCAAAGGATGAATCATGGACACTCACAACTCTGGTATTCTACCTCTCCAAACCTTGTCTTCCACCTTTGATATTTCTTCTCCATAGCTTGGCTCGAGAACCCGCACTTGGTCTCTTCATGAACCAAGTTCGATTCCACCGAGCACTTCTCTGGCACCACCTAACTTAGGCATCAGAGGGGACTTGGTCGGAACCAAGGTCCGACCCTCCTGACGAGCTCTCTCGTCTATGCAGATCAAGAAGACACCAACCCGTCGAGGTTACCCTTCGACAGACCACCGACCAGATCCGAACGTTTTCAACTCCGAGCCCGTTCGACCAATCGTTCGAGGAAGTCGTCGCTCCACCGAAGCTACCCTTCGGTACACCGATGCTCGGGTTCGCACGTTCTCAACCAAACGAACACTCGGTCTACCGAACCCAGAGGCCGCACACGTCTCATGTGACATCAACGACCCCCGAACCTCCAACCTATCAATCATCGGTGAGAAAAAACCCCGAAACATCTGGCGACGTCTGTGGGAACGAGATCGTTTTCCACGTCTTCCACAACAACAAATATGGAACATCACAACGATGGAGTGGCCCAAATGCCGACCATCTCAGAGGATGGCATCTACGTCCGCACGAAACCAGGCACAGCCGCTCTGCAGGGGAAACCAACGAATCATGCTCGGTGACCCGCGATCAACTCAACCATCTCACCCAGTAGATGAAAGCCAACTTCCAAGCCCTGGTGGAAGCCATTCAACACCTCGCGGGCCCGCAGCACCCCTTGGGGAGAAATCAGGTGGGGTTTCCCGACCGCTTGGGGGCGCCCCCCATTACGCTCGACCATAGTTACGGGCTGTGATGGTGATGGCCTGAACTGGGAGCAATCATTTACCCCCACCTCTCTTCAAGGTGAGGGAGGAGGGAGGACCGAATGGACCAGGAACGAATCAACTGCGGCCACATCCAAAAGACCCGTTCGGACGAAGGCAATCGTCCAGCTGCACGACCGCTGAGAAGCGCCGGGGCGGAGCGAAAGTCCACGCCGAAAGAGGCCCAAGATCCGCGAAGATCGCCACCACAGGGGACACGCCCAGCGACTAATTCCGGTTCTCGATCGGGAGGACCGCAGAGGAGGCCCCTCGTACGTTCTCGCTGTCCAGAGAAGACGTCTGAGCACCGAGGGGAGGCGCCGTCAGGTCAGATCGACCTGGAAGCCCCAGGGGATGACCGGTGCCTGCTGATGAAGAGCATCAACGATGCACGGGTACCCTCCAGGTTCAAGGTACCAACCTTGGAAAAATACGACGACACGGGAGACCCTCAGGAGCATGTGCAAGACTACCATGGAGTCATTAGGTTCCAAAGGGCCGACGATGCTCTGCTCTGCCGAGGCTTCTATACCACCCTCAAGAAGTCTGCCAGGGAGTGGTATAACAGCCTCCCTGACTAGTCCATCAGCAACTTCCGAGACTTGTCCTAGAAGTTCTGCCAACAGTTCATGGTCGGACGACAGAGGAAGCCAGACTCGGACCTCCTGTTCAAAATAATCCAGAGACCAGGCGAGACATTGAGGGGTTACATGAAGCGCTTCAACGCTCAGAGACTAAACGTCAAGATCTTCCCTGAACTGGTCACCATGACGGTCCTGAAAAAAGGGCTTTGGCACAGAGGCCTGAAGAAATCACTGCATTAAGACCCTCCTAAGGACCGTGTCCAAGTCCTGGTTCGGGCGGAGCGATTCATGCTGATAGAGGAGGCTCTGGACGCAGAGGAAGGAGCTCCCCTGTAGGTGCCAGGAGGAGTTCGAGACGCGGCGAAGACGAACGTCGTGAGCCGAAAGACAGCAAGCAGGAGAAGAGGCCCAGGGGGAAGCCGCGCAGAGGGGAAGCAGCACCCGCCAGGCTGAACGCAACCCAGGACGTCGTCTTGACACAGACCCAAAAACAGGGCCACATCAACAATCCTCCCCCAAGGATGAAAGGGGGATGAAGAGACGAAGAAAAGCACTGCAAATATGACAAGGACAACGGCCACGACACCGACGACTACTGGAACCTAAAGAAGGACATCGACCAGCTGATTAGTCGAGGATATTTGAAGACTTTGTCGACGCCTCGAAGGCAGGCTCTGGGAAAGGCACTTTGAAACAAGCGGATAAGGGGAAGAAGGTGAACTTCGTTCACACCCCCATGCACATATTGAATAAGAGAGCCGATCGATTGCATCTCGCAGCTCCGGGCGAGCGACTCGCCCACCCATATCTTCCCCGCTTAGTGCATTTTAGTTTTTAATGTACCCCCAACTTCTCTTCTACTGAAACAAAGACATGAACTTGAGTTCTTGCTCACGACTACGCGTCCCTCAAGATTTGGTAATCACCTGTTGGTTCTGACGACGAGGCCGCTAGGGGCAGTTCCCCCTGCGGGACTGACGGGACCTCCGTTTGGCCGTAATGCTGGGAAAAACTCCCCAGCATGATCGATCATGTCTTACGAACGATCGTAAGGCTCGGGGCAGCTCCCCTAGTAGGCCGGTCCGTCGATCGACCTTAAGACTGGGGGTGGCTCCCCAGCCGACCGACTGACTTATCGACCGTAAGACTGGTGGCAACTCCCCCAGTAGGCCGACCACACATCGATCGTAAGGCTGGGGGCAACTCCTCCAGCAGATCGATCATTCGATCGACCATAAGACTGGGGGTAGCTCCTCCAGCCGGCAGACCGATTTGCGGACCGTAAGGCTGAGGGCAACTCCCCCAGTAGGCCGTCCATGTCTCGACTGTAAGACTAGGGGCAACTCCCCCAGCAAGACGATCATTCGATCGACCATAAGACTAGGGTAGCTCCCCCAGCTGGTCGATCAACCCGTTGACCATAAGACTGGGGGCAACTCCCCCAGCAGGCCGGCCACATATTGGACGTAAGGTTGGGGGCAACTCCTCTAGCAGGCCGATCACTCGATCGACTATAAGACTGGGCC
Organism: Scilla litardierei; assembly: GCA_030789695.1. Taxonomy (NCBI): domain Eukaryota; kingdom Viridiplantae; phylum Streptophyta; class Magnoliopsida; order Asparagales; family Asparagaceae; genus Scilla; species Scilla litardierei. The sequence goes on from CM061132.1 coordinate 104,597,644, forward strand.
TAGCTCCTCCAGTTGGTCGATCGACCCATCGACCATAAGGCCGGAGGCAACTCCCCCAGCAGGCCGGCCACATATCGACCGTAAGGCTAGGGGAAACAACCCCAGCAGGCTGATCATTCGATCGACCATAAGACTAAGGGTAGCTCACCCAGTCGGCTGATCGACCCGTCGACTGTAAGGCTGGGGCAACTCTCCCAGCAGGCCGACCATATATCTGCCATAAGGCTGGAGGCAACTCCCCCAGCAGGCCGATCATCTGATCGACCATAAGGGTCAGGGTAACACCCCAGCAGGACAATCATCCAATCGATGTAAGGCTGGGGGCAACTCCCCCAGCGGGCCGATCATCCGATCGACCGTAATGCTGGGGGCAATTCTCCAAGAAGATAGATCATTCGATCGCCCATAAGGCTCGGATAACCCCCCGAGCAGACTGATCGTTCGATCAGCTATAAGGCTGGGGGTAACCCCCCAGCAGGCCAACCAAGGCCCATGATTGCAATCTGACTGCGAATCAACCACGAGGGCGGGGGTAGTTTCCCCGACAGGGTGAACATGCAATCAGACTTGGGCCGATGGACGACCCCATGGTAAGCTAATCGCCCCTTCGGTACTAACCAGTCAATAAGCATCCACAAGAAACCATTCCCGTCGCTCGAGCCACCGACCGACCTCGACACAGACAACGAGAAGAGGGGACAAGGCCGAAGTAAAACACACAGCAAACACACCAAAAAAAGCGAACAAACCAAAATGGTGAAAACTTCTATTTATCAATCGGTTTTGTTACAAATAAAAATGGAAAAACAAGACGAAGACTTCTACGACCGCCTACGTCACGGGAGCCTGGGAAGAACTCTCCCACATTGCTTCAGCAGCATCCCTCAACCCGGCCAGCTGGTCGGGGGCGGTGGACGGGCGAAGAAGCGAATGTCGAACCTGCTCCTCGTATGCCAAGAATCTCTCTATGAAGGACTTAGTGATCTGCAGGGCCAGGACATCATCGTAACCCCTCACAACTTCACTAACAAGTCACTAGGGATCTGCCCACTGCAGGAAACCGATCTCGGACCAAAGCTCGACACTATCCTTCCTGTGCACTTCCTAGGAGAGGACCCAAGCCCCCTTTGCCTTCTTAGCGGACCCTTCGGCAGTGACTCGAGAGGCATCGACAACCGCCAGCTCCTCCTTCAACTTATCCACCTCTGACGTGAGCTCAGAAACCTTACGGAGTGAGTGCTGTAACTCCTTGTGGACCTCTTCGTCCACTCGCTCGACCGCCTCTTCCCTCAGACGATCCTGCTCGAGGGCCGCCTCAAGCTCGGTGACCTGCTCCGTGCGTCGCTGCACCTTCACGGCCATCGAGGACGCCTGCGAGACAAAAAGGATGAGGATTGGGCTAAGCAGGATGGAAGCAAGAGAAGGGAGAGACTTACCTGCTGAATCTACTACACCATGCAATCCGCCAGGCTCCTAGAGTGGACACTCTCAAGGAGAGAGCGATCCCCAGACAGGTCAGAGCTCTGTGCCAACCGCACAGCTATGTCAAGGTCGGTAAAAACCGACCCCCCAGACGGGGCCTCAAGCTTGGGTCGGAACACGGACAACGTGTGCCCTGCCCCGATCGGAGTATGCTCGACCTGGAGGCTAGGAGAAGCCTTCCCCAAGACTTGGGGGTTCCCTGAGAGGCGGCCGACGTGGGACGCTCCACCAGAGGGGCGACGTTCCCCTTCTTCTTCTTCTCGGGCCTCTCAAAACCCGGGCAAAAATGCTTCTTCCGTGGCCCTTGACCTTCGATCGGCACAACAGGGTCCTGCCCAAGGCCAGCCGAGGCCCCATCGGCGAGGACCAGGACGGTGGGAGCATCAACCAGGCCTGCCACGGCAAGAGAAGAAATTGTGGCAGCCAGGATCAGAGCCTTACTCTGGGGAACATCGACTGGACCCGTCACCACGGGAGAAGAACTCGCGGTCAAGGGCACGTCCACATCTTTAGCGTCCCGATCGGTGGCTCGGCTGTGCGGGCCTCCGCCTCCTCCGTGTGCCATGGTGTGTGGCCAGAGGAGCCTCCTCGAGAGCCCCGAGCACCATGACAGATGAGTTGATGCACGTCATAAGAGTGGTTGAACTCCTGGCCTCCCATTCCTGTAAAAGAAAGAAGAATCAAGGTAAGCTAAGTAGAAGAATAGAGTCTAAAAGGTGCCTTTACCAGGGGACCACAAGACGCTCCTGAGAAGGAGACCATCTAGTAAGGGCCAGACCAATCTCTCCTCCCGAGGCAAGGCCGACAGGAATGTAACTGCGGCTCGGTCGACCTCTGACAGGTCTAGCGCCAACTCGTAGGTGCCCAAGCTCCCCCCACCAGTCAGAATTATGGCGTCCCTTATGAAAGTGACGAAAAAAAGTTGTTCTTCCAATGGCCGACCCAACAAGGTAGGCCTAACAGAAACTCTCTTCCCCTCTTAACTACAATATGAAGCCATGCTGCCGAGGAAATGGGCCTGATCTTGTAGAAATAAAAGAAGAGCGACAAGGTCGGATCCAACCCATGCAGATGACAGACCACTATGAAGCTGACCAAGACCGGAACCAAATACAGGTCAGTTGACAGAGACACTTGCAGAAATTCCAACACCTGGATGATGAAGGGGTGAAGAGGGAAGCAAAGCCCCATCCGGAACATCTTGACATATACCCCTACCTCACAAGCCCCAGGAAAACAAATCCTCTCATCTAGAAATGGTACGCAAACCACATACAGACGAGGGAGATATTCTGCCCTGAGTCTCTCGGCGATGGAATACGAGATGGTGGAAGCTGCTTCGAGAATCACGGGTGAAACCTCAATCCCTCAGCTTCGGAAGGGTCCTCCCCGTTGGATCAAATCCCCGAATAGCAAACCCTTGCCATTCTCACGGGACGAGGATGCCCCAACGGTCGTGCCGAGATCATCGACATCAGGTGGAGAAGCTCCAGCGCCCTCGTCATTAAGGAAGATGAAAGACGGAAGTAAGAAAGAGGGGGGTACCTTGCGAGAACTGAAGAAGGAACCGTCGGAGAGAAAGGAGAGAGGAACTCATCAACAATAAGAAGAATCAAAAGTGAAATCGAGAAGCGCGGAAGGAACTCCAAAACCCAGACTTTTTATATGGGGTACAACCCCAAATCCAGACCTCTCAAAGAAGGACACGCATTAACATCTTCCAGGAGGCGGCCCTCCAAATCCCACGTCCAAAGGGCAGGAGAATTATTGGCCCACAGCACCATGATGGCCTTCATTTAATACGATGCCTCGACTGACGCGCCTGCCAAATCCACACGAATCACATCCCTCGGACTGAACCGTCAATGGTCGAACGGCCCGAGCGATGAGGGGCAATAGATACAATCCCCAGAATGGAGTAAGCCAAGCCCACGGCCCAGGGGGGGTTGGGCCCAAACCCTAAGACCCCACAAGCGTATCGAATCACGACGGCCCAAGAACCGTGACTGAGAAACCGTTGTCCCTCCACGATTGAGGAAACCGCTCCCCAGATCGTGTTCGCCTTGAACACTAGTCAATGCACCATCACGACCGTCTTCAAGTGTAATAACCCTAGTGTGCAAATACGAAATTGGCCCTAGACTTCTTGTAAGTGTGCATACGAGCCCATGGAATGGAGAGATTTGCATTTTGCCCCCTAAAATTCTCATTTGTACCCAAATGAGTGTAGCATTGCAAAAATTGGGCTTAAATGCAAATTTCACAAAGTCAAGGGATCTTTTTGCAAATAGGGAAGTGAGATATTTGTAATGGAAAACTAGTAATAATTTGGAGGGCCATTATAAAAAAACAAAACAAAACAAAGCATAATGGCAAACTTGTAAATATTGAAGGGTTTAAGAGATAATTCTTTAATTAAATGAACCCTCCACATTCTTCTACATACTCCTTCCAATTTCTTCTCCCTTCTACATTCTTCAAACACTTATCTCCTCTTTTGACTTCCCTTGGCCGAAATTTTAGGGAGAAAAAAAAACAAAAGAGAAGAAGAGAAAAGAAAAAGAGAAGAAGAAGAAGAAGAAGAGGAAGAAGGAGGAGGAGGAGGAGAAAGCTAATCTCCATTGAACCCTAGGGATTTCTAGGAGCTCTAAGGAGGTAGGAGCTCTTCAACCCTCTTCCTCTAGTTGTAGTTGTAGTTGATGTCATGTTTTATATGTGCAATAGCCCCAAAGATGCAATTTTTCCCTTGTATTTGCTTGCATGTCACCCTCTCCTGAAAAACAGAATTTTGCATGTGTGTTTGCACTTCGAATTTTATTTCTGTAGTTGGATTCACCTTCTGAAAAAAATACTTGGCTATATATCTTGAAGTCCTACCCGAAATTCATATAAAATTTTTCATATGTTGAGTTCAATAAGTAGGAGAAAGAATTCATTATTTGCAAGATGTCTGAAAATCTTCCAAGCTGTACACAGTTCAGAAAAATGAGCATAACTACCTGTATGCTCTATGGATTTTGTTGATTTTGGTCTTGTTGGAAAGCTAACAAGTTTTTCTCAAAGTCCATTGCCACTCTTATGTCAAAATTCTGGCTAGAACATGCCCAAACTTGGCTTTGAACACAGACCCAAGAATCTGTCTGAAAAACAGATTAGACATACTTCACCAATTAAATCACCATAAATCACACACTTAATATTTTTCCATGGAATTTTATATGTAGATCCATAACTGATATATCTTCAACTTTCATTTATAAATTTTTGTCAAATTAACAATAGAAATGGGTTAAAATGCTGTCTTTCTAGCTGATTTTGCAATTTCAGTATGCTGAATGGTGTTGGGTGAAGTTGGAAGTGTGTGAAAGTGCTAATGTTTCACTCCAAGATACATGAATGAAGTTGATACATGTATGTAAGTTTAATTATGCTATTGGTTACAAATAAAATTGATGGTATACTCCTCTTCTTGATGTGACGCTCGTTATACGTTGTTAAAATGCCCAATATCATTTAACATGGTTGCAAGTGTTTGCCTATGGAGATGCTATTTTATGTTTGGATGTTTATAAATATGGCTTATGGAGAATGCACGTTTATTGTGAACATCTCGATGAAAAGAATGAATTTGGACATCATTTACATACTTCATTTTACATGCTCAATACCCTAGGATTAATGATTAGCTAAAAAATAACCTAGGGATATCTTGTTCCACTCGAAGTGGGTGAGGACCCTAGGAGGGTCGGGGGAAACCACGGTAACGCGTGGGCATGCAGGGATGGACTGCTGGGTTGTGGACCACTCCTGACAGCCCTCAGCGGCGGGGAGTTGGTGCGGTTGTGGTTGTGTTGGTGAACGGCTTCTTTCGTAAGAGCTTGTCTCGGGAAGTCGTAGCATTCCACCCACCTTACCGGGTGAGGTCCAGTCCCCGATGTCTGACTCTTTACTGAGGTTTCAAATTCATGCATGAAAACTAACATATAAAGAAAAAAACAGTAACCCTGGAATGTGATGCCTTTTCCTTGTTGTGCTTCTTCTGTTGTGCACTATGATTAGAGTAGTAGAGTTGTGGAGTTCCTACTGGCCACACTGTGACGTGTCCCTTCCCCCCACAGGTACATGTATTGGTTCTCAGGCGGCGGATCTGGGAGTGGAGACCCCAGAGGACAGCTCGTCTCAGCAGGGTTCGCAGAGTCTGTAGTTAGGGTGGGTTTATGGTGTAGCTTGGGGTGAGTGTGGGGTGGTAGCGGTGTTTTGTACCCCTGTTCCCTTTGTACCCCGTAGGGTTGTGTTGTACTTTTGGGAGCTTCAGCTGTTTGGGGTTGTGCAGTGGACTTGTACGGTACTAGTGCATAGGTATGGTGCTCTGTGCCGTCTGGGTGTTCTGATTGTAGTACTTTACTTTGCTGCCTGTGTTGTGGTACCTTGTACTTTCTTTTGTGTTGGAGCTGTACTGTTCTGTTTTTTTCAGTTCGTACTCTACTACCTGTGTTTTCTCAGCGGTTGCAGTGGCCTGCGAGTCATATAGTTTACATATTAGCGCTGGGTATTCCTAATACCGCGGCTTGTCACGCCGATCCTCTTTATTTGGGGTAGCGGGGCGTGACAGGTTTTGTGGTGGCCCATGCAGGTCAGCGCACACTGCGATACGTGTAAAGGAAATACAGGTAAGGCTCCAACATGTCAGTACATGGTACTAATGCATTTGTTCTGTTTCTCACCTGCAGATGGAAGGTGGGAACGGGACTTCAGGCGGCACCGGAGCTTCTGACGGCGGGATGGGTCCAGTTGGCGATGGGCATTCTTCAGATGTCAGGACCTCAGAGTCGGCCCTGATGGCTAAGGTTCTGATGGGTATTTTAGAGCACATGGGTCAGATGGAGGAGAGAGCAGCAGCGCCGAAGCTGCCGAGCTATAAGGAGTTTAGGACGCTGCGTCCACGATATTTCTTAGGCAGGGAGAGTAGCCTCGAGGTGGATGAGTGGCTACGGCATACGGAGGATGATCTGACGATGTGTCGATTTCCTCGAGACGGTTGGGTGGAGTTGGTGAGGCGCCAGTTGACCCATCAGGCCAGAGACTGGTGGGAAGCCAAGGAGAGGAGATTGAAGGGGAATATTGCTTGGGAGACCTTTCGGGAGTTGTTTGAGGCCAAGTTCCTTCCGGAGGCGGCGAAGGACGAGTTGAGGCAGAGATTCAAGCAGCTGACTCAGAGTAGGAGGACAGTGGATGAGTACGATGCAGATTTTTCATTGCTGAGCAAGTATGCGCCTGAGCTTGTAGCGACAGACGCCACTAGAGCCAGGCGATTTCGCATGGGACTAGACGTAGAGTTTCGGGCGGCCATGTCTACTCAGGAGTTGTTGACACAGGAGGCCGTATTGTAGGCAGCTAGACAGCATGAGACCCACCTACGGAGTCTGGGGAGGCCACCAGCCAGTGACAGACGACCGGCCGCTCAGCAGAGGACCACCCCTGGCCCAGTTCAGCAGGTGACATTCAAGCGATCGGGGGCTCCACCTTCGGCACAGAAGGGGCCTTCATGCTACAGATGCGGGAAGCCGTGGCATGTGCAGCGAGACTGTCGAGTCTCGAGTGCCAGGTGTTATACGTGTGGGGAGCCGGGCCACATCAGCAGATTTTGCCCACGGTCGGGTCATGCTCCAGCACCACCAGCATCGACAGCAGTCCGGCCCGTACCACAGAGACCTCTCCCACCACCGCCGCAGCGGCTTGCCCTTCCGGCACCACCAGGACCGAGACCGACTGCGCCGAGAGGACCCCCTCCACCTCCTCAGCAGCGACGAGAGTATCAGGGGGTAGCTCCTCCACCGTGGTCACAACAGTATACTATGACCCCAGTAGGGACTTCGGAGGGTGCTAGTCGGGTGATCACTGGTATGAATCTTGCCCCTCTGCAGTCTATTTGATTTTAGCCTCTGTTGTTTTATTTAGCTAGTTTGCTGAGTTTATTGTTGTGATACTTTAGGTATTGTTAGAGTAGCCTTCTACCCTGCCTTATCTCTATTTGACTCTGGAGCGTCATATTGTTTCCTGTCTAAGAAGTTTGTGACACAACACTCCATAGTAGTTGACACCTTTGCTGCTAGTTGGAATGTTCACACTAGGAATGGGGTTATTTGTAGTGTTTCTGGGATACTGAACTGTCCAGTTGAGATCGGGGGGCGGGAGTTGTATGCAGACTTTTTAGTGATTGAGTTGCCTGACTACGAAGCAGTGTTTGGTATGGATTGGTTAGGAATGTTTCATGCTAATATAGACTGTAGAATGAGGATGGTAGTTTTCCGGATCCCTGACCATCCAGAGTTCGAGTTTTGGGATGGTAGTAGTGAACTTGAGCCTTTGAAGTTTCGAGCGACGGTCGTGGAGTATTTGGATATGGAAGCCGAGCCAGTGTTACCAAGGGTTGTTGAAGAATTTCCTGACATCTTTCCAGATGATATCTTTGGATTACCCCCAGATAGGTCCCTGGAGTTTACTATTGATCTGATTCCAGGCACCCAACTGATAGCGAAGGCTCCATACCGAATGGCCCCACCAGATTTAGCGGAGCTTCGCAATCAGTTGACTGATTTATCAGATAAGGGATTGATTCGCCCAAGTGTGTCACCGTGGGGAGCGCCGGTGTTGCTTGTAAATAAGAAAGATGGATCACAGAGGATGTGCATCGATTATCGGGAATTGAATAAGGTGACGGTGAAGGATAAGTATACCCTTCCCCGAATCGATGATATCTTTGATCAGCTTGGTGGATCCCGGGTGTATTAAAAGTTGGATTTGAGAAGTGGGTATCACCAAGTGAAGGTGCGGGAATCTGATGTTCCGAAGACCGCATTTCAGACTCGGTATGGTCATTACGAGTTTTTGGTGATGCCTTTTGGAGTGACGAATGCCCCAACTACTTTTATGAGGCTGATGAATCAGGTCTTCTTCGAGTATTTGGATAAGTTTGTGGTGGTATTTATCGATGACATCCTGGTTTACTCGAAGGATGAGGATGAACATGCTGAGCATCTACGAATAGTTTTGAATACTCTCAGGCAGCATCGACTGTATGCCAAGTTCAGCAAGTGCCAGTTTTGGTTGACCAAGGTTGCATTTCTTGGGCACATAGCCTCTGGGGATGGAGTGTCTGTTGATCCTGAGAAGGTTGCTGCAGTATAAGGTTGGCCTATACCTAGGACAGTCACGGAGATTCGAAGCTTTTTGGGGTTGGCTGGATACTATCGGAAGTTCATTAAGGATTTCTCGAAGATTGCATCGCCTTTGACTCATCTGACGAAGAAGGATGTTGTGTATGTCTGGTCCGAGGATTGCCAGCGTGCGTTTGATGAGCTGAAGCATCGTTTGACCACTGCCCCTATCTTAACCATCCCTGACCGTTCAGGTGGTTTTGAAGTTTTCTGTGATGCGTCTGGGAGAGGGCTAGGCTGTGTCCTTCATCAGCATGGACGAGTTGTAGCATATGCTTCCAGACTATTGAAGGAGCATGAGCTGAACTATCCCACTCATGATCTGGAATTGGCAGCAGTGATTCTGGCCTTGAAATTGTGGAGACATTTCCTGCAAGGTGAGCATGTAAAAATATACACCGACCATAAAAGTCTGAAGTATGTGTTCACTCAGAAGGAGCTTAATATGAGGCAGCGACGATGGTTGGAATTGATGGCCGAGTACGACGTTGATCTGCAATACCATCCTGGGAAAGTGAACATGGTGCCAGATGCTCTTAGCCGATTGCCCACAGTGATGAGGTTAACTTCCCAGCCGCAACTTCGATGGGCAATCCGACAGATGGAAATAAAGGTTGTACTCCCAGGAGAGAAGACTGTTATGATGGCACTGTAGATTCAATCTGATTTGGTGAACAGGATCAAGGCAGCCCAATCAGGAGATGCTAAGTTGAAGAGGATTCGAGAGAAGGTGGAAGCTGGACTTCGAACCGATTTCCGTGTTCACGAAGATGGATCGTTGAGATTTAGGAGCCGGGTTTGTGTGCCGAGTGGCGATGTTCGGGAAGAATTATTGAAGGAGGCACGCAGTTCCTCATACTCTATCCATCCTGGAGGAACCAAGATGTACCGTGATCTGAAGCAATACTATTGGTGGTCTGGAATGAAGAAGAGTGTAGCCAAGAGTGTGGCGTCCTGTTTGGTCTGCCAGCAGGTAAAGACTGAACACCAGAGAACTACTGGATTGTTACAGCCTCTCCCTATTCCAGAATGGAAGTGGGAACATGTGACCATGGACTTCGTGACCGGTCTACCTCGGACCCCTAGAGGTAGTGCTACAATTTGGGTCATTATTGATCGATTGACCAAGTCGGCACATTTTATTCCATTCCGAGTTGGGCAGTCCACCGAAATTCTAGCTAAGAAATACCTGGAGGAGGTTGTGAGACTGCATGGAGTGCCTGTGAGTATAGTATCTGACAGAGATAGCAGATTCACTTCTCATTTTTGGAAGAGCTTACAGGCTAGTCTGGGGACGCATCTGAACTTCAGTACTGCGTATCACCCTCAGACTGATGGACAGTCAGAAAGGACCATTCAGATTCTTGAAGACATGCTGCGAGCATGTATGATTGACTTCAAGGGTTCGTGGGAGGACCATCTGCATTTAGTTGAGTTTGCATACAATAACAGTTATCAAGCAAGTATTGGTATGGCTCCCTTCGCAGCTCTGTATGGAAGGCAATGTAGGTCCCCCTTAAGTTGGAATGATGTTGGAGATAGAGAGTTTTTGGGACCTGACTTGGTGGCAGCAACAACAGATGTGGTACGGATAGTCAGAGAGAATCTGCGCATCGCGCAGGACCGGTATAAGCATTGGGCTGATACAAAGCGGCGGCCCTTGGAATTTCAGTTAGGGGATTATGTGTTCCTAAAGATCTCACCGATTCATGGAACTATCCGATTTGACAAACACGGGAAGCTGAGTCCCAGATATATTGGTCCATTCGAGATCTCCGCCAAGGTCGGTGAGGTTGCCTATCGGCTAGTATTGCCGCCGTCGCTTGAAGGTGTGCATAACGTGTTCCATGTGTCTCAACTTAGAGGATACGTGGGAGATCCCAATCATGTCGTAGACTTCTCAGAGATAGAAGTACGACCAGATCTCACTTACGAGCAACATCCAATGGCTATCTTGGACCGGAGGCAGAAGACACTGAAGAAGAAGACCATTGACTTGGTGCGAGTCATGTGGCAACAAGAGTCTCCGGGGGAGTCGACGTGGGAGCGAGAAGATGAAATGTATGAGAAATATCCATACCTATTTGAACGATAACTGTTGCATCTTATATTTTCAGCAGCTGTTGGTTGCTGTATGGAAATATCTGCTCTACTAATTTTGCTGAATTTCCGAGGACGGAAATTTTTCTAAGGAGGGTAGGGTGTAATAACCTTAGTGTGCAAATACGAAATTGGCCCTAGACTTCTTGTAAGTGTGCATACGAGCCCATGGAATGGAGAGATTTGCATTTTGCCCCCTAAAATTCTCATTTGTACCCAAATGCGTGTAGCATTGCAAAAAATTGGCTTAAATGCAAATTTCACAAAGTCAAGTGATCTTTTTGCAAATAGGGAAGTGAGATATTTGTAATGGAAAACTAGTAATAATTTGGAGGGCCATTATAAAAAAAAAAAAAACAAAGCATAATGACAAACTTGTAAATATTGAAAAGTTTAAGAGATAATTCTTTAATTAAATGAACCCTCCACATTCTTCTACATACTCCTTCCAATTTCTTCTCCCTTCTACATTCTTCAAACACTTATCTCCTCTTTTGACTTCCCTTGGCCGAAATTTTAGGGAGAAAAAAAAAACAAAAGAGAAGAAGAGAAAAGAAAAAGAGGAGAAGAAGAAGAAGAAGAGGAAGAAGAAGAAGGAGGAGGAGAAAGCTAATCTCCATTGAACCCTAGGGATTTCTAGGAGCTCTAAGGAGGTAGGAGCTCTTCAAACCTCTTCCTCTAGTTGTAGTTGTAGTTGATGTCATGTTTTATATGTGCAATAGCCCCAAAGATGCAATTTTTCACTTGTATTTGCTTGCATGTCACCCTCTCCTGAAAAACAGAATTTTGCATGTGTGTTTGCACTTTCAATTTTATTTCTGTAGTTGGATTCACCTTCTGAAAAAAATACTTGGCTATATATCTTGAAGTCCTACCCCAAATTCATATAAAATTTTTCATATGTTGAGTTCAATAAGTAGGAGAAAGAATTCATTATTTGCAAGATGTCTGAAAATCTGCCAAGCTGTACACAGTTCAGAAAAATGAGCATACCTACCTGCATGCTCTATGGATTTTGTTGATTTTGGTCTTGTTGGAAAGCTAACAAGTTTTTCTCAAAGTCCATTGCCACTCTTATGTCGAAATTCTGGCTAGAACATGCCCAAACTTGGCTTTGAACACAGACCCAAGAATCTGTCTGAAAAACAGATTAGACATACTTCACCAATTAAATCACCATAAATCACACACTTAATATTTTTCCATGTAATTTTATATGTAGATCCATAACTGATATATCTTCAACTTTCATTTATAAATATTTGTCAAATTAACAATAGAAATGGATTAAAAACGCTGTCTTTCTAGCTGATTTTGTAATTTCAGTATGCTGAATGGTGTTGGGTGAAGTTGGAAGTGTGTGAAAGTGCTAATGTTTCACTCCAAGATACATGAATGAAGTTGATACATGTATGTAAGTTTAATTATGCTATTGGTTACAAAGAAAATTGATGGTATACTCCTCTTCTTGATGTGACGCTCGTTATACGTTGTTAAAATGCCCAATATCATTTAACATGGTTGCAAGTGTTTGCCTATGGAGATGCTATTTTATGTTTGGATGTTTATAAATATGGCTTATGGAGAATGCACATTTATTGTGAACATCTCGATGAAAAGAATGAATTTGGACATCATTTACATACTTCATTTTACATGCTCAATACCCTAGGATTAATGATTAGCTAAAAAATAACCTAGGGATATCTTGTTCCACTCGAAGTGGGTGAGGACCCTAGGAGGGTCGGGGGAAACCACGGTAACGCGTGGGCATGCGAGGATGGACTGCTGGGTTATGGACCACTCCTGACGGCCCTCATCGGCGGGGAGTTGGTGCGGTTGTGGTTGTGTTGGTTGTGTTGGTGAACGGCTTCTTTCGTAAGAGCTTGTCTCGGGAAGTCGTAGCATTCCACCCACCTTACCAGGTGAGGTCCAGTCCCCGATGTCTGACCCGTTACTGAGGTTTCAAATTCATGCATGAAAACTAACATATAAAGAAAAAAACAGTAACCCTGGAATGTGATGCCTTTTCCTTGTTGTGCTTCTTCTGTTGTGCACTATGATTAGAGTAGTAGAGTTGTGGAGTTCCTACTGGGCACGCTGTGACGTGTCCCTTCCCCCCCACAGGTACAGGTATTGGTTCTCAGGCGGTGGATACGGGAGTGGAGACCCCAGAGGACAGCTCGTCTCAGCAGGGTCCGCAGAGTCTGTAGTTAGGGTGGGTTTATGGTGTAGCTTGGGGTGAGTGTGGGGTGGTAGCGGTGTTTTGTACCCATGTTCCCTTTGTACCCCGTAGGGTTGTGTTGTACTTTTGGGAGCTTCAGCTGTTTGGGGTTGTGCAGTGGACTTGTACGGTACTAGTGCATAGGTATGGTGCTCTGTGCCGTCTGGGTGTTCTGATTGTAGTACTTTACTTTGCTGCCTGTGTTGTGGTACCTTGTACTTTCTTTTGTGTTGGAGCTGTATTGTTCTGTTTTTTTTCAGTTCGTACTCTACTACCTGTGTTTCCTCAGCGGTTGCAGTGGCCTGCGAGTCATATAGTTTACATATTAGCGCTGGGTATTCCTAATACCGCGGCTTGTAACACCGATCCTCTTTATTTGGGGTAGCGGGGCGTGACATCAAGCCCCAAGAAGAGACCATCAAAGCAGGCATGCATGAAGGGCGAAATGATGAAGCGCCATAAAGGAGTTGACATGTAAACTCCTTTAATGGGTCGAAAGGACGAAACGCCAAATGATCGAATCTTGGACACTCACAACTCTGGTATTCTACCTCTCCAAACCTTGTCTTCCACCTTGATATTTCTCCTCCATAGCTCGGCTCGAGAATCCGCACTTGGTCTCTCTCCGTGAACCAAGTTCGTTTCCACCGGGCACTTCTCTGTCACCACCTGATTTAGGAATCGGAGGGGACTTGGTTGGAACCAAGGTCTGACCCCCCTGATGAGCTCTCTCGTCTTTGCAGATCAAGAAGACACCAACCCGTCGAGGTTACTGGTCGGCCCGGAATTAACTCTGAAATGATGTCGTTTACTGCAAGCGCATGGTATAGTGGCGAGCGGGTATCGAACACGGGGACGCGATGATATACTACCTATCTACTCCTAGGTTGAGTTAGACTTGCGAGTTTATTGGTGGATGTGGATTGTGGAGTGTCATAATGGTAATGGATGCGAAAGTCGTGTCACTCGATGTCGCAAACAAAGGACTCCACACAAAGAAATAAAGAAAAGACTAGGGCTTTAGGACTTGCCACTAGGATCGTCGGATGTCGATGCTCGGTTAAGACTCTTGTGTTGCATTGGTTTTATAGGGATTGTCGCATCTAAAATGTAGAATTCATGGTTCTAAGCACCATGAATCAAATGTGTCACATTAACCCGTAGGCGCACACGGTACATGCATTAAGAATCAACAATATTCATGCCACTCTCATGGACGGAATGATCTCAGCTCACGTCACTCTCGTGGGTTAGAGCTTCGATGTATTTTGGTGGCTCTTATTGACGCAATGGCGGTAGCCGTCAATTAGTAATATAGTTCGTCGGTGGATCCCATCAAGACACGAGCAGGGCATGGTCACGTGTCCCAATTGAATCCACTAACTCCCTAATTAAGCCTATAGGATACTCCTTAAGCTAATCGATTTCATCGACCGTGGGCACGATCTCTGTACGAGTTCTCCTACAAACTTTGCAAGATCGACCAAAATACTCCCCATTTATACCAACGCACCATAAAAATCCCAACTTTATATCTAATTCCCAAAATCCTAGGGCTAATCCATTATCCCTAGATAGAACTACTCATGCGTCATAGGAAAATCAATAGAATATTCGATAATAGATTGGTTAGTCGACTAAGGTAACGGAATAATAAAAATATCTAGATCGCACCGTTCGGATTTTAATAATAATAAAAAAAATTTGAAAAGATAAATACTACGTTGGAAAGTACGATAGTGGATGAAATGAATTTAAGGCTTGTAAGAAAGTTTGGTCAAGGCATTGAATAGGGTAGGTGAAGTCCTCTTTCCAAGGGGAAATAAAATTTCAGGTTTCTAGGCAAGGAAGTGGCCGAATGAGAAAGGGACATGTGGCCTGGAGTGCTTTGGGAAAGGGAAGTGTAAATGCCTTTTTCCAAGGTGAAATGATGAGAGATATTCCTGTTGGTTCCAAGGCAAATGAATGTTGAGGCAATCCCAGAGGTTGGTAGAGAATGAAACCAAAATTAGTGAATGTTCCGAATAGATAGGAACGTAATAAAAAAATATTAAAAATATTAAAATAAACCGAATATGAAAAGCAAAACGGTGTGTAAAAGAAATTCGAATATATTAGTCGAATAAACAAGACTTTAGTCGACTAATAAAAATAATTATCATAAAATTATAAGAAAATTCCAGAAATTCACAAAAATTGGAAAACAATATATGATAAATTCAGATTCACTGATGATGCCTAGATCTATTCTAAGTTTGATGAAAGATTCCTCTTTCAAAGGCTTAGTTAAGATATCGACAATCTGATGTTTAGTGGAAATGAATTTCAAAACTATATCCCCTTTTTGTACACGATCATCTAAAAAGTGATGACAAACATCTATATGCTTAGTACGTGAATGATGAACTGGATTCTTAGATAAATTAATTGCACTAGTATTATCACACATTATAGGACATGTGGAACATTCAATGCCATAATCTGAGATAGTTTGTTTCATTCATAAAATTTGTGCACATGTGTCACGCCCCGCTTCCCTAAAATGGAGGCGAGACGTGAAAAGGTCCGCACGAGAGTGGAGCTGTGAAGCCCCAAACCCGATAAGCGTCAATAAAACATAAGCAGGTCCCTGTAACCACAAACGGAACAACCATAATAACACAAGGAGAGACAGAATTAAAATTCTCATATCTCATAATTTGTCCAACATGAAAGTTAAGTCCAACATCCAGAAAAGCCACCAGGCTAAAAGAAAGAGTCTAAAGGCCCAGAACAAGGTCAACAAAAGCAACAACGTAACAAAGTATAGGTGCTACGCACCGACAACAAAACAACTGTCTAAACAAAAGGGAAAACACAACGGAGACACTAGGACTGGTCCCCAGTGTCCACGTACTCCCCGTCAAACACAAGCTCGGGCTCGGCGTCAGCAAACACCTCGTACTCAACAAGGTACTCAGGCTCGGGATCTAACATGTGTCACCCAAAAGAGTAAAGGGGCACATGTCAGCAAGTCTAAAAGACTTGGGCAAGGAAACTGTAAATAAGGCAACTAGCAACCTAGCAGTTATAGTATGCATGACATGTCGGTTATAACATGAGTGCACAAGCAGGACATGGTGAAACAATAAGTACAAGAGGACAATTATCGGGACAAGACAAGAGTAGCCAAGCTACTAACAATCTCAATCAATTCACTAGTCATGTTTCAAGTTGTTTGTAGATGTTTACGTCTTACAGCTGAATGGTTTGGCATTCACGCTGATTGGTCGCTTAACACTACCCCATAACCCAGAGTTTACGCCTTACCACTGCAGTTGCTGATCGGGCAGACTCCCAGTTGATTGGCCGCTTAACTCTTACCCCCAATACCCACATGTAATCGAGCCAGGGTCCCCGCACACAAGCTCAGTAAATGAGCCAGGGTTGCCCCGCACAGGAGCTCACATTCTAGTTCACGATTCATAAGCATTTGGCGTAGGGGTGCACCTAGCCGGAAACAAGCAATTCGGGCATTGGCTATCAACCAACACATGGCCCGCTTCTGGAACACGAGCCAGGAACACAAGCATTGTAGCGAAGCTACGCAATCACGGAAACACTTAAAGAATGCAATGACATGACAATTAATTTGCGTACCGTTAATGGAAATTAAACATGACATGGTAATTGTGCAACATGATAAATGTCAGATCTAGCTTCGTTGTCAAGCTAGTTCCTAAATTTGCGCCTAGGCGAGTATCATTTCGTCGCCTAGTCTCTTTTACTCCTACAACTAGCAAATGGCCTAAAACATGGCCTAAACCCTAAGTGGCAAGTTTCACTTGCCTAGCACCGAGGATGACGATCAACGAGGGTTCGTCCCACGGACGCTAATCTACGGGGAAGTCGCTGTTATGGAGAAACAATCAACAAACAATATTCATTTCATTATGGTTTCATAAGAACACAAATGGGTTATGCTAAAACTAAAGAATCGAGTATTACCGTATAGGAAACGGAAGAAGGATGCCGAGCAACCACGGCGACGGAAGAAACGCTCCAAGGAACCTATGGTTCAGATCTGGAAATGATTGGAGAAGTTTGGAGAAATAGGGTTTTGGGGGATTTTGGGGATTTGATGAGATTTTGGGGAAGATGAGAGGTAGAATGTGTTAAGGGAGAGTTTGGATGATGGATTTAGGGCTTGGGATGAAGGAATAAGGGTTTGAGGTAGAAGGGGGCTCAATGGGGGAGAAACTAGGGTTTTAGGTCGAGATGAGGAAGAAGAAAACGTTTGGAGGGGTATTTATAGAGATTGGTGGCGGCTAGGGCAAAACTAGGGTTTCCTGCACTGCTTAGTCGGTCAAAGAACAACTATTGACCGACTAGTTTGAGAACTAGTCGGTCGGTTGACCAACGCAGACCGACTAAGTGTAAACAGTAGCTCCAGTCAAAAACCTGAACTAAGAGTTAGTCGGTCAAAGAACAACTACTGACCGACTAGTTTGACAATTAGTCGGTCGAGAGATGAACTTAGACCGACTACGAATGAACAGTACTGATACCAAAAATTAGTAATTGAGTTAGTCGGTTAAAGAAGCATTGTTGACCGACTAGTTTGCAATCTAGTCGGTCAACCAACGTTCTTAGACCGACTAACGACAAACAGTAACTCCTGAATAACTTAGAAAGCCCGCTAGTCGGTCCATGAAGGCTTGCCGACCGACTAAATCGTCATCTAGTCGGTCGATTCCCCTTCTTACCCCGGCTAACGTGCACCAAAAGTTCCGATATGGAGCGCGGAGCTCCGGGATCGATTCCTAAGACTCCTAGGCTTGCTCTAACAATAAGATATGACCGATACGAAGCCCGTCACGAATGACTTACTCCGAAATCGACGATCGACGGATGAAACTAAGAAAATACGACGAAACGATCGAAAATGAAAGCTACGGGGACGAAAACCACATATAAGGAGAAAATCCACCAAAACACATAATATAATATAATAAATCTAGATACATGAAAACCAGTCGTTACATCCTCCCCAACTTAAGAAAAATTCCGTCCTCGGAATTTCCCAACACTCACGTGTCCGGGAACAAAAGTGGGAAACGCTCTCACATCTCATCCTCATTCTCCCAAGTAGACTCTCCAGGCAAGCCGTGTCGCCACATCACCCTCACAAGATTAACAACCTTGTTCCGAAGTGACTTCTGACGCCTGTCCAGAATCTGCACTGGCTGCTGGTCATACGTCAAATCTGGGCGAACGGTAATCTCCGAGAAATCCACAGCATGAGATGGATCGCTAATGTATCGACGAAGCTGCGACACATGGAAAACATTGTGAACCCCCTCCAAAGATGGCGGCAAGGCCAAGCAATAAGCTACCTCGCCAACTTTCTCCAGAATGTCAAACGGTCCAATGTATCGCGGGATCAACTTCCCTCGCTTCCCAAAACGAATCACGCCACGATTCGGGGAAATCCTCAGAAACACATGATCTCCCAGCTGAAACTCCAAAGGACGACGTTTAGCATCCGCCCAATGCTTAAAACGGTCCTGAGCAATCCTCAACCTCTCCCGAATATTCCTGACGACCTCCACGGCCTCCATAATCATCTCAGGTCCCAACAGCTCCCGATCACCAACGTCATCCCAACTCAATGGCGATCGACATTTCCTCCCATAAAGAGCGGCGAAAGGCGCCATGCCAATAGACGTCTGGTAGCTGTTGTTGTAAGAAAACTCTACCAGATGTAGGTAGTCCTCCCACGAACCCTTGAAATCCAACATGCACGCCCTCAGCATGTCTTCCAAAATCCGAATCGTCCTCTCGGACTGGCCATCCGTCTGCGGATGGTACGCCGTGCTGAAACTCAGACGCGTACCCAAACTCTTCTGCAAACTCTGCCAGAACTGAGATGTGAACCTCGTGTCTCTGTCCGACACGATACTCACGGGGGCTCCGTGAAGTCGCACGACCTCCTGCACGATTCACGTTACATCACTATCTAAACTAGGAAAAGGAAATAAAAATAGAGAGTAAAAGAATTTTACCTCCATATATCTCCTCGCTAGCGCCTCAGTGGACTGTCCCACTCGGAACGGAATAAAGTGCGCGGATTTGGTCAATCGATCTACGATCACCCAAATCGCGTCATTCTGCTTCGGACTCCGAGGTAGTCCAGTCACGAAATCCATAGTGATGTGTTGCCACTTCCACTCCGGAATCGGAAGCTGTTGTAGCAACCCGGCCGCACGCTGATGCTCCGCCTTCACTTGCTGACAAACCAAACACTTGGCCACACTCCGAGCCACACTCCTCTTCATACCATGCCACCAATAGATCAGACGAAGATCCTGGTACATCTTGGTGCCACCAGGATGCACAGAATACGGCGAACTGTGTGCCTCCACCATCAACTCCTCTCTAATATCCCCAGCTGGCACACACAATCTGGCTCCAAACCTCAGCGAGCCATCCCCATGAATCAAAAAGTCAGTCCGTAGACCGGCTTCCACATGCTCCCGAATCTTCGCCAGCTTTGGATCCTCAGCCTGGCCAGCCTTAATCCGATCCACGATCGTCGACTGTATCTGCATACACATCAACGAAGAAACCTCCCCAGGAAGAACAATCTCAACACCAGACTCGCAAAAATCCTGCTGCAATCTCCACTGCGAGGTCAAAATCATCACCGCGGGAAGCCTACTCAGCGCATCAGGGACCACATTCACCTTGCCAGGGTGATATTGCAAATCAATATCATAATCCGCCATGAGCTCCAACCATCGTCGTTGTCGCATGTTGAGCTCCTTCTGAGTAAAAATATACTTTAAGCTTTTGTGATCGGTGAAGATTTTCACTTTCTCACTCAGCAAGAAGTGCCTCCAAATCTTAAGAGCAAACACAACGGCAGCCAACTCCAAATCATGCGTCGGGTAATTCTTCTCATGAACCTTAAGCTGACGAGACGCATACGCCACAACATGCCCGTGCTGATGCAACACACAACCGAGACCCTTGCCAGAGGGATCACAAAAGATCTCAAATCCACCGCTGCGATCAGGCACAACAAGAATAGGGGCAGTCGTCAACCTCTCCCTCAGAACACCAAAAGCATTCTCACAATCACCCGACCAAACAAAAGGTACATCCTTCCGCGTCAACCTGGTCATCGGCTCAGCAATACGGGAAAAGTCCTTAATGAAACGCCGATAGTAACCAGCAAGTCCAAGGAAACTCCGAATCTCAGACGCAGACGACGGAACATGCCACTCTCTGATGGCCCTAATCTTCTCGGGATCCACTGAAATACCATCTCCATTCACTACATGCCCGAGGAAAGCAACTCTGTCCAGCCAAAACTCGCACTTCGAAAACTTAGCATACAAACGATGCTTCCTCAAAATCTCCAATACCGTCCTCAAGTGCGAGGCATGCTCCTCCTCCGACTTTGAATAGATCAGAATGTCGTCAATAAAGATAACGACAAACTTATCCAAAAAGTCGTAGAAAATCAGGTTCATCAGATTCATGAAAACTGCGGGTGTGTTAGTTACGCCGAAAGGCATAACCACAAACTCATAGTGTCCATACTTCTCCTGAACGCTGTCTTCGAAACATCTCCCTTCTTCACCTTCAGCTGATGATAACCACTCCTCAGATCCAACTTCGAAAACACCCTCGAACCTCCAAGCTGATCAAAAATATCATCGATGCGAGGCAACGGGTATTTATTCTTGATGGTTACCGCATTCAGCTCCCGATAGTCCACGCACATGCGACGCGAACCATCCTTCTTCTTCACCAGCAAGACCGGTGCTCCCCTCGGAGACACACTAGGGTTGACATAACCCTTCTGTAAAAGCTCATCCAGCTGCTTCCGCAACTCCTCCAACTCAGCGTGTGCCATACGATAAGGCGCCTTCGAAATCAGCTGTGCTCCCGGAACAAGATCAATAGAAAATTCTAGAGCTCGATCAGGTGGCAAACCAGACATCTCCTTGGGGAAGACGTCACCAAAATCACGCACCACAGCTGGCCTCTCCAACTCCATCTGCATAGCCACAACCTCCACCGGTCTGGCCCGAAACCTGACAGGACCAAGCGAACTGCTACCACGGCTGAACTCAAATACTGGATGTCCGGGAATCTCGAACACCACCTTCTTCCTCCGACAGTCAATCGTAGCATAGAAGCTCGCAAGCCAGTCCATCCCAAGAACTGCATCATAGTTGATGATGTCGTGGACAATTAAATCAGCGTAAAGCTCATGTCCACAGACCACCAACGAGCAAGAATTGCAACCACGATGCACCGAGACCATGCCATTCCCTGTAACGATATTCCAACTCTTGGGAAGAGGGGACGTCGACAAGGAATGCTCCTCCACGAAGCTCCGAGAAATAATGCACATCGATGCACCAGAGTCAAAGAGGACTCGTGCAGGAAATGTGCACACCAAAACCACACCTAACAAGCAATTTACAATCAAACCCTAGTCTAGCAAACAATCATGTTCAAGCAAACAACACAATCTAGCAATCAAAACCAGCTAGGAAAGTAACAGCTAGATTGAGGATTACCTGCGATAACCTCATCCACAGCCTCGCTCTCCACAGCGATCATCAGAAAAGCCTGCCTCCTCGGCGGAATAGCCTGCTTAAAAGCCTGCCTCTGCGGAACAAGAGCTGCTCCATGTCCAGCAGGAACAGACGCTCGCTGCTGCAACGGCTGTGCTGCAACAGGTGCCCTCCGCAGCTGATTCGCATGCCGACAATCCTTCGCGACATGAGAAGCATCACCACAAACCAAACACTGGCCCAAAAACTTCCTACACTGATCCTTGATGTGGCCAGGCTTACCGCAGAAATGGCAAGTCTTCAGAATAGGCCCTCCTGGCCTCTTGAACTGAGCTGGCTGATTAGGCTTGAAACCAAGCCTAACCACCGCCCTGGCCTGTTCCATAGGCCTCTTCCCAGCACCGGAAACATGCCCTCTCCTTTGACTCAGGTTCAGCTCCTGCCTCCTCGCAGCGACCAGAACCTTCTGATAAGAGTCCAGATCAGAGGAAGACACAAAACTCTGGAGCTCCAAAGCAAGTCCCTGCAGGAACCTCTGAGCCATCTCATCAGCATCCTGCACCATCTTCGGTGCGAACCGACTCAGCCTAGTGAACTCTTGGTGGTACAGGTCCACCGTCAAGCTCCCTTGCTTCAGATCAATGAAGCGCTGCAGCATCTCCTTCCTAGCAGCCTTCGGAAAGAACTCATCATCAAACCTGGACTTAAAGGCAGTCCAAGCTATCGGCTCCACCAACATCTTCTCTTCCGCATCCCACCAATTCCGAGCATTATCCTTAAGTTGCCTCTTCGCCAAATCAACCTATCCAGCCAGGATGATCTTGGCCATCTTCAAATTATCCTCAATGTTCCGAATCCACTTATCGACAGCCAGAGGACCCTCAGACCCATCAAAATATGCGGGACCCAGCTCCCGAAATTGCTTCGCTCCCGGCTCGGAGCGAGGAACATCCGGAAGTGCCCGGGCAGCTCAAGCAAATGGAGCATTCTGAACTTGCAGGAGCACGCCCTGCTGCACTTGCATCATCTGGAGCATCATCCGCATCATCTCTCCGTTGGTGGGTTCCCGCTCAGGCTTCTCATCATGAGGGAGCGCACCACTACCTCCACCACGGGTGAATCGCCTTCCTGCCATCTAATGACACAGAAAACGAAGCAGATTAGACTCATAGCTTATGACTCGGACGTCGAACTTAGTTCATTGGACATTCTAATATTATTATCGTCACTCCGACAATCGCAGTTACAGAAGGACCTGCATGGGCCACCAACAAAACCTGTCACGCCCCGCTTCCCTAAAATGGAGGCGAGACGTGAAAAGGTCTACACGAGAGTGGAGCTGTGAAGCCCCAAACCCGATAAGCGTCAATAAAACATAAGCAGGTCCATGTAACCACAAACAGAACAACAATAATAACACAAGGAGAGACAGAAATAAAATTCTCATATCTCATAATTTGTCCAACATGAAAGTTAAGTCCAACATCCAGAAAAGCCACCAAGCTAAAAGAAAGAGTCTAAAGGCCCAGAACAATGCCAACAAAAGCAACAACGTAACAAAGTATATGTGCTACGCACCGACAACAAAACAGCAGTCTAAACAAAAGGGAAAACACAACGGAGACACTAGGACTGGTCCCCAGTGTCCACGTACTCCCCGTCAAACACAAGCTCGGGCTCGGCGTCAGTAAACACCTCGTACTCAACAAGGTACTCAGGCTCAGGATCTAACATGTGTCACCCAAAAGAGTAAATGGGCACATGTCAGCAAGTCTAAAAGACTTGGGCAAGGAAACTGTAAATAAGGCAACTAGCAACCTAGCAGTTATAGTATGCATGACATGGCGGTTATAACATGAGTGCACAAGCAGGACATGGTGAAACAATAAGTACAAGAGGACAATTATCGGGACAAGACAAGAGTAGCCAAGCTACTAACAATCTCAATCAATTCACTAGTCATGTTTCAAGTTGTTTGTAGATGTTTACGCCTTACAGCTGAATGGTTTGGCATTCACGCTGATTGGCCGCTTAACACTACCCCATAACCCAGAGTTTACGCCTTACCACTGCAGTTGCTGATCGGGCAGACTCCCAGTTGATTGGCCGCTTAACTCTTACCCCCAATACCCACATGTAATCGAGCCAGGGTCCCCGCACACGAGCTCAGTAAATGAGCCAGGGTTGCCCCGCACAGGAGCTCGCATTCTAGTTCACGATTCATAAGCATTTGGCGTAGGGGTGCACCTAGCCGGAAACAAGCAATTCGGGCATTGGCTATCAACCAACACATGGCCCGCTTCTGGAACACGAGCCAGGAACACAAGCATTGTAGCGAAGCTACGCAATCACGGAAACACTTAAAGAATGCAATGACATGACAATTAATTTGCGTACCGTTAATGGAAATTAAACATGACATGGTAATTGTGCAACATGATAAATGTTAGATCTAGCTTCGTTGTCAAGCTAGTTCCTAAATTTGCGCCTAGGCGAGTATCATTTCGTCGCCTAGTTCTTTTACGCCTACAACTAGCAAATGGCCTAAAACATGGCCTAAACCCTAAGTGGCAAGTTTCACTTGCCTAGCACCGAGGATGACGATCAACGAGGGTTCGTCCCACGGACGCTAATCTACGGGGAAGTCGCTGTTATGGAGAAACAATCAACAAACAATATTCATTTCATTAGGGTTTCATAAGAACACAAATGGGTTATGCTAAAACAAAAGAATCGAGTATTACCGTATAGGAAACGGAAGAAGGATGCCGAGCAACCACGACGACGGAAGAAACGCTCCGGGGAACCTAGGGTTCAGATCTGGAAATGATTGGAGAAGTTTGGAGACATATGGTTTTGGGGGATTTTGGGGATTTGATGAGATTTTGGGGAAGATGAGAGGTAGAATGTGTTAAGGGAGAGTTTGGATGATGGATTTAGGGCTTGGGATGAAGGAATAAGGGTTTGAGGTAGAAGGGGGCTCAATGGGGGAGAAACTAGGGTTTTAGGTCGAGATGAGGAAGAAGAAAACGTTTGGAGGGGTATTTATAGAGATTGGTGGCGGCTAGGGCAAAACTAGGGTTTCCTGCACTGCTTAGTCGGTCAAAGAACAACTGTTGACCGACTAGTTTGAGAACTAGTCGGTCGGTTGACCAACGCAGACCGACTAAGTGTAAACAGTAGCTCCAGTCAAAAACCTGAACTAAGAGTTAGTCGGTCAAAGAACAACTACTGACTGACTAGTTTGACAATTAGTCGATCGAGAGATGAACTTAGACCGACTAAGAATGAACAGTACTGATACCAAAAATTAGTAATTGAGTTAGTCGGTTAAAGAAGCATTGCTGACCGACTAGTTTGCAATCTAGTCGGTCAACCAACATTCTTAAACCGACTAACGACAAACAGTAACTCCTGAATAACTTAGAAAGCCCGCTAGTCGGTCCACGAAGGCTTGCCGACCGACTAAATCGTCATTTAGTCGGTCGATTCCCCTTCTTACACCGGCTAACGTGCACCAAAAGTTCCGATATGGAGCGCGGAGCTCCGGGATCGATTCCTAAGACTCCTAGGCTTGATCTAACAATAAGATATAACCGATAGGAAGCCTGTCACGAATAACTTACTCCGAAATCGACGATCGACGGATGAAACTAAGAAAATACGACGAAACGATCGAAAATGAAAGCTACGGGGACGAAAACCACATATAAGGAGAAAATCCACCAAAACACATAATATAATATAATAAATCTAGATACATGAAAACCAGTCGTTACAACATGCTAACCCAGCAGCAATATATTCTGCCTCTGTGGTAGATAATGAAACAGAATTTTGCTTTTTGCTAAACCATGAGACCAAAGAAATGACATGTACCACTGGTACTTTTTCGGTCTGATTTGCAACGAGCAAAATCTGCGTCACTATATGATAATAAATCATATGTGCTAGTTTTAGGATAAAATAGTCCAAAATCAGAAGTATGTTTAACATATCTAATTATCCGTTTTACAGCAGTAAGATGTGACATCTTAGGATCTGCTTAAAAACGTGCGCATAAACAAACTGAAAACATAATATCTGGTCTACTAGCAGTTAAATAAAGTAGAGAGCCAATCATACCTCTGTAAAGATGTTGATCAACACTCTTACCATTTAAATCTTTGTCTAATGATGTAGATGTACTCATTGGAGTATGTTTATCAGCAGAAGTCTCTAAACCAAAACGCTTGATGAGTTCTTTGGCGTACTTTGATTGATGGATGAAGATACCTTCCTTCATTTGTTTGATTTGAAGTCCAAGGAAGTAGTTGAGTTCGCCCATTGACTCATTTCAAATTCCTTCTGCATAATCTTAGAAAAATCTAAACAAAGAGTTTTATTAGTAGAACCAAATATAACATCGTCAACGTATATTTGAATAATAATGATGTCAGATTTTATATTTTTAATAAACAAAGTTGAATCAATTTTACCAATTTTATAACCAGAATTTAAAAGATACCTTTTCAATCGATCATACCAAGCACGAGGTGCTTGTTTAAGACCATATAAAGCTTTCTTTAGTTTGAAAACATGATTTTCTAAATTCTCATGAGTAAAACCAGGTGGTTGTTCAACATAAACTTCCTCCTTGAGAAAACCATTTAAAAAAGCAACTGGTAAAAGCATTCTAATAGATTCAAGACGTGCAACTGTTGCATCGGTTTCTTCATAATCAATTCCTTCTTCTTGATTATAACCTTGTGCAACCAATCGTGCCTTGTTTCTAATTACCTGACCAGATTCATCCAATTTATTTTTGAATACCCACTTGGTACCAATAATTGAATGATCTGTTGGTCTGGGAACAAATTCCCAAACGTCATTTCTCTGAAATTGATGGAGTTCTTCCTGCATAGCAATGATCCAATAACTATCTTTGCATGCTTCATTGATGTTCTTTGGTTCAATGGTTGAGAGGAAAGCACAATGCGCCATTTGTTTTATTTGACGACGAGTTCGTACTCCATCTGTAATATCTCCAATGATTAATTCTGATGGATGATTTGGAACTTGTGCAAATGCCTTAGGAAGATCTGCATTATCTGAAACAGACTCAACAGAGGGTTTAGTAGCATCAATTTCATCAAGATTAATATTATCTAAAGAATTAGATAAAGGTAATATATTCTCTTCATCATCAATGATGGGAGAATTAGATGAGGGGTTTTCATCAAATGTGACATGTAAAGATTCTTCAACTGTTGAAGTTCTTTTGTTATATACTTTGTAGGCTTTGCTACGTGTTGAGTATCCAACAAAAATTCCTTCATCAGATTTTGAATCAAATTTATCTAGTGCATCTTTAGTATTAAGAATGAAACATTTACATCCAAACACTTTAAAATATGATACACGAGGAATGCGATTAAAGAATAATTCAAAACAAGTTTTATTAAGCAATGGCCTTATAAGAACTTTATTCATAATGTAACAAGCAGTTGCTACGGCTTCTGCCCAAAAATATTTTGGTAGATTACTATCACAAAGCATTGTTCTAGCACATTCTTGTAAATTTCTATTTTTCCTTTCTACTACTCCATTTTGTGGATGAGCACGAGGAAAAGAAAAATTGTGTGTAATGCCATTTTCATTACAAAACTTAGTAAAAGATTCATTTTCAAATTCTCCCCCATGATCACTACGAATAGTGACAATGTTAGAGGATTTGATCTTTTGTATCTTTTTGCAAAATATTGAAAATTCTTCAAAAGCATCATTCTTATTTTGTAAGAATATAACCCAAGTATATCTAGAATAGTCATCAACAATGACAAATGCATATCTACTTTTATTCAAAGAGGCTACTCTTGAAAGACCTTACAAATCTAAGTGTAGAAGTTCTAATGGTTTCTTTGTTGAGATAATGCCCTTTGACTTAAAAGAAGATTTATGCATTTTTCCTTGCTGACAAGCATCACAAAAATATTTGTGTTTGAAAGAAATATTTGGCATTCCATTTACTAATTTGTGTTTTGAAATATGTGCTAGATTTTTGAAATTTGTGTGTCCAAAACGTCTATGCCATAAAAGAGATTCATCTGAAGTAATCATTAAACAATGATTGTGAGTGGTAATAGACATGCATAAGATATAAATGTTATTCTTACGCTTACCACGGAATAAAACAGATGACATTTCAGAATCATAAATGATGCAATCATTTTGTTCAAAAACTATTTTGTAATTTTTATCGCATAACTGACTAATGGAAAGTAAGTTGTGTTTCAAACCGTCAACCAGGTGAACATTCTCAATGATAGGCTGATTTGCATTACCAACTGTTCCAGTGACTATGATTTTGCCCTTTTTGTTGTCACCAAAGGTAACTATGCCTCCATCTTTATATACAATGGTTGAAAGTAGTTTGACATTTCCTGTCATGTGTTTTGAACATCCACTATCCAAAATCCATCTTTCCTTTTTAGGTACTTGAAAGATAAAACATTAAGCATAGGTACCCCTTTTTGAGGGTCCTTGGGATTAGATTTTTGGAATCCAAACCCAAGTGGAATTTGGCTTTCTAATGTAATCATCAGAATAAACAATAGAATGCAAATAATGAGAAATATAATAATTTCTATCTTCTAAACAAGAATCCTTAGGAACCCACATACTAATTGTAGTAGGTTTCCTAGGAAATGTTTTAGAAATGTTAGTAACATTTCTTTGTGAGGAAGAAGTAGAAGTGTTTACTTTCTTCGTATATATGAATGCGTGATTCTTCTTTTGTGGTTTAAAAAAGGTAGTTTTTCTATAAGAAGAAGAAGTGTTACAGGACTTGGGTGCATCCTTATGAGAATATCCCAATCCTTGTATATGATTTGCTGGATATTGAATTTTTAGCAAATTATCGAGATTAGTCTTTCCTTTGTTAAATTTATTAACATTGGATGACACCTCGTCGTATTTCATCTTTAGTGATGAAATATTTTTATCCATTTCGGATATTTGTGTATGAAGTTCTAGATTCTTATTTTTGAGAATATCATTCTCTTTACTAAGATCCAAATTTTGAGAAGATGTATTCTCAATATGTATGGAATTTGGTGTAGTGTTTTTAGAAGAAGATAATTCATGATATTTAATAAGGAGATCGTCATTATTCTATTTCAAAGATTTATGTTGACCATTCAACTTTTTGAAACGAGAATAGAGATCTTTCAATGCTTCTAATAATTCTTCATTATTAAAGGAACTTACCTCTTCTTCTTCATCTTGTGCCATAAAGCACATATTAGCACTTTCATCATTGTCATCTTCATCATCTGAAGATTCATCCCAAGTTGCTGCAAATGCTTTCTTCATCTTGTCAAACTTCCTTTCTCTTCTGGATTCATCGTTGTTGTTGGAAGTTTTGAACTTTGCTGTGAGAAGTGGACAATCTTTCTTCATATGTCCTGGCTTATTACAATTGAAGCAAAGAGAAGAATCAGTATTTTTAGACTTATTATTATACTTACCTTTTCGAAAGAACTTTCTGAAGTTCTTGGCAAAGAATGCCATGTCATCATCTGAATCTTCATTATCTGATGTTGTGTTGAAGGCAAGTACTTTCTTCTTCTGATCTGATTCTTCTTTCGCATCTTGCAATGTAACTTCATGTGCCATTAGGTTACCAATTAGATCTTTCATTGATAAGGTGAAAAGATCATTGGCTTCCTCAATAGCAGTGATCTTTGGACGCCATTCTGGGGAGAGTACCTTAAGAATCTTGCGTACCTGATTAAGAGAAGAGTAAACTTTTCCAAGAGCATTAAGAGAATTAATAATGTTAGTGAACCTGGTGTTCATTTCTCCAATCGTCTCTTTGTCTTGCATCTTGAACAACTCATATTTATGAACCAAGGAAGCAATCTTGGTTTC
Source organism: Scilla litardierei (assembly GCA_030789695.1). Lineage (NCBI taxonomy): Eukaryota > Viridiplantae > Streptophyta > Magnoliopsida > Asparagales > Asparagaceae > Scilla > Scilla litardierei. Next base: position 104,627,151 of record CM061132.1, read on the forward strand.
CTTTACTTTATTGGTTCCTTCATGAGTTACCTCGAGTATGTGCCAAATTTCCTTTGCACTTTTGGCCTGAGATACTCAATTAAACTTATGTTTATCCATGGCACAGAATAAAACATTCATGGCCTTTGAATTGTTGGCCTTTGCAGATTTGTCGTTGGCGGTCCAATCAGCAACAGGTGTTTCTGGCTTTGTATATCTTGTCTCTATGATGTCCCAAATCTCATAATGCATACTTTGGAGATGAATCTCCATTCGTATTTTCTAATATGAGTAGTTTGAACCATCAAATAAAGGAGGACGAACTTGAGAGTGCCCTTCAGTATGCTGATTGTAGTTGTGTGGAACGGCGTTCATGTTTGATGTTGAGGAACTTGCTGCCATCTTAGCCTTGCTCTGATACCAAATGAAATTCTAGCCTGTAAGGATCAAATACACTAGAAGGGGGGGGGGGTGAATAGTGTATATTAAAAAATTAACAGTTGCAATTAAAGAGTTACTTCTAATTGCTTAAGATGTGCAGAAAGTAAAGTAAGTAGAAAATGTAAATCAAACGCAAACACAGAGATTTATCCTGGTTCAGATCCTCTTGATCCTACTCCAGTCCTCTACCCCGTAGAGATTTTCAATCCACTATAATCACTTGCCCCGCAAGCACCAACTTACAAAAATGGCGACACTCCCCGTGTCCCAAACTTTGTACAATCTCTAAACAGAGATTCAAACCTGTTAAATAAGAAATAGAAAAACACCTATAGCCTTGTTATGAATTTAGAATGAAATTCAAGTATGGTGTTTTCAAAAGAGACTTCAAGATGTATAAGATATGAAATGAAGAGCAATACTTGAAGTTCTCTGGTTCATAAAAGAAGAGAGAGATCAATCGATTTCTTCTTACAATTATGAACACAAACAACTTTCCAAAATGATGTTGAAAAAAGACAAAATTGCTTCAAGGAAGAAAACTGCAATTTCCAAAAGATCTATGATTAAGAATCTTGAAGTTCTTCCATTCTCATAAGAAGAGAGAAATCTATGGATTTCTTCTTGCAAATGAGAAAAGAGCAACTAAGGCAAGATTGCTTAGAATCAACAATTCTAGGAAGAAATAGAGAAGAAAGTTGTGTGGAAAGAATGAGGGGTATGCCCTCTTATTTATAGTATTTTGGACAGTTATTCTGAAGAAAAATGGGGGGAAAAGGAGTTTTCTACCGTTCAAAAATGGTCTGGAAATTTTCAGTTAAAACGGTCATAAAATCTTCATTAGTCGACTAAAGAAGTCTTAGTCGACTAAAAGTCAAACTTTGAAATTTTTGACTGAAATTTTAACAGTAAGTTTCTGAAGTTGACTGAAGACTACTCAGAAATTTTCAGGTCAAAATTCGAAGAAAAAGTTTTTAGTCGACTAATGGTTGGCTTAGTCGACCAGGACAGAAAAATGTGAATTTTGACTTTTTTGAAAAGGGATGTTTAGGATATGTTATTAGGAACCTAGGACTTAGATGGATTTCATATTCAAGGCTCTGAAATCTATAAAGTATAAAAATACATCAGTCCGTAGATTTCCGTAGATATGTATGATGAGCTTCATGTGAGTATTTGAGATGCCTTTGTGCATGGATTCCTTATCAAGTGATTATTGTCCAAGCGTGGATATATTAGGAAACTGCACATCTGCATAGAAAGAGTGAGTAGCAATAATAATAATTGTCACATCAAAACCATAGTGAATAGAATAGGAAAGTGAACATGGGATTATGAAATCCCAACACTCTGTACGAGTTCTCCTACAAACTTTGTAAGATCGACCAAAATACTCCCCATTTATACCAACACACCATAAAAATCCCAACTTTACATCTAAATCCTAAAATCCTAGGGCTAATCCATTATCCCTAGATAGAACTACTCATGCGTCATAGGAAAATCAATAGAATATTCGATAATAGCAAGAGAATTCTTTATAGCATGCATCAAAAAGATATTCAATAATAAATCACAAAGAAATAACAATGGAATTAAAGAGGACAAAAGTACTTATCTTGATACACGTGAGTGGCCTATGGCGTAGCCTAACTCCTAGAAGATTGTCTCTCCAAACTCTCTTAAAAAAGGTCTAAGCTCCAAAAGGTCCCCCCTTTATGATGGCTACCCTTCAGATATATATTCCCCCCTAAAACCCTAGCAAACAACCCAAAAATCCCCCTCAAAATCATGCCCAAAGCTCAATCTGGACGCAACTTAAGTTCTAGGCACGCGACAACTCGGGTCGAGTAGCCTCTTGCTCGGTCGAGTCATCAGGAAGTCTGGATTCTTCCACAAAAATGTTGCTCTGCCTGCTCGGACCGAGTAGGGTCTGCTCGGTCGAGTAGGTAGCTGCTTGGTCGAGTTGTCAGGAAGTCCAGATTCTTCCCGAAAACCACTCTCTGCCTGCTCGGATCGAGTAGGGTCTACTCGATCGAGTAGGTAGCTGATCGGTCAAGTATGTACCTGCTCGGTCGAGTTGTCACTCTGCTCGGTCGAGTAGATGGCTGCTCGGTCGAGTAGGTGGTCGAAAACTGATTTCGGCATTGCAGCATCAGCTTGCAGAAATTCTCCAGAGCTCATCTGACCTCCGATTGGAACATTCTTAGTGGCGTTGGGACCGTCTTGAAGTATAATATCTGGGAAAAATATCAGAAATATACTAAAAAATCCCAAGTGATAGCAGAATTGAAAAGAGTGCATGGCTGTCATGTTACCAACACTTTGGGTCGCTCGATTCCTTCGCCGCATCATAGCTCGATCGACTGACCTGGAATCCATGAGTCATGGTATTATAGAACCATGCTTTATTCATTCTCCTCTTCTTCGTCCCTTCTCTCTTGTCCCTTCCTTACTCCCCGGCAGCTTTAAGTCACCGAACACGACGCCTCGGAGTTCCGGTGTCGAAGCACGCGCTCTCTCCTCCAATATACTCCAAATAGCTCGATATTCCCTGAAATGCAACCAAACGCTCTTAAAGTACAATAGTTCAACTTGTGAGCGTAAAAGCATATGAAATATGTAATTGAGAAATCATTTTGACGTGTAATCATATAGATAAAACGTGGAATATAATGACACATCAAAATCCCCCAAGCTTGCCTCTTACTCGTCCTCGAGGAAGACAAGTAAGAAGCTAACACTGGAGAGGGATAAAATGGAGATGTGAGGCGGTGGCGTGTAATAGAGACAATGAGTTCAATCTTAAATTCAGAAAATACAAGAACCCAAGGTATGCAAGATCTCGTGAACACACGACAATATGAAATTAATGTTGGAACTTGGTATTTTCCATCCTCTCTTCCATAAGGTTTTGATGTGACAAATCATTAAATTTCATGTTACTAACTCTATCTATGCAGATGTACAGCTACAACGCAAATTCATTTACATCAGCATATGATCAAAGTACAAGGAGACTCTGCAAAAACAACCTTGCTACTCAAATTACGTGTGAAACACGTATCTACGGAATGATGTAATTTTTACTTTTTAGATAGCTTCAGGGCCTTGGTTATATCTTATCATATATCCCTAAAGCTCAAATCTACATCATCTCCTAACTCATTTCGATCCTAAGTCAAAATTCATATTTTTAAGTATTAGCCTACTAGGATTTTTCCTAGCCTACCAAAACAGTTATATTTTGACTTGATACTTTCAGACAAGGATCTATCCGTTATCTATTTCACGTCACCAAAATTTTGTTACCGTTTGTTACCGTTTCAAAATTGGCAGGCTACGAATTTTCGTAGCATGCCAAAATGCTTTTGGGACTGAAACTTTCCAGAACAGTTTCTGACCGTTCTCCAACGTTCCTCTCAGTTTCTGAACGTTGTGCAACGTCTCTTTTAGATCCGTTCACAACCGTTTCTAAAACCTATAAAAGGAGGGGTACCCCCTCTCATTTTTCACACACTTTCCTCTTCTAAATTCTGATTTTGTTGAAAGAAGTCTTTGATTTTCTTAAGTAATTCTGCCATTAGTTGTTCTTTTCTTATTTGTAAGAAGAAATCATTAGATTTTTCTCTTCATTTAAGAACGGAAGAACTTGGATTTTCAACATCACTTTTGGAAAGTTGTTTGTGTTCATAATTGCAAGAAGATATCAATAGATCTCTCTCTTCTTTTATGAACCAGAGAACTTCAAGTGTTGCGCTTCATTACATATCTTTTACATCTTGAAGTTCATCTTCTAAACACCATCCTTGAATTCATTCTCTGAAATTTATAACAAGGCTATAGGTGTTTTTCTATTTCTTATTTAACAGGTTGGAATCTCTGTTTAGAGATTGTACAAAGTTTGGGACACGGGGAGTGTCGCCATTTTTGTAAGTTCGTGCTTGCGGGGCAAGTGATTATAGTAGATTGAAAATCTCTACGGGGTAGAGGACTGGAGTAGGATCACAAGGATCCGAACCAGGATAAATCTCTGTGTTTGCGATTGGTTTAATTTTCAGCACTTGTCATTTTATTTCTGTGCCATCTTTGCAAATATTACTAACATTTTATTTGCGACAATTTTTTAATATACACTATTCACCCCCCCTCTAGTGTATTGATCCTTACAGGCTAAAATTACATTTGGTATCAGAGCAAGGTTAAGATGGCAGCAAGTTCCTCAAACATGAACGCAGTTCCTCACAACTACAATCAGCAACCTGAAGGGCACTCTCAAACTCGTCCTCCTCTATTTGATGGTTCCAATTACTCATATTGGAAAATACGAATGGAGATTCATCTCCAAAGTATGAATTATGAGATTTGGGACATCGTATAGTCAGGATATGAAAAGCCAACAACTCCTGTTGCTGATTGGACCGCCAACGACAAAGCTGCAAAAACCAACAACTCAAAGGCCATGAATGCTTTATTTTGTGCTATGGATAAACATGAGTTTAATCGAGTATCTCAGGCCAAAAGTGCTCAGGAAATTTGGCATATACTCGAGGTAACTCATGAAGGAACCAGTAAAGTGAAGGAAACCAAGATTTCCGTTTTGGTTCACAAATTCGATTTGTTCAAGATGAAGGACCAAGAGACAATTGGAGAAATGAACACCAGGTTTACTAATATTATAAATTCTTTAAATGCTCTTGGAAAAACTTACACTTCTCTTGAACAGGTTCGCAAAATTCTTAAAGCTTTAACTCCAATATGGCGTCCAAAGATCACCGCTATTGAGGAAGCCAATGATCTTTCCACATTAACTATGGAAGATCTTATTGGTAACTTAATGGCCCATGAAGTTACACTACAAGATGAGAAAGAAGAATCAGATCAGAAGAAGAAAGTACTTGCCTTCAATGCAACATCAGATAATGAAGATTCAGATGATGATATGGCATTTTTTGCCAAAAACTTCAGAAAATTCTTTCAGAAAGGTAAGTATAATAATTTTAAATCTAAGAACACTGATTCTTCTCTTTGCTTTAATTGCAATAAGCCAGGACATATGAAGAAAGACTGTCCACTTCTCAAAGCAAAGTTCAAAACTTCCAACAATGATCAATCCAGAAGAGAAAGGAGGTTTGACAAAATGAAAAAGGCATTTGCGGCAACATGGGATGATTCTTCAGATGATGAAGATGATGATCTAAATGAAAATGCCAACATGTGCTTTATGGCACAAGATGATGAAGATGAGGTAAGTTCTTTTAATAACGAAGAATTACTTGATGCATTAAAAGATCTCTATTCTCGTTTCAAAAAGTTGAATAATCAACATAAATCATTGAAACAGAATAATGATGATCTCCTTTCTAAATATCAAGAATTATCATCTTCTAAAAACATTGAAAATACTTCTTCTCAAGTTTTGGATCTTAGTAAAGAGAATGATATTCTCAAAACTAAGAATTTAGAATTACATACACAAATATCCGAAATGGATAAAAATATTTCATCACTAAAGATGAAATAATGACGAGATGTCATCCAATGTTAATAAATTTAACAAAGGAAAGACTAATCTCGATGATTTGCTTAAAATTCAATATCCAGCAAATCATAGACAAGGATTGGGATATTCTAAAAAGGATGTACCCAAAACTTATAACACTTCTTCCTCTTGTGGTAAAACAACTTTTGTTAAACCACAAAAGAAGAATCATGCATTTATTTATACGAAGAAAGTAAACATTCCTACTTCTTCTTCACAAAGAAATGTTACTAACATTTCAAAAACATTTCATAGGAAACCTACTACAATTAGTATATGGGTTCCTAAGGATTCATGTTTAAAAGTTAGAAATAGTTATATTTCTCACTATATGCATTCTATTGTTTATTCTAGTGATTATCTTAGAAAGCCAAACTCCACTTGGGTTTGGCTTCCAAAAATCTAATCCCAAGGACCCTCAAAAAGGGGTACCAATACTTAATGTTTTATCTTTCAGGTACCTAAAAAGGAAAAATGGATTTTGGATAGTGGATGTTCAAAACATATGACAGGAAATGTCAAACTACTTTCAAACGTCAAGTACAAACAAGGAGGCACAGTTACCTTTGGTGACAACAACAAAGGCAAAATCATAGGCACTGGAACAGTTGTCATTGTTGATGATTATTCTAGATACACTTGGGTTATATTCTTACAAAACAAGAATGATGCTTTTGAAGAGTTTTCAATATTTTGTAAAAAGATTCAAAAGATCAAATCCTCTAACATTGTCACTATTCGTAGTGATCATGGGGGAGAATTTGAAAATGAATCATTTACTAAGTTTTGTAATGAAAATGTCATTACACACAATTTTTCTTTTCCTCGTGCTCCTCCTCATAATGGCGTAGTAGAAAGGAAAAATAGAACTTTACAAGAATGTGCAAGAACAATGCTTTGTGATAGTAATCTTCCTACGTATTTTTGGGCAGAAGCTGTAGCAACTGCTTGTTACATTATGAATAAAGTTCTTATTAGGCCATTGCTTAATAAAACATGTTTTGAATTATTCTTTAATCGCATTCCACGTGTATCATATTTTAAAGTGTTTGGATGTAAATGTTTCATTCTAAATACTAAAGATGCACTCGATAAATTTGATTCTAAATCTGATGAATGTATTTTTGTTGGATACTCAACACGTAGTAAAGCCTACAGAGTATACAACAAAAGAACTTCAACAGTTGAAGAATCACTTCATGTCACATTTGATGAGAATCCCTCATCTAATTCTCCCATAATTGATGATGAAGAGAATATATTACCTCTTTCTAATTCTCTAGATAATATGAAACTTGATGAAATTGATGCTACTAAACATTCTGTTGAGTCTATTTCAGATAATGCAGATCTTCCTAAGGCATTTGTACAAGTTCCAAATCATCCATCAGAGTTAATTATTGGAGATATTACAGATGGAGTGAGAACTCGTCGCCAAATAGAGCAAATGGCACATTGTGCATTTCTCTCAACCATTGAACCAAAGAACATCAAAGATGCATGTGAAGACAGTTCATGAATTATGGCTATGCAGGAAGAACTCAATCAATTTCAACGGAATGATGTTTGGGAATTAGTTCCCAGACCATCAGATCATTCAATAATTGGTACCAAGTGGGTATTCAAAAATAAATTGGATGAATTTGGTCAGGTAATTAGAAACAAGGCACGATTGGTTGCACACGGTTATAATCAAGAAGAATGTATTGATTATGATGAAACCTATGCACCAGTTGCTCGTCTTGAATCTATTAGAATGTTATTATCATTCGCTTGCTTTAAAGATTTTAAACTTTTTCAAATGGATGTGAAAAGTGCTTTTTAAAATGGTTTTCTTAAAGAAGAAGTTTATGTAGAACAACCTCCGGGTTTTATTCATGAAAATTTTGAAAATCATGTTTTTAAATTAAAAAAGGCTTTATATGGTCTGAAACAAGCACCTCATGCTTGGTATGAAAGACTTAAAAGTTATCTTTTAAATTCAGGATATTCTATTGGTAAAATAGATTCTACTTTATTTATTAAAAACATAAATTCTGATATTATCATTATTCAAATATATGTTGATGATATTATTTTTGGTTCTACTAACGAATCTCTTTGTCAAGATTTCTCTAAAATTATGCAGAAAGAATTTGAAATGAGTCACATGGGTGAACTAAACTACTTCCTTGGTCTTCAAATCAAACAAATGAAGGAAGGAATATTCATCCACCAAAGCAAGTACTCTAAAGAACTCATCAAACGCTTTGGTTTAGAAAGTTCTGCAGAAAAACGTACTCCGATGAGTACATCTACTTCCCTCGACAAAGATTTAAATGGTAAGAGTGTTGATCAACGTCTATACAGAGGTATGATTGGCTCCTTACTTTATCTAACTGCAAGTAGACCAGACATTATGTTTTCAGTTTGTTTATGTGCACGATATCAGGCAGATCCTAAAATTTCACATCTAACTGCCGTAAAACGGATTATTAGATATGTTAAGTATACTTCTGATTTTGGTTTATTTTATCCTAAAACAAACACATTTGATTTATTATCATATAGTGATGCAGATTTTGCTGGTTGTAAATCAGACCGTAAAAGTACTAGTGGTACATGTCACTTTTTAGGACATGCCTTAGTTTCTTGGTTTAGCAAAAAACAAAACTCTGTTTCATTATCTACAACCGAGGCAGAATATATTGCCGCCGGTTTAGCATGTGCTCAAATTTTATGGATGAAACAAACTATTTCAGACTATGGTATTAATTGTTCCACATGTCCTATAATGTGTGATAATACTAGTGCTATTAATTTGTCTAAAAATCCAGTTCATCATTCACGCACTAAACATATTGATGTACGTCATCATTTTTTAGATGATCATGTTCAGAAAGGTGATATTATTTTAAAATTTATTTCTACTGAACATCAAGTTGCCGATATTTTGACTAAGCCTTTGAAGGAAGAAACTTTTCTCAAACTTAGAAGAAATCTGGGCATTATTAGTGCATCAGAATTTGATATATGAGTATATTCATTTATTTTTTGATTTTTGTGAATTTTTCTATAATTGTTTGGTTACTATTTATTTTTGGCATGCTACCAAATTTCGTAGCATACCAATTTAACCAATTTTTAAACAATTTTTTTTCTGTTCTCTGTTTTGTATCTACTTTGATCCCTGGAATTTGGATTTTTTTAAAAAAAAAACACTTCTCCTATATTTTATTCTCAAATCAAATTTCATATCAAAATTCTTACCCCTTCTCGTCCACTTTGTTGCTATCTGTGTTCTCTCTACTGCCACATGGATACTTCTCCTTTGTCTTTCCCAATATCCCCTGCTTTTCACGTTGGACAAGGCACTGACATTCATTCTCATTCTTCGAACTTTCCATTTTGCACTCTGTACTTTCTCTATTGATTTGGACTTCACAAGAAGACAAAAATTTATTTCTTCTGCCCCTTTTCAAGGCCAAACCACAGTCCAATGATCCTTCCTCCCGTTGGAAATCGGTTTCTAATTTAATATATTCAATTCCGCTACCTAACCTCTGGCCAAAAAAACCGCAACCCAATGGCCACAACCGCAACCCAATTTAATTCGGCCACCTACCCTATTTAATTCGGCCTACAAAACCGTCACTTGGATGTTTCTTATTGGTCCACACCATCAATCCATTTTATCTTTATTTATTCGGGTTGTTCTCTTTGGCATCACGTGAGACACTTCAACTTTGTTTAATATTTTTTTTAACATACTTCACTTCTTAACATTACTTCCACCTACCTCTGACATGGCTTTTATTTGGTCTGACCCTATCTTCTACTTTCAACTTTTTGTTTTGACCAACTCTTTTCTCTTTTTCCCATACACCTAGGCACTTCCCCTTCTTTTATTTTAATTTACACATTATTTAATATATATTTCTTTCCCAAGAGAACTCTCCCTGACATTTATTTTAATATCCCTAGGCACTTCGGCCAGCACATCTCTTATGGCCTCACCATCAACTTCCAATATTTTTTATCTACCCTATTAATTTCGGCCTGTCTTCCATTATTTTTTTATTTTATTTTTTCAATGTACCTCGGGCCTGACATCCATTCATCTCCTTACGCTTTGGGTCTTCATTTTTTTTATGTAACCTCTGGTCACTTCCATGATTCTTTTTATATATTTTTATATGTCCTTCTACTCCCAATGGTTCTTTTGATGCCAACGGGTCTTTTTCAAGCAGTTTTCGCAACCACCGACTGCATCTCTTCCTCTTCTCGCCTGTTCAATTTTTATTCAGTTGTTCCAACTTCTATCAGTTTTAGAAACTGCTGCCACTCCCTATAATGGCCACTGATCGGTTTTCGGGTGTTCCACCTGTTCGGTCCTCTATTTATTTCGTTCCCCTTCTCTTTTATCTTTTCCTATTCTCTGTTTACATTTCTTCCTTTTCTAAATTTTCTTCTCTCCAATCCACCATGGCCGAATCCTCTCTTCCTTTTGCCACCGACCGTCGACTCCCAACTCCCGCGACCAAGCTTCTTTCCCTGGCTCTTCTCGCTCCGCATGCGGCAGGAAGTTCCACGCATCCAAGGATGGCGTCTCTCCATCGCGCAAGACAACCGCTGTTCTTCTCCGTCGCCTTTCTGACAAAGTTTCCGATGGTTTCGCTGGTATACGGACGCACATGAATTCCTACGATGCGACCCTGAAACATTACGCCAAAGTTCTGGATCAGCTTCAAGTTAACCAATCCGAACTTTGTCAATATCCTCCCAAATCGTCGCACCCGCACCCTTCGCTCCTCCCCAGGTTCCTCGTCCTATCATCCTCATTAATTTCCCTGTTTTCCGTTGGTCGCCTCCAATCCATGACTGCTCTGTTGTTTCCTATGAATTTCGGCTATCCTTGCTTCACACATACCTTTGCCTCACCGTCTGTCGTTTGGTTGGTTTTCATGATTCCCGGTTGTTCTGTCGCTGGTTCTGGTTATCTTGGTTGCATTAGCATGTTGGTCGTATATTGGTTGTATGTGGCGTTAGTATGCTGTTTCTGTATGTTGGTCGCTGGTTCTGTACTTCAAAGTTTCTGTATGTTGTTTTAGTGGCTGTTTGTTATATGTCTGTTGGTCTTTCAGATGCATGCTATGTACTGGGCTTGGCCGTTACTTAAGTTGTTTTATCATGGTTGTAATGCTACTATATTATAGTTCTTTTGTGTACTTCGTCTCTCTGATTTGGTGTTAGTTACTTTACGTGTTAGTTACTTTTGTTTCTTCTATGCTCCTTACATAACCTATATCTGTTCATTTTTTAATTTCCTCCATTTTCTAATTTGGCTTGCTACGAATAATCATAGCTTGCCAATTTCTCTTTTCCACTTTTTGTGGATGACAAAGGGGGAGAAATATGCATATATTCAGGGGGAGTCTATATGACTATACTCAGGGGGAGTAACATCAGTAACATAACATCAGTACCATTTTTTTCATGTTAATATATATTGTTAAATTATTAACACTTCATTCACATTATTTACTTCATTATTTGTCATCATCAAAAAGGGTGAGAATGTTGGAACTTGGTATTTTCCATCCTCTCTTCCATAAGGTTTTGATGTGACAAATCATTAAATTTCATGTTACTAACTCTATCTATGCAGATGTACAGCTACAACGCAAATTCATTTACATCAGCATATGATCAAAGTACAAGGAGACTCTGCAAAAACAACCTTGCTACTCAAATTACGTGTGAAACACGTATCTACGGAATGATGTAATTTTTACTTTTTAGATAGCTTCAGGGCCTTGGTTATATCTTATCATATATCCCTAAAGCTCAAATCTACATCATCTCCTAACTCATTTCGATCCTAAGTCAAAATTCATATTTTTAAGTATTAGCCTACTAGGATTTTTCCTAGCCTACCAAAACAGTTATATTTTGACTTGATACTTTCAGACAAGGATCTATCCGTTATCTATTTCACGTCACCAAAATTTTGTTACCGTTTGTTACTGTTTCAAAATTGGCAGGCTACGAATTTTCGTAGCATGCCAAAATGCTTTTGGGACTGAAACTTTCCAGAACAGTTTCTGACCGTTCTCCAACGTTCCTCTCAGTTTCTGAACGTTGTGCAACGTCTCTTTTAGATCCGTTCACAACCGTTTCTAAAACCTATAAAAGGAGGGGTACCCCCTCTCATTTTCCACACACTTTCCTCTTCTAAATTCTGATTTTGTTGAAAGCAAGTCTTTGATTTTCTTAAGTAATTCTGCCATTAGTTGTTCTTTTCTTATTTGTAAGAAGAAATCATTAGATTTCTCTCTTCATTTAAGAACGGAAGAACTTGGATTTTCAACATCACTTTTGGAAAGTTGTTTGTGTTCATAATTGCAAGAAGATATCAATAGATCTCTCTCTTCTTTTATGAACCAGAGAACTTCAAGTGTTGCGCTTCATTACATATCTTTTACATCTTGAAGTTCATCTTCTAAACACCATCCTTGAATTCATTCTCTGAAATTTATAACAAGGCTATAGGTGTTTTTCTATTTCTTATTTAACAGGTTGGAATCTCTGTTTAGAGATTGTACAAAGTTTGGGACACGGGGAGTGTCGCCATTTTTGTAAGTTCGTGCTTACGGGGCAAGTGATTATAGTGGATTGAAAATCTCTACGGGGTAGAGGATTGGAGTAGGATCACAAGGATCCGAACTAGGATAAATCTCTGTGTTTGCGATTGGTTTAATTTTCAGCACTTGTCATTTTATTTCTGTGCCATCTTTGCAAATATTACTAACATTTTATTTGCGACAATTTTTTAATATACACTATTCACCCCCCCTCTAGTGTATTGATCCTTACAGGCTAAAATTACAATTAGAACACATATACACAACAAATAATTAAATGTCGCTCAAATTAAAATAACGTGGATTTCGATAAATGTAATGAACTTGATAAGTGATAAAATGAGAGTAGAGTTATATCATATCATAATTTATCATGCCATATACTAAGTTCACAAAAATAAAACCAATGACCACAACTCATTCTCTAAGCAGTATAATATGTCATGATCAAACGTTTTCAAGCTTGCGTGGTATTTTGTTATGCTTCATGGAATGAATTTAGCAAATTCAATCAAGGTAAGGTATCACCACACTATGACCATTTCAAGACTCCTAGAACCCTACTTTGCCATGTCTTTGTTCCATATAGAAATGGAGATAAGGATATGTGATTTTTGTACTTTTATATTGTTTTGGCTATATAAATATATCATATACATTTTTCTTTCTTTATATACACGAGATAACTCAATATATACAAAAAGCGGCCTATGCATCCCATACCAGACGGTCTTAGGGCATTGGGTTACAAAGAACCCTTAGGGCCTTTTATTCAGGATGTTTGTTTGATTTTTGCATTTTTGGGATTTTTTGCAAACTCATGTAAACGCGATGGAATGCAAAACATGATCAAAGATTATTTATTGGCTATTCGCAAAAGAAAAAGAAAAAGCATAGAATCTAGACATGGCTCGGTTTCTGGAATCGTAATCGTCGCTACTTTGGTTGTCGCGGGGTTATCCTATCTCTTTTGAATCACTAAACATCCATGAAGCAGTAGAATTATCAATCAAATCACGCAGGAGTTAAATGATTTTCTGATTTGATTCATTCATTTTTAGTTTAACTGTTTCGAGAATATGGTTGTGAAACTATGTACTCTACTATGAAAAAGCATATTAACAAAGATACACTAATCAAGGAATCGAACTCTAATCTAACAGATATCGGAGTTCATAAAATAGAAAAAAGTAAATCCACGATATTTCATAGAAAATGAAGCATATGAGACATAAATATAGAAATGTACATGGTTCACATGGAAATTCCGAAGTGTGTTTCACGATGAAGCAAAGTGCGTGCACTATGCGCTCCCCCAAGCTTATGTTGAGTATTGATTCTCTGGATTTGGTTTTGGATGATGAGCAAACAAAAATATCGTATACTAACTGTTTGTGAGCGTAGTTATGGAGATCGTCGCCAAAAGAATACGTACATCAAAAGCGACGTCTCAAGACTTCTTAATACGCGTGATCATGTGCTTGAAGCTTCGTTGAAGCTCAAGGACCATTATTGAAGTCAAGAGTGAAGATTGAAGCTTTGAAGACGGTTCGTCATGTTTTATCTTTTGTCTTCTAGCTTCATAAAATAGAATGTTAAGCCTTGAGTAGGACTTACATTATAATCTTCATTTCGCTCATATCTTAGAGCTAGAATTATCATAGAAGCCATTAGAAACTTTCCCGAAGCTAATCGCTTCTTCCCTCGGCTTCTAGTGCATCTTAGTTTGTTCAAGTAGAAGAACCAACCGACTAGATGACGATCTAGTCGGTCGGCAATTCTTCTTGAACCGACTAGATGTCCTTGCTCATTTCAGCTCATTCCCTGTTGATCAAGTAGTCGGTCAACGAAGGTTTACCGACCGACTAGATGACGATCTAGTCAGTTAGGAAACCTTCTCAGACCAACTAGTTATCATTGCCTTTGTTCAGCCTGAGTTACTGTTTACAGTTAGTCGGTCCAAGAACATTCATCGATCGACTAGTTGTGAAACTAGTCGGTTGGAATTTGTTCTTAGACCGACTAGTGTAACTTGTATTCAGCTACTTGATTTCATCTCTTAGTTGGTCAAAGAACACTCACCGACCGACTAGTTGGCAAACTAGTCGGTTGGCAAGTCTTCTTAGACCGACTAGTTCATATTGCCTGCAATCACTCTTTTGGCTGTCGAGCTGTTAGTCGGTTCATGTTGAATCACCGACTGACTAGTTCATGAACTAGTCGGTCAGTGATCCTTCTTAGACCGACTAGTCTGCTTCAGAATAGAGCCGTTGGAGCATTTATTGCACGATTTTCTCTCCTCTCTCCTCTCTATCCTATATATACTTGAAGGGCTTCTTCAAGGATATCAAGGCTGATCATTTTGAGATATTTGAGAATCTAAGAGGAGCCATTAAACTCAATTCCTAAGCTCTCTCTTCCTCACTAGAATCTCTCTCTCACTCTTATTTCAAAAGAGAGATTCATTGATTGTGAGCCTTCCAAGACAAGGAGCTTGAATCAAGGTCATCAACTCCACCCTAGGCCTCCATTGCGGGTCATCTTCTTGGAGCTAGGGTTTGGTGACATCTTCCTCCTCAAAATCCCTCTTTGCCCTAATTTGGTAAGTATACTCAAGGCATAGGATTTTGTGGTAAGTATTTCATTGTTTCATTTACTTTGTTATTACGAATTGTTCTCTCGGTTGTGAGAGAAGGGTGTGATCCCGGTTTGTGGGAGTCACATGTCATTTGTATGATTTGGTCTTGTGAAGGTTTTTCACAAGAATTTCATAGTGCTAAATCTTGAGTTAGGGTTTCTAACTCAAGTATCCGGAGGGGATTCGGGTGGTTGGGACGTAGGATCACCGGGAACAAGTTGGGGAGACTTGGGTGGATCCGAACCCGTTAAATTGCTTGTTTGCGATTGGTTTCTTTGTTGTCTATTATTTACATTTCCGCATTTCCGCATTATTGGTAGAGTTTGCAAGATAATTAGGAATTATCTTCTTAATTATTTTAAAGTACTATTCACCTCCCTTAATACTTGTGCAGTAGCTTAGTAGGGCATTACATTTGGTATCGGAGCCAAGTCTATAGCTTTGCCTGCCAACGACAACAAGACCGTTCGTCCACCTTCAGATTACAGCACCTTCAGGAACCGTGAAGGAGCGTCTTCGGTGATGGAAGGACAATCCTCAGTCAGGCCTCCTCACTTCAACGGTACCAACTATGGGTACTGGAAATGCCGGATGGAAACCTTCCTCCGGAGTGCTTCACTTTGGAGAGCCACGATGACGGAGTATGTCGAGCCTGCCGAAGAAGATTTCGCAAAGTGGACTACTGCGGAGGTCGCCGCAGAGGTAAATAATGCCAAGGCAATGAATGCCTTGCAATGTGCGTTGGAGCCCGAAGACTTCAACAAGATATGCACATGTAAGAGTGCATATCAAGTATGGAACCAACTCCTCATCTTGCACGAAGGAACGAGTACGGTAAAAGATTCTAAACTCGTTGTCGCTAACAAAGAATTTGAGTTGTTTCACATGGAACAGGGTGAAACTATGAAGGATTACTATGCTCGCTTCGTGGACATATCCAACGAATTGGAAGCGCTTGGGAAGATCAACACCCAAAAGGAGAAATTCGCGAAGATTATCGACAGACTTCCTTCTTGTTGGGAAAAGCGTACCTTCGCCATCGAGGAAGGTAATGATATGAATAAATATACTGTCGTACAATTAATGGGTACCTTGTTGTCTTACGAGGTACGCAAGGAGAGTAAGATAAAGATGAAGGAGAAGATGAAGGCGTACTTGAAGCAAGACGAGCCAAAGAAAAAGGCGATTGCGTACAAGGCCGCTCCATCTACCGATGATGAAGAATCGGAAGAAGATTCGGAAGAAGAGTTGGACATGGAAGCTTTGGCCGATTTGGCAAAGAAGTTCGACCGATTCTTCCGACAAGGTAAGTTGAAGAATAAATCTAAATTTATTTCGACTAATGTCTCCTCTCCCGTGTGTTATAAATGCAATAAGCCAGGACATATCAAGCCGGATTGTCCTCTCAACAAACACAAGGAGAAGTGGAAGGCATCCAAGCACGAAAAGTCGAGAAGGCACAAGAAAGGACTTGTAGGCACTTTCACCGACTCCGACGAGGACTCCTCAAGTGGAGAGTCGGACGATGAAAGAGTGGAGAAAGCACACACGTGCTTCATGGGAAAAGAGGAACAAGCTCAAGAGACCTCCTCCAATGAAAGCGGGGATGAAAGCGAGGATGAAGGCGGTGAGGTAATAATGGACGAACTTAGAGTAGCTAATGAACAACTTTGGAATAAGTTTTCTAATTTGGCTACTAGATTTATTAAGACTAAAAATGAGTTAGATAGTCTTAAAACCTCACCTAAACCTATCATCGTCAACAACGACACCGTTGTTGAAGGGTTGAGAAATGGGACTGTAAATCTCAAATCTCAACTTGAGCATGTTCATATCGAGGATTCGGATGAACATGTGAAAGCGGATTTGACGTCTCAAAACTCAACTTTGAGTATTGAGAATAAAAATCTCAAATCATGTGTTTGCGCACTCACATCGCAAGTGTCCACCTTGGATGCTTCGATGCATTCTCTCACCGAGAAGTATGAGTGCACATTAGGCCGAATTCATGAATTCAATAAAGGTAAGGGCCATTTGGATAATATCCTAAATGACTTGCTTTCGGCCAATCATCACATTGGTTTGGGGTATAAGATGGGAGAGTCATCCAAATCGTCCGCCACCTTTGTTAGGCCAACGTCTGATGCTTCTACTAGTGGGAGTAAATACTCCATGGGTAGTTCTTCTACCAATGGTGCTTCCGCTAGGTACACACCCCCATTTGGAAAGAAACCCACTTTGGGTGGACCTCCAAAGAGGGGTCATGCTTTCATGTATACCATGCCACGTAGGAACACACATCCTACTCCACGTGTTAGCACGTATGATGATTTTTACGCTCCGCATCCACGAGCACGTGCACACCATGTAAGACACACTCATGCACGTGTTCCACTACATGCATATGTTCATTCACATTCTCATATGAATAAGTATCATCATGCACCATTGCATCATATGCCATATGCTTACCCACGACATGCATCACATAGAAATCAACAACGTATGCATGTTCCCAATAGGATTAGGACTCCCAAGACATACACCATTTGGGGTCCGAAGAACACAAGCATGTATAATAAGGATTTGTATGTGCAATCATATATTAATGATATTAATTCAGTTTGTCTCTCCTCGTTTTTCTTGAGAGAGAAGCTCCGAAGGAGGTTTTCGCTAGGGGATCGCCGCCGGCCACTTCTGCGGCTGGCCGAGGCGCTTCGGGCGGTCTCTCTTGTCTGTCTCTTTCTCGTCTACGGAGGCTTGTTCTTCGCTAGACCCTGAGGTTGATCCCTTTGAGTCGATCGGAACTAGTTTTCGTTTCGATTCGAAGTGGATCTCGCGATCATCTTAGCGACTCCTGGCCTTGTGCTCTCGGATCTGTGAGGGCTTGTTTTGATCTCTCCCCCTGCTGTTCGGATCGGGATCTCGGTGTAGATCCTGATCCGGCGGTGAGTCCCTCTCGATCTCAGATCTATTTCATTTTTCTTTGGCTTTTTGATTGTTTTCTAATCGATTCGCTTGCCTTGCCGCTGTGGATTCGTTTTGGTGAATCGTTTGCGTCTATTGAGGCTGGGAGGTGATGATCGGTGGCCTGCTCTGATCGGATCCTGCTTGCGGATTATGGATTTTTGCTGGTCGGATCGAGAACTCGGGTGGAGTTCTCGATCCAGTGGTGAGCGTCGCTGCTTTTGCTTTGGTTAATTTGCGGCGTGTTTTTGTTTTTTCTCATTCCCGTTTTCCTTTGACATGGCTGAGCCCTCTTCTCGTCTTCCCGGAGAGATCGCTCCAGTTCAGTCGGGGGATTGGCACACGGTGAATAGGAGGAGGCGTTACGCCGATGCTAACAATGGGAAGGATCCCAGAGTGGATCATAGGCCGCGTGCTCTGGCAAATGAGGGTGCTCAGTTCAAAGCGGGGACTGGCCCCTCAAGGAACCGTTCATTGCAAGAGAGGAGGATGATGAGACCAGCGTACGAGATTAAAATCAATCCTCTTGCTGTGAAGCATTCTTGGCTTGAAGTATGCACGAACAAGAAGAAGATAGCGGACTCGCTGGAGATGGCCTACATTCCCCCGGGTGTTGATGAAAATGGAGTCCCGATTGTGATGCTAACTGAAGAAGCCATAGATGAAACGGCAAGGTCCTGGGAGAACACTCTTGTGGCGTATGTTCTGGGAGACGTTCCCTTCTTCAGCCAAATGCAGGCTTGGGCTACCAGGTCATGGAAAAAACAAGGTATGTCTATCTTCTCCAGGGACAATGGCTTCTACCTCTTCCGCTTCAAGGACAAGGGCGACTGCGATGCCGTCTTGTATGGAGGACCGTGGATGTTCGACGGCAGGTTGGTGGTGATCCAACGGTGGGCTCCGGATTTGGTGTACGAGCGCGATATGTTGTCTACCGCGCCTATATGGATCCTCCTTCCTAATCTCCCGCTTAAATTCTGGTCCATTAAGATTCTGAATGCAATAACTAGCGTATTGGGTATTCCAATTTGTGTGGACAGAGCCACTGCCTCCATGAAGAGGATGACGTTTGCTCGATGCGTGGTTGAAGTCTCCGCCGAGAACGAACTTCCGCACACTGTCACAGCCTGTGTTGAAGATGGAGAATGCATCGAGCTGGAAGTTCGGTATGAAGGGATGACCCCTAGGTGCTCATATTGTAAATGCTTTGGTCATATTATAAAGCAATGCTCGGCAAATGGTGGACAAACGAGAGCTGGAGAAATGAACTTCGTTGCTCGTCATATTGAATATACCAGTGGAGTCAAAGGCGGAGGGGGAGACATACCGAATGCTGCTGCTGATGCGGGGGATATGCGAAGCTCTGTAAGTGTTCAGAATTCTTTAAATCTGTCTTCGTCTATCTCTGCTTCTGGGGGGGAATTGTAGATTATGTGCATGCTGTTGAAGGTGGTGATAATCCCTCGATGGGAGAAGGAGTGGTTTGTAATGAGAGTGCTGAAGAGATGAGTGGGATTGATGATTGTATTAAGAAGAGATGTCATGCGGAAGGCATGGTTTGTAATCTTGTAATGGGGGGTGAGTTGGGCGATTCGGTCGATGCGGGGGTTATTGACGATGTGAATTGTATCACTAATTGCAAAACTGTGGATGATCGAAGTGGGCGAAGGTCTGGGGGCGACGAGAGTGGATGTATAGGGAATGGAGTGAGCTCTTGTAATGAGGCTGGTTACAGCATCGAGGGGGGATCTTGTAGCAGCAATACCCTTGGGGGGTCTCTTGTAATCTTGCTACTGGGGCAGTTGATGTCGATGCCTGTAAGGCTGTAAACAAGCTGGCTGTGACCAGTTATGATTTGGGATGTAATAGTGATAGGGGCAGCGGTCGTCATGGAGAACCCTGATTCTCTGCGGAGGCACGATAGCGGGGGCAACGGGCACAATGGAAGATGGGTCCTTGACAGGGCATCAGGGGCAGAGTATCCTCCTTCTACTGACATCATGTTCAACCAAGGAGAAACTCACATTGGAGATGCGGGGGGCGAACACACTCAGAAGCGCAGAAGCAGCAAGGTCTTAGACGGAGATAAAAGTGTTGAGCTCTCCCTTTCCTCTTGCACCAGATGCAGCGGCCTTGCTTATGAAGAGTCAAGCACAACTTCGGAGCAGGCGGAGAATCATGATAAGGGGCCTGTTGTCGACAAAGCTATCTTGATGTATAATAGCTCGAGGGCAGCTGAAGGCCCGTGTATAGGAGATAATAATAATGAAAAGGGGAGGGTGGGATCGGGGTACTCTAATGGGCTTTTGGCGCTCGCCAAGCCCCTCACTCCTGCGGGATCGCTGACCTCGCCGCATCTGGATTCGCCCTCCGCCTCGGGTCGTAATAGGCCTGCCATCTCAGCTATAGCTAACCCCCCTCCTTTTCGTAGGGGGGGATCACTAATTGAAAATGTTGTAGATGCCGCAGATTCTGATAATGAACCAAGTAACATGACTATCCCAAATGAAGCCTGGCTTGCTGAACAAGAAGAGTTAAGGCTAAGTAGTAAAGGCAAGAAGAAATCCAACCAACTCAAAATAGGAACAGTTGTTGTTAAGGGGACCCGAAAGAGTTCTAGGATTAATAGGGATGTTGAGCATCCTTCGCCTTCCAAATTGCCATGACCTTGTTCATCTGGAACACTAGGGGGCTTAATAGTACTACTAGGCGTCGTGAGCTTAAAGATCGCTGTTTGAAATATAAGCCCTCTTTTGTAGGGCTTATTGAGGCTAAGGTTACCGAAAACAATGGTCATAGGATTGCCAAATGCTTCCCAAAGAAGTGGTTGACTATCAATAATAGCAGTACCCAGTGTAAAGGGCGCATTGTTATCATGTATGATCCAGATATCTGGACTTGTGTTGTTGATAATATGACGACTCAACACATATACTTGAAAGGGGAGAATGCTGCGGGGTTTGCCTCTATCATCACCATAGTTTACACTGCCAATTCCTACCTTGATCGTAGAAGCCTTTGGAGTGATTTGATCACCAGTGCCAATAAATACAATAATCTTCCCTGGATCTTAGGTGGGGATTTTAACTGTATCAGATACTCTTCTGATAAAGTCGGGGGTCGTATGGTGTCTGGTTGTATGGTAGACGAGTTCAATAATTGCATTAATTCTAGTGGTCTCATTGAGCTGAAAACTGTTGGCAACACTCTGAGTTGGAACAATCGCAATATTGGGCAGAGGCGTATCATGGCTACCCTGGACTGATCTTTTTGTAATAGTTCCTGGATAAATATTCTTCCCGCTTCTTATTGCGAATATGTAGAGGGGGGCACTAGTGATCATTCCTCCCTTATCATTCACACTCATCAGTCTGGGAGCACCGGCCCTAAACCCTTCAAATTCTTCAACTCCTGGCACCTCAGTCCCGAATTCCCCAAAATTTTAAAAGATTGCTGGAGTTTGCAAACCTTTGGTTGCCCCATGATTCGCCTTGTCAATAAACTTAAGAATTTGAAAGGAGAGCTCAAGTCTTTTGGGCTGAAATTCAGAGAGGAAAATAATGTTCTCAAACTTCGTTCTGAGCTTGCTGTTGTTCAGCAGAATCAGTATATCCATTCCTGTGTTGATCTACAGACGAAAGAACGCTCCTTAATTAACCAACTGGCTGAAGCCATTGATGTTGAAGAATCCAACCTCAAGCAGAAAAGTAGGCAAGATTGGTTGAGCCTTGGGGATTGTAACTCTCGCTTCTTCTATACTGCTATGAGGACTAGACAGAGTCGTAATAACCTTAACCATCTTATTTCTTCTGATGGTTCTTGTAATAACACCATTGACAAGCTAAAAACTGAAGCTCCGGATTTCTACTCTAAACTCTATAACCAAGATAACTACTGGAGAATTTTTCCTCGTCTTACTACTAAAAGAGTTCTATCTCATGAAGCTGCTATTTGGGTTGAAAGGCCTGTTGTGGCTGAAGAAGTCAAAACTGTTGTTTTTCAGATTGGGGTTGATAAGGCCCCTGGTCCGGATGGTTACAATGGTTATTTATTTCAGAACTCCTGGGATACTATTGGGAATGATGTTACCATGGCTATTCTTAATTTTTTCAAGACTGGCAAGCTCTACCGCCAGGTCAACCATACCTTCCTAACTCTTGTTCCAAAAAACATCAATGCTTCTGGACTTGGGGACTACAGGCCCATTGCATGCTGTAATGTTTTGTACAAAATTATCAGCAAAATCCTTTGCAATCGTCTCAGCAAAGCTGTTACCGAACTCATTTCACCCAACCAAGCTGCTTTCTTACAAGATCGATTGCTAGCTGACTGTGCTTTGTTAGCCCACGAGCACATTAGGGATTTCAATAATCCTATGGGTTCTAGGGCCTGTCTCAAACTTGATCTGAGGAAAGCCTTCAACAACGTCAACAGGGAATTTATCTACTTCATGCTACATCAAATGGGATTTAAACATAAATTCATCAGCTGGATTTGTGAATGCGTCTCTACCACATCCTTCTCTGTTATGATCAATGGTTCTCCATTTGGTATGTTTCAATCCAATAGGGGGCTGAGGCAGGGTGACCCCCTCTCCCCCTATCTCTTTGTTATTGTTATGGAAGCCTTCTCATTGCTCATGGCTAGAGCCAATGTCACTCGTAGTATCCAACCTATGAAAAGACTTGGCGCTATTACACACCTACTTTTCGCTGATGATCTGCTGGTTTTTTGTCGGGCTAATGAGGGGTCTTTTAAGGGGCTGAAAGATCTTCTCACTACATTCAACCATTTCTCTGGGCTTGATGTTAATTGGAGTAAGAGTGCTGGCATATTCAGCAAGGGGGTCAGGGGGGCCGGCAACCTTGCTGATATCTTGGGCATTAGGAGGGTGCAGTCCCTGACCTCGTACTTGGGTCTCCCTCTCTCAGCCAGGTACCCTAACGCTGCTATGTATGGTCGCCTGATGGACAGATGTAGAAGCAAGTTACAGGGATGGTCTTCGACATTATTATCTATAGCTGGACGTATTGAGCTTGTTAAAACTGTCATCTATGGCATGGTTGCTTTTTGGATGCAGGCCTTTCGTATTCCTAAATCTGTCTTACGCTCCCTTACCACCTTATGCAGAGGTTTTATATGGGGAAAAAACCATACCTGGGCCTGGGATGATGTTTGTGTTCCTAAACAAGAAGGAGGGGTGGGGCTTCGTGGCTTCACTGATCTGAATAATGCTCATGGGGTTAAATTGACTTGGCGAATGCTTACTCATGGGGGGCTCTGGGCTGATTATATGAGGAAGCGGTATTTGAGCAATATGGGTCTCTCTCTGGCTAAGCCCCATCCTATGCAATCTAGGACCTGGAAATTCATTTTGCAATGCCGTAAATTCTCTAAAAAACTCACCCGGCGTATAGTTAGGAATGGGGCTTCCACTCTTTTCTGGTATGATAATTGGCTCCCCTGTGGGGCTTTAAATGACACCTATGAGGTCCCTACGGGGGAGGAGGCTTACACGGTCAGAAGCTACTGGCAGGATACGGGGTGGATTAATAGCAATTCTCTCATTAGTGTGCGACATCTTCTTAATAATGTAACTCTATCCTCTGGGGATGATTCTTGGGCTTGGAACTCCAAATCACCATCCCTCTATAACGCCTAGGCTGGGACCAGGGCTCTAAAACCCTTATTTCCTTTTTACAAGGTGGTCTGGTTTCAGGGGCACATCCCTAAGATGGCTATTTCTTTATTACGAGCTTTCCATGGGAAACTGCTTACCCGGGATAAGCTCGTGCAATGGGGAGTGCCCACTTCACCCTTCTATGTTTTATGTTCTGATAATATTCATGAGAATATGACCCATATATTTTTCGAGTGTAGTTATTCTAACTACATCCTTTGCAGGAGTTTTTTGAAAATGGGGTTCGTATCTGCTTTGCCATCATCTTTGGTAGGGGTCGGGGACCTTATTCTCAAACACTTTCACAACAAAGGTAGCACAGGGAGATTGGCTAAGACAGTATTAGCAGTGATGGTTTGGCACATCTAGAGAGAGAGAAACATGAGAACCTTTGAGGGGACCAGCCAAATAAAGACGGCTCTGTTCGATGATATTGCTGAGGATGTCAGAATCGCCTTGAGGCATATGTGTTGGGATCAAGATGGAGGTAATGCCCCTTTCAACTGGGGGCTAATTGGCTAGGTTTTCTTTATATTGTATTCTGTTGCTGCTTTGTCTCTACGGGTAGCGGAAGGTGTCATGTATCGGTCGGGGTAACGGCGCTTGTGCCTTATCTCTCCATACTCACATCCTTCTTCCACCCTTGGGAGAGTCTTGTACCTATTTTCTGATATCAATAAAGATGCAAAGCATATTCTCCAAAAAAAATATATTAATGATATTATTTTGAATGATGATTATGTTGGGAAATCACGGTCCTCGTGGACTTGGTTTCCGAAGGGTTAGTTTCCTTTGACCCTTCATTGCTTGGTACCATAAGTTTAATTTCATTTTATGGGTACCAATGCAATTGTGGCAAGAATTGGTTTATTTGTTTATTTTTTATTTGCATATTGATCGTGGATGTGCATGTTAGTTTGAGACCTAAATTCATATTGAATTTGAATTTAGTTAGGATATGGGTTACATTTAATTTGAATTTAGTTTGCTAAATTTATTGCCGAACCCATAGGATCCAAATAGATTTTTGGATACCAAAATGATATGTTCTCTAGGTTCAACCCACCATGGGATACCAACCCTACCAACTCATTGATTTGCAAAGTTTTTCATTCAAATGGAGTTGATGGTGCTTAAGAGATGCACCAAAGTAGGGGGAGCTTAATGTTGTAAGTATATTCTTACATTTGATATACATTTGGTATCCATGTGTGTTGATTGCATGCAGTGTTAGAATATCTACATTGGTATCATTTTGTGTCAATTAGTATGCTAGAATTGCATATGCCATTGTTCTATGATGTTCTATCTATGTTTGGCATAACATTTTTGCATGTTACTTTTGGTATCATTTTTCTACATTTGGTTTTTCACATTGGACTTTTGTCTCTGATGATTGATTTCGTCGCTCGACGATTAACTTGGTTAAATAGAAATTCTTTCTATGAAAACATAGAATTGTTTTCCATGCACTTAATTAACCAAGAATGTTGATATTGGAGAGTATGTTCCAAAACTCAATAAGTGAAATTGTTTTGAGTTTTGATGATTTCGTTTTTCGATTTTCACCTATGGTTTGATGATTTCGTTTTTCGATTTTCGCCTATGGCTTGATGATTTCGGTTCTCGATTTTCGCCTATGGTTTGACGATTTCGTTTTTCGATTTTCGCCTATGGTTTGATGATTTCGCATTTCGATTTTCACCTATGGCTTGATGATTTCGTTTTTCGATTTTCGCCTATGGCTTGATGATTTCGTTTTTTGATTTTCGCCTATGGCTTAATGATTTCGTTTTTCGATTTTCGACTATGGTCAAGTTGGCACGCTTTGAGTTTCTTCGGTATTTTACATTTGGTATTTTACTTTGGTGTCATTTGGACCGTGGTCGTATTCTTAGACTCTCATGCTTTTACTTTTAGCCGTTGTAATCTTGTCGTTGATCTCCTCCCGCTCTTTTTGCTAATGCCAAAGGGGGAGAGAATTAATAATAATGACAATGTGCTAATTGATATCAAAGCAATTTACCATGAATCTAATTTGATATGTTAGATTTAGGGGGAGTTAAGATATAAAATGGATTTAGAATCCTAAATTGCAATAATAGGATTCATATTTTATATTTCCCTCGTCTGCTTGATGCGTATGAATATTACTGAATACGGAACTAACATGTCATCAATGCAGGGGGAGTAAGTAAATTTCTCTTGAATCATTATTATTGATTATTATTTATGTTGGTTTGTCTTCACCAAAAAGGGGAAGAATGTTGAGTATTGATTCTTCGGATTTGGTTTTGGATGATGAGCAAACATAAATATCGTATACTAACTGTTTGTGAGCGCAGTTATAGAGATCATCGCCAAAAGAATACGTACATCAAAAGCGACGTCTCAGGACTTCTCAATACGCGTGATCGTGTGCTTGAAGCTTCGTTGAAGCTCAAGGACCATTATTGAAGTCAAGAGTGAAGATTGAAGCTTTGAAGACGGTTCGTCATGTTTTATCTTTTGTCTTCTAGCTTCATAGAATAGAATGTTAAGCCTTGAGTAGGACTTACATTATAATCTTCATTTCTATCATATCTTAGAGCTAGGATTATCATAGAAGCCATTAGAAACTTTCCCGAAGCTAATCGCTTCTTCCCTTGGCTTCTAGTGCATCTTAGTTGGTTCAAGTAGAAGAACCAACCGACTAGATGACGATCTAGTCGGTCGGAAATTCTTCTTGAACCGACTAGATGTCCTTGCTCATTTCAGCTCATTCCCTGTTGATCAATTAGTCGGTCAAAGAAGGTTCGTCGACCGACTTGATGACGATCTAGTCGGTTAGGAAACCTTCTCAGACCGACTAGTTATCATTGCCTCTGTTCAGCCTGAGTTACTGTTTACAGTTAGTCGGTCCAAGAACATTCATCGACCGACTAGTTGTGAAACTAGTCGGTTGGAATTTGTTCTTAGACCGACTAGTGTAACTTGTATTCAGCTACTTGATTTCATCTCTTAGTCGGTCAAAGAACACTCACCGACCGACTAGTTGGCAAACTAGTCGGTTGGCAAGTCTTCTTAGACCGACTAGTTCATATTGCCTGGAAATCACTCTTTTGGCTGTTGAGCTATTAGTCGGTTCATGTTGAATCACCGACCGACTAGTTCATGAAGTAGTCGGTCAGTGATCCTTCTTAGACCGACTAGTCTGCTTCAGAATAGAGCCGTTGGAGCATTTATTGCACGATTTTCTCTCCTCTCTCCTCTCTATCCTATTTATACTTGAAGGGCTTCTTCAAGGATATCAAGGCTGATCATTTTAAGATATTTGAGAATCTAAGAGGAGCCATTAAACTCAACTCCTAAGCTCTCTCTTCCTCACTAGAATCTCTCACTCACTCTTATTTCAAAAGAGAGATTCATTGATTGTGAGCCTTCCAAGCCAAGGAGCTTGAATCAAGGTCATCAACTCCACCCTAGGCCTCCATTGCGGGTCATCTTCTTGGAGCTAGGGTTTGGTGACATCTTCCTCCTCAATATCCCTCTTTGCCCTAATTTAGTAAGTATACTCAAGGCATAGGATTTTGTGGTAAGTATTTCATTGGTTCATTTACTTTGTTATTGCGAATTGTTCTCTCGATTGTGAGAGAAGGGTGTAATCCCGGTTTGTGGGAGTCACATGTCATTTATATGATTTGGTCGTGTGAAGGTTTTTCACAAGAATTTCATAGTGCTAAATCTTGAGTTAGGGTTTCTAACTCAAGTATCCGGAGGGGATCCGGGTGGTTGGGACGTAGGATCACCGAGAACAAGTCCGGGAGACGTGGGTGGATCCGAACCCGTTAAATTGCTTGTTTGCGATTGGTTTCTTTGTTGTCTATTATTTACATTTCTGCATTTCCGCATTATTGGTAGAGTTTGCAAGATAATTAGGAATTATCTTCTTAATTATTTTAAAGTACTATTCACCCCCCTCTAGTACTTGTGCAGTAGCTTAGTAGGGCATTACAGCTTAAACATCACACTGTCCTCAATGTGTGTATGATATAAATAGAGGACAACGACAAGATAGGGGGGCCACTCAAGAAAATAGTCTCTCTCCTCCAATCTTAAACATCACATTAAAATTGGGGAGAGAGGCGAAATAAGCGCCAAATACAAGGGTGGGCATGGATGATAAATAGTGGGTTGGATGCAAAAGATAATTGAGCCATCATATGTGGTGAATTTATTAAACTAAGAAAGCATATAAAAGCCTATACGGTCCTCTCACTGCCGAGAGGATTCGTGTTTATTGAAAGCATAAAATACTACACTACTGGATTGATATCACATATAGCAAAAGGCGGATCCAATATCTTTGCTGGTGCAGGCAACTGTTCCAACTGCTCCTTCTGCGGCTCTGCTAGGTGTGTGTGTCCACAGACTCCATCAGATTCCAGCAATGCGGCTCCCAGCATCTCCCCAATGACTCCACCTGTACCCTGCAAGAGATAAGCCACATCAATCTGATGTGGATAATTCTTCCCTAAAATAAATACATTCCAAAGAGGGTCATCAACACAAGTATTTAAAATTAAAGACGATTGACGACACTTCACTAGAAATAAATCTCTACTCTCGTGCACCACGTCGATTAACTCCTCGTTGTTCGCCTCAGGTTGTTCAGGTAGCTTTGGCATATAAGCGTGTGTCTCATCTGGCAACTCATCATCATCGTCAGACTTATCCCGTCGCACCTCCTGATCATATTCAACAGCATCCATGTGTGCTAACTCCTCGCTCTCCTCCTCGTATACGTCCTATCGTACCTCTTGATCATATGTATGTGTATCCTACAAAAGGTGCAATGAGTCATCAAAATCTGAATCGTAGTAAACATCATACACGGGAAGGGAATCAAATGTAAAGGGCAAGGGAGTGAAGAGATCTCCCTGAAGTGGGGCCAAAAGCTCTGTGGGGTAGTCCTTGGCGTCAGTGGAAAGGTGGTCCTCTGAGGGATGCTCAGCCTCTGTAGAAAGTGGAGGTGGCTACGGTAGCTCAAAAGGAGGAGGGTAATGCTCGGGATCCTCATGAATGGTGTCATGTGTTTATATTTTATATATTCACGCATGTATTCTCCATAATTTCCCGTTGTTTTTCGTTATCTCGACTCCGTTCCTTTGCGTTTTGAGTTCCTTTTTACTTTTGTTGTGTTTGTGTGCTTTTGTAGGATATTGCTAGCGTAGGGGACATACAAGGCAAACATCATGAGTCCCTGGAGCAACGGGAGTTGTTGCACAAGACCCTGAGAGCCAATCATCAAGATAAACCATATATCAGCTCTCAACCGATCGGGTGGACAGATCCACCCGATGGTTCATGCGGCCGTATCAGTCCCGAGGAAGAGGCAACTCCACCCGATCGGTTCAGTGATCAGGTGGATGTGACACAGTACGCTGTTTTAAGAGCCAAAGCTCACCCGATCGGTTGACTTGTCAACCGATCGGGTCATCTGTAGCTGCTGCTTCCTATGCTTGAGAACCCGAAGACTCACCCGATCGGTTCAGCGTTCGGGTGAAATTTATCAGAAGCTGAAGACCAAATTTCTCGTCGTTTCACCTGATCGGGTGAAGTCTCATCCAATCGGGTGAACATCTATTTTTGTCTTTTAGTGGGAATATTCCCTGGCATCTTGCCAAATTGTATATATAGAGCTAGGTTTTCCCAGAAACGTGATCCCTATTTTTAAAGTTGTTTTAAGGGATTTTTGGCAGCTTTGAATTAAACTCTATTTGTAAGTTCCTTGATCGTTCTTATATTTTAATATTGTGTTTATATTTCTATTTGCTAGGGTAATTGACATCCCCCGCTTTTGCGCGTGTCAGATGTGTGCAATATATTATTGGGGGCGTGAGAATTAAATATTTGTAACCGCAAGCGCATGGTGTTGTAGTGTGGCTTGGGGGTCGAACTCAGGGAGGCGTGGTTGTGCTTGTGTCAAGAAGGATCGGATTCACCCCATGGGCAAGCTAGCCCGAATCGGATGATGGGTTGTCACAGAAAATAGAATGCGAGGGATAAACAATATAAAGGGAAAACCCGGGACTTCGGTTTCCACCCTATCGTGCGATTCTCGCCGATACGGCCTACGGGTAGGATAACGATCGAAATTAGGGTCTAATGGTGAGACGTTGCCTCTAAGAGTGATACCAGCATCCCATGGGCCAGATATTCCTGTCAGTGCCCAGGATGATATGCCGGACTTCTCGGGTTCGGTCAGTGGGCATTCCCATGTCCATTAACACTGACCGACTCTGGGAGCACTAAGCTCGCAACGATAACTCCCAACGCCTCATCCTGCCGCTCCCGCGTGCTAGGATTCGACGTCTACGCTTAGGGCGTGAGCTATGGCTAGGGAGTCAACCGCCAAGTTTATTCCCCCTTGGCCCAACAGTCAAAGGCGTTCTTTTTCCTGCCGATGACAATAAAACACCCCGCCTAACCGGTAGATTCCTAATCCTTATCGATTTCCTAGTCCTATGGACGCATCGGGGAGAACCCACGAAGGGGTTTCCACCAAAATCCCAGATTTGGGAACTACTCACACATACTTACTAAAAAGCGATCTAAATCAAAATCGACCGTTAAAACATGATCAAGCGATTGGTAAGCAGTAAGAGAAATGCTAATTGTTACGACCCAAAGATCGTAGGTGTCCCACCCGAATCCGCCCACATGACCCATGGACTCTCCGCCTCGTGAAAGGGTCGCTACCCCGAAAATCCGGAGCAATATGGAGACGGGCGCGCCTTGTAACGTCCCCCGACCCGGTCGAGGCGAACAACCACAGCCGCTCGACCCACCGAGGGTAGCGCGCTTGGGGACACCTGGGTAGCGCCACCGGGCCTACTGACAGGCACGGACGTATCCTTCCGCATCGGCGGACCGTAGCCCGTGACCGATCGGGGGGGCGCGGCCGAGCCGGACAACCCCCGATCCGAACGACCCGCCCGATTCCCGTGAACCGCGGCGCCTAGGGTGATACAGCCCAACCTTTAGTCCGTCGCCAACGACAAACAACCTAGGATAAGGACACAACTGACACATACGTCACCCGACTGACTGACAAAGTGCCCCCTGACGGCTGAGCCGACTGACGGTCAGCGCTTTCGGCCCTGACACCCTGACAAAAGCACCGCCTGGCCGTTGTGCCGCCTGACAAAAGCGGGTCAGGAACTCCTGTTCCCGACATCCTCGTCCGAAGCCTCCGCTGATAACTGAGCCAGCTCAACACGTCAAGTCAGCATGCCAGATCAGCCTCGCCTAGTCATCTCCCGACAGGTATAAATACCCCCTCTCCCCTTACGGCGAGGGGGTTGAAAAATTCTCTCTTAATCTATCATTCACACACGAGAACAAAGGTCGTCCATATCTTTGTTCTCCCACTTATAGCTCGCCACGTACGGTTGGCGCACCGTTAGTCCGGCCGGCGTGTCTAGCCCCCGTTTTAAGTCCTATTATTGACTTAGGCATCGGAGGGGCTAAGGGTTGAACCCCAACCCGGCCCTTCTGACGAGTTGTTCATGCTGCAGGAAAGCTCGCCCCTTGACCATCGTCAACTTCGGCCTCGCACCATCCAATCTCCCTCCGCCGCATCCGGTGAGATTCGTCCCCGCGGTCACCACCGGTGACGGATACAACCTCTTCATCCCACCAATCACCTGTAAAACAGCCTACCTAAACCCTCTTTTCCATATAACCACCGTGCCCTTGGTTCCCCATAATACAAATTCATTGTACGCGAGTTCCACCTCGTAACAATTGGCGCCGTCTATGGGAACGAAGGGTCACACCCATGTTAGACTCCATGCCGATCTCGCGGAACCCTGACCACGACAAAGATCCCGTGGGTCAGGAACCGCTCTCTCTACAAATCACCCCGGCGTCCGACCCCCTTCTGGGGATGGGCACCGAAACTGAACATACTTCAGCCCACGCCGTCCTGAAGAGCTTCGAGGCCGTCACTCAGGCCAGGGGAGGCTATCAGACGGCTGGAACGGAGCCTCCGCCCGACCCCTCAGAGCCCCAGAACGTGAGGCGGAACCTCCACCTTCAGTTCGAGGAGGAGGGGGAGAACAGGGGGCTCGCTGAGGAGATTACGGCCCAGCAAAGGCTCCTGGAAGAGGAGATGGAAGTTGCGCGGCGGTGGAGGCACCTGGGGGAGGCGGCCGCCGCGCAAAGGCGTTTGGACGAAGCGGCCGAGACCGCCCGAAGGGCCTACCAGGACGAAGAGGCCGCTCGCCGCCAACTCCGCCTCATCGTCGCAGAGCGAGAGAGGCTAAGGAGAGAGAACAGGAGAAACCGAGAAATCCTTGACGAGACGGCGACGGGTCGGCGGCTCGGGGACGGGCGGGACCCGTTGCTGAACAGGTCCCCACCCGGAGGAGGCAGCCCGCATCGCCTGCACCACCCCTCCAATACCCTGCACGAGGAAGCCGTTTGTCGACAACTACGCTTCCTCACCGCCGAGCACGAAAGGCTCCTTCGGGAGAATCAAGAACGGATGGAGGCCCGAGGGGGGCTGGCCGGGAGGCGCTGGCGCTGGGAGAACCGTAGCCCGCAACCCGTCGAATCCTCGGCCCAAGGAAGGAGCCCCGCCAGACGACCGTCGTGCTACTCCCCGGGGCCGGAGGACCGTCGGCAGCCGAGGCGCGACCGAATCCAGACCCCCGAGTGGCGGAGAGGGGATGCGCCAGATCACCCTACCTATCCGGAGGAGGCCACGCCGCTTGCACAGTGGATCACGTCCGCCCCAAGGCCCATAAGGTTCAAACCCCCTCACTTGGCCACGTACAATGGGAGAGGCGACCCCCTCACGCACGTGCAACAATACCGGGGGGCGATGGAGGCGCATGATGTGGATGAGGCGTTCCTATGTCTACATTTCTCCCAAAGCCTGAGGGACACAACGTTGGACTGGTACTTTGGCTTGCCCGCGAGATCCGTTGGGAGCTTTGGCGAGCTGTCCCACAAGTTCTACCAAGAGTTCCGGGCCGAGCGGACGAAGAAGAAGCCCTTAGACTATCTCAGCACGATAGTCCAAGGGGAGGGAGAGACAACGGGTAGATACCTTCGCCGCTTTCAGGAGGAGAGACGGGCGGTGGTGACATGCGGCGATTAGGTGCTTATGCTGGCCTTCAAAACGGGGTTGCGGACTCGGAGCCTCCACAAATCCCTGCTCCGGGACCCGCCGACCGACTATGAGGCGTTGGTTGCTATGGCAGAGAGGCACGCGTTGGCCGAGGAGACTCTCGGTGCAAAGGCCTTATTCCCCCCGGCGAAACCCTCCCAAGGCGAACCCAGGTCACACCCTCGGCCGAGGCAAGAAGAGGGGCACCGTGGTCGCGACCAGCTGGCATGACCAAGGCGGGAACCGCCCGCAAGATCGCCCTGGCCCGGTGCGCGAGTTCGCTCCGGCACAAGGGCTCCCTCGAGTCGTCCCGAGACAAGAAGGCCCCCTATGGGCGCATTACACGCAACTCAATGCTCCCCTGATCGAGGTGATGGCCGCGGCCACAAGAGCCAGACTGCTGCCGGAGCCACCCCGAGAAATGAAGTCGGACCCAGCCCGGAGAGATTTTAAAAAATACTGCCGGTACCACCGGGACCATGGCCACGACACCGACGAATGCTTCACCCTCAAGAGGGAAATCGAGCGGCTGATCCAGGCGGGCCATCTGGGGGGCTTCGTCGGAGGCCGGAGACCGGACCAAGAAGAGGGAAACCATCGAAGGGCACGGAGGGCGGACCCTCCTGCAAACGGCGAGCGGGAAGAGCTTCACCCCCCGAAACCCGTCATGCGCATAAACACGATATGCGGCGGGCCATCTTCCGAAGGGGCATCGTCGTCAAGCAAAAAGGCATACGTGAGACAAGTGATGACGGCTGGCCTTGGAGGGGACCAGAGAGGGAGAAGGATGGCCTACCCTCCCATTACTTTCAGCGACGAGGATCTAGAGGGGGTCGAGCAGCCCCACGACGACGCCATCGTCATCGAGGCCCAGATTGGGACGGCCATCGTCAGCCGCCTCCTGATCGACACAGGGAGCTCCTGCGACATCCTGTTCATGTCCACAATCAAAAAGATGGGGTTAAGGCCAACGGACCTGAGACCCTGTACCGGACCCCTCGTCGGCTTCACCGGTCACTCGACCCCCATCATGGGAGTGATCACGTTACCGATAACCCTCGGAGAAGAGCCACAAGTCGTCACTTGAATGACGCTGTTCGTTGTGGTCGACATTACGTCGGCGTACAACGGGATCATAGGACGACCTTACATGGCGGCCATCGGAGCGCTCCCCAGCCTTCTCCACCAGATGGTCAAGTTCCAAACCCCCCGGGGGGTAGGGATCGTACGGGGAAGCCAGAAGCTGTCTAGAAGCTGCTATGTGGGGTCGACCAAGCACAAGAGACCAGAGATGAACCTGAAGATCGAATCACCCGGGCGGAGTTATGACCCCTACCATCCAGAGTTAGCTCCAGCCGATGCCACCGTAAAGAGGAACAGGACCAGCCGCCCCCCAGAGCCCCCCCTGAGAAGGACGGGCTAGTCACTCTAAAGGACGTGGAGCGCCGGACGTGGTATAGCCGGAAACTGTAAGTCATGAATGAAATATCGTGTTCCCTTTCGTATCTTTGAATTTCGCCTCTTCTACATGAAAATTTCAGTTCAAACCTCTCAAAGACTCCGGGGCAGGACCAATCCTCGCCACCCAAACCGGAGAGGGGCACGGGTCGAGCTGCGTACTCGCTCTCCCCCAAAGAAGACCTCCGGGGCAAGTTCACTGAGCTTGGCCACCCAAACCGGAGCGCCATATGCGGGGTAGGCGACGGCCCAATACCCGTCCGACTATAGAGGCTGCGGGGAGGCGACGGCCCAATACCCGCCCTCTCAAAGACTCCGGGGCAGGACCAGTCCTCGCCACCCAAACCGGAGAGGGGCACGGGCCGAGCTGCGTACTCGCTCCCCCCCAAAGAAGACCTCCGGGGCAAGTTCACTGAGCTTGGCCACCCAAACCGGAGCGCCATATGCGGGGTAGGCGACGGCCCAATACCCGTCCGACTATAGAGGCTGCGGGGAGGCGACGGCCCAATACCCGCCCTCTCAAAGACTCCGGGGCAGGACCAATCCTCGCCACCCAAACCAGAGAGGGGCACGGGCCGAGCTGCGTACTCGCTCCCCCCCAAAGAAGACCTCCGGGGCAAGTTCACTGAGCTTGGCCACCCAAACCGGAGCACCATATGCGGGGTAGGCGACGGCCCAATACCCGTCCGACTATAGAGGCTGCGGGGAGGCGACGGCCCAATACCCGCCCTCTCAAAGACTCCGAGGCAGGACCAGTCCTCGCCACCCAAACCGGAGAGGGGCACGGGCCGAGCTGCGTACTCGCTCCCCCCAAAGAAGACCTCCGGGGCAAGTTCACTGAGCTTGGCCACCCAAACCGGAGCTCCATATGCTGGGTAGGCGACGGCCCAATACCCGTCCGACTATAGAGGCTGCGGGGAGGCGACGGCCCAATACCCGCCCTCTCAAAGACTCCGAGGCAGGACCAGTCCTCGCCACCCAAACCGGAGAGGGGCACGGGCCGAGCTGCGTACTCGCTCCCCCCAAAGAAGACCTCCGGGGCAAGTTCACTGAGCTTGGCCACCCAAACCGGAGCTCCATATGCTGGGTAGGCGACGGCCCAATACCCGTCCGACTATAGAGGCTACGGGGAGGCGACGGCCCAATACCCGCCCTCTCAAAGACTCCGGGGCAGGACCAATCCTTGCCACCCAAACCGGAGAGGGGCACGGGCCGAGCTGCGTACTCGCTCCCCCCCAAAGAAGACCTCCGGGGCAAGTTCACTGAGCTTGGCCACCCAAACCGGAGCGCCATATGCGGGGTAGGCGACGGCCCAATACCCGTCAGACTATAGAGGCTGCGGGGAGGCGACGGCCCAATACCCGCCCTCTCAAAGACTCCGGGGCAGGACCAATCCTCGCCACCCAAACCGGAGAGGGGCACGGGCCGAGCTGCGTACTCGCTCCCCCCCAAAGAAGACCTCCGGGGCAAGTTCACTAAGCTTGGCCACCCAAACCGGAGCGCCATATGCGGGGTAGGCGACGGCCCAATACCCGTCCGACTATAGAGGCTGCGGGGAGGCGACGGCCCAATACCCGCCCTCTCAAAGACTCCGGGACAGGACCAATCCTCGCCACCCAAACCGGAGAGGGGCACGGGCCGAGCTGCGTACTCGCTCCCCCCAAAGAAGACCTCCGGGGCAAGTTCACTGAGCTTGGCCACCCAAACCGAAGGGCCATATGCGGGGTAGGCGACGGCCCAATACCCGTCCGACTATAGAGGCTGCGGGGAGGCGACGGCCCAATACCCGCCCTCTCAAAGACTCCGGGGTAGGACCAATCCTCGCCACCCAAACCGGAGAGGGGCACGGGCCGAGCTGCGTACTCGCTCCCCCCAAAGAAGACCTCCGGGGCAAGTTCACTGAGCTTGGCCACCCAAACCGGAGCGCCATATGCGGGGTAGGCGACGGCCCAATACCCGTCCGACTATAGAGGCTGCGGGGAGGCGACGGCCCAATACCCGCCCTCTCAAAGACTCTGGGGCAGGACCAATCCTCGCCACCCAAACCGGAGAGGGGCACGGGCCGAGCTGCGTACTCACTCCCCCCCAAAAGACCTCCGGGGCAAGTTCACTGAGCTTGGCCACCCAAACCGGAGCGCCATATGCGGGGTAGGCGACGGCCCAATACCCGTCCGACTATAGAGGCTGCGGGGAGGCGACGGCCCAATACCCGCCCTCTCAAAGACTCCGGGGCAGGACCAATCCTCGCCACCCAAACCGGAGAGGGGCACGGGCCGAGTTGCGTACTCGCTCCCCCCCAAAGAAGACCTCAGGGGCAAGTTCACTGAGCTTGGCCACCCAAACCGGAGTGCCATATGCGGGGTAGGCGACGGCCCAATACCCGTCCGACTATAGAGGCGGCGGGGAGGCGACGGCCCAATACCCGCCCTCTCAAAGACTCCGGGGCAGGACCAATCCTCGCCACCCAAACCGGAGAGGGGCACGGGCCGACCTGCGTACTCGCTCCCCCCAAAGAAGACCCCCGAGGCAGGTTCGCTGAGCCTGGCCACCCATACCGGAGCTCCGTGTGGGGGGTACGCGACGGACCAATCCCCGCCCTCCCCAGAAAGGGCCTGTCACCCCTCTCTTCAAACCTCGAGAAACGAATCAGGGTCCGCGAATCAAGGCAACCCAACGCGGAGCAATCCCTGAGGAGTAACGCCTGACACCCATAAAGCCGACGCCCGAAATGACTTATCCAACCCAAAAGGACACTCGGGACGAACGCCACTGACAAACGGCACGCCTGCCAAGAAACGGGGGCGTAGGAGTCACATCATACGTCGCCCATCGGGAACACTCCCCCAAAGAACGAAATTCCAAGATGGCCCCAACTCTACAGGAAGAGGAAATGAGGGCAGAAATACACCATTATAAATTCCCTCCCCCTCTCAGCTTCCTTGAGGGGGGAGGAAGGCGAGAGAGAGGGGGTGGAGAAAGACTAGTCTTTTCGCCACCCTCTCCCCCTAAAAATGCGCGAAAAATACGAGCTTCGCCGACCACCAAAGTAAACGATCCCCCAACAGGATATTCCTCTTACACGACGGTTGCCCGGTCTGCTGCTCCCCTCCTTCCTTTAGACAACTTACGGCATGGGAACTGGAGCTCCACTGGCATACCATGCCTCTCCACGGACGCCCCGCGTACACAGGCGCGGCTGGCAGACAACCCGATGGATGGGACAGACCTGCCAAATCACCTCACCGGACACTCCGGCAGCTGCCCGAGTCGCCCCAACCGAGGGGGACTTGTCCCCGAGCGCCGGCGTGCTCCAACAGGCTACTCCGCTTACACCGGTAGCACCCCCTTCCACTCATCGACCTCCCCTGGACCATTTACGCCAGGAGGACACACAGATGGGCTACGGACCGCGCCCCTTCGCGCCTATCACACGGAGACTCCAGTCGATGGGAGCAACAAGGCCCCGCGGGATAGAACAGCCACCAAGGACTCCCTCTCCCCCCAACTCTAGGAACGAGGACCAAAGCCACTGCCTGGCTCCGACGCGACCATCCACCCCTACGCCGAGGGCGAACCCTCTGAATCAACTCCACGCCCCTTGTCAGGGGCGCGACGCCAGAGAGAGGCAGATCAACTACGATGAGAACATCAACCTACCTAGAGCGATTCAATGTTACGCCTACGGGCCGATCCTGTTTTAGTAAACTATCAATAATAGCTGATGAAAAGACTACTCCCGGTTGACCACTAGTTATAGCTCGGGCACACCTAGACATCGAGCAACCCGCGAAACGGGAGGCTAACTCGCTGTAAAATCTCTCGGGCGTGCTACGTGAAATAAAGGGAGTTAACACGATTCCCCCAACGCCAGGATAGAAACAGCCGCACCAAGGCGTAACTCTAAGAAGGGAATTTATGCACACACACACAGGCAGAAAATCCCAGAAAAATGCAGATATCAGCCCCGCGAATCTTCACTTTCTTTCGTTCCTAAAAAAGGGGGGGAGCCTATACAAAACTACTTCGCGCTTCCGCCAGTCACGACGCTTTCTCCCTCAGTGGAATCTCCCACCGCCCCGCCGGCCTCTGGCTCGTCGCCCGCCCCTCCGTCTCCATCCCCCTCCTCGTCGCTGCATGCGGCGAGCCTGTCAAGGTCGAGCTCTACCGGCGGGACCAGGCCCGCCACCTTCTCGTTCATCCGAGCCAAGCAGGCTTCCCATCCCTCCGCGCGGCCCTTCTCCATGCCCTCGGACATCGAATTTGCGAGGGCGGGGATGATGGTTTTCTCCTGATACGTCCGAAATTCCTCGACCCTACGGTCCAACTCCTCCTCGGCGGCCTTGGCACGCCCCGCTAGATCCTCCGCACGAGCCTCCTCCCTCCTAAGGGCCTCCTCCAGCTCCTTCGCTCTCTCTCCAGCCTCAGCATCCCTCTGCTCATGATCGGACACGACCGTCTTCAGGCGCTCTACCTCCGCCTCGTATCGGTCGTCCCTCTCACTCTCCTTCGCCAGGTCCTCGCCAGCGCTCTTACGAAAAGCAGCGAGCTCGTCGACCACTCTAGCCACGGTGCCCTCGGCCTTGTGTATGGCTGTCACGTGCCTCATCATCCCAAGCATCAAGTTGATGATCTGAGTAAAGAAATGCAGAAAAGTGAACCCATTTAGGGTGTTCAATAAAACCCGCTGAAAAACGTCGCCCATCTTACAGAACATACCTGGACGCCGTGCATCACCGCGGTCCCGCACAGACCCTCAGGCTCCACCGCTTCCAGCGCCGTCCTATCGCGGGGCAGGAAAATGTTCTCCACCAGCCTCGCCGCCACACCTCCGTCCTCAAACACAGACTCATCACTTGATACTTTGTACGGCGCTCGATGAAGCGCCCCGTCGGGGTAGCCCTCGACATCGGTCCTCTTGGCCTTAAACTTAACCAATGAGGCCTCACAGCGGGGGTCGGCGGCCCTCTCGAGACCGAACATGGGACAACCATAAGGCCAAGGGTCCCATCCTCCGGACCCGGTCGGGCCACTCGACGCTTCGGCCCTCCCCGGTTGACCACTAGCCAACGCCCCCTCCCCCCTGCAGGTGCCAGGGGGCTAGACGGCCTCGTTCGGGCATTTCCCCCCTCCTATCGACCCTTCGTCCCCGCCCTCCAAGTCGATGACGGGATTCGACATCCCCTACCCGGCTCCACCGTCCGGCGGACCGGTTTCCCCCGGCGCGTCAGGCTCGGACGACTTCGTCGGCCTCTTCCTCCTCTTCGTGGACGCTGGCACCCCAGTCGAGCTCCCCGCCCCTCCTTCCGCTCGCGACCTCTTGGGGCCAACTCTTGTCGACGATCGCCCCGCCTGCTCCGAGGCCCGCCGCATCATTTCCTCGAGGGACAGACTCATTGTGCCACCTGCCAAAGAGAGAAAGTTCGGCGTAAGCATATCATGCGCATGAACACCAAAATCTTTTGTACCTTCGGGCCATATGTACGCCGTTATCATCTCAGCCCGAGCGAGCATCCGATAATCTCGGCCCTCCGCTGGTATGGCCATTAAAATCTGGGCCACCACTTTCTCCTCGTCCCCCAATTCCACCCCCTCTCTCGCCTCGGGATTCAGCTCCGCCCAATCAGACCTTATCAGCACATCCTCCGGCACCTCCACAAACACATACTGCTTGCGCCACGACTTAATTTTCCCAGGCAACCCCCTAATGAGCGGAGGCGTCCTCTTCGCGGAGAGATAGTAGCATGACCCCAACCTCTTGACCAAGAAGAACTGGCGAAATAAGGACATGGATGGGATAACCTAGTTGCTTACACACAGCACTAGGAACCCCACAATGGCACTGATGGCATTAGGAATCAGGCGATACAGGGGCAGTTCCAGGAAGTTCAACACTTCCAGCAAGAATGGATGGGGGGGAAGCGCAAACCTTGCTCAAACAAAGATACGTATACTGATCACTCCTTATTTTACACCTTTTTCCGCATGTTTGCATGCCATTTAGATCGCCCAAATCATGTTTTTCACGATATATCGACGATATTGCGATGCTTTTCACGCTTTGTTGTTTTTGTCGCATTTCAGGCGATTTGGCGCGATTTGGAGTGATCATGAGATGCGCTCACGATAGACGGCCACCGACGACCTCCCCGAGGGGTATTTTGCTATTGGAGAGGAGCGGAAGAAGAATGGACGTCGCCGGAGCGACGAGGAGGCCAAAACGACCAGTTTGGGCATTTTTTGTGTCCCACTCGGCCGAGTGGAGGAGCCACTCGGCCGACCAGCGAGACACTGCTCGGCCGACCCGTTCAGACACGATTTCCATGTGTACTCGGCCGAGCGACGGAGACCACATCGGCCGAGTGACGATACCACGTCCGCCCGAGTGGCGCCCAGACGAAGGCCCTCAAAAAGATCGAAGTTACTGTTTTTCGGCCATCTGAGCTTCAGAAGACCCACTCGGCCGAGTGGCAAATCCCGTCCGCCCGAGTGAAGTGAAGCCATCGGCCGAGTGACGACAACTCACTCGGCCGAGCCGCCCCCGAACTGAAGACCCCTGAAGCCCCCGACTTACTGGAAAATTGACAGGGTTTTCACTCGGCCGAGCGACTTTTGTCACTCGGCCGAGTGCGATGCGCAGCCTGTAGCGAAATTTGCGGAAAACAGGCTGTGCAGGGGCATTTTGGTCAGGATTTTTAGACGATTTTTGGGGCTATTTAAGCTCTGTTTTTACCCTAGTTTGAGAGGCACCTCTCAGATTTTTTGCAGCTTTTTGAGTCTACTTTTTAGCTTTATTAATTTTGATTGGAGAAGAGAAAAACTTGGATTTTTGTTGGGTTGATTGAAGATCTACATTGGTTTGCACTTCTCTTCCCCAAAAACTCTATTTTTATTGTTTATATCATTATTGTGATGAATTCCATTGTCTATTTCATTGCTAATTATTGTGCTATTGCTATGATTAGTGAGTAGTCTCCACGTCTTGGGGCGTGGGGATGAACCCTACAAGCCCAATTTCGTATTTGTGTTGAATTGGTAGAAATTGAGCTAGGATTGTTATTAGGGATTAGATTGGGATCGAATTACTACGGATAGCTAGGTATTCACATCAATTGGGATTTGCAAGAGATTGGATCCCAATTCGATAGGAAGCCCTAGAAATCCGAATTGGGTTGGAGACGGATTTT
Source organism: Scilla litardierei (assembly GCA_030789695.1). NCBI lineage: Eukaryota > Viridiplantae > Streptophyta > Magnoliopsida > Asparagales > Asparagaceae > Scilla > Scilla litardierei. The sequence goes on from CM061132.1 coordinate 104,668,820, forward strand.
CGAAGTATCGGTTTGCAAGAGATTGGACCGATGCTAGGATCTCCGGTTGCAATTCCGTGCCGATACCCGTTTGCAAGAGATTGGACGGGTAGGAACTATCCTAATCCAGATTGTGGACCGAGTTTGCAAGAGATTGGGCTCGGTGCGCAATTGGACGATGATGTTGATCCTAATGCTAGCTTCCCTAGGCTAGGGTTTGCAAGAGATTGGACCCAAACCTAGGATAGCTATAGACCGGCAACAGCGCGAGAGCGTGAGCCTGGTTCCACATTTAGTTGCAACTAGTTCATCCAAATTCTCATCCTAGCGATTTCGATACCGGCGAACCACATTTGTGAAATACGGTGAGTAGTGGGGATTCCCCATTCCCTAGGCGTTCTCTATTTGATTTGATATTTCGCACTTTTGTCTGACGATTGTGACAGGATCGCCCAAGGCAATTATCCCTCTAAATAGCCAGGTTGATTAGGAGCAAGCACGGTCATTCGTCCTCCCTGTGTTCGATACCCGCTCGCCGCTATATCGTGCGCTTGCGGTAAAACTACAACCGTCGCCTCGGGACGTGTACGCCGGGGCGCGATCAAGTTTTTGGCGCCGTTGCCGGGGAGGCGATTGCGTTTGATTCTTTTTCACCTTAGCTATTTCTTTCTTTTATTTTCTTTTTATTTTATTTCTTTTACCATTATTATTTCCTTTGCTATTCTTACCTAACCCTTCCACGGTACTAATCATCTCTTTGAAACTCTGTTTTCCCTGTGCATGTACACGAGATCTACCGCGGACCCCGAAGCGTTATTATTCGATCCCGAGATCGAACGTACCGTGCGGAGACTCAGAGCGGAAAGGAGACAATATCCGGAAGGGCGGTTTATGACCAACCGGGAAACTCCCGAAGAATTGGCGGAGAGAATGGCGAGAATAATTTCTATTCGCGATAGGCTTCGGCCTAAAACCTCTTCTACTACGTCATCCATCGCCGTGCCGGAGTTGGCGGCCGACAAGAACTTCGAGCTAAAGACGGGATTGGTGGTTTTGATGCAACAAGACCCATTTCATGGGAACGCTCACGAGAACCCCCACTACCACATCCAATCATTCTTGTCGAAGTGCGCCACTTTCCAAATGCCGGGGGTCCCGATCAATGCCATCAGACTGCGCCTCTTCCCCTTCACGCTAAAGGACAAAGCACTCTATATGCTGAGGACGCAAGCTGACGGAGTTTTCACCTCTTGGGTCGGGTTGGCGGATGCATTCATTGATAAATTCTATCCATCATCCAAGCCGGTGAAGATCCGGAGCGCTCTCATGTCCTTCAAGCAAGGACCACATGAGACGCTCTATGAAGCTTGGGAGCGATTTAAGGATTTGCAGCACCAGTGCCCGCACCACAGTATAGAAGATTGGGAGTTAGTGCATAGCTTCTACAACGGTCTCCAACCGGGGACCAAACAAATTATTGATGCCGCGGCGAATGGTGCAATCTTGTCAAAGACTCCCGAGGAAGCTACGGCCCTAATTGAGGAGATGGCCTCTAATAACCAACAATGGGGAGATGAGCGAGGACACTCTACGTCCTCCTTAAAGCCGACTAGCATCTATGAGGCAAAGGCCGTAGCGGAGCTTACGAGCAAATTTGATTCTCTCCACAAGGTGGTGGAGAGATTGGAGAAATTCATCACGGAGCCCCAAGGAAGCCCTTCCACCTCCGCGCCGGCAAGCCAAATGAGTGATTGGCAAGACCAATCTCAAGCCATGTATTCGGGAGGAGAGCAAGGAGAAGGATCCTTGGAGCAAGTGCAATATGTTGCGGGGAACCAAGGTTATTGGTCCAATCCGGCCGCAAGAAATCACCCGGGATTCTCCTACGCCAACAATGAAGGAGCTTTGAACCCGCCACAACAACCGCCTAATCAAGCTCGACCACCACCACCCCAACAACAATACTATCCGCCGAGGGGACCTACACAACAAAACTTCCAACCAAAGCAACAAGTCCCACCTTATAGGCCTCCCGGATACAATCAAGGGTGGAGGAATCAAAACCAAAACCCTCCACAAGCTCCACAACGATCCGATTTCGAAACTAGAGTGGAGGCGTTCATGGTCGAGCAAAATAAGGTGAATGCTACTTTGAAGGCGGGGCAAGAATCTCTTAATACCGTAGTGGCTCAAATATCGGAGCAATTAGCGTTGCTCAACCGGAACACTCAAAGATTGCCGGCGCAACCGGAGCAAAACCCACGGGGCAACACGGGCCACATCAACGCCGTAGTTACCGTCACTACTAGAGGCGGGAAGGACACCACCCCCGCCATGATTCCTATTGAGGAGGCCGTGGAGGAAAGTTTGGAGCCGGTTGAGCCGATAGTCGAGATTGAAAAGGAGAAGGAGCCACAAGACAAGGAGAAATCTAGGGCGGAGCTATTAATTGAGGAGAGGCGCTTCATGCCACCGGTCCCATTCCCCCAAAGACTAGCGAAAGCGAAAATGGAGAAAAGGCTAGCGAAATTCCTCGAGTATCTAAGAGGAGTTAGCCTAAATATTCCCTTCCTTGACGCCATCATCGAGATCCCCATATATGCCAAATTCTTGAAGGACTTGATTTCGGGGAGAAAGAGGAAGGAGAAGATCATGCTAGCCGAGGAGGGCTCTTGGTTCACCAAGAGAGAAAAGGAGCCGGCAAAATTTAAAGATCCGGGGAGTTTTCGGATTCCTTGCACTTTGGGCGGCGTGCCTCTTCAAAAGGCGTTGGTCGATCTTGGGGCTAGTGTGAGTCTCATGCCCCTCTCCATGTTCTTAAAGCTTAACACCGGGACAAAGTTGAAACCCACCGACATGCGCATTCAATTAGCCGATGGACAGATAACAAGGCCGGTGGGGATTGCCGAAGACATCCCACTTCAAGTCCCGGGTGGAATATGCTTGCCATGTGACTTCGTCATCATGGACATTAAGGAGGAGGGAGACACCTCATTGATACTTGGGCGCCCATTCCTCGCCACCGCCGGAGTCATTGTCGACGTGCACGAAGGTACCTTAACCTTGAACGTCGGAAACATTGAGGTGGAGCTCCACATTCCTAAGGCTATGAAGCATATGCCTTATCACGAGGAACTCGATTACATGGACCTCCTTGATGAGGTGATAGAGGAGGCGATTCCTCACTCAATTGGTGCCCTTTTTGATGAAGAATTTGATGAAGGCCCGGATTTAGGCCGAGATGAAAAGATTGAAGACGATTCCCCCGACTTCTCCGCTGATGAAGATGAAGGCGACGCTGATGTCGCGAGGATTCGAGAGCTCTGCAAGCTCTCAAAATCAAAGTCTCCAAAGAAAGCTCCGCCGGTACGGAAATCGGCATCGCCGGTTAAGCCGTTGACCGGGGCAAATGCTAGCTTGGGGGAGCCTCCCCCCAACACTATTCGAGATAGGAGACCACCGCGGGAGAACGCTACGCCGCCACGTTCGAATCCAAGCGCGCTCCCCGGAAAGTTTGACGGGTGCATCTCATATGCACCAAACATCCCGCATTGATTGAAAATTATAGGGGGTCGAGCTCACGACCTAAAACGAGCGCTTGTCGGGAGGCAACCCGACGGTTTTTGCTTTATTTTTGCTTTTTCTTTATTTTCGTTTTAGAGATTTTTAGTGTTTTGAGTCATCCGACCAAAAATTTTGTGATAACGGGTCCTATTTTTCTCGACAGGAGAGGAGATAGGTAGATCATCATGAGGAGGTTGAACGAGACGATGAGGAGCGCCCCAAGAAGGCGTTCGACGCTTAGGAGGAGCATGAAATCGACTGGAGGAAGAAAGACGGAGTTTAGAGCCTAAACGAAGACAAACAGCAGAATGCAAGGCTCACTCGGCCGAGTATACTAGTCACTCGGCCGAGTACAGAAGTTCGTCCGGCCGAGCCGCTCACGAACGAGGGAAGTCTGCTGTACCCAACTCTCTGTCTATTTTCCTCATTTCATTATAACTACTACTCGGCCGAGTATATATATTCACTCGGCCGAGTGAAACGGATACCCTCCTTGGGCGAGTCATGCCGAGTAGCTTGAGTCACTCGGCCGAATGGACTTACTCCACTCGGCCGAGGCTGGCAAAGCCACTCGGCCGATGCGATATCGGGGAGAAAATTTCTATTGCCTCGCTCGGCCGAGTGACCACGTCACTCGGCCGAGTCGTAACTTCTATTATATAAGGACCGAGGCGGGGGCGCGTTTTTCGAAACCGCAAAATTCCCAAATCGCCCGACCCCTCGGATTCCCCTCGCCCGATACCGCTCGTTCTCACCCCCACTCGCCCGACCAAGCCCGCGCGCGCCGCCGCTCGGCCTGCCACCGCCGGCCGACCGTCGCCGCACCCCGCCCGAGTCGCCGCCGGCAGCCCCGTCTCCGATCACCTCCGGTTAGCTTATTTTCACCATTTTCTTCTCTTTTTGCGTAGTTTTTGAGGATCCGTGTGTTAATCAAACCCCTAACCCGAATCAATTCACATATCTATCTGTTATACCCCTATTGCTCCATACATTTTGATTATTACTCGCTGATATCGCTTTTCCATGCGCAGGTTGCTTTTTGGAGCTTAGGGGAGCTCAGGGGAGCTTCTACGGGCTGCTCAGGACTTCGTGGAGGCGCGGACTTCGCACGCTTCCACTGCTTAGCACTCGCGGCGTGTTTGGGTAAACTCTTTCCACTCTTTGTGCACACGCCGCACTTTTCACTTTTCGGCGCGCGCTCGGGGCAGATATGCCGCCCCGGACACGGCCGCGGTCGAAGAGAGCTTCCGCCAAGCGGAAGCGGTCGGATGATGCCGGCCCCTCCCACGAGTTGGATGACTCTCCTCCACCGTCCCCCACACACACCGCACACCCAGCACAGCCTGCAGGCCCCGCACACCCCGCACGGCCTGCAGTGCACCCACAGCCCGCACAGCCTCTCTCTGCCGATCCACAGCCACCACCACCGGCTCCACTGGTCGGGCCGCTCGGGATTACGTTCCGAGACGACGCACACCGCGCCGTCTTTGAGCGTATCTCTCAGCGCTCGATCGTATCCTCCAGGTTCGCACACCTCGCTGACCTAGGACGCCTGGGGGTACTTGAGGGGATACTCACGTTGTACGACAACGTGGGTTGGCGCGACTTCCTTCAAGTGTCGGCGGATACTTTTACCCGCCCGACACTTGAGGTTTTGAGTTCGATCGCCCGGACCGATGAGGGATGCTCATTCCGGTTCATGGATCGAGAGTGCCAGGTCACTCTCGATATGATGAGAGCATTTTTCTCATGGCCCGCCGTCCCCGGAGCCGATCGTGGTTACGGCCCTACCCACATCCCCCCACCTTCTTTCGACGCCGACGCCTTCTGGGCCCGGATCACAGGCCACCACGCTGCCTTTGACCCTAGTAGGGCCAAGGCCTCGGCCATAGTCCACCCCTGCCTACGCATTGCCCAGCGCCTTATGGCGACTACCTTTTTGGCCAGATATGAGCCGGGCACGATGTCTACGCCAGAGCTTTACATGCTCTACGCGATGACACGTCCCAGAGCTCTGTCTAGGGATGGACTCGAGCTTGTCCCCGCCGTCGTGATCGACATTGCGGCTTGGTTTCTAGACCGTATCATTGTGTCGGTGGGCGCTCGCTCACCGATATGCTGCGGCGGTCTGATCACCTTGCTTACCATGATGACCGGCGAGGACCTACCCGACGACCTGCGACGCGTTCCGGGCCCCACTTCCTTGTCGATAGACGTTATGGCCCGGATGAAGATGCTGCGTCCGCATGGTGAGCGTCACTGGGTCTGGTTGCACGGCCCCTATGGGGCCGATTACATGATTCTCCCGAGCCCTGCTCGGACTCTGATTGCACCAGCCCACGTTGACTGGATTCCGGCGATGGATGTCCTCATCCCCGCCGCCTACGTGCTCGAGGCCGAGGAGGCCGAGCAGGCCAACGCTGCCCACGCTGCCCAGGCTGCTCCCGCAGACCCTGCTGCACACCCTGCCGAGCCTGCTGCCCACCCCGTCGACCCTGTGGCCTCTCAGCCTGTTCCTGACATTTCCACTGCTCTTGACACTTCTGTCCCCACCTCTGCCTGTGTCGAGAGTACTTTTGCTGAGCCCACTTCCACCACTGTCACCACTTCCGAGGCTGTCCCCACCACTCCCGCTGCCACCTCCGGCCCTCTGTCCGTGGAGCCCCTTTGCTCCGCTCTCCCCCATCGCCCGCAGACCTTTGTTGAGAGTGGAGAGCCCTCGTTCACCGCGGTCGTGGAGACCATGGTTAGCATGATCTCCGCTGGGGTTACACCTTTTGGACCGCACACTTCTGCCCCAGCGGGAGATTCCTCTGTCTCCACTGCCGCCGTTTTCTCCGAGAGTGTCGTGGCGTCTGTCCACACTTCTGTGCCACGGACCTCTCTGGCCACCTCGTTGCCTCTTTTGCACGCCTCCTTTGCTGCCGCTGCCTCCACTTCTCGCCAGCCGGTGTCCCGGCCTCACACCGAGGCCAGGCCCACTTTTCCAGGCGCGGCACCTTTTGTCCCATTCCCTGCTGAGCCCGTTACATACTCCACACGCGTACGCCAGCCTCGCCCTGCGCAGCCTAGACCGGTGCGTCCCTCTGCACCACCCCCGCCCGACACTACACTGCAGAGCATACGTGCTCTTGAGTTGGCGGTGAGTGGTCTTAGAGGAGACCTTAGGACCCTGTTCTCCACCGTCTCTGCGATGGCTGGACGCTTCGACCTGATACCCCAGATCCACTACTGCCTTACACAGGTGCTGGAGCGTCTCCCTCGCGTACCCCAGCCCACCCAGCAGGTCCCCACACACACTTCCACACACACTAGACCTGCTTCCGCTTCCACCCCAGCTCAGCAGCCCACACCACCACCACCACCACCTCCGCCTCAGGACGGAGACGGCGCGGCACCGCCTTCTTAGGCACTCTTGATGCCTTTATCCATTCCTGTCGTTGTGCTGCCCGTCTCTGCTGGGTCCTGTTGCGCTTTTGTCCACCCCCCCTCCTCTCACTTGTTTTGGGATTATATTTTTGATCATATCTTTTTGTGCATACCTCATCATATCTACTTGGGTTTCTCATTTTGATCACATCTATATATTTTTATTGGGAGAGAGGGAGCGTTTTTTTTGGTGCCGTATTTATTTTCATATCACTCCTGTTTGTGCATGCATCATTTCCGCATCATATTTTCATTTCTTTTTTGTCATTCTTTTTATTTTCATTTTTCCATGCATGCATCCTCACTTGCCCCTCACACTTCTTGTCTCTCGGTGTGCCACACCTTGCACATTGAGGACACTGTGCCGTTTAGCTTGGGGGAGTGAGTCATCACTTTCTTCTTCGTTTAGCCACCTTTATTTTCAGTTTTTCACACCGTTTTTCACTTTTGCACTTATTTTTCATTATTTTTCATTTATCTTGCCATGCATCACGTTTTTCTTATTTTCCTGTGTGCCGCATTGCATAGTTCTATTCTTCCTTTTATCTTTACTTCGTTTCTTTTTCATCTCATGCTAGAGATGAATTTTCTGTGATGATGTCTACGTGGAGTTAGCTTATTCTATATGCATGCTATATTTGTCGTGTCTTAGATTTCATTTCTGATATCATATGCTATGACTTGCTTTACATTTAGAAATAGTAACCCACACTTTTTCCTCATGAAAATGGATGAAATTTTATTATTAGCTGAGCCTGAATATTCATATGTATGCTATCACAGAAAACACACCAAGATTCACGCATTGAATGCCTATATCTGGAGTACTGACTTCTTTTCCTCTATCACTTCTATATGCATGAATTGTACACTTCACTTCCGGATGATTGAATGATGATTAGCTAAGATATATCTGGATTAGTTAGCTTTTTTGTGATCGAAACTGAGTAGATTAGATTACCCTGCTGAAGTTGTCGTGCATGTCTTATAGAGTGAGCCGAGAGTTATATTTATTTCTTTCTCCACAAGTCTTGAACATCACTTCTCTACTTTTAAAATCATTGGTGAATCTCCCCTTAGTGATTCTATTTTATGGCATTTCCCCCGCTATTAATTCCTAGCTCCAAATCTCTTATTTCAAAAATAAAAAAAAAGAGAGAAGAGAAGAATAAAAGAGAGAAAAACATTCTTGTATATCATTACCTCTCTCTGAGTTGGGATCATTGTATATATGTTGCTTATTGCAAAAAAAAAAGAAAAAGAAAAAAAAAGAGAAAAGTGGAAAAATCCTCAATAAAAGATCCCATCTCGCTTACTTTCTTTCTTCTTTCCCTTCTTTGCCTTTGGAGCTATATAAAAATGGGGATGTAAATATTTTTGTGCCACCACGCTTATAGATAAGCTTGGGGGAGGAGATCCATTGATGTGTGAGAGAGCGACTACTTGACATTGCACGACAACCTAGGCTAAGTAATATTCTATACTCGGTGAGATTGTTTCTAGCTTTACGAAATCCAGAAATCTAAGCCTAGCATTCATTTCATGAAATCCATACTTTTCTATTCTCTCTATTCTATGATGTGATACTCTTATACTCCAGATAGAAAGCGTTCAATTGAAAAGTGTGTGATCTGAGATTTGTATACCGCTTTAGATGATTCAGGCGATGTTAATTTTAAAATCATTCCGTTTTTCATGATTATACCGTTGTTCGTGGGTTTTCTATTTTCTACTTGCACTATTCTACTATGATATCAAAATGAGATTCTATGACATGTATTTCTCACTCGGTGCATGCTATAAGAGTAGGTGAAACCCACGTCCTGAGAAAATGATCTAGCATCCTACCTATTCTTTCTTTCTTTCTTTATTTTCGTTTGGTTTTCATTCTTCTTCGTTTTTCATTTTTTTCGTTTTTCGCCGTTTTCGTTTTCCGAATCCACCGGGTTCGCTTTTTACTTATCTTCCTCGAGGACGAGTAAGAGGCAAGCTTGGGGGATTTTGATCACTCCTTATTTTACACCTTTTTCCGCATGTTTGCATGCCATTTAGATCGCCCAAATCATGTTTTTCACGATATATCGACGATATTGCGATGCTTTTCACGCTTTGTTGTTTTTGTCGCATTTCAGGCGATTTGGCGCGATTTGGAGTGATCATGAGATGCGCTCACGATAGACGGCCACCGACGACCTCCCCGAGGGGTATTTTGCTATTGGAGAGGAGCGGAAGAAGAATGGACGTCGCCGGAGCGACGAGGAGGCCAAAACGACCAGTTTGGGCATTTTTTGTGTCCCACTCGGCCGAGTGGAGGAGCCACTCGGCCGACCAGCGAGACACTGCTCGGCCGACCCGTTCAGACACGATTTCCATGTGTACTCGGCCGAGCGACGGAGACCACATCGGCCGAGTGACGATACCACGTCCGCCCGAGTGGCGCCCAGACGAAGGCCCTCAAAAAGATCGAAGTTACTGTTTTTCGGCCATCTGAGCTTCAGAAGACCCACTCGGCCGAGTGGCAAATCCCGTCCGCCCGAGTGAAGTGAAGCCATCGGCCGAGTGACGACAACTCACTCGGCCGAGCCGCCCCCGAACTGAAGACCCCTGAAGCCCCCGACTTACTGGAAAATTGACAGGGTTTTCACTCGGCCGAGCGACTTTTGTCACTCGGCCGAGTGCGATGCGCAGCCTGTAGCGAAATTTGCGGAAAACAGGCTGTGCAGGGGCATTTTGGTCAGGATTTTTAGACGATTTTTGGGGCTATTTAAGCTCTGTTTTTACCCTAGTTTAAGAGGCACCTCTCAGATTTTTTGCAGCTTTTTGAGTCTACTTTTTAGCTTTATTAATTTTGATTGGAGAAGAGAAAAACTTGGATTTTTGTTGGGTTGATTGAAGATCTACATTGGTTTGCACTTCTCTTCCCCAAAAACTCTATTTTTATTGTTTATATCATTATTGTGATGAATTCCATTGTCTATTTCATTGCTAATTATTGTGCTATTGCTATGATTAGTGAGTAGTCTCCACGTCTTGGGGCGTGGGGATGAACCCTACAAGCCCAATTTCGTATTTGTGTTGAATTGGTAGAAATTGAGCTAGGATTGTTATTAGGGATTAGATTGGGATCGAATTACTACGGATAGCTAGGTATTCACATCAATTGGGATTTGCAAGAGATTGGATCCCAATTCGATAGGAAGCCCTAGAAATCCGAATTGGGTTGGAGACGGATTTTCGAAGTATCGGTTTGCAAGAGATTGGACCGATGCTAGGATCTCCGGTTGCAATTCCGTGCCGATACCCGTTTGCAAGAGATTGGACGGGTAGGAACTATCCTAATCCAGATTGTGGACCGAGTTTGCAAGAGATTGGGCTCGGTGCGCAATTGGACGATGATGTTGATCCTAATGCTAGCTTCCCTAGGCTAGGGTTTGCAAGAGATTGGACCCAAACCTAGGATAGCTATAGACCGGCAACAGCGCGAGAGCGTGAGCCTGGTTCCACATTTAGTTGCAACTAGTTCATCCAAATTCTCATCCTAGCGATTTCGATACCGGCGAACCACATTTGTGAAATACGGTGAGTAGTGGGGATTCCCCATTCCCTAGGCGTTCTCTATTTGATTTGATATTTCGCACTTTTGTCTGACGATTGTGACAGGATCGCCCAAGGCAATTATCCCTCTAAATAGCCAGGTTGATTAGGAGCAAGCACGGTCATTCGTCCTCCCTGTGTTCGATACCCGCTCGCCGCTATACCGTGCGCTTGCGGTAAAACTACAACCGTCGCCTCGGGACGTGTACGCCGGGGCGCGATCATATACTCCAACCTCCCGGTCGCCCGCAAAACACACCCTTTCTTGCGGCTCCGGTTCACGAACCGAATACGACGGCCTGACGTACATCGTGAAGATCTCCGCAACGGATTTCTTCAGCACCGACTTCACGCCCGCAATCTCGATGGGCACCCTTCCTGTCTCCGCGGCGGAGCTTCCTTCCCCAACTACCCCTGAACCCTGACCACGAAACGGAGACATCGAGGAAGACATTTATAAAACAGGCGTCTTACCTAACGAGTGCCGACGACTCGGGCGCTTGTGCTACTTTGCTGACTGCTCCCACGAGGACGACTCTGGCAAGGATACTGAAATCTCCTACGAGCCCTAGCTGCTTGTCAAAAATTTTCGCCCGACAATCAGCTTTGCTTCCCTCCCCTCCTTGAGATCTCTTTAAAGCGTCTGCGCAAAGCATCATGACCGTCGAGCCCACGACACGCGTCACCAATCCGGGGCCTGTCCAGCACCGACCCACGTGTTCTGACGCTTCGCGTACTGTCGAAACCGTCAGTTCCTCCACGCGTCAACACTACAGTGGTCGGGCCGCCTCGGTTCCCGCCCGCCGTCGAATCGCCAGGCTGACGTCTAGTCATGCGACCGCCAACAATTCCCGCCCAAATCCCGACGAAATGATTACCCCCATTCAAAATTACTCCGTGCGCCGCGCGTTCCGGGATTTAGTCCGGCCTCCGTCAGGGCGACCATAACAAGAAGGCAGCACTCGAACCAAGATTGAGTCCGACCACCGTCAGGGCGGCCATAACAAGAAGGCAGCGCTCGAACCAAGATTGAGTCCGACCTCCATCAGGGCGGCCATAACAAGAAGGCGACGCTCGATCCAAGATTGAGTCCGACCTCCTTCAGGGCGGCCATAACAAGAAGGCAATGCTCGATCCAAGATTGAGTCAGACATCCGTCAGCGCGGCCAAAACACGAAAGCTTCCCTCGTACCAATGAAGGGTCCCAGCTCCATCGGTTCGGCCGGAACAGGAACCCGCCGACCAACTTATTGGAATCTCGGTTCCAACACTTGGCAAACTTTCGTACGAACCAAGCAACTTCGCCCCACCACTGTACCGCCGGGCCCCGGATGGGCTTCAGAGCATCATGACCACCGGAGAACACGACTAATCTCAACTCCCCTCTCCCGAAGACTTCGGCAGAGCGGAGTTGGGGGCAGTTACGTCCCTCACAAAGCTGACATTCTACGAGCAAACCAAGTAGGAATACAGTTCGGCACAAGACAATCACAATGTATTTACCCAAAAACTACACCGTACAGTGAGCCTTCCACACACTATAACAACACATTGTTTATAACCCTCTCACTAGTAGGTACGGACCTCCCCAAACCCACGTTCCTAGCGGTGCCTCTCAACCGGCCGATCTCTCACATCCTTAACCACTTGCCGAATCGCCGCATCCTTAGCTTCTTGCAACATCGGCACAACATGCTCATCATGATAGCGGCGGATAGCGGCTTCGATCAGTTTGCCTTCGGCGTCCCGTTTTTCCTCCAATCGCCGCACCGCTAGACCCTTCTCCCTCTTCTCGGTCTCCAGGGCATCCTTTAGGTCCTGTATTTGCCTCCTCTATACCCCGATCACTGCTTCCTTGCTAACAACTTCCGAGGTATGCTTCGACCGGATATCATCCCTCTCTCGCGTTACCTCTTGAAGCTGCTTCCGACCATTGCTTTGGACGAATCGAAATACACAGCCCACCCCTTCTCCATGCCATAGGCCTTCCTAACCCTCTCCAGCTCCACCTCCGTGTCCCTCAGCTTCGCCTTGACCTCGCCAAGGTTCGCCTTCGATACATCCAGGGCCGCCTTGGTGACGGCCGCGGAGGTACGGCCCCGCAGGGCTAACACGTTCGTGACCATCTACATAAACCTCGAATCAGCGAGACGCGGTCAAATTAAGCCTGCAGGCGAGGAAAGAAAACCGGCTTACCTGCACGACGTGCCATATAGCCGAGCCACACAACCGCTCCGCCCCCACACGAGTCAACGACTCACGGTCGCGCGGCAACACGCAATACTCGACGAGGCGCGCCGCCACTCCCGCGTCCTCGAATACCGACTCGTCGCAGCTGACTCGAAATGGAAACTTATGAAGACGGTCATCTGAGTACGCCTCGACCTCTTCCCGGGTCCTCTTAAAACGAATAAGGGCGTCCTCACAAGCTGGACTCGATGACTCCCCCATTTCCCACGGAGGGATCCCGTATGGCCACTTTTGAACCACAGGCGCCCGGCGAGGCGCGACCACCTCTGGTACCCGCGAAGGAACGGGGGGTCTAGCCCCTCGTGCGGGTGCGTCCTCATAAAGATCCTCGCCGGGCCCACCGGCTGAGATACCTTGCCCGACTGCCCTCCGTCCCGGGTGCGACCTCTCCCCACGGGGAGCCCTGCCCCCACGTTCCTGGGATCCTGCCTCGCTAGCCACCCCCTTGCCTTTCCCGCGAGGATCAGTATCCTCCGAAATCGGGGCTCCGGCCGAACCTGACACCTCCTCCGGCTCCCTCATCGCGTCTCCGCCTACAAAAGGAAAAGACAGACAATCAGGGCGAGCCTAGCCCAGAGTTTACAAAACATCAAAGATACCTAGGGTCCAAAAGTCCTGGGCGAGCCGACTGCTCAGCGTTAGACTCGCCAACTGACGGCACGCCTCGGGCAGTTCCATCAAAATCTGAGCTTTGGCAATATCCTCCCCGGTCAGCTCCACCCCTTCATTTACTAAGGGATTCAGTGCCCCCCAATTCGACATCAGCGCCACGTCGCTTGGCACTGTCACGAAGACGAACTCCCTCATCCAATCGCCGACATCGTCGGTCACCCCGAGGATGAGTCCTCGCCCTCTCCTAGCGCAAACGCAATGAAACATCCCCCTCTTCCGAATCACGAAGAAATACTGGAACAGCGCCAAGGAGGGATTCAAGGAGCAAGCAAGGCACAAGACGACAAACCCCACTAACAAGCCCCAAGAACGGGGCGCTAAGGCAAATATCGGCAGCTCCAGGAAATTCAACAAATGAAACAAGTACGGATGGATAGGAAAGCGGAGCCCAAACTCGAAGGACCGAACATAGACCCCGACCTCATTATCCCCCGGTGAGCTCACCGCTTCCTCCAACCCGGGAACCCGAACCTCATAGGGTTGTCGCACAAACCGCACGCGAATCTCCCTGATATTGATCCTATCCAACCTACATCGGAGGGACTCAAGGGCTCTCGGTACAACGGATCGCCATGACCCTCTTTCCCTGGGCCGCCGCACCCCCGGCTGCGACGCCCCCTCGCCCACCAACTCCTCCTCCCCCACTCGGCTACTTCCTCCAACCTCGAAACGAGAAGCCATTGATCGGAAAGGAAGGAAATTAACTGTTATTACCTGTTGATCCCTTAAACCCGGAAGGCGATTGGAAGAAGATGACCAGCGACGGAAGTAACAAACTAGTCAACAAGCTCCAGACAGAAGTATCGAACGCCAGAGGAGAATCGGAGAAAGACAAAAACTACCGCCGACCGCCTCCCAGACCCTTTTAGCGGTAAAGGTGGCCCCCGGGCCATCTCGGCCGTTGAATTTTCGCCACGCGGCGCCCATCGAGACGTCCCCGACGCCTCGACTGGCGTGAGGGTCACCTCATCCACGTGTCGTAAACCCAATCGCAGAGGCGCTTCGTTTTCCTCTGTCCCCTTTTCAAATCGTAATGATGACCACTGAGGCGGGAGTTCCGAAGCCGTCGCCGTCACTACCCGGTGGGGGCCAAGCCCCGTACTGATGGCCCAGAATATCAAAGGTGGTTCGCCCTCCGAGCCAAGCCGGGCTACCGCCTCAGACTCGAAGGTCGGGGGCAATTGTTACGACCCAAAGATCGTAGGGGTCCCACCCAAATCCGCCCACATGACCCATGGACTCTGCGCCTCGTGAAAGGGTCGCTACCCAGAAAATCCGGGGCAATATGGAGACGGGCGTGCCTTGTAACATCCCCCGACCCGGTCGAGGCGAACAAACACAGCCGCTCGACCCACCGAGGGTAGCGCGCTTGGGGACGCCTGGGTAGCGCCGCCGGGCCTACTGACAGGCACGGACGTATCCTTCCGCATCGGCGGACCGTAGCCCGTGACCGATCGGGGGGCGCGGTCGAGCCGGACAACCCCCGATCCGAACGACCCGCCCGATTCCCGTGAATCGCGTCGCTTAGGGTGATACAGCCCAACCTTTAGTCTGTCGCCAACGACAAACAACCTAGGATAAGGACACAACTGACACATACGTCACCCGACCGACTGACAAAGTGCCCCCTGACGGCTGAGCCGACTGACGGTCAGCGCTTTCGGCCCTGACACCCCGACAAAAGCACCGCCTGGCCGTTGTGCCGCCTGACAAAAGCGGGTCAGGAACTCCTGTTCCCGACATCCTCGTCCGAAGCCTCTGCTGACAACCGAGCCAGCTCAACACGTCAAGTCAGCATGCCAGATCAGCCTCGCCTAGTCATCTCCCGACAGGTATAAATACCCCCTCTCCCCTTACGGTGAGGGGGTTGAAAAATTCTCTCTTAATCTATCATTCACACACGAGAACAAAGGTCGTCCATATCTTTGTTCTCCCACTTATAGCTCTCCACGTACGGTCGGCGCACCGTTAGTCCGGCCGGCGTGTCTAGCCCCCGTTTTAAGTCCTATTACTGACTTAGGCATCGGAGGGGCTAAGGGTTGAACCCCAACCCGGCCCTTCTGACGAGTTGTTCATGCTGCAGGAAAGCTCACCCCTTGACCATCGTCAACTTCGGCCTCGCACCATCCAATCTCCCTCCGCCGCATCCGGTGAGATTCGTCCCCGCGGTCACCACCGGCGACGGATACAACCTCTTCATCCCACCAATCACCTGTAAAACAGCCTACCAAACCCCTCTTTTCCATATAACCACCGTGCCCTTGGTTCCCCATAATACAAATTCATTGTACGCGAGTTCCACCTCGTAACACTAATAATACTATATTAAAGTTTAACAAAGATCGAAAAACTTACAAATATCTGAAAAATTACAACCGTCAAGAGAGAGAAAAAACACCAAAAAATAACAACTCTCGTTTCTGGAAAACCTAGGGGTCTTATATATAGAATACGATATCACCCGATCGGTTGAATAGTCAACCGATCGGGTGACCTGCTTCGTTTCTTCGGGAGTTCAGCACGGGACTTCACCCGGTCATATGGCATGGTCGGTTGAGGGTTGAAGCTGATCGGTTGGATCTTCGTGCCGTCGGGTGAACATGTCGGTTGAGCTCTCCGTGTCATGGCTTCGGAGAATCGGCTTCAGGTGAACCGATCGGGTGAAGGTCACCCGATCGGTTGGCATTCAGCATCAAATTCCAGAGAGTTGGGGCGTTTGAACCGGTCTCTGAACCGACCAGGTGACTTCTTGGCCGCTCCAGCTTGTGTCCAGGTGGTGCATGCGTGCATCACCCGATCGGTTGGAAGTGAACAACCGGTCGGGTGAGGGGCTGAAAGATGCAATCTTCGTCGTTTGACCCCCTGGATCACGCGTGACCCCTCCCGTTGCTCCAGGGACTCATGATATCGTCGTTTTATGTCCCCTACGCCGGTAAACTCCTACAAAAATACAAAAACATGTAAAGGTGAAAGAAAACAAGAAAACACGAGAAAACGAATACAAGATGGCGGAAAATAGCGAAAATACACGGAAGAAAACGTGCGTGAATATATGAAATATAAACGCACGTCAAAATCCCCCAAGCTGAACCCTTCCTTGTCCTCGAGGAAGACGAGTGAGAGTAGGAGCTCGAAGGGAGAAAATAGAGAGAAAGAGAGAAAAAGAGAACTCTATATCCTAGATCGCCCGTCAGGGCCAACAAAATCAAACACGACACACCAAGCAGACAAACGCCAAATCACATCACTAAACCAAGGAATACGAGTCCAGACAAGTGTCGTGGGCCCACGCGGTGAAGCACGAGTGAGTGTGGTCGTGTGCTAGCAGTCGGTGTCACTATCTACGATGTGTAATAAAGCTCCATATACACAAATCCAAGAAATGACCCAAATATCGATTCGATTCGAATTAAGCAGTGAATATATAGCTCAAGCATGCATGAGAATAGAGCAAGAATCGAAACATATCATGCGTCAGGGACTCCACAACTAGGGTTAAGGAAATCACCACACTATAGCCTAGATAACAGCTGAAAAGTTCCTAAGCCAAGTGTTTTCGAAAACGATGGGGGTTGAGATGATGTGGAGTAGAACACTCGGTGCAAACTCTCGCCTTCCCTTTATTCTCGGTAGGTAGGAAAAATATTCACACGGGAATTTTTTTGGGTTTTTGGGTATTTGTATTTTTTGGCTTTTTGGCTATACAGTTTTCTCTTTTCTTTTCTTTTTGGGTTTTTCTTTTCTTTTCTCTTTTTTTTGAATTTTTGGGTTTTTGGCTATACACATGTGTACTCTCTCAAGTGGGAGAATGGTACACGACGAGGGGATTTGCACCAAGTAAAATAAAAAAGAAATCGAAATCTAAACACTTGGGCAAATGAAACTATTCTCGCTAATTAGAGCATGGGCTAAATGGGTTATCCTAGTCCTTAATTGTGGAATCCCGACACATGCGAAATGAAGTATACGATATATATATAGCATGCAGAAGCAGACATGAGAAACAAATACCGCATATTCAAATCGAAGCATGATAATCTAGGGGTCATTCCTGGACAGGTATATAAAGCAAAATCACAAAGTAGAAGCACACCAAATAGCTAGGCACGACGCACGACTCACAAAAAGCTAAGTGGATCCATGATGCATGAAATGCAAGAGGACTAGATATCCTAGGGTTAGTGAATGTGATTATCGATGCCATGCTAGGTGTGTGTGATTTTGTGGCAATTCATCATAGGGTTCATCTCTAGGAGAAGGAGATAAAAAGAAGAAAAGAAAGAAAAAGACGGAGAAAAACGACTCAAATAACGAAGAAAAGAGACAAATGACGCACGAAGTGCGACTCCCCAAAGCTGAAATTTGCATTGCCCTCAATGCAATAGAATTAAATACGGGAGGGCAATGAATATGGGGGGGATACGCACAGACACAAAAAGACAGAAAGACAAGAAAATCACACAAACGAAACTGAAAATAAGAATAAAAATAAAAATCACACCACACGACATATAAACAGAAAATAAAAATAAAATAAAATAAAGAAGGAAAATCACACGACACGACAAATAAACAAACACACAAAGAAAAACGAAACACGACAGCACATCCAAAAAAATGACTTCCCCCAAGCTAGACGAGACAGTGCTAGCAAGAAGATGTGATCGTGAAAATGCAGAGATATGCAAGGGGGAGGTCAATAAAAGAAAAGAATGGAAATAAAAAAAAGAAGAGACCCGAAACGTGAATGGGTCCTCCCCCTAGCTATGGTAAAGCAGGGCCCCGCAAAGACAGATGGGCACTAAAAATAGGGGAGGCAAAAGCTGGATGGGAATGTTTCAAGCAGAGGCACCACCCTCTGGGGGTGGTGATGGGGGCCTGTGCTGAGGACTAGGAGTGGTGGGGGTGGGATGTGAAGCTCGAAAACATCGGGTGAGTCAGTGCGAATGTGACGAATGAGGCTTTGAAGGACGTGAAGGTCACGCTCGACTGACTGCTGAGTTGCCTGACCACCAACTCCAGCTAGGAGGAACATGGACATGAATTGGTCGGCTTGGTCGTCGTCATGGAATGACACCTCGTATTCGGCATCGCCAATGTAAACGGGGTCAGAGGGGCGTGGGGTGGTGGATGAATTGGTGGCGGTGGTGGGTTGGGTGGAGGATTGTGTGCGACGAGCGCGTCGGGTGGGTCTAGGGTTGGAAGTGCTGGCGTCGGTGGGTTTAGCACGACGAGGAGGCATTGTGCAGGAGTCGTGTGTGTGTGTGTGTGAGTGTATGCAAAATACGATGAATACACACTAACACGACAAACAAGCAAAATGAAATTCTTGGGCAAAATAAAAAATTTAGCTAAGGAGCGAGGTTACCCAATTGAGATGAAGATCGTTGCTCGTAGACGCCCCAACGCAACGCAACAGGAACACGTGTGAAGCCGCGACGAATCCTTTCAGCAAATTTCAAAAATGGGGGAGAATGGACGAAAATTAGGGCGTTGTGGGCGGGTGAAATCGAAGAGGAAGGGAGAGAAATCGATGGAGAGATGGAAAAGGAGAGGGGAGAGATCGATTAGGGTCGGTTGAGAGGAAGGTCTAGGTCGGGCGAAGGCGGAGGACTCGAAACGGCGATCGGAAATTCGAAATCGGGCGAGGGGGGAACGAACGGGCAGAAGGCGGCTATATATAGGATTTTAAGTCGAACCGATCGGGTGAAATGTCACCCGATCGGTTGACTTTAAGATCGAAATTATTGCTGAAAGTTGGCTACAGGCGACCCGATCGGGCGAAAGTCACCCGATCGGTTCACCGCTTCATACTTTTTTCCCGAAAGTTTAGTACAGATCACCCTGTCTGTCAACCGGTCATGCTTCTCATCACCCGATCGATTGACAAAATCTGAAAATTTCCCGAGACTTCAGCCCCAGTTCACCCGGTCTGCCAACCGGTCTCACATGCCTTCACCCGATCGGTTTGTTGAGTGACTTATACGGCCGTCAGCTGATACATCCCAACCGATCGGTTTGGGCCTTGTTTTCTGCAAAAGTGCACAAATGGCCTAAGTCCCTCAACGGAAGTTCTTGCGGCTGGATTTATTTATTAAAGTAGATAAAGTAAAGTTAAAAATAGTCCTAAAATTGGAAACAAAGGTTTAGAGCATGGGTTGCCTCCCATGAAGCGTTTTTGTTTAACGTCGTTAGCTCGACGCCCGCAGATGATGTTCAAGGTGGGCGATACGGGTGATGCCCAAAGTTTGGCATCGCTTCAGCTTCGGAGCTGGTATCTCTTGGCGTAGTCAGTGGCAACAAGAAAACTTGTTCGACGATTCTCCCTTTGTTGACGGGGTCCGGGGGCTTCTCCCTCATATTGGCGTCCACCGCCACTCGTTTAAGGATCCGGACCTTATCCCCGGTGAGCCCCATGGGCTCTTTGTCTTTTCTCCTCGTAGGAGGAGGTTTTGGGAATCCGGGAGGGATCGTGTGTGCCGCATCTGTTATTCCAGCAACATCATTCTTCTTCGGGCCGACTGGTTCTTCTGAGTCCCCCAAGCTATCGGGGGGATTTCGTGAAAGAATCTCCCAGGAGCTTACTTCCACAGCTCTTTCTTCTTCTAGCTCCAGCACATTGCATCTTGGATCATCCGGAGGATCGGGGTGCTTCATTGACAACCCCAAGTCAAATTCGACTTTTTCTTTGCCGACGTTGAGGGAAAGCTTCCCATTCTTCACGTCTATCAAAATGCCGGCAGTGGCCATGAAAGGCCGTCCAAGGATAATAGGGGTGTGCTTATCTTCCGGCATGTCCATCATCACAAAATCCACCGGCACTTGCACTCCACTTACATCAACAGGGAGGTCGTCTACTACCCCCACCGGGTATTTGACCGAACGGTCAGTAAGCTGTAATGTCATGCCGGTGGGCTCCAAGTCTCCCATCCCTATTCTCCTGTATAGCGATAGGGGCATTAGACTGACACTCGCTCTTAGATCGACGAGCGCCCTCTGGATTCGCACTTCCCCAATCGAACAAGGGATGGAGAAACTTCCCGGGTCTTTAAGCTTGGGCGGATTTGCACGCTGAATGAGGGCACTGCACTCCGCCGTTAATACGACCTTCTCCTTTCTGGATCCTCTTGTCACCAAGTCCTTTAGAAATTTGGCGTAGGAGGGAATCATCTCAATAGCTTCGAGGAAGGGGATTTGCAAGCTCAGATCTTTGACCATGGCAAAGAATTTGCCATACTTCTCGTCTATTTTGGCTTGGGCAAGCCGTTGTGGAAAAGGCACAACGGGCTTGAATACTCTGAGGTTCCCTTCCTCATCTTTTTTTTCTCCTCTTCATGGACTCCCTCCGGAGTAGTTGGCTTTGGCGACGAAGCACCGTCGTCATTCAGTTTTTTAATTGGTCGTCCAACGACCAACAGTGCTTCCGGTTCCTTGGGGGGCACTCTTGTGGGGATTTGTGTTCCGCTCCTCAAGACGATAGCGGACACGTTCGCATGCTCATGCATGAGTGCCAAGGTCTGATTCACCCCCCTCGGCTTCACTTCAGGTTGTGGCGGTAATAGATTCTGCGGCCTCTGAAGGTTCGCCACTTGTAACCCCACCTGGGTCACTTGATCAGTTAGAACTCTCTGTCCCATCTCCAGCTTCAAATTTATCCTCTCCTGGTTGGCGATGTATTGGTCAAGAGGGACTCAACCGGAGAGATGGCCCTCTGCTGGCCATATTGCTGCTGGATGGGCTGCAGATTCCTGGGGGCATATTGTTGATACTGTTGTGGAGGTTGTTGCTGCTGAAACTGTTGCTGCTGAAACTGCTGCTGCTGAGGCCTAACCGGCTGACATATCTGTTATTGCTGCTACTGAGGCGGTGTCGGCTGATACGGTCCCCGGTAGCTAAGGTTGGGATGATTCCGGTTGTTTGGAGAGTGGGCTGGGTTGGAACTAGTCCGTGGTGGATACGGTGCATTTCCCGTAGGATTGTAGAACAGTGCGCTCGCTTGGTCCAACAGTGGTGAGATGTCACCCCCGTCGAATTCCCACATGACTTCTGTTTCCACCGCGGCAATATGTTGTGTACCGGCGCCACCGGCTCCTACCATGAGTGCGGAGATCTGGGTCGACGGCAAGTCAAACTTGCTGGATAATTTGTCGACGTCCTCGACCCTGTGGATGCCTCCAGATCTAGGCGTGGCTCTCTCGTCACACCACCGCTTATTGTTTGATGCCATATTTTCTAGAATTTGTCCGGCATCTTCTTCACTTCTTGACATAAAGGACCTTCCATCCGCGGCATCCATGGAAGATTTCAAATCGTCCCTCAACCCATTATAGAACAGATTTACGATCTGCCACTTGGGGAGCTCATGGTGGGGACATCTCCACTGCATTTCCTTGTATCTGGTCCAGGCTTCATGCAAAGACTCGTGGCTGTCTTGGGAGAAGGAGGAGATTTCACTCCTCAGCCTCATGGTCTTTCCCGGAGGAAAGAACTTCTTTAGAAAAGCGTTTGAAATCTTCTCCCAAGTGTTGAACGTATTCGGGTCCTTCCCCCTAAGCCACAGCTTGGCCTTATCTCTCAGAGAGAAGGGGAATAGCTTCAGACAGATCGCCTCAGTTGTGACACCGTTTATCCGGAAGGTGTCACATTTCTCCAAGAAGGAGTCCAAATGTTCGATGGGGCTCTCCATGGGTGCACCCAAAAATTTATCTGCTGGATCCACGTCACCAAAGACGGCTTAAGCTCGAAACTTTGCGCCGTAATAGCAGGAGGACGGATGGCGGAGGTGGACTCGATGGATGGCATCGAGTACTCCAGCAGGGACTTGTGAGGCGGGGTGTTCTCCCCCATGGTTTCAGGATCCTCTCTTCTTCGCTTCTCGGCGACCAAACGCCTTAGGGTGGCATTTATCTCCGGATCAACGGGAATCAAGTCGTCGAGACTTCTTGAACTCCTGCGCATGAAAAACAACAAACACCCGTGAAGCGAAAGGTGGGAATGAAACAGATAATATAGAAAACAAAAAATAAAAATATGAAAATAAAAAGGAAAAAGAAGAATGCGAAAATTATCTCGAGATAGAGATGTGAGCTAGACTCAAGGGTTCATGAAATCCTAAAATAACAAGCATGTTGCCTCCCCGGCAACGGCGCCATAAAGCTTGACGTCCCCCGCTTTTGCGCCTGTCAGATGTGTGCAATATATTATTGGGGGCGTGAGAATTAAATATTTGTAACTGCAAGCGCGTGGTGTTGTAGTGTGGCTTGGGGGTCGAACTCAGGGAGGCGTGGTTATGCTTGTGTCAAGAAGGATCGGATTCACCCCATGGGCGAGCTAGCCCGAATCGGATGATGGGTTGTCACAAAAAATAGAATGCGAGGGATAAACAATATAAAGGGAAAACCTGGGACTTCGGTTTCCACCCTATCGTGCGATTCTCGCCGATACGGCCTACGGGTAGGATAACGATCGGAATTAGGGTCTACTGGTGAGACGTTGCCTCTAAGAGTGGTACCAGTGTCCCATGGGCCCGATATTGCAGTCGATGCCCAGGATGATACGCCGGACTTCCCGGGTTTGGTCAGTGGGCATTCCCATGTCCATTAACACTGACCGACTCCGGGAGCACTAAGCTCGCAACGATAACTCCCAACGCCTCATCCTGCCGCTCCCGCGCGCTAGGATTCGACGTCTACGCTTAGGGCGTGAGCTATGGCTAGGGAGTCAACCGCCAAGTTTATTCCCCCTTGGCCCAACGGTCAAAGGCGGTCTTTTTCCCGCCGATGACAATAAAACACCCCGCGTAACCGGTAGATTCCTAATCCCTATCGATTTCCTAGTCCTATGGACACATCGGGAAGAACCCACGAAGGTGTTTCCACCAAAATCCCAGATTTGGGAACTACTCACACATATTTACTAAAAAGCGATCTAAATCAAAATCGACTGTTAAAAACATGGTCAAGCGATTGGAATGCAGTAAGAGCAATGCTAATAACACTATATTAAAGTTTAACAAAGATCGGAAAACTTACAAATATCTGAAAAATTACAGCCGTCAAGAGAGAGAAAAACAACAAAAAATAACAACTCTCATTTCTGGAAAACCTAGGGGTCAGATATATAGAATACGATATCACCCGATCGGTTGAAAAGTCAACCAATCGGGTAACCTGCTTCGTTTCTTCGGCAGTTCAACACGGGACTTCACCCAGTCATATGGCACGGTCGGTTAAGGGTTGAAGCTGATCGGTTGGATCTTCGTGCCGTCGGGTGAACCGGTCGGTTGAGCTCTCCGTGTTAAGGCTTCGGAGAATCGGCTACAGGTGAACCGATCGGGTGAAGGTCACCCGATCGGTTGGCATTCAGCATCAAATTCCAGAGAGTTGGGGCGTTTGAACCGGTCTCTGAACCGACCGGGTGACTTCTTGGCCGCTCCAGCTTGTGTCCAGGTAGTGCACGCGTGCATCACCCGATCAGTTGGAAGTGACCAACCGGTCGGGTGAGGGGCTGAAAGATGCAATCTTCGTCGTTTGACCCCCTGGATCACGCGTGACCCCTCCCGTTGCTCCAGGGACCCATGATATCGTCGTTTTATGTCCCCTACACCGGTAAACTCCTGTAAAAATATAAAAACACGGAAAAGTGAAAGAAAACAAGAAAAAACGAGAAAACGAGTACAAGAGGCGGAAAATAGCGAAAAAACACGGAAGAAAACGTGCGTGAATATATGAAATATAAATG
Source organism: Scilla litardierei (assembly GCA_030789695.1). NCBI lineage: Eukaryota > Viridiplantae > Streptophyta > Magnoliopsida > Asparagales > Asparagaceae > Scilla > Scilla litardierei. The sequence goes on from CM061132.1 coordinate 104,693,048, forward strand.
CACGTCAATAATCTATTGCTTGATTTACTTTCTTATGGATATAATCTGTTTTATTGCATCTCATGCCATGATTAGTGAGTAGTTCTTAAATCTGTGACATTGGTGGAAGCCCCTTCATGGGTTCTCCCTAGAACGGCTATATGATTAAGGATTCGATAGGATATATGGATTTAGATGGTTACGCGGGGGCGTTTTATTGTCATTGGCAGGAGAAAGACTGCCTTTGACCGTCGGGCCAAGGGGAAATAAAATGGTAGTTTGATTCTCTAGCCACAGCTCACCCCCCTAGCGTAGACATTGATTCCATTCAGAGATTCATTGAGATCAAAAGAGATAGCCATTCTCACTCAAATCTAAAGCTCTCTTCCTCACAAGAAACCCATTCTCTCTCATTTCTAGATCTAGAATTGATCACTCCTTATTTTACACCCTTTTCCCGCATGTTTGCATGCCATTTTGATCGCCCAAATCATGTTTTTCACGATATATCGACGATATTGCGATGCTTTTCACGATTTGTTGTTTTTGTCGCATTTCAGGTGATTTGGCGCGATTAGGAGTGATCTCGAGATGCGCGTAATCTAGACGGCCACCGACGACCTCCCCGAGGGATATTTTACTGTTGGAGAGGAGCGGAAGAAGAATGGACGTCGCAGGAGCGACGAGGAGGCCAAAACAATCAGATTGGGCATTTTTTGTGTCCCACTCGGTCGAGTGGAGGAGCCACTCGGCCGACCAGCGAGACACTGCTCGGCCGACCCGTTCAGACACGTTTTCCATGTGTACTCGGCCGAGCGACGGAGACCACATCGGCCGAGTGACGATACCACGTCCGCCCGAGTGGCGCCCAGACGAAGCCCCTCCAGAATATCGAAGTTACTGTTTTTCGGCCATCTGAGCTTCAGAAGATTCACTCGGCCGAGTGGTAAATCCCGTCCGCCCGAGTGAAGTGAAGCCATCGGCCGAGTGACGACAACTCACTCGGCCGAGCCGCCCCCGAACTGAAGACCCCTGAAGCCCACGACTTACTGGAAAATGACAGGGTTTTCACTCGGCCGAGCGACTTTTGTCACTCGGCCGAGTGCGATGCGCTGCCTGTAGCGAAATTTGCGGAAAACAGGCTGTGCAGGGGCGTTTTGGTCAGGATTTTTAGACGATTTTTGGGGCTATTTAAGCTCTGTTTTTACCCTAGTTTTAGGAGCCATCTCTCAGATTTTTTGCAGCTTTTTGAGTCTACTTTTTAGCTTTATTAATTGTGATTGGAGAAGAGAAAAACTTGGATTTTTGTTGGATTAATTGAAGATCTACATTGGTTTGCATTTCTCTTCCCCAAAAACTCTATTTTTATTGTTTATATCATTGTTGTGATGAATTCCATTGCCTATTTCATTGATTATTTTTGTGCTATTGCTATGATTTGTGAGTAGTCTCCACGTCTCGGGGCGTGGGGATGAACCCTACAAGCCCTATTTCCTATTTGTGTTGAATTGGTAGAAATTGAGCTAGGATTGTTATTAGGGATTAGATTGGGATCGAATTACTACGGATAGCTAGGTATTCATGTCAATTGGGATTTGCAAGAGATTGGATCCCAATTTGATAGGAAGCCCTAGAAATCCGAATTGGGGTGGAGTCGGATTTTCGAAGTATCGGTTTGCAAGAGATTGGACCGATACTAGGACCTCCGGTTGCAATTCCGTGCCGATACCCGTTTGCAAGAGATTGGACGGGTAGGAACTATCCTAATCTAGATTGTGGACCGAGTTTGCAAGAGATTGGGCTCGGTGCGCAATTGGACGATGATGTTCATCCTAATGCTAGCTTCCCTAGGCTAGGGTTTGCAAGAGATTGGACCCAAACCTAGGATAGCTATAGACCGGCAACAGCGCGAGAGCGTGAGCTTGGTTCCACATTTAGTTGCAACTAGTTCATCCAAATTCTCATTCTAGCGATTTCGATACCGGCGAACCACATTTATGAAATACGGTGAGTAGTGGGGATTCCCCTTTCCCTAGACGTTCTTTATTTGATTTGATATTTCGCAAATTTGTCTGACGATTGTGACATGATCGCCCAAGGCAATTATCTCTGTTCCTAAATAGCCAGGTTGATCAGGAGCAAGCACGGTCTTTCGTCCACCCTGTGTTCGATACCCGCTCGCCGTTATACCGTGCGCTTGCGGTAAAACTACAACCGTCGCCTCGGGACGTGTATCCGGGGCGCGATCAAGAATCCATCTAGAGAGAAGCTTGTTCTTGGTGAGCTCTTCAAGCTATTGCTTGATCTAAGTCTCCAAATCATCCCTAGGCACCGATTGCTGGTCATTTCCTTGGTGCTAGGTCTTGGTGACTTCATCTTCCTCAAATCCTTCATTTCACCATTTGGGTAAGAAAAACTCAAGGCATAGGATTTTGTGGTAAGATTGTTTATTTCATATTAAACTCTTTAATATTGCTTTGTGATTCTCTCGGTTGTGAGAGAAGGTTGTGATCCCGGGTTGTGGGATTCACTATTGCCGTTGTTGTATGATTTGATCTTGTGAAGGTTTTTCACAAGATATTCATAGTGGAAATCTTGGGTTAGGGTTTCTAACCTAAGTATCCGGAGGGGATCCGGGTGGTTGGGACGTAGGATCACCGGGAACAAGTCGGGGAGACTTGGGTGGATCCGAACCCATTAACTTCATTTGTTTGCATTGTTAATTTTGTTGTTGTCATTCAATTTAAGCTTCCGCAAATTGATTTGGTAGTTGTTTGCAATTTAATTTGGAATTATACTCCTTATTATTTTAAAGTACTATTCACCCCCCCTCTAGTACTTGTGCAGTAGCTGGTAGGGCATTACATTTGGTATCAGAGCCAGATACTTAGCTCTGTCTGCCAACGCCAACAAGACCGTGCCTCCACCTTCCAACTATGCCACCTTCAGGAACCGTGAAGGAGCGTCATCGGTGATGGAAGGACATTCCTCTACGAGGCCTCCATTCTTCAACGGTACCAACTATGGGTATTGGAAATGCCGGATGGAAACCTTCCTCCGGAGTGCATCCTTATGGAGGACTACAATGAAGGAATACATCGAACCCAAAGAAGAAGACTTTGAGAAATGGACTACCGCGGAGGTCGCCGCGGAGGTAAGCAATGCCAAGGCAATGAACGCCTTGCAATGCGCATTGGAGCCCGAGGATTTCAATAAGATATGCACATGTAAGAGTGCATATCAAATTTGGAACTCCCTCCTCATACTTCATGAAGGGACGAGTAGGGTAAGAGACTCTAAACTCGTAGTCGTAAACAAAGATTACGAAATGTTTCATATGCAACAGGGCGAGAAGATGAAAGAATATTACGCTCGCTTCGTTGACATAATAAACGAGTTAGAGGCCATCGGCAAGTCCTACACTCAAAAGGAGAAGTGCTCAAAGCTTATTGAAGGACTTCCCTCTTCTTGGGAAAAACGTACCTTCGCCATCGAGGAAGGTAATGACATGAACAAATATACCGTAGTTCAACTAATGGGTACTTTGATGTCATACGAGGTACGCAAAGATAGCAAGGTGAAGTTACAAGAAAAGATGAAGTCCTATTTGAACCTAGATGCGCCTAAGAAAAAGGCGATTGCATTCAAGGCGGCTTCATCCACCTCTACCGATGATGAGGACTCGGAAGAAGAAATGGACATGGAATCCATTGCACTCATGGCAAAGAAGTTCAATCGCTTCTTCCGAAAGGGTAACTTCAAACAAAAATCTAAGTTTACTTCAACTAACGCCTCTCCACCTTTGTGCTTTAAATGCAATAAGCCAGGACACATCAAAGCGGATTGTCCTCAAAACAAGCAAAAGGAGAAGTGGAAGGCGCCGAAGTTCGACAAGTCAAAGAAGTACAAAAAGGGGTACAAAAAGGGACTTGTCGGAACAACATTCACCGACTCCGAGGATTCCTCAAGCGGAGAGTCGGATGATGAGAAAGTGGAGCAAGCGCACATGTGCTTCATGGCAAGAGAGAAGCATGATCAATGATCTTTCTCCTCCGATGATAGCGACGACGAAGGCGATGAGGTAACGATGGATGATCTTAGGGATGCTAACTCTCATTTGTGGTCTAAATACACTAAATTAGTAAATCGATATACTAAAGTAAAAGATGACCTAGCTAGCATTCAAACCTCGCCTAAGACTATCATCACCAACAACGACACCGTTGTTGAAGAGTTGAGAAATGAGATTGTTAATCTCAAATCTAAACTTGAACATGTTAGCATTGATGATCCGGAAGAATATAGTATAGCGGATTTAACTTCTCAAAACTCGACTTTGAGTATTGAGAACGAGAATCTTAAATCTCGTGTTTTTGTGCTCACATCGCAAGTATCCAATTTGGATACTTCTATGCGTTCTCTCAAAGAGAAATATGAGAACACATTGGGCCGAATTAACAAATTCAACAAAGGTAAGGACCATTTGGATAAAATCCTAAGTGACTTACTTCCGGCCAATCACCACATTGGTTTGGGGTATACGATGGGATGTCCATCTAAAGCGGCCACTACTTTTGTTAGGCCAACTTCCGGTGACTCTACGAGTGGTAGCAAACACTCTATTGGTAGTTCATCTACCAATGATGCTTCCACCTCGTCCACACCCTCTTTTGGAAAGAAACCCACTTTGGGTGGACCTCCAAAGAAGGGGCATGTTTATATGTACACCAATACCATGCCACGTAGGAACACACGTCCTACTCCACCATCTCACACATATGATGAATTCTATGCTACACGTTCACGGGCACGTGCACACCATGTGAGACACCCTCACGCACGTGTTCCCACACATGCATATGTTCACCCACAACATCATATGAATAATTCTCGTCGTACACCATTCCATCATGTTCCTTATGCCTATCCACGACATGCATCACGTAGAAACCAACAACGCATGCATGCACCCAATAGGATGATGGCTCCCAAAATTTTCACTATTTGGAGCCCGAAGGACACAAGCATGGATGAAAAACAAGTATATATGAATGCTTATTTTTCGAATGTTGTGCATAGTAGGAATTATGTGGGGAAGTCTAAGTCCAATTGGACTTGGCTTCCAAAGGTCTAACTTTTGAGGACCCAATGACCTTGGGTACCATGATATGAAAGTTTTTATCTTTAGGTACTCAAGGAAAAGAAAAAGAAAAGGAGCAACAAATTTAAATTTAGCTCCAAAGGGAATTGGATACTCGATAGCGGGTGTTCAAAACACATGACGGGTGACGCTCAATTGCTCTCCGGAGTGGTTCCCATTGCAAATGGAAATCGCGTCGTATTTGGAGGCAATGAGAGCGGAACAATCGTCGGTGTTGGTAAAGTGGGTAACCCTTCTAAACCCTTAATTAGTGATGTTTATCTAGTTGATGGTTTAAATCATAATCTTATTTCAATAAGCCAACTTTGTGACAAAGGTTACAAAGTTAGTTTTGCGAAAGGATTGTGTCATATTTCAAATGATAATAATAAATTATTATTTTCCGGCACACGCCATAAAGATATTTATATTTTGGATCTTCCTAAGTCATATGAACAATGTCTCGTTGCCAACACAAGTGAACAACACTTATGGCATCGACGCTTTGGACATGTGAACTTTGGAACACTTTATAAACTTTCGAAATTAAATTCCATTAAAGGTTTTCCGAAGCTCGTTTTCGAAAAGAAAAGTTTTTGTGATTCTTGTCAACGTGGCAAGCTTCCTAAATCTTCATTTAAACCTAAGAAAAGCATTTCTACGAAACGGCCACTAGAGCTATTACATCTAGATTTATTTGGGCCAACTAGAGTTGCTTCCTTAGGAAATGCAAGATATGGACTAGTCATCGTTGATGATTATTCTAGATTTACATGGGTATTTTTCTTATGTAATAAAAATGAAGCTTTTGACAACTTCACAATATTTGTGAAGAAAGTACAAAATCTCATCGGAACCACCATTGTCACTATTCGTAGTGATCATGGGCGTGAATTTGAGAATGAGTCTTTCTCAAATTTTTGTGATGATCTTGGAATTACTCACACGTTTTCTTTCCCTCGCGCACCTCCTCAAAATGGTGTTGTTGAGAGGAAGAATAGAACGCTTGTGGAGTGTGCTCGCACTATGCTCGAAGATAGTCAACTTGGTTATCAATTTTGGGCGGAAGCGGTACACACCGCTTGTTATGTGTTTAATAGAATACTTTTGAGGCCCGGCACCAAACAAACTTGCTATGAATTGTTGTTTGGTAGATTGCCTCAAGTTAAACATTTTCGTGTTTTCGGCGCAAAATGTTTTATTAAAAACACATATGATAATTTGGACAAGTTTGATCCGAGATCGGATGAGGGGATATTTGTTGGGTATTCCTCACGTAGCAAAGCCTACCGGATATACAACAAAAGATCCTCTACGATCGAGGAATCACTTCATGTCTCTTTTAATGAGAATTTTACTACTTCTAGAATTTCAAATGATAATGATTCTATGGATGTTTTATGTGATTCATTTGAAAATTCTAAGTCTATTGATTCAATTGATTCTATTGAGACTAACCCAACTAATGAAGTTGTTGAGAATTGTTGAATATTGGACTCCCCGGATTTGGTTTTGGATGATGAGCAAACATAAATAATTCATGAACTAACAATTTGTGAGCGCAGTATTGGAGATCGTCGCCAATTTCACGAGAATATTCAAAGCGACATCTCAACACTTCCAAAAGCTCATATTCATGCCTAAAGCTTCGTTGAAGCTCTTGCGACGCTTTGGAAAATATGAAGATTCAATCGAAGCTATTGAAGACCGTTTATTAAGGTTTTATTTATAGTCTTTTAGTTTCGATTGATAGAATGTTAAGCCTTGAGTATATCTTACGTTTCTATCTTCATTACGCTCATTTCGTAGCTCTAGGATTCTTGCACAAGTTCACTCTAACTTCCTCGAAGCGTCGCGCTTCGATTCGGACTTTGTTGTGCATGTTAGTTGGTACAAGAACAAGTACTGACCGACTAGATGGTGATCTAGTCGATCGGCCACTGTTCTTGGACCGACTAGTTTCTGTCAGTTAATTTCTTGGACTTTACTGTTTACAGTTAGTCGGTCTACGTTGACTCACCGACCGACTAGTTTGTGAACTAGTCGGTCAGTGATGCTTCTTTGACCGACTAGTTGTGACTTACTGTTCACTCTAAAATTCTCCTAAGCTACTGTTTACCGTTAGTCGGTCTAAGAACGTTTGATGACCGACTAGTTGACAATCTAGTCGGTCAACTTTTGTTCTTGGACCGACTAAGTCAACTTGCCTTCAGACTATGTTGTTTTGCCTCTTAGTCGGTCTACGTTCATTGGATGACCGACTAGTTGTGAAACTAGTCGGTCAGAAAGTCTTCTTGGACCGACTAGTTTTCTAGGTCTGAAATTCTATCTCTTCTCAGATCTGCTCTTAGTCGGTCCATGCTGTTTGACTGACCGACTAGTTGATGAACTAGTCGGTCAGTGATTGTTCTTTGACCGACTAATTCTCACAGATTTCTATCCGTTGGAGAATGACCTAACTTGTTTTTATGGGACCCTATAAATACGAACCTAGGTCATTTCTATCTTCAATAGAGCTGCCATTAAGAGATTCATTGAGTTCTAAAGAGATAGCCATTCTCCCTCAAATCTAAAGCTCTCTTCCTCACAAGAAACCCATTCTCTCTCATTTCTAGATCTAGCGAGAAGCTTGTTCTTGGTGAGCTCTTCAAGCTATTGCTTGATCCAAGTCTCCAACTCTTCCCTAGGCACCCATTGCTGCTCATTTCCTTGGTGCTAGGGCTTGGTGACTTCATCTTCCTCAAATCCTTCATTCCACCTATTGGGTAAGAAAAACTCAAGGTATAGGATTTTGTGGTAAGAGTATTTATTTCATTTAAACTCTTTATATTGCTTATTGGCTCTCTCGGTTGTGAGAGAAGTTTGTGATCCCGGGTTGTGGGATTCACTTTGCCATTGCATGTATGATTTGATCTTGTGAAGGTTTTTCACAAGATATTCATAGTGGAAATCTTGAGTTAGGGTTTCTAACTCAAGTATCCGGAGGGGATCCGGGTGGTTGGGACGTAGGATCACCGGGAACAAGTCGGGGATACTTGGGTGGATCCGAACCCATTAACATCGTTTGTTTGCTTTGTTAATTTCATTGTTGTCATTCAATTTAAGCTTCCGCAAATTGATTTGGTGGTTGTTTGCAATTTAATTTGGAATTATACGCCTTATTATTTTAAAGTACTATTCACCCCCCCTCTAGTACTTGTGCAGTAGCTGGTAGGGCATTACATTTGGTATCAGAGCCAGATTCTCAGCTATGTCTGCCAACGACAACAAGACCGTGCGTCCACCTTCCAACTATGACACCTTCAGGAACCGTGAAGGAGCATCTTCCGTGATGGAAGGACATTCCTCTACGAGGCCTCCATTCTTCAACGGTACCAACTACGGGTACTGGAAGTGTCGGATGGAAACCTTCCTCCGAAGTGCATCTTTATGGAGAACTACAATGAAGGAGTATATTGTACCCGAAGAAGAAGATTTTGAGAAATGGACTACCGCGGAGGTCGCCGCGGAGGTAAGCAATGCCAAGGCAATGAACGCCTTGCAATGTGCATTGGAGCCCGAGGATTTCAATAAGATATGCACATGTAAGAGTGCATATCAAATTTGGAACTCCCTCCTCATTCTACATGAAGGGACGAGTAGGGTAAGAGACTCTAAACTCGTAGTCGTAACCAAAGATTACGAAATGTTTCATATGCAACAGGGCGAGAAGATGAAAGAATATTACGCTCGTTTCGTTGACATAATAAACGAGTTAGAGGCCCTCGGCAAGATCTACACTCAAAAGGAGAAGTGCTTAAAGCTTATTGAAGGACTTCCCTCTTCTTGGGAAAAACGTACCTTCGCCATCGAGGAAGGTAATGACATGGACAAATATACCGTAGTTCAACTAATGGGTACTTTGATGTCATATGAGGTACGCAAAGATAGCAAGGTGAAGCTACAAGAAAAGATGAAGTCATATTTGAACCTAGATGCGCCTAAGAAAAAGGCGATTGCATTCAAGGCGGCTTCATCCACCTCTACCGATGATGAGAACTCGGAAGAAGAAATGGACATGGAATCCATTGCACTCATGGCAAAGAAGTTCAATCGCTTCTTCCGAAAGGGTAACTTCAAACAAAAATCTAAGTTTACATCTACTAACGCCTCTCCACCTTTGTGCTTTAAATGCAATAAGCCAGGACACATCAAAGCGGATTGTCCTCAAAACAAGCAAAAGGAGAAGTGGAAGGCGCCAAAGTATGACAAGTCCAAGAAGTACACGAAAGGAAACAAGAAGGGACTTGTCGGAGCTACCTTCACCGACTCCGAGGATTCCTCAAGCGGAGAGTCGGACGATGAGCACGTGGAGCAAGCACACATGTGTTTCATGGCAAGAGAGGAGCACGATCAAGGATCCTCCTCTTCCGATGATAGTGATGAAGAAAGCGATGAGGTAACGATGGATGATCTTAGGGATGCTAACACTCAACTTTGGTCAAAATATACTAAGTTAGTAAATAGATATACTAAGGTAAAAGATGACCTAGCTAGCATTCAAACATCGCCTAAGACTATCATCACCAACAACGACACTGTTGTTGAAGAGTTAAGAAATGAGATTGTAAATCTCAAATCTAAACTTGAACATGTTAGCATTGAGGATGCGGAAGAACATGAGATAGCGGATTTAACTTCTCAAAACTCGACTTTGAGTATTGAGAACGAGAATCTTAAATCTCGTGTTTATGTGCTCACTTCGCAAATATCCACTTTGGATACTTCCTTGCGTTCTCTCAAAGAGAAATATGAGAACACATTGGGCCGAATCAACGAATTCAACAAGGGTAAAGGCCATTTGGATAATATCCTAAAAGATTTACTTCCGGCCAAACACCACATTGGCTTGGGGTATATGATGGGAAATTCTTCCAAGTCGGTCACTACTTTTGTTAGGCCAACTTCCGAAGCCTCAACGAGTGGGAGCAAACACTCTATTGGTAGTTCATCTACCAATGGTGCTTTCACCTCGTCCACACCCTCTTTCGGAAAGAAACCCACATTGGGTGGACCTCCAAAGAAGGGGCATGCTTTTATGTACACCAATTCCATGCCACGTAGGAACACACGTCCTACTCCACCGTCTCACACTTATGATGATTTTTATGCAACACATTCCCGGGTACGTGCACACCAAGTGAGACACCCTCACGCACGTGTTCCCACACATGCATATGTACACCCACCTCATCATATGAATAATTCTCGTCGTGCACCATTCCATCATGTCCCGTATGCCTATCCACAACATGCATCACGTAGAAATCAACGTCGCATGCATGCACCCAATAGGATGATGGCTCCCAAAGTTTTCACTATTTGGAGCCCAAAGGACACAAGCATGGACGAAAAACAAATATATATGAATGCTTATTTTTCGGATGTTGTGCATAGTAAGAATTATGTGGGGAAGTCTAAGTCCACTTGGACTTGGCTTCCAAAGGTCTAATCCCTTGGACCCAATGACCTTGGGTACCATGATATGGAAGTTTCTATCTTTAGGTACTCAAGGAAAAGAAAAAGGGAAGGAGCAACAAATTTAAATTTAGCTCCAAAGGGAATTGGATACTCGATAGCGGGTGTTCCAAACACATGACGGGTGACGCACGTTTGCTCTCCGGAGTGGTTCCCATTGCGAATGGAAACCGCGTCGTATTTGGAGGCAACGAGAGCGGAACCATCATAGGTGTTGGTAAAGTCGGTAACCCTTCTAAACCCCTAATTAGTGATGTTTATCTTGTTAGTGGTTTAAATCATAATCTCATTTCAATAAGCCAACTTTGTGACAAAGGTTACAAAGTTAGCTTTGCGAAAGGATTGTGTCATATTTTAAGAAAGGATAATGAAAAATTATTATTTTCCGGAACTCGTCGTAAAGACATTTATATTTTGGATCTTCCTAAGTCATATGAACAATGTCTCGTTGCCAACACAAGTGAACAACACTTATGGCATCGACGCTTTGGACATGTGAACTTTGGAACACTATATAAGCTTTCAAAATTGAATTCTATTAAAGGTTTTCCGAAGCTTGTTTTTGAAAAGAAAAGTTTTTGTGATTGTTGTCAATGCGGCAAGCTTCCTAAATCTTCATTTAAACCTAAGAAAAGCATCTCTACAAAACGGCCACTAGAGCTATTACATCTAGATTTATTTGGGCCAACTAGAGTAGCTTCCTTAGGAAATGCAAGGTATGGACTTGTCATCGTAGATGACTATTCAAGATTTACTTGGGTATTTTCATTGTGTAATAAAAATGAAGCTTTTGAAAACTTCACAATTTTTGTTAAGAAAGTACAAAATCTCTTAGGAACCACCATTGTCACTATTCGTAGTGATCATGGAGGTGAATTTGAGAATGAGTCTTTTGAGACATTTTGTGATGAAGTTGGTATTACTCACACCTTCTCTTTCCCTCGTGCACCTCCTCAAAATGGTGTAGTTGAGAGAAAGAATAGGACGCTAGTGGAGTGTGCTCGCACTATGCTTGATGATAGCCAACTTGGCCATCAATTTTGGGCGGAAGCGGTACACACCGCTTGCTATGTGTTTAATAGAATACTTTTGAGGCCCGGCACTAAACAAACTTGTTATGAATTGTTGTTTGGTAGGTTGCCTCAAGTTAAACATTTTCGTGTTTTCGGTTCGAAATGTTTTATTAAGAACACATATGGTTGTTTGGACAAATTCGATCCAAGATCCGATGAGGGGATCTTTGTTGGATACTCTACGCGTAGCAAAGCATACCGGATATTCAACAAACGAACCTCAACGATCGAGGAGTCGCTTCATGTCTCATTTAATGAAGGATTTGTTCCAACTAGAATTTCAAATGATAATGATTCTTTGGATGTTTTATGTGATTCGTTTGATAATTCTAAGTCTAATGATTCTATTGATTCTATTGAGACTAACCCAACTAATGAAGTTGTTGAGAATGTTCCTAGTGATCAAGGTATTCCCAAACGGCTTCATTCGGTTCGTGACCATCCCCATGAGCAAGTCATTGGCAATATCTATGATAGTGTCAAGACGAGATCGCAAGTTCACCACTTCGCAAATTGTGCCTTTGTCTCATCGATAGAGCCAAAGAATATTAATGAAGCATGCGAAGATAGCGCTTGGATCTTAGCCATGGAGGAGGAGCTCATTCAATTCGAGAGGAATGAGGTATGGGAGCTCGTTCCATTGCCATCGAAGAACCACACCGTCATAGGGACAAAGTGGATTTTCAAGAACAAAACCGACGAAAACCAAGTCGTCGTCCGGAACAAAGCTCGGTTAGTAGCTCAAGGCTATCGACAAGAGGAAGGTATTGATTTCGAAGAATCCTTCGCTCCGGTAGCTAGATTAGAATCAATTAGATTACTTTTGTCTTTTGCATGCCATAAGAATTTTAAACTATTTCAAATGGATGTTAAAAGTGCATTTTTAAACGGAGATGTAGTTGAGGAAGTTTACGTTTCTCAACCTCCGGGCTTCATAAATGAAAAATTTCCAAATCACGTTTTTAAACTAAAGAAAGCTCTTTATGGTTTGAGACAAGCTCCTCGAGCTTGGTATGATCGCCTAAAGAATTTTCTTTTGGATTTGAATTTTAAAATGGGCGAAGCCGATTCAACACTTTTTATTAAGCATGCGAATAATGATATATTATTAGTACAAATTTATGTTGATGATATCATTTTCGGTGCTACTAACTTCACTCTTTGCGAAGAGTTTTCTAATGTTATGAAGGAACAATTTGAGATGAGCCACATGGGCGAACTCAAATATTTCTTAGGTCTCCAAATTCGCCAAATGAACGATGCAATCTTCATCCACCAAACGAAGTACACGGTGGAGTTGCTAAAGCGATTTGGAATGGAGAATGCCTCCGGGAAAAAGACTCCGATGAGCACGACTACGCATCTTGACAAGGATACGGGCGGTAAGGATGTAGACATTCGTCTATATCGAGGTATGATAGGTAGTTTGCTTTATCTTACCGCAAGTAGGCCCGATATTATGTTTGCCGTATGTATATGTGCTCGTTATCAGTCTCAACCTAAGGAGTCTCACTTAGTAGCGGTAAAGCGTATTTTTCGCTATCTAAGTTACACATTAGATTTTGGATTACTTTATCCGAGATCTAGCACATATGAGTTAGTCTCATATAGTGACGCTGATTATGCGGGATGCAAATCCGACAGGAAAAGTACTAGTGGCACTTGCCATTTTCTAGGAAATTCTCTTGTCTCTTGGTTTTCCAAGAAGCAAAATTCGGTTTCACTTTCAACCACCGAGGCGGAATATATTGCCGCCGGTGCCGCTTGTGCCCAGGTTCTTTGGATGAGACACACATTGAAGGATTTTGGTATTCATTGTGATACTAGCCCTATCATGGTGGATAACCAAAGTGCTATTTGTCTTTCAAAGAATCCGGTGCACCATTCCCGATCGAAACACATAGATGTCCGACACCATTTCTTAGATGATCATGTTGCTAAAAAGGACATCATTTTAGTGTACGTTGAAACCCAAAAGCAAATCGCCGATATTTTCACGAAACCCCTAAAGGAGGACTCCTTTGTGCGGTTGCGTCGAGAATTGGGGATTATGGGTGAATCCGAGATATAGGATTCATATTTCATTCAATTATCTTGCATGCTTCTATATTTCGCGTTATTTCAATCATGATAGATTTATAGAATTTTTGAGAATTTTATGTGATTTGTTTGAATTTATGATCGAAATCGTATCTCAATGTCTATTTAAGATTTCGACGTTTAATGGGGTAGTTTAGATGAGTATTGAGAGTTTTACGATATATCGTCCAAGTGTTTTGAGGAGAGAACTTGATTATCATTTTTTGGACTTTGTTAGTTGGTATCAGTTCAACCACCAACCGACTAGATGTTCATCTAGTCGGTTAGTAGAAGAACTTACACCGACTAACTCAAGCTTATTGAGTTTCCTTTCCATCTTGAACTCTTTAGTCGGTTCATGCTCAGTGACCGACCGACTAGATTGAGATCTAGTCGGTCAGTAAATGAACACAGACCGACTAAATCTTGTCAGTAACTCTTGGATTCAGCCACTGTTTGCAACTAGTCGGTTCAAGCTCATTGACCGACCGACTAGATCGTGATCTAGTCGGTCAGTGCTTGAACTGTGACCGACTAGTTGTGCCAGGGGCTGTTTGGTCTTTTGCGAAATCGACCGACTTAAACTCAGTTTAGTCGATCGATTTTCATTCTAATCGATCGAAATCTTTTCTCTCTCCGCTCAAAACCCCGACCTCCCTCGAAACCCTTCGACTTCCGATCGATCTCCGGCCATTTTTCCGGCCATCTCCGTCGATCTCCTCCGTCGGCCCCTCATTCTAGGTGATCTCCTCTCCTCCTAGGGTTAGATTTCATTTCCTAGAGCTAGGGCTTGCTCGGGTTCTTAGGGTTCTTAGGGTTTGTTTATTTTTTTTCGGCTAGGGCTTCTTCGTTTGATCTCCTTGTCCCGTGTCTTGCTTCGACTATGGCAAGAACACGCATTCCGATCACTCCCTCTAGCCCCTCTCCGATGACCGTTGATCCAATCTCTTCGGATCCCGAGCATCCAACCCCTCCGAAGCGTAGAGCCAAGACCACCCATCCTTCGTCGTCTTCGCCTCCTCTCAAGAAGAAGAGGACGACGACCGCTAAACCTAGAGGTCAACCGAAACCCAAACCCAAGCCTAAGCCCAAGGCCAAAATTTTTGCTGCTGCTGCTTCTGTCGAGACTCATGCTGCTGTTGCGCCTGTTGCTGAGATCTCGACTCCTGCCCCGACGATTCCATCAGTTGAGACACCTCTTCTCCCTGCAGATCCTGAGTCCACTCCGTCGACTGGACCCACGGACGCTGCAGATCCTGCCTCCTCCTCGTGATCGTCTGTTCCGAGGACTCTCCACTGCATTTTGGATGATATATGTCTAGTGAGAGTGTTTTGGGTTAGGATGGGGTTCAGAGATGCTTTGATGTATTTTTTTTGTGCTTTCTGGTTGTCGGTGTTGGATTTTATGATGATGATGATGTATTTCTTTTTGATGATCTGTAGCGCTTGATATGATGTATCTCATATATTCGATGTGATATTTTTTGGATGTACTCATGTTGTCTATATATATATATATGTTCATCATCGTTCACTTTGTCTTTTATTCGTTGAATATTCGTTGAATTCATTTTTTGGATGTACTCATGCAAATTTGAATATTCGTTGAATTCATTTGAAATGTTACTTCGTCGCTCGACGCATAAAAACTTGGTTAAATAGATTTAAATTCTATAATTGAATATTAACCAAGAATATTGAATATTGAAGAGTATGTTTCTTTATTCAAGAAATGAATAAACATTTGGTATTTTTGATGATTTTGCTTATCATTGATTTTTATTGATAATGGAAAATTTGGCACACCTTATTTTGATTTCCACAATTTTCCCTTGGTGTCAAGTTGGTCCATTGTCTTTGTCTACGACTCCCGATGTTGGATTTTACATTTCCTAATTGTTGTCGTTATATGCCCCCCATTTTTGGGATAATGCCAAAGGGGGAGAGATAATGATAATAAATAGCGCAAATGAAAATTTAACTCAATTTCCAAGAATCTAGTTTGATATGTTAGATTCAGGGGGAGTTAAGATACATATAAGGATTTTTCAAAATCCGATATTTCAAAAATCAATTCACTCTGTTTATCTTACTCGTCTGCTTGATACAATTCATTTATATTCATTTTGGAATTAACGTATCATCAATGCAGGGGGAGTAAGTATTTTACATTTGTATTATTATCCTTGATTATTATTTATGTTGGTTTGTCATCACCAAAAAGGGGGAGAATGTTGAATATTGGACTCCCCGGATTTGGTTTTGGATGATGAGCAAACATAAATAATTCATGAACTAACAATTTGTGAGCGCAGTATTGGAGATCGTCGCCAATTTCACGAGAATATTCAAAGCGACATCTCAACACTTCCAAAAGCTCATATTCATGCCTAAAGCTTCGTTGAAGCTCTTGCGACGCTTTGGAAAATATGAAGATTCAATCGAAGCTATTGAAGACCGTTTATTAAGGTTTTATTTATAGTCTTTTAGTTTCGATTGATAGAATGTTAAGCCTTGAGTATATCTTACGTTTCTATCTTCATTACGCTCATTTCGTAGCTCTAGGATTCTTGCACAAGTTCACTCTAACTTCCTCGAAGCGTCGCGCTTCGATTCGGACTTTGTTGTGCATGTTAGTTGGTACAAGAACAAGTACTGACCGACTAGATGGTGATCTAGTCGGTCGGCCACTGTTCTTGGACCGACTAGTTTCTGTCAGTTAATTTCTTGGACTTTACTGTTTACAGTTAGTCGATCTACGTTGACTCACCGACCGACTAGTTTGTGAACTAGTCGGTCAGTGATGCTTCTTTGACCGACTAGTTGTGACTTACTGTTCACTCTAAAATTCTCCTAAGCTACTGTTTACCGTTAGTCGGTCTAAGAACGTTTGATGACCGACTAGTTGACAATCTAGTCGGTCAACTTTTGTTCTTGGACCGACTAAGTCAACTTGCCTTCAGACTATGTTGTTTTGCCTCTTAGTCGGTCTACGTTCATTGGATGACCGACTAGTTGTGAAACTAGTCGGTCAGAAAGTCTTCTTGGACCGACTAGTTTTCTAGGTCTGAAATTCTATCTCTTCTCAGATCTGCTCTTAGTCGGTCCATGCTGTTTGACTGACCGACTAGTTGATGAACTAGTCGGTCAGTGATTGTTCTTTGACCGACTAATTCTCACAGATTTCTATCCGTTGGAGAATGACCTAACTTGTTTTTATGGGACCCTATAAATACGAACCTAGGTCATTTCTATCTTCAATAGAGCTGCCATTAAGAGATTCATTGAGTTCTAAAGAGATAGCCATTCTCCCTCAAATCTAAAGCTCTCTTCCTCACAAGAAACCCATTCTCTCTCATTTCTAGATCTAGCGAGAAGCTTGTTCTTGGTGAGCTCTTCAAGCTATTGCTTGATCCAAGTCTCCAACTCTTCCCTAGGCACCCATTGCTGCTCATTTCCTTGGTGCTAGGGCTTGGTGACTTCATCTTCCTCAAATCCTTCATTCCACCTATTGGGTAAGAAAAACTCAAGGTATAGGATTTTGTGGTAAGAGTATTTATTTCATTTAAACTCTTTATATTGCTTATTGGCTCTCTCGGTTGTGAGAGAAGTTTGTGATCCCGGGTTGTGGGATTCACTTTGCCATTGCATGTATGATTTGATCTTGTGAAGGTTTTTCACAAGATATTCATAGTGGAAATCTTGAGTTAGGGTTTCTAACTCAAGTATCCGGAGGGGATCCGGGTGGTTGGGACGTAGGATCACCGGGAACAAGTCGGGGAGACTTGGGTGGATCCGAACCCATTAACATCGTTTGTTTGCTTTGTTAATTTCATTGTTGTCATTCAATTTAAGCTTCCGCAAATTGATTTGGTGGTTGTTTGCAATTTAATTTGGAATTATACGCCTTATTATTTTAAAGTACTATTCACCCCCCTCTAGTACTTGTGCAGTAGCTGGTAGGGCATTACAAGAATGTGCCTAGTGATCAAGGTATTCCCAAGCGGCTTCATACCGTTCGCGACCATCCCCATGAGCAAGTTATTGGCAATATTAATGATAGTGTCAAGACGAGATCTCAAGTCCACCACTTCGCCAATTGTGCCTTTGCCTCATCGATAGAGCCAAAGAATATCGTTGAAGCGTGCGAAGATAGTGCTTGGATCCTTGCCATGGAGGAGGAACTCATTCAATTCGAGAGGAATGAGGTATGGGAGCTTGTTCCTTTGCCATCGAAGAACCACACCGTCATAGGGACAAAGTGGATCTTCAAGAACAAAACCGACAAAAATCAAGTCGTCGTCCGGAACAAAGCTCGGTTAGTAGCTCAAGGCTATCGACAAGAGGAAGGTATCGATTTCGAAGAATCCTTCGCTCTGGTAGCTAGATTAGAATCAATTAGACTTTTATTGTCTTATGCATGCCATAAAAATTTTAAGTTATTTCAAATGGATGTTAAAAGTGCATTTTTAAACGGAGATGTTGTTGAGGAAGTTTACGTTTCTCAACCTCCGGGCTTCATAAATGAAAAATTTCCAAATCATGTTTTTAAACTAAAGAAAGCTCTTTATGGTTTGAGACAAGCTCCTCGAGCTTGGTATGATCGCCTAAAGAATTTTCCTTTGGATTTGAATTTTAAAATGGGCGAAGCCGATTCTACACTTTTTGTTAAGCATGCGAATAATGATATTTTATTGGTTCAAATTTATGTTGATGATATCATTTTCGGTGCTACTAACTTCACTCTTTGCGAAGAGTTTTCTAATGTTATGAAGGAACAATTTGAGATGAGCCACATGGGCGAACTCAAATATTTCTTAGGACTCCAAATTCGCCAATTGAACGATGCAATCTTCATCCACCAAACGAAGTATACGGTGGAGTTGCTTAAGCGATTTGGAATGGAAAGTGCTTCCGGCAAAAAGACTCCAATGAGCACGACTACGCATCTTGACAAGGATACGGGCGGTAAGGGTGTAGACATTCGTCTATATCGAGGTATGATAGGTAGTTTACTTTATCTTACCGCAAGTAGGCCCGATATTATGTTTGCCGTATGCGTATGTGCTCGTTATCAGTCTCAACCTAAGGAGTCTCACTTAGTAGCGGTAAAGCGTATTTTCCGTTATCTAAGTTACACTTTAGATTTTGGATTACTTTATCCGAAATCTAGCACGTATGAGTTAGTCTCATACAGTGATGCCGATTATGCGGGATGCAAATCCGACAGGAAAAGTACTAGTGGCACTTGCCATTTTCTAGGAAATTCTCTTGTCTCTTGGTTTTCCAAGAAGCAAAATTCCGTATCACTTTCAACCACCGAGGCGGAATATATTGCCGCCGGTGCCGCTTGTGCCCAGGTTCTTTGGATAAGACACACATTGAAGGATTTTGGTATTCACTGTGATACTAGCCCTATCATGGTGGATAACCAAAGTGCTATCTGTCTTTCAAAGAATCCGGTGCACCATTCCCGATCAAAACACATAGATGTCCGACACCATTTCTTAGATGATCATGTTGCTAAAAAGGACATCATATTAGTATACGTTGAAACCCAAAAGCAAATCGCCGATATTTTCACGAAACCCCTAAAGGAGGACTCCTTTGTGCGGTTGCGTCGAGAATCGGGGATTATGGGTGAATCCGAGATATAGGATTCATATTTAAACTCAATCATCTTGCATGCTAATATATTTCGCGATATTTCATTCATGCTAGATTTATTGAATTTTTGGGAATTTTATGTGATATGTTTGAATTTATGATCGAATTCGTATTTCAATGTCGTATTTAAGATTTCGACGTTTTATGGGGTAATTTAGATGACTAATGAGAGTGTTAAGATGTTTCATCCAAGTGGTTTGTGAAGAGAAATCAATTATCAATTTTGGACTCTTCTAGTCGATTTCAGTTCACTTGTCAACCGACTAGATGCTCATCTAGTCGGTCAGCAAGTGAACTCAGACCGACTAGATCAAGCTTCTATCTCACTCTTATCTTTTTCATTCTTTAGTCGGTCACAGTACACTTACCGACCGACTAGATTGAAAACTAGTCGGTCAGTGAGTATACTACGACTGACTAATTCTAGCCCTAAAATTCACTGTTTGCCTCTGTTTCGACTTAGTCGGTTCAAGCTCATTGACCGACCGACTAGATCGTAATCTAGTCGGTCAGTGCTTGAACTGTGACCGACTAAGTGGGTTAGGGCATTTGTGTCTTTTCGATTTCCAGACCGACTTATCTCTCATTTCGTCCGACTAAAGCTCATTTTAGTCGGTCTCTTCCTCAGCTCAAGCCCGAAAACCCCAAACCCCCTCCGAGCCTCTTCATCTTCCCGTCGACTCCGGCCTGTTCTCCGGCCATCGCTGCCGTCCGCCGCCGTCGCCTCCTCCTCCTAGGTATCATCTCCTCCTCCTAGGTCGATTCCTACTCTAGGGTTTTATTTAGATCTCTTTCTAGCTCCTAGGGTTTCAAATTTAACCTAGGGCTTGTGAAATCTAGGGTTGGTATTTCCGATTTCTGTTGATCTCTAGGGTTTGTGTCGCTCGTAGTTTCAGTTGCTTGTGCTCGTCGTGCTATGGCAAAGACGAGAATTCCTATCGCCTCTTCTGGGGCTTCTCCTATGTCTATAGGGCCTTCCGACCCTAGGAATCCCCCTAAGCCTAAACGTCGTGCCAAATCAACCCAAGCTTCTCCGTCTTCGCCTCCTCTGAAGAAGCAGAAGACGGCGACCGTAAAACCCCGCAAATCTAAGACCAAGAAGGCTATTCTCCACTCACCCTCTACTCCTCCAGATTCCGACACTGAATTTATCCCTGAGGATGAGCCTAGCACTAAGGAACCCACTCCTCCACTTCGTCCTAGGACTCGCCAGCCAAAGGGAAAGGGCCCAATGCCAGCGGGGGGTGTTGACATATCGTTGTGTCGCGACGACCCTATGTGTCTCGCGGCCTACAACCGTATTGAACACTGCCCGATGTTATTGGAGCACTACGTCCAGTTTTCTGATTTCCTTGGCTTAGCTGACCTACTCTCCTATAGTGGTCTCCTTGATTATCCCCGATTCGACCCCAAGGCCAATCCCAAACCATATCCTCGCCTAGTGAAATTGTTCTATGCCAATCGCGTTCGAGGCCAGTACGATGCCAGTCACTCCATTGAGACTACTGTCTTGAGAACTCCTATAGTTCTCACGGCAGAAATCTTGGGGGAGATTCTTGGCTGTTCGTCGTGTGGTCTCCTTCCTTCGGACATTTCCGTCGATGACATTTCTTCCTTGGATCAGTCAGTTCTTTCAGATATCTTCCATGTTATCCCCTCCGCATTCATTGGTGTTCCATCGAAATCTTTCAAGCCGAATGCGTGGGTCCTTAACCTGATCTTGAAGTCTTGCCTCCTCCCTAAGTATGGATCATCTTCACTTCCATCCCAGCCGTTCTTGAAATTGATCTACGCTCTTTTCTTGGGGTGCGAGATTAATTGGGCTCGCGTGATACTCGATAAGATGGACTCTTTCGAGTGTATACGCAAGACCAATAAATCTGCGCATATTCCATACCCTTGTCTGTTGACCCTCGTGTTTCGTCATTTCCGAGTTCCTCTCCCTCCTGACGATGAGCGTCCCTTGGGTACTCCTCTGAACGCGACGGCCGTGAAGAAATCTCTAGCGGCGCTTCGTCACGTGCAGAGGTCTACCGCATCTGCTTCCCAGGCTTCTCCGTCAGCTGCTGCAGCCCCCTCTCGTCCAGCTACATTAGACGATGTCGTACGCCTACTTCGTCAGCACGACTCCCGTTTGGCTCGTACTGAGGAGGTAGTCTGCCGTATGGCTAGTATGATGGGGATTGATCTTCCTCCTTCAGTTTCTGAGGCCGAGGAGATGGACGATGAGGAGCTTGACGAGCTTGTCACTTCCTTGGCTCGTGGCGATGAGGCCACGGCCACTGCTGCTGCTGCTGCTACCTCTTCTGCTCCTGGAGATGGCACCACTTCCGGTGCTCCAGAGCCTGCTGTTTCAGCACTTCAGACTTCTGAGCCTGCTGCTGACCCTGTTGCCGAGCCTGCTGATATTCCTGTTGACACATCTGCCGTCGAGCCCGTCGTTGACGTCTCGACTCCTGCCCCGACGATCCCGTCTGTTGAGACACCTCTACTCCCTGCAGAGCCTGAGTCCACTCCGTCGACTGGACCCACGGACACTGCAGATCCAGCCACTCCCTCGTGATCGTTGTTCCGAGGACTCTCCACTACGCTTTGGATGATATATCTTAGTGAGAGTATTTTGGGTTAGGATAGAGTATGAGGGTTATGATATTTTGATGTATTTTGGATGATGTCGATGATGTTGTTATATCTTGATGTGGATGATGATGTTGTATTTATTTTTGATGTGGATGATGATGATGTTGCCTTTGATGTATCGATATCTTTTTGGATGTACTCATGATGTTATCATTTATATATATACATCGTCGTTCTCTTTGTCTTAATTCGTCGTGCACATTTAATATTCGTTCAATGCATATGATGTGTGAATTCGTCGCTCGACGCATGAAAACTTGGTTAAATAGATTTAAATTCTATATTTGTATAGAATTGTTTTCCATGCACAAAATTAACCAAGAATATTGAATATTGGAGAGTATGTTTCATTATTCAAGAAATGAATAATTGTTTGGTATCTTTGATGATTTTGATTATCGCTTTTTGATAATGGACATTTTTGACACACCTTGATTTGATTTTATCGCTTTTTCTTTGGTGTCAATTTATTCCATTGTCATTGTCTACGACTCCCGATGTTGGATTTTCCATTTCCTAGTTGTTGTCGTTGTATGCCCCCCATTTTTGGGATAATGCCAAAGGGGGAGAGATAATGATAATAAATAGCGCAAATGAAAATTTAACTCAATTTCCAAGAATCTAGTTTGATATGTTAGATTCAGGGGGAGTTAAGATACACATAAGGATTTTCAAAATCCGATATTTCGAAAATCGATTCTCTTTATTTATCTTACTCATCTGATTGATGCAATTCATATATATTCATTTTGGAATTAACGTGTCATCAATGCAGGGGGAGTAAGTATTTTACATTTGAATCATTATTTTTGATTATTATTTATGTTGGTTTGTCATCACCAAAAAGGGGGAGAATGTTGAATATTGGACTCCCCGGATTTGGTTTTGATGATGAGCAAACATAAATAATCCATGAACTAACAATTTGTTAGCGCAGTTTTGGAGATCGTCGCCAAATTCACGAGAACATTCAAAGCGACATCTCAACACTTCCCAAAGCTCGTATTCATGCCTAAAGCTTCGTTGAAGCTCATGCGCCATTTTGGAAGTTATGAAGATTCAATCGAAGCTCTCGAAGACCGTTTATTAAGATTTTATTTATAGTCTTTTAGCTTCGATATATAGAATGTTAAGCCTTGAGTATATCTTACGTTTCTATCTTCATTACGCTCATTTCGTAGCTCTAGGATCCTTGCACAAGTTCATTCTAACTTTCTCGAAGCATCGCGCTTCGATTCGGACTTTATTGTGCATGTTAGTTGGTACAAGAACAAGTACTGACCGACTAGATGGTGATCTAGTCGGTCGGCAACTCTTCTTGGACCGACTAGTTTGATTCCTTAATTTCTTGGACTTTACTGTTTACAGTTAGTCGGTCTATGTTGACTCACCGACCGACTAGTTTGTAAACTAGTCGGTCAGTGATGCTTCTTTGACCGACTAGTTGTGACTTACTGTTCATGCTAAATTTCTCCTAAGCTACTGTTTATCGTTAGTCGGTCTAAGAACGTTTGGTGACCGACTAGTTGACAATCTAGTCGGTCAACTTTTGTTCTTGGACCGACTAAGGCAACTTGTGTTCAGACTATTTCATTTTGCCTCTTAGTCGGTCTACGTTCATTGACTGACCGACTAGTTGTGAAACTAGTCGGTCAGAAAGTCTTCTTGGACCGACTAGATTTCTAGGTCTGAAATTCTATCTCTTCTCAGATCTTGTCTTAGTCGGTCCATGCTGTTTGACTGACCGACTAGTTGATGAACTAGTCGGTCAGTGATTGTTCTTTGACCGACTAATTCTCACAGATTTCTATCCGTTGGAGAATGACCTAACTTGTTTTTATGGGACCCTATAAATACGAACCTAGGTCATTTCTATCTAGGTTAGAGCTTCCATTCAGAGATTCATTGAGATCAAAAGTGATAGCCATTCTCACTCAAATCTAAAGCTCTCTTCCTCACAAGAAACCCATTCTCTCTCATTTCTAGATCTAGAATCCATCTAGAGAGAAGTTTGTTCTTGGTGAGATCTTCAAGCTATTGCTTGATCCAAGTCTCCAAATCATCCCTAGTGGTGCTAGGTTTTGGTGACTTCATCTTCCTCAAATCCTTCATTTCACCATTTGGGTAAGAAAAACTCAAGGTATAGGATTTTGTGGTAAGATTGTTTATTTCATATTAAACTCTTTAATATTGCTTTGTGATTCTCTCGGTTGTGAGAGAAGGTTGTGATCCCGGGTTGTGGGATTCACGTTTGCTATTGCATGTATGATTTGATCTTGTGAAGGTTTTTCACAAGATATTCATAGTGGAAATCTTGGGTTAGGGTTTCTAACCTAAGTATCCGGAGGGGATCCGGGTGGTTGGGACGTAGGATCACCGGGAACAAGTCGGGGAGACTTGGGTGGATCCGAACCCATTAACATCGTTTGTTAGCATTGTTAATTTTGTGTTGTCATTCAATTTAAGCTTCCGCAAATTGATTTGGTAGTTGTTTGCAATTTAATTTGGAATTATACTCCTTATTATTTTAAAGTACTATTCACCCCCCCTCTAGTACTTGTGCAGTAGCTGGTAGGGCATTACACCTATTATCCATGAGACTAGCTCACATCCTTTACCGGGGAATTTTCACCCTCACCACCATTATTATCATTTCTATATTCTTTTGTGCCACTGATATTTTTCTTCAGGTATTTATCTTTGTTGATCAGGTATTATGGATTATACTATTTGGACCACAGATTTCGATCAGAGTGCTCAGACGGGAGAATACTTTTTTGATCAGAGTGCTCAGACGGGAGAATACTTTTTTGATGGGATCATGCTCCCATGTGGACCACAGATTTTGATCAGAATGCCCAAATAGGATATCACCTTCTTGATGAGATGCTTGCACAACAGGTTGAAATGCAAGCCAAGATTGAAAAGGGTGATTTTCAATTGGAATTGGTGAAAAGAGACCTTGAAATCAATGCGCTCATGCTTAAGGTTGCAATGATTTCCAAGGATATCAGTTCTGCTTCTTCATCTTATGGACAAGAATCATCGCCAGTCATATTACCAGAGCCAGAATATGCCATCGTTTATCCCACATCCTACGATACAGCTATTGCATATGAAGAGTGGATGGACGAAGAGGCAGGGGAGGAAGTAGGAATTGAGTCATATGCACCGCCAGAGGAGGACACATTTTAGAACTTATTGGATGGCCTCTTGGAGTCATTGAGGTTCACCGGTTCAGCTAGCGTTATAGCAGGCGATGCATTTGAGCTACGATTTACAAATTTTGTTATGAACCATGTTTCAGCTGCAGGAACAATTAAGGAGGACGTCCATACACTACAAAACACAGGATAGTTTCCAGCGGTTTTGTTTGTAGCGGTTTGAAAAACCGCCACAAATCCTTCTATTTGTATCAGTTACGACCCGTCGGTGCCAACAGAATATTTTGTGGCAGTTTGAAACCGCCATGATATTAAAACATATATAAACGCAAAGGCGGGAACAAAAAATGAGGAGGAGGGAAAAAAATTTTCGTTCCAAAGTAAACGATTTAATGATAACGATGCGCGTCCCACCTACGTACTTTTCGTTAATAAAATTTATATGGTTTGTAAACTACTAGAATATCCCTCCCCGCGGTGCAGAACTTATTCGATTTCGTTGATCGAAGTTTTCCAACTCCATCGTCTTCGTTGTGGGATCGCTCGAACCCTTCCCCGCGGCACAGAACGTGTTCGATTTCGTTGAGCAAACTTCTCCAACTCCGTCGTCTTCATTGTGGGATCACTTGAACCCCTCCCTGCGGTGCAGTGTTCGATTTTGTCTTCTTCGTTGAGCGATCGTCGGTGTCGAGTTTCCACGATTGCTTCCCAGAATTTCGTCGATTCCTTCGACCGATTGCCGTCAATTTTCTTCGATTGGTGAACAGGATTTCGTCACAAATCCGAGTTCGTCTCATATTCTACCGAGTTTTCTTCGAGTCGATCTCAAATCCGAGCGAGTTTCTTCGATTTCTAATGAGTTTTCGTCGATTTCTTCATGCAGATCTCAAATCCGTGCGAGGTTCTTCGATTTATTCCGAGTTTTCTTCGAGTTATTCGAGCCAATCGCAAATCCGCTCAGGTATGCGATTGGTTCCCAAGTTTCTCACATGAGTTCAATTTATGTTGGTAGCTGACACTTGCACAAATTTCAGATTGCAAAGGGAGACGTTTGCGAGCTTTATTAAGGTATTTTTTTGGATAAATTTCAGATTTTTAGTCTTTATTCCTAATGCCAACCGGGTTTATTTTGATAGCCTATTACATGATTGCTCTATTTAATCATGGACAATGTCTCCGCAGGGTATAAAGCGTGCGCAATGCCTCTATGTCCCAATATTTATAATAAGGGAAAGTTAGGAAAAAGGATGGCTGCAGTATTACATAGAATATATTATCTATTTCAAACATAGAATTTTTAATATTTTGTATGGTAGCATCGATTAGGTTATGAGCCGACCATCGTTTTATAAAAGTAGATTGCTTCTTCTTTGTGTGCTTATATGAATATTTATTGTTTTTGTTTGTGTTGAGAAAAAAAGATTTTTGTTAACCTTATAACACTAATTAGTTTTTTCTGTATGAAGGATGGATAAGTCTTGGATACAACAACCAAAAAGTTCTCATAAATACGTGGCAGGAGTGAATGCATTCTTAGATTTTGCTTTTGAGTGCAAGGCTATTCGTGGTAAAATTTTCTGCCCTTGTGAACGTTGCAAATATTTAAAGTCTGGCACACAGGACGAATGTTTCGAACATTTACTCTTCAAACATTTTCCAAGAAATTACACCTTTTGGGAATCATATGGAGAAGTGGTTACATCTAGTAATGTCGAACGAGTGGCTACAGGATCGCATCTTAGAAGGGATCCAGATCCCCAACTTGGAGATACTGTACGGGAAATGGTATACGATGCATTTACTTGGGGATTGAATAGTCAAGAGACGACTGAATCGGGTGTTGATGGAGACGTAGGGATGTCAAACACGAATAGAGAATCCAATGGTGGTAATGCCAAAGAGTTTTATGACTTGCTGAAAGATAATGAACAACCATTATACGATGGATGCACCAAGTTCTCGAAACTCTCATTTCTAATCAAGTTATATCACATTAAGTGTTTGTGTGGTGTTAGTGATAAGGCGATGGATATGATTTTTAAATTGTTGCATGATGCGTTTCCATATGCAAATATACCTCCATCTAATTACGATGCTAAGAAGATCATTAACACACTTGGTCTTAAGTATGAAAAAAATTCATGCATGTCCTAATGATTGCATGCTTTATTGGGGGCCGGATGCGGATAGAGATCAATGCAAAGAATGTGAGGTGTCTAGGTGGAAGAAAAAAATACAAGAAGACGAAACAACCCGCAAAGGTATTACGTTACTTTCCCCTGAAATTTAGATTACAAAGATTGTTTATGTCTTCTAAAACTGCTAAGAGTATGAGGTGGCACTCAAGTGAACCTAAGGTTGATGATATGATGAGACACCCAAGGTATTCTGAAGCTGGGAAACATTTTGATTCCATGCATACTGAATTTACTTCTGAGGAACATAATGTTCGACTTGCATTAGCTTCTGCCAGTTTCAATCCCTTCGGGAATTTAAGCACAAGTTATAGTATTTGGCCAGTTTTGTTGATCCCATACAATAGTCCTCCATGGATGTGTATGAGGTCGACTGAATTCATTGTTTTTATGTTGATTCCTGGGAAGAAAATGCTGGGAAACAATATTGATATCTATTTGTAACCTTTAATTGCCGAGTTGAAAGAATTATGGGAAGAAAGGGTGGAGACATATGATGCGTCTAGAAAAGAGGTGTTTGTGATGACGGCAGCTCTATTGTGGGCTATTAGTGACTTCCCAGGGCGTGGAAATCTTTCGGGTTTGAATACACATACTGGTTATGCGTGTCCCTCGTGTAATTTTGATCAAATTCCTCTCTATTTGGGTTGTAGTAGGAAGTGGTGTTTCATGGGCCATCGTCGATTTTTACGGCAAGGCCACAAGTTTCGGTTGAATCGTCTTCGTTTTGATGGACGTATGGAAGATAAGGACCCGCCTAAATTGTTATCTGGGTTAGAGATTGTGAATCAAATGGAGAATATAGAGTTTTTCTTTGGAAAACGTTCTTCAACAACTAGTAGTACTACTGAAAGCAGATCGCGAAAGAGAGCAAATGTTGATCAATTTGCAAAGCAATGGAAAAGGAGGAGTATATTTTTCCAACTTCCATATTGGGAGTCTAATTTATTACGTCACAATCTTGATGTGAAACATATAGAGAAGAATGTGTGTGATAATGTGTTATTTACATTGATAAATGACAGAGACAAAAGGAAAGATCATTTAGAGGCTCGAAAAGACTTGCAAAATTTGGGTATTAAAAAGGAACTCTAGCCAAAGGAGGATAAAAAATCTTGTCCAGCAGCGTTGTTCACAATGAAAAGGCAAGAAATTGACACATTACTTGAGACTTTGAAATGTGTCATTGTGCCAGATGGTTACTCAAGTGATTTTACTAGATGCATAGACATTGTGCATCGTAGAGTATTTGGATTGACGAGCCATGATTCACACATTCTTGTGCAGGAGTTGTTGCCTTTGGCTATTAGGAACATTTTACCTCGTGCGGTGTCTTCTGTGTTGGTCGAATTAGGGACCTTCTTCAAGCAATTATGTCCTAAGGTTGTCAATCTTGCTGAATTGAGAAAACATCAAGAGCGAATTGCACTGACCTTGTGCCATATGGAGATGTTGTTTCCACCGTCATTCTTCACTGTTATGGTGTATCTAACAATTCATTTGCTTGATGAAGTTAGACTTGGTGGGCCTGTACATTATCGATGGATGTATCCTATAGAAAGGTATGTTTCATATCCAAACCATTGATTTTTTTGGTTTAATTAATTGTTCAAACACTTATCCATTAATGTGAATGCAGGTTTTTAGGAAAACTGAAACATTTTGTTCGGAATAGAGCCCAACCAGAAGGCTCGATTGCTGAGGGGTGGCTATCTGAAGAATGTATGACCTTTTGTTCGAGGTACTTGGAGGATGACATTGAAACTAGATTCAATTGCATAGAGAGCGTGGATGATGACCCTTTGCTGTTTGAAGTAAGTTCAACCATGTTTCCTCCAGTGGGTAAACCAGTTGGAGATGGTACACTTGTTAGATTAAGTGACATAGAAATCATGCAAGCACATCGCCACATATTGATTAATTGCCCTCAAATAGAAGATTTTATTAGGTAAGTTAGGTATTGATATATTTTAATTTTATTAGATTAGATGGTGAGAAATCATATTGATGTTTTAATCTCTGAATGTATAGTCGGTTTCGACGCATCACGACGACGAAAATGAGGAATCGTAGAAGGAATGTGAGTTCCAATGAAATAGAAAAGGAAGTCCATCGCAAAGTTGTCTAGGCGTTTAAGATCCATGTGAGTGCGACTTTTTGTCTCATTTGAGTTTATTATCGGAATTTTTTGCAAGCTATTAATGTTTTCTGTAATGTGTTCATAGATTAACGATAATCCCAGAGATCATATTTCAAAGGAAATTGTTGCACTTGCGTAAGGGCAATTGAGACAAGCAAGGAAATTTACTGCTTATAATATGAATGAGTTCAAGTTTCGAACCATTGAGCGAGAGAAGAACTTGAATACTCAAAATAGTGGTGTGTTTTGTAACTTTGGAATTAAGAGCTATGCAAGCACACGTGACAATAGACCAAGAGAGGGTGCAGCGCCATATTATGGTAGACTGACTGATATTATCGAGCTTAATTACCATGATGTTTTTCATGTAACTGTATTTAAGTGTGCATGGGCCAATACCATGAACCAAAGGTTTATTAGAGTAGATGATTTTGGGTTCACATCAGTAAACTTCTCTCACTTGATTCATTCTGGTGAGCACGAGGATGATGAATCATTCATTCAAGCTGTTGAGGCTCAATTGGTATTTTATGT
This sequence comes from Scilla litardierei, assembly GCA_030789695.1. NCBI lineage: Eukaryota > Viridiplantae > Streptophyta > Magnoliopsida > Asparagales > Asparagaceae > Scilla > Scilla litardierei. The sequence continues at coordinate 104,723,176 of CM061132.1, forward strand.
GGAGGATAAAGCAGATAAGGGGTGGAGTATTCCTATCCATGTAAAACCAAGAGATTTATATGATATGGGTGAAGAGGATGCAAGCTTGCCTTATGATAACGAGATTAATCAAGCTCAAATTTCAGATGTAGTATTTCCAGATGATGATTCACTGTTTGTTGCGAGGGCTGATGTTACTGCAGAGTTTGAGTAGGGTCGATGTTATTTGTATGCCTTTGCATTAATTTTTTTGTTACATCTCCGTATCTACAATATCTGATGTTATATACACAGCCAACAATATTTCATCAATGACATATCATTACATGTATTTTTTTCCATTGGATTCTATGTTAAAGATGGCTATGGATTCTATGTTAAAGAGGCCTATGGTTGTCATGCGAGCATGTCCAAAATATATTAACATATGAATGGATTAACTTGGTTCAGCACGTTTTTTCTTAAATTATTGACTCCAATTTGGAATTTAACCAATGTTACCAATCCTCTGATGTAACTCGGGCTATTTGAGAAAGACTCACAAATTCCTGCATGAAAGTAGCTTTGCTTCACTTGCATAATCACGTCTGTATAACCAATCATCATTTCATATGTATTATGGATAAATTTCTCATAATGCAGGTTGCGGATTTACGCCTTTTTTCTGCAGTCATTTGCATATTTATCATATTTACTTGCAGTTACATATGGCATCAGAGGGTGAGGGTAGCAGCGTAAGACGCCAGTGCAAGAAAGGAGCGTCGTCAATGTACAAGTCCACTGTGTTCTGTGAGCTGATAGGTTGGTTTAAATTCAAGTTATGATTATAAAAGATCTGCATCTTGAATATAATTTAATGATCTTAATTATGCAGAAGTTTCAGATCCTATAACCACCAAAAGCGTGGGACAATGATTTTGAAAAATGCTAAAGACATTCATGATAATGTCCCCTTCCAGAAGAGAGTAATACTCACATTTAAACCAAGGGATCCTGGCATTGTAGGAGAGGCTGTTAAGCCACTCCACTCTATTTTAAAGGAGGTGATATTGGATAATGAAAAGTATCCCGTGGGTGTAAAGGATTGGAAGTCAATTCCAATGGAGATAATGGATAATGCGATCCTAACTCAAGTTCTGGTATGATTACTTTCACCAAAATATTATAATACATTTATTTTTTCTTCAATTTTCAATCTTACCCTCAACCTAACTTATTGATTTTCATTTATTTGCAGACTAAGTTTTACATTGAACCACGTGAGTGCGAAGATGTTACTTGCCACGAAATAAAGAAAGCAATGGGCCTTCAATGGAAAACTAGAAGGAACAACTTATGGAACAAATATTACGATGAAATGAAAAGTCAGAAAGATAATGAGGAAACACCACCTGAACGCATTAATAAAGATGATTGGGCATCTTTCATTGCTCGAAGATTTTCTGAAAAGTGGTTGGTAAGTTTATAAATTGTTATACATTAAGTAATATATTTCATTTTATATTTTCCAAGATTTTAACATTGTGTCAAATCTTTATGTTTATTGAAGAACAATCGTGAGAGGAATAGGGAGAATGCTCTTAAGCAAGACTGTCATCCAACAGCCGGGTCACGTCCATTAGCTCAACTTTATAGTTTAATGGTAACAAAAACTTATCATAGAATTAATTGAGATTAATATATTTTGTTTTTCGATTCCATCTAGTTTTAGATATTGCTCTAATTAGTGAAGTGGATACATTAGGCTGTAGAAACAGGAGCGGACCCCACCCAAACAGATATGGTGTTGTTGACGCGTTCCAGAGATGACGGGTCTTATCCAAACGAATCTACAAGGGAGATCATTGTAAGTATAATTACGTGTATGATATTGAAGTTATGCATACATGCAGTATTACCAAAAAAGCTAACATCTGCATTTTTTTATTCTTTATAGCAATAGTACCAAAAAAGCTAACAGTTGTTGACCATGTATCATATTAATTACAAAAAACAGATATTACTATGGATATATTGCAACACAATATTGATGAAACAAATGGGGAACTTAACATATGCAATTAAGCATATTTTATACCTAAAAGAAGCAAGAAAATATTTGCAGGATGCCAAATATTATGACATATATTGAGTCAAGGCAATATTCATATCCAATAAGCATGATGTTTGATAGTTCAAACAAAAAAAATAGTGAGGATTGGTACCTTATGGAACTGCTGCAATTCAAAACAGAATAAAAAAAGATGGTAAAATCATGAATATTTGAATAAAACGGTAACAAATAACAAAGGGCATCAAGCAAAAACATTTCTTAACTATTAATTTGATTGTATGATAAAAACTTAAATAACACACAAATTCAAATGAAATCAAACTGGATTCATAAACAATGCACGCGCTCATATTCTATGGGTGTAAAGGAGTCTGTCATGCTACATGATAGCAACTCAGTACGAGTAATTTTTTATAATCATAGCACTGGGTTCAGTGGCATTTTTTGTTTTAGCATCTTTTATTGATATTTATGGTCAAGTGGGATTACTTTCTTTTCAAACTATGAGGTGGATATATCTTACTTCCAGTCATATGCTCAGCTTAGTCTGTTAGACTGCTAGTGTGGTAGACACCATTATGTATTTTACTCAATTAGATTCAATAATAGAGCCGGGGCACCCTTGGAACTTGTTCATTGAGATGTATGTGGTCTATTTAGATATATTGTTATGTTTGTTGATAACTATTATAGTGTTTCATGACTTTATATGTTGAAAGATAAATTTGAGGTGTTATTTATGTTAAAATACTTTTGGTGATGAAGTTAAGATAATTTGGATTCTTTGTTTGTTTGTAGTGAGAACACAGAGACATATTTTAGTTTTTTTATTGAGTTTGACACTATTTGGTATCATTCATCAATCCTCTTGTATATACACATCGCAACACTGTAGGTTTATTACTCTGGAAGAGTCTATGAAATTATGTTTATCATTCAATGGATTCTATAGATAGTGCTATTAAGACATAATCCAATTTAGCATGGTCATGCTATCTCATAGTGAGCATTAAATCATGTCACTGCAATAAATTTGGACAACCTCATGGTTCATGTTTTGATCTTCAAATTTGGTAGTCTCTTGTTTCTCTTTTCTTCACTGAGCTTTACATGCTACATTTTCATATTTGAATTTTCAATGAAAAAGAATAAATTCTGCAAACACGACTTGAATTATGACCAGTATATTGTTGAACACCCTTGAACTATGATATGAGCAGAAACTACATTTAAAAAGTAGCAGTTCTGATGGCATGGTAGCACTATCACCTCCTATTCTTTCTACTAATATCATGATTCATTGGTGTTTAGTGATGACCTGACCATAGCGCATGAGGTGTTAACGGAATTTACCCTAAAATATTTTAGTAAGAGATTGTGTAAAATGATGCACAACAGGACTATACTTTGGTCCTGTTCACCCAAATTTTAATTTGTCTAATTTATCATTTGCCATCTGGTTGTAGATCGCCACCCTGTTTTGGTAGTGCAGTGTTAGGCTACCATGATAATTTCTGTAGGATTTTGTTCTCATGATGATTACCATAGACCCTGATTTATCTTTTTGTGAAGCAAGAGCAGCCCTAAATGCGGCTAAGAACCCAATTCATTTTGCTATGACATTCTTTCAAGTACCGGAATTTTCGTAGTCAGTGGACTAGTGAAAAGCATTCATTCATCATCGCATGATGATGGAAAGGTTTAGATAACCTCTATATGTTATCACTGTTCTGCAAACTAGCTCCTTCTCAGAAGATGGTATTCACAATACACGACTTCTTTTGAGTGAGTCTATAGGCACGCCTATCATATTGCAGCAATTCTCTCCCTTTGTAGGCACCTACCCTCTTTAAATTTTAAGGACCAGATGGAAAGTAGAGAAAGATGGAGGATGTGGGGTTTAAGGTTTGCTGGTGGTCTGAAAGATGTGTAAGGTATTAAGTGTTTCTAAAGAAGGGAGATATGAGGAGGTAATGTTGGCACTGGGACAGTCGCCGTTTTCAGAGGATAGGTTCATTGTAAAATATCATATCTCTTTCTATCTCAACAATAAGATGGTTGTGTTAACATGGTATGTTCTGGAGAAATATAAGGTTGACATTTGGTTGAAAGACAAAAAAATGAAAATCTGGTAAAATTCTTCCACATGGCATTTTGTTCAAGGGTCATGCTTTGGAGTTTGATAATTGGAGCGTCTGACATCCCGTGTCCGTGTCAAAATATGATACTCATGTCCTTGTCTCTAAATCATTGGCTGGGTCCTTTCTTTTACAACTGGTTTACACTCAATCATGACCTCTGCTAGCTCATGGCCAGAATGAGCTGAGATTAAGATTTTCAGTGTTCTGTTCTTCTGTTATTCACATCCGAACTTGTTCTTATCATTCCCCATTTTCTTAACCGTTGTCTAATCTAGAGTGTTTAGGATGGTTATGGGCTGCATGCTTGCATGTCAAACTGCATGATGACCAGAGAGGTTCATGGATTCAGCTGACGCAGATATCTGTAAGGCCATCACTCAACACAGTTGAAGCAACATCTAACTTGGCACCAACTTGAGGATGGCTGATAGTTCATAGCTTTTGCCAGTACTCGTGCGGGGCCTTCATATTATAGAGATGATGTGCATGTAAATCTCTTTATTATGTAGATTGAAATTATGACAATCTCTTTATGATTGATCTGTTTAGGACCATTGAATGATGTGCATGTTGGACATTTGATCCGATCTAGGTATTTTGTATATGAGTGAAGTACCTGATACAGCTCTTTTGCACAAACAAATAATATTTTGATACATTTATTTTTCAACATTGGTCCAAATGTTGTTTCTATTCTGAAGGTCCCCCAATATGTTGCAAGGCATGAACAGCTTATGCTGAAGGTCCCCCACTACATACTGTCACCTCCTGCTGGATCTTCCTTTCCTTTACTCTTTTAGGTTTGGTTTATGTTGTTTGATGTGTTGTTGGCCTACGACTTATAAGAGTGATATTAGGTCTACTTTGATCTTTATTTATTTTGAGTATCTTGTTGCACTTGCACATATTCCTCTCTATGGATCTAGTCCAAATTCCTTTTTTCACAAGGTCTTGCACTTAATGCTAGGGAGTAAAAGATTAACAATCCATTAGGGTAGTCACGTAAGGTCCATTATTGCCCAGTCATAATTCTTATAGAAACATTTTTTAGATCGATGTGCAAAATTCTTTGCTACATTATTATGTCAAAAAAAATGTTCTGTGTAGTTGCAAGCCATACTGACCTGTTTGTTTTTGAAATATGATTATCTGAGATGTTTTACCTACCCTGTTGCTACCATGTTGTATTTTCTGTTAACTAGTCTCCAATATCATGGCATTGAACATTTGTTTTAAGATGCAACTAGTTCATTACTAGTTTGGGACGACGTGTATTTACTACTTTGTTGCCTTCTCAGTCCCATTGTTTCCTAGAGTTCCTATGAACTTCTTGCTCGAAAAAAAAGCCTAAAGTCGAATTGCATGCATCAATCATGCTTGTTTGATGCTGGATCAGGATCTATCATGGGAATGGTTTGTGCCGTAACATTGATCGATGCATACATAGATCATATAATTCCTATCATAAACATATATTGTACATACTGTTCAACGTTTTCTTTATGTTGTTTACTGCATTCCTATTGATGCGTCCTTCCACCAACTCGCTTCAACTTCCAGTTCATTTCATTTAATGTTGTGTTGTTGTCATACATGATTCTTCTATTAGCTATGATCATTATAAAAACACCAGCATATTGGTTTTTATTGTGTTGGGGGGAGGAGAATACCATGCAAAAGCACACTGTTGATATGGTCTATTCATCGTGACCAATTTCCAACTTTTAGATGTTATCGATGTCTTTCAAATCCATGTCATTTTGGAATTTCTTAAGTTTGCAAATCCATGTCTTTATGGTTTACTTTTTATTGTATAAGTTATTTGAATATTTTATTGTATAAGTTATTTGAATATGTTTGTTTTTGTTAGACTGAAATGTCTGGAACTAGAATGACAGTAACTAATCACTTTTTCATTGTATATGAGAGCATTCGATTACACTCACAACATGAAGGAGTTGAGAGGCAAGGAAGGGATGATGCTGGTGCTCATGTTTTAGGAGAAGACCACCCAGGTCAGGTGTTTGGTCTTGGTTCAAGTGGGTCTCAATCTCGGATCTTCGGTACATATAGAAGATGTGTGCCTTCTCCATCATTCGGTTCTGACGGTGCATCATGTCCCAGTTCAAATATGGTGACGCAGGAGGAGTTTGAGAGGCATCAACAACAGCTTGATCAGTGTAAGTCTCTCCTGAACTTCTTCGTGACACAGCACCATACTCCAGAACAACTGCAGAAATTACAGGAAGACCCTCAAGTTCGAAACCTCTTCTCGTCGTCATAGCCTTAGTTTCTTTTTTCCTTAGTTTCTTTTTTGTTAAAGACTAGCGTTTTTATTAATTATCATCATGTAGTGAATGTTGTGTTGAAGCCTTAAGTTTTTATTAAATATGCTCATGTGGTGTATGCTCATGTGGTGTATGCTGTGTTGTGATGAAAACTTACGGTTTTTATTAAATATTATAATGTGGTTTATGTTGTGTTGAAGACTTGCTTTTTTGTATTAAATATTACCAAGTGGTTATGTGGTTATATTTTGTGTTTTTTGGATGCCAGTTTTTATTTTTTGTTAATTATTTTTGTTATCGACGGTTTAGAACCCCATTCAAACAGATCATTTTTAATTTTTTTTAAAATTTAATTTCGTTTTTAGCGGTTAGTAAACGCCATAAACACAACAACTTTTCGCAATAAAAGCCAACCAAAACATATATTGTGGCGGTTCGAAACCGTTGCAAAACGATTTCATTTTGGCAGTTTAGAAACGACATACATACGTTTTATGGCGGTTCTTAACCGCCACAGACGAATGGAATTAATTTAATTTTTTGTAATGAACAACCCGCCAAAAATGTAGATTGTGGCAGTTCGAAACCGCCTCCAAATTGTGGTACAGGCGGTTTGGTAGTGGCGGGTCGTAACCGCCAGTAATGATGTTTCTCTCGGCCATTTCAGTGGCGGTTTTCGAATAGCTTGAAATGGGAATAGTGGCGGTTACGACCCGCTAGTAACGGATTTTGGAACCGCTTCTACTATTCGCCCTTCTTTAGTGATGTCAGTCTTGAGGGGGATAGACTACATTTTTGGATTGCTTGCGGGCATTCCCCTCCACATGATACATTCCCACAAGTTGACACACATGAGCAGCCAGCATCACCATTCCAGAGAGAGCCTACATTGATAGTTGATGAGGAGGCCTTACAGACGGAGCCAGAGCTTATGGACGAGGAGGTCGTGCATCGAGATGAGGACACGGCCATTCATGAGGATCCCGAGCATTTTCCTCCTCCATTAGAGCTTCCGCAGCCACCTCATCCTTTCACTGACGCCGAGGATTATCCCACAAAGCTTACTGCTCCCACCCAGGGAGATATTTCTACCCAAGGAGATATTTATTTTGATTCAGATATTTTTGACACGTCGTACCTTTTGCAACACACGTACGATTATGTATCGGAGGTATGCTTGGATGTGTCATATCTAAACAAACCTGTCGAGGAAGTCCACACCTATGATCCATATTTACCTGAGCAGTTGAGAGAGGACACCACGGAGATAGCTATCACAACACAAGATGATATTAAATTATCTCCAGGAAAGTATCGTCCACCACTATTTATTTCTTATATTTCTATCGATGATCCTCTTTGGAATACTTTTATTATGAGGGCGAAATTTTTGCAGCGACCTGATGCATCCTATTCTCTGCAGGGTACATGTGGAGTCCTTGTGGGAATGCTGGAGGATGCATTGCTAGAGTTCGCAGGTGTTCGTGGACACACGCGCCTGGCGGAGCCACGGAAGGAGCAGTTGGAGCAGTTGCTTGTACCGACAAAGATAGTGGATCCGCCTTTTGCTATATGTGATATCAATCCAATAATGTAGCAATATCGTAAAATTTTATGCTTTCAATAAACGCGAATCCTCTCGACAGCGAGAGATCCGCTTTTTTGTGTGTTTTCCATGTTTTCCCATTTCTTTGTCGGTGCATACTTCCCTACCATCTTTCGTTGCCCTCCCGCATTAGATCCTATTGCATTGAGGGCAATGCAACGTTCAACTTGGGGAAGTCGCACTATGTGCGTCAGTCGTGTCTTTTTCATCGTTTTTAGTCGTTTTCGTCGTGTTTTTTCTTTTTCTTTCCTTCCTTTTATTCTCTCTCTCCTAGAGATGACCCCGCATGATGAAACTGCCACTCAACCCCACACACACACTTAGCTAAGCAACGATAACTATCCCCACTAATCCTAGGAAGCCGAGTTCTATTGCATTTTATGCTCAGTGGGTTCACTTTGCTTTTTGTGTTGAGTTGTGTTTTGTGACTAGCTAGTTGGTGTGTTTCTAGGTCGTGATTTTGTTTTATATGCCTATCCCTGGTTGACCCCTAGACTATCATGCTTCAATTTCGAATATACAGTATATTGCCTCTACTTTCTGCTTCATTATGCATGAATCATCTATATATTTACGCTTCAATTCGCATGTGTCTGACTCTACCAATAGGACCAGGATAACCCATTTTGCTTACGCTCTGATCCACGAAAAATTTCCTTTTGCCAAGTGTTTAGAATTCGAATTCTTTTTTGTTTTACTTGGTGCAAATCCCCTCGTCATGTACTTTACTTCCACTTGGGAGAGTACACAATTTTTCCACTTACCTGCGTATCGTTCTCCCACTTTTGGAGAATGCGCATTATCCCACTTCTAAAAAAATGAGGAAAAAAAGAAAAAAAGGGGGGGAGAGAGAAAAGAAAGAATATGTATATAGCCAAAATCCAAAAAAATATACAAATATCCAAAACCCCAAAAAATTTTCTGTTGTGAATATTACTCCTACCGCCGAGAATAAAGGAAGGTGAGAATTTGCACCAAGTGCTCTCCTCCACACCTACTCAACCCCTTTCTTTTTCGAACACACTTGGCATAGGAGCTTTCTAGCAATCATCTTGGCAATCGTGCGGCGATTTCCTAGTTTCTAGCAGTAGAGTCCCTGACATATGACATGTTTCTATTCTTACTCTATTCTCATGCATGCTTGAACTATTATTCACCGCTAACTCGAATTGATTTGATATTTGGGTCATTCCATGGATATGTGTATATGGAGCTTGATTGCACAATTTAGATAGTTACACCGTTGGCTAGCTCATAACCACACTCACTTGCACTTCACCGCGTGGACCCACGACACTAGTAGGGACTCGTATTCCTGGGCTTAGTGCTATGCTTCTCGCGTGCTTGCTTAGTGTGTCATGTTAGTTTCCGTTGGCTCTGACAGGTAATCTAGGATTTCCTTTTCTTTTTCTGTTTCTTTCTTTCTATTTTCACCCCAAGATTTGATTCTCTCCACGAGGACGAGGAAGGGTTCAGCTTAGGGGATTTTGACGTGCGTTTATATTTTATATATTCATGCACGTCTTCTCCGGTTGTTTTTCGTTGTTTCGAATCCGTTCCTTTACGTTTTAGTTCCTTTTTACTTTCGTTGTGTTTGTGTGCTTTTGCAGGATATTGCTAGCATAGGGGATATACAAGGCCAACATCATGAGTCCCCGGAGCAACGGGAGGTGTCGCACGAGACCCTGAGAGCCAATCGTCAAGATAAACCATGTATCAGCTCTCAACCGACCAGGTGGACAGATCCACCCGATCAGTTTATGCGGCCTTATCAGTCCCGAGGAAAAGGCAACTCCCCCGATCGGTTCAGTGATCGGGTGGATGTGACACAGTACGCAGTTTTGAGAGCCAAAGTTCACCCGATGGGTTGACTTGTCAACCGATCGGGTCACATGTAGCTGCTGCTTTCCATGCTCAAGAACTCAAATACTCACCCGATCGGTTCAGTGATCGGGTGAAATTTATCAGAAGCTGAAGACCAAATTTTCCGTCGTTTCACCCAATCGGGTGAAGTCTCATCCGATCGGGTGAACATCTATTTTTTTCTTTTAGTGAGAATATTCACTGGCATCTTACCAAATTGTATAAATAGAGCTAGGTTTTCCCAGAAACGTGATCCCCATTTTAAGCTATTTTTAGGGATTTTTGGTTGCTTTGAATTAAACTCTATTTGTAAGTTTCTTGATCGTTCTTATATTTTAATATTGCGTTTATACTTCTATTTGCTAGGGTAATCTATTGCTTGATTTACTTTCTTATGGCTAAAATCTGTTTTATTGCATCTCATGCCATGATTAGTGAGTCGTTCTTAAATCTGGGACATTGGTGGAAGCCCCTTCGTGGGTTCTCCCTAGAATGGCCATAGGATTAGGGATTCGATAGGATATAGGGATTTAGATGGTTACGCGGGGGCGTTTTATTGTCATTGGCGGGAGAAAGACATCCTTTGACCGTCGGGCCAAGGGAAAATAAAACGGGAGTTTGAATCTCTAGCCACAGCTCACCCCCTAGCGTAGACATTGATTCCTCGCGCGTTGGAACGGCTTGGATAAAATGTCGGGAGCAATCTTTGCGAGCTTAGTGCTCCCGGAGTCGGGTGGTGTTGGACATGGAAATGCCCACCGTCCGAATCCGGGTAGACCTGGCGTATCATCTTGGGTATCGACTGGAATATCGGGCCCATGGGACACTACATACCACTATTAGAGGCAACGTCTCACCACTAAACCCTAGAATCCGATCACATTCCTATCCTTCGGTCGTAATGGTGAGAACTCATGATAGGGCGGAAGCCAAAGTCCTAGGTTACCTTTTTATCTCTTACACCTTTTTCTTTAGTTTACTATCGTGACATCCAACAAGAGAATAGGCTAGATCACCCACCGGGTGATCTGGTTCCTGATTGTTCACGAGCATAACACATGCCTCCCCATGATCGACCCCAAGCCATACTTCGACACCGTGCGCTTGCGGTTTACAAATTCTAATCCTAGTATCCCCGTCCCAATTTGAGTGCCAAACAGACAGGCGGTCAAATGGCTGTGTCCTCGTCCCAATGCTTGGCCTCCTCGGTGATAAACTCTGGCTCCGCATGTAAGGCCTCCTTAAAAGCATGCTCTGGCTCATGTGGGTGGCAAGGGGGGCAACGATGGCACAAGCTGACTCCACAGTACCAAGTGTTGTGGTCTTGTTTGGTGTGGCAATATCAAAGCGCATGATACCTCCCCCAAGCTGAACGTGGACATCCTCATCAGGCTCCTCAGGTTTCTCAGATATGGAAGGCAATGTAAACGTCATCTTCTCCTTTTTAAGCCTCCTTCTGTGTTTCTGTCCTGGATCTCGAGGCACCTGATTGCATGGCTTGGCCTTCTCAATAGTAGGTGTAGGTGGATCTTTGGGCTCATGTATCTCGACCGTGGTATAAAAGTGGGTCTTGTGTCCCTCAACTAGAGAGTAGACTCCACCATCAATTGTGCATGTGGAAGAGATACGATGAGTAATAAAGTTTTGAAATCCGAGCTCAAAAGGATCACCTGCCGTTATTGTTAGTGGACCAGTTTCTCGAACTACGTCCACGATGTTTCTCAATAGGTCCATGTACGTGTCCTCCTCTGGCAGCTTAAATGTCTATATTTGTGGAGTGTTGGTAGTGTAAAGGTGGATACTATCCCCTTCAAGCGAAACATACACTCCGTCTACGATAGTACCTGCTCCAAAGACATTAGCCATAACAAAATCGATGAATACTTGGTCGGATGGTTTACCTACCGTAACGGTTAGCGAACCGATAGATCGAGTATCATCTATCATTTGCTCCAAGGTTGCTGCCAACTGTAGATCACTGAACTTTCCCACTTGCATCCTCTCCATAAACTCACGTGAGGATCCCTTTAGCCTTCTAGAGAAGATATCAAATAGCTTGGAACCACTCCACTCATGGTCTGACTCCGTCTGGAACATTCCTAACATTCTTTCGAACTTGCACAATGCTTCTCTAAAGGACTCGCCATCAGCCTGATAGAATGTAGCGAGATATGTATATGACCGGTCGCATCTTTGGAAGCAACATCGATGCATCAACTGTACCTGATTAAGCAAAGCAGACAACCTGGAAAAGACGTCAGTGGTACAAAGAGATATAAAGATAATAATAATAGCAGGTGGTGGGGAAAAATCACTCTCTGTTTTTTATTTTATTTTATTTTATTTTATTTTAGCTTTTTAGTTTTTTTAGTTTTTGTTTTTTTAAACGTAATCTAATCAACCTAATTGTGGTAAATAGATAATATGGCGGAACGCCTCCCTGGCAACAGTGCCAAAAACTTGATCGGCCCGGAATTAACTCCGAAACGATGTCGTTTACCACAAGCACATGGTATAGTGGCGAGCGGGCATCGAACATAGGGAAGCTGTGCTATACTACCTATCTAATACTAGGTTGAGTTAGACTTGCGGTTTTATTGGTGGATGTGGATTGTGGAGTGTCGTAATGGTGATGGATGCAAAAGTCGTGTCACTTAATGTCACAAAAAAAGGAATCCACACAAAGAAAGAAAGAAAATACTAAGGCCTTAGGACTTTCCACTAGGATCGTTGGATGTCGATGCTTGGTTAAGACTCTTACGTTGCATTGGTTTTATAGGGATGGTCGCATCTAAAATGTATAATTCATGGTTCTAAGCACCATGAATCTAACATATCACATTAACCCGTAGGCGCACACGACACGTGCATTAAGAATCGACAATATTCACGCCACTCTCGTAGACGGAATGATCTCAGCTCACGCCACTCTCGTGGGTTAGAGCTTCGATGTATTTTGGTGGACCCCATCAAGACACGAGCTGGGCATGGTCACGTGTATCAATTGAATCCACTAACTCCCTAATTAAGCCTATATGATTCTCCTTAAGCTAATCGATTCCACCGACCGTGGGCACGATCTCAGTACGAGTTCTCCTACAAACTTTGCAAGATCGACCTAAATACTCCCCATTTATACCAACACACCACAAAAATCCCAACTTTACATCTAAATCCTAAAATCCTAGGGCTAATCCATTAGCCCTAGATAGAACTACTCATGCGTCATAGGAAAAGCAATAGATGATTCGATAATAGCATGAGAATTCATTATAGCATGCATCAAAAAGATATTTAGTAAGAAATCACAAAGAAATAACAATGGAATTAAAGAGGACAAAAGTACTTATCCTGATACAAGGGAGGGGCCTATGGCGTAGCCTAACTCCTAGAAGATTGTCTCCCCAAACTCTCTAAAAAGGTCTAAGCTCCAAAAGGTCCCCCCTTTTATGACGGCTACCCTTCAGATATATATTCCCCCCCTAAAACCCTAGCAAACAACCCAAAAATCCCCCTTAAAATCATGCCCAAAGCTCAATCTGGACGTAACTTAAGTTCTGGGCCCGCAGTGACTCGGGTCGAGTAGCCCCCTGCTCGGTCGAATCGTCAGGAAGTCCGGATTCTTCTCCAAAAACGCTGCTCTGCCTGCTCGGTTGAGTACGTAGCTGCTCGGTCGAGTAGGTAGCTGCTCGGTCGAGTCGTCAGGAAGTCCGGATTCTTCCCCAAAAACCACGCTCTGCTTGCTCGGACCAAGTAGGGTCTACTCAGCCGAGTAAGTATCTGCTCGGTCGAGTAGGTAGCTGCTCGGTCGAGTTGTCACTCTACTCGGTCGAGTAGGTGGCTGCTTGATCGAGTAGGTGGTCGAAAACAGATTTCAGCATTGCAGCCTCAGCTTGTAGAAATTCCTCAGATTCCATCCGACCTCCGATTGGCACATTCTTGGTGGCGTTGGGACCATCTTGAAGTATACTATCTAGGAAAAATATCAGAAAATACTAAAAAAATTCCAAGTGATAGAAGAATTGAAAGGAGTGCACGGATGTCCTGTTTCCAGCACTTTGGGTTGCTCGATTCCTTCGCCGCCTCATAGCTCGATCGAGTGACCTGGAATCCATGATTCATGGTATTATAGAACCATGCTTTCTTCATTCTCCTCTTCTTCGTCCCTTCTCTCTTGCCCCTTCCTTGCTCCCTGGCAGCTTTAAGTCACCGAATGCGACGCCTCAGGAGTTCCAGTGTCGAAGCATGCTCTCTCTCCTCCAATATACTCCAAATCGATCGATATTTCCTGAAATGCAACCAAACGCTCTTAAAGTAAAATAGTTCCAATTATGAGCGTAAAAGCATGCAAAATATGTAATTGAACAATCATTTTGACGTGTAATCATATAGATAAAACGTGGAATATAATGACACATCAGTTACCCTTCGATGAACCACTGACCGGATTCGAATGTCCTCAACTCTGAGCCCGTTCGACCGATCGTTCGAGGGAGCCATCGCTCCATCGAAGTTACCCTTTGGTACACCGACGCTCGGGTCTGTGTGTTCTCAATCAAACGAACGCTCGGTCTACCGACCCCGTAGGCCGCATGCGTCTCATGTGACAGCGACGACCCTCCGAACCTCCAACTATCCATCAGCGGTGAGAAAACATCCCGAAACACTGACCATTTACAAAATCATCATTAACCATTTTTCATTAAAACTATCCTAATTTTTATCATTTTTTATCAAAATTATCCAAAACTTTATAATGATGTATAGAAACTAATTTAAAGTTTAAGTTGAATCTACTAAAACTACTGTTGGATTTGGGTACGAGTTTAACCCAGGGGTAAATAACAATTATAGTATTATTAAGGAGTTTATGGTAAATTAAATTAGCCTTTGTGGATAATTGTAATTTATAGAAGTTTAGGGTTCCCAATGCAAATATGTTTTGTAACTACCCTTACGTTATTTTGTTAACTTGTTAACATTAAATTTTCCAACGATAAACAACTTTCTCCTTCGTAATTCCTATATAATCCCCACATTGGCTGTGAGAAAATCCAATCAAGCAAACAGACTGTGTTTCTCCTCTCTCCCAATACAAACACAAAGAAGAAGAAGAAGAAGGGATAATCTTGGTGGTGAGAATTATTTGGTTTCTGGTGATTCCAAATTCGATCCGACACGTCCTCCTCAGTGTAGGGTTTTCTGGGTCCTTAGGGCTATAAATTCGACGTCCATCTTTAATTGGACGGACGGCGAGATCAAATTAGCAGTGGAAAAACAGACTTAAAAAACATTTTCTAAATCAAGCCCTAGAGAAACAACCCTAGCCAGAATCTTTACTATCATGGGGTTGGGTCCGGCCAACCCCTAAGGATAGATCTATCAACTATTGTAAATATAAACGCGTGTAAATTAAACTACATACCTTTCACTTTGTTTCTGCAAAATACAAATCGTCGTTTTCATCAATGTTTCTTTATCTCTGAAGCGATGCCCCATGCCGCTTCTCCCAAGCCGAACCGCGTCACAAACGCACCGTGTCCCGAGGTGAGTACACCCTTGTCGTGAGCCAACCATGTACCAAAGAAAGTTTCACCTTGAGTGGATCCTTCGTCAAGACTAATATACTATAACCAATATACAATATTATTAAGAGAATAACGGCTATCATACGCCATATGAGGCCTTGCCTCATATTCCCTCTCACATAAAGCAACTAAGTACAACCAAGTACAAGCCCATGTGGGCTTGTACTTGATTGCTTTATGTGAGAGGGAATATGAGACAAGGCTTTATATGACGTATGATACCCATTAATCCATATTATTAATACATTGTCTTCATACCATACAATTTAAAGTAATATGATAATTAAAGCAATTACTAACACTTCATTATACCTATATACGTTACTAACTTCTATTAATACTACTATCACACTTAACACGATTAATATAATACCATTATACAATATGATAACAACCAACATTATAATTAAGACAAATAGTAACACTCAGGGCCGGTTTTAGCATAAGGCAACTCAAGCCCGCGCTTTAGGCCTCTAAATTTGAGAGGCCTCAAAATTTCCTTTTCTCCGGCCTAAAATTTTCCATTTTGAACGCTCAAATTAGAAGGCCCACAGCCCGCTTCAAATTTAACATTGCAGCATGCCAGCATGTGGATGTGGGGCCCAGCTTGAGAGGCCTCATCACTTTAAAACATTTATCAAGCCTGCGCCCATTCACTCAATCAAGTACAGTACTTGAAAATTGAAATTTGAGAACTTAATTGTTGGAGCAAAAACCCTAAAGCCTGTGTCATCCGAATCACTCACTCACTGTGACCATTCATCTCCCTCCCTCCCTCTCTCTATGGCTCTGCGGCTCCGCCTCTCCGTATCGGTGCCGCGCGGCTCTCCGAAATCTGAAGACCGACCGAGCCCGCAGATCGATGCCGAAGTGCCGCTCTCCGACTCCGATCTCCGCAGATCCGGATTCCGACGAGTTGACGACTGCGAGTGCGAGTCGATCCATCTCTCTCCTCTTTCGAGTTCCGATATGCGATCCAATTTAGGGGGGTTTTCCTTAAAGGTATGATTTTTTATTTTTATTTTAATCTGGGTAATTGAATTGGAATGAAAGATTAGATTTTTAGTTTAATTGTTAGTTGTTAATTGTTATTTGTTAATTTTTAATGTATCTGTGTAATTGTTAATTGTTAATTTTAATTAAAAATTAGATTTTTTGGGGATGATTTGATTCATTTGAATTTGCTGAATGAATTATGAATCATTCTAACCTCTTTGTGCATGGTGAGAGATGTTAGCAGTATTTATAGACGACATTCTTTATCATTATGCAACTGTTTTTTAACATAACTAGTTAACTACACTCTTAATGCTTTCTTTATGAGCTTGTTTAAGACTGGGAGATGTAACATTAAAAAAATTTCTCTGTACTTTTTAAAAAAACCTATATTATACTAAATTTTATAAAGAGATTAATTGGTATGTATGTGTGGGAAGGATCGGCCGTCTGGTCCAGAACAGCAAATGCACATGAACAGCAAATTGTTAATTTTAATCATCCCAAGCATTCAAATCATCCCAAACAGTAGATTGTTAATTTTAATCAAATGAATCAAAGCAGCAAATTGAAGGGAAATGATTGAAATTAAGTAATTAAACTGAAAACACTTATTTATTGAAATTAAGTGTAACGACTGGTTTTTGTATGATTGGATTATCAGTGTGTTTTGCTTGTGATGGTGGGTTCTCTCCTTGTGTGGTTTCCATTTCCATAGTTCTCGCTTTCATTTATCTCGTTGAGAATTCCTAGCTTTCGTTTTCGTTCCTTTTGATGTGATCTTCTAGGTTCTTCCTTAGAATCAATGAATTCGGAGTAAGTCACTCGTGACGAGCTTCATATCGATCATATCTTAGAGTATAAATCGATCCTAGAAGCCATGGAAATCTTCCCAAAGCTTCGCGCTTCGAATCGGCACTTTTCGTGCACGTTAGTTGGTTCAAGAAGATCAACCGACCGACTAGATTCCAATTTAGTCGGTCAGGAAATCAACTGGAACCGACTAGTTCATTCAATCAATAATTCAGGAGTTACTGTTTACTCTTAGTCGGTCTAAGAACGTTCATCGACCGACTAGATTCAAAACTAGTCGGTCAGTACTTGTTCATGGACCGACTAACTCTAAATCCTATTTTCGTTCAGGAGTTACTGTTTGCACTTAGTCGGTCTGCGTTGGTCGACCGACCGACTAGTTGCCAAACTAGTCGGTCAGTGGTTGCTCTTTGACCGACTAACCAGTGTTAAAACCCTAATTTCTGGACAGCCGCCAGCCTAGCCTATTTAAACCCAACCCATTCGACTTCTTCTTCTCCAACACGACCCAAAACCCTAAAAACTTCCCCCTTCAGCCCCCATCTTCCTCCAAGCTCCATTTCTCCATTCCAAGCCCTAAATCCATCATCCAATCCATCCATTCACTCTATCTACCTCTCATCTTCTCCAAAATCTCATCAAACCCATCAAAATCCCCAAATCCCCCTAAACCCTAGTTACCCCAAACTTCTCCAATCTTCTCCAGATCTGATCCTAGGGTTCCCCGGAGTGTTTCTTCCGCCTTCTCTCGGTAAGAAATCGTTCTACCGTTGTTTTTATAACTTATTCGTATTTTTATGAAACCCTAATATAAATTTCATGTTGTTTGATGATTGTTCCCCCAAAACAGCGATTTCCCTGTAGATTGGCGTCCGTGTGACGAAGTAGTCGTCATCCCCGGTGCTAGGCAAGTGAAACTTGCCACTTAGGGTTTAGGCCATGTTTTAGGCCATTTGCTTTTTGTAGGCGTAAAAGAGGCTAGGCGACGAAATGATACTCGCCTAGGCGTAAATTGGGGAATTAGCTTGACAACGAAGCTAATTCCGACTTTTAGCATGTTGCACAATTACCATGTCATGCTTACTTTCAATTAACGGTACGCGAATATGTTCATGTCATTGCATTTTGCCTGTCACGTTTAATTTAAATTAACGGTACGCAAACATCTGTTCATGTCATTGCATAGTGATTATTCATCGTGATTGCGTAGCACACGCTACAATATTATATTCCTGGCTCGTGTTCCAGAAGCGAGCTTAGTGAGTTGGAAACCCCAACGCTCGACACATATGGGTGGGGTAAGAGATAAGCGGCCTGAGCCCCGAGTTGGCCTGATCCGCCACTCCGGCCAGCAGGTGGACTCTCTAGTGCACAAGTGATTATTAGTGATAGAGATAAGCGGCCTGAGCCACGAGCTGGCCAGCAGGTGGACTCTCTATGCACTAAGTGTTTAACAGTGACAAGTGATTATTAGTGGTAGAGATAAGCGGCCTGAGCCACGAGCTGGCCAGCAGGTGAACTCTCTATGCACTAAGTGATAAGTGATAAGTGATAAGTGATAAGTGTTAAATGATAAGTGATTAGTGATTTGGTAGCTTTTGCTACATCGTGCGTACTTGCCTCTCTTTTAAACTGTTGCATCATGCTTAACTGCCATGTCATCACTTAATACTATAACTGCTAGGTTGCTAGATGCCTCATTTTCAGTTTCCTTGCACAAGTCTTTCCAGACTTGCTGACATGTGCCCCTCTCTCTTTTGGGTGACACATGTTAGACCCAGAGCCAGAGTTTTGTTGCAGGGAATATGGTGTTGCTGATGCTGATGTTTGCTGTGCTGGTGAGTGGACACCAGGGGCCTGTCTTGAAGACAGCTCGTGTTCACTTCTTTGTTTAGGTTTGCTGTTAGTCGTCGGTGCGTGGCACCCTTGTATGTATGTTATTCTTTGTTGGCCATATTTGGGCCTTAGACTCTTTTTCCTTTAGTCTGGTGGCTTTTCTGCGATATTGTAATTTGTTTATGGACATTTCGAGATTCAATAAAATGTCGTCTCATTTCTTTATTATCATTGTTGTTTCGTTCCGTTTTGCAAGGACTTGCCATAAGTGTTTCTATACGCTTATCAGACTTGGAGCTTCACAGCTTCAAGTTTGTGCGGACCTTCTCACGTCTCGCCTCCACATTTTTGGGAAGCGGGGCGTGACAGGTTTTAGTGGTGGCCCATGCAGGTCCATTTGCAAATGCGAACTATCGGAACAAAAAATAATAATTATAGAATGTCCATTAAATAAATTAGAACGTCCAAGTTATAAGCCCGAGTCTAGGTTCTTAGCGTTCCTGTGTCTTAGGTGGCTTGTAGGCGTGTTAGAGCATCTGTCCTAGCTTGGTAGGAAATCCATTAGATCAGAACCATAGTGAGACTTAGTTAGAAGTTTGTGCTTGCTAGTTAGGGATCCTTGATTGTTAGTAGACTCCATGTTAGTGATTGATTTGATAGCCTTAAGAGTTACCTTAGTGGTTCCTGTCTAGCTTTGACTAGGATAGACTTCTATAATTCTTTGGTCTCTCGCTTGGGTTCATCGGTTTCGGACCAAGCTGAACTCATTTCATCGCTGTCTAGCCCTTATGGAAGTCTTAGAGCTTAGTTCCATAATCTTTAGTTGGTTGACCGTAAGAGTTTTCATAGATTTTCCTAAGTCATAACCTAGGCGTATTTATGCTTTGATCATCCGACCAAACCCCTTGCCTCGATTCCCATGACCGCCATGTTTCGATAATCATTGATCCTTCGAATGTCCCCGTTTGCAAGGCTTAATTTCTTTTAAAAAGTTGTTTTTCTATTTCCCTTATTAAAGTTTTCGCTAAGTTTAAATTTTGTTTTAAACCCGCTACGTATGTACTTAAAATTTCTCACTTTTCGATTGAGTCAAATTCCTTGTAGATTTCGGAGTCTAATGGTTGTAATTATAATTGCTAACTCGTAACCATTTTCTTATCTATATTTTCGCATTTCGGTTTAAAGACTCCAATACTATTTTGGAAAATTCGATATACCATTTTCTAACTGTGAGATCCATTTTAATCGCATAGCATACATACTTTAAAATCTTTTCCAAGTTAAATGGAGTTTCAATTGTTATATGTATACTTATATCTCGTACTCTTCGTTGACTTAAATTAATTTTTGAAATTCAAAAGTTTTGACGAGATTTTGATTACTGTTTTATAATGTTTTACATCCTATACCTTTCATACCTATTTGAATATCTTGTCCCTTTTTCATAAATCGATTTAATTCTGAGCCGTAATTCTATTTTCCAAATTCGATTTATGAACTTTCCTTTCTTATTTATGCTATTCAAATGACTCGTCGCGCTCCCTTAACATACTTTTCAAGTCACAGATGATTTCAGCTTTCAACAAATCAAAGTTATGTTCAAACATTTTTCCCGACTACAGATTTTTGGAAAATTACGTTTCCGCAACCACTTCCCTTGTCCTTAATTCACATGACCACCTCATTGCAATTATCCTTGATCTTTCAAATGTTTTCCGTTGCAAATCTTGATTCTTCCAAAGTTATTTTCGAATGCTGTCCTTATTTGAAGTTTCACTCAATTTAAATTTTGTTCTAAACTTCTTTAAATATGTCTCCCTAAATTTCGATGGAGTTAAAAGTCGTTCTTGAATTTTGAAGACTTTTGGTCGTAATTTTAAAATTACTATCTTGTACTATTTTTCTAACAATGTACCTTTCGCATTTCGATTTTTAAACCTTATTACTATCCTGATGGTTCGATATACCGTCCTTTTTTCTAACTACAAAAAATTTTTTTATTTTAACCACTTATCTTACATACCTTTAGGGGTATTTTTCCAAACTGAATGGACTTCAACTAATTTTTGTATATATCAATTATAGGTTCATCGTACTCGTTAAGTTTAAATTTGTTCGAAACGCTTTTGATATATGTACGGTTTCATGCTCCTTCGCCGACTTAAATTATTTATGTTTTAAAATATCGAAATTTGAGTTGAGATTTTTAGATTAGAAGTTTATAATATTTTCTGCACATACCTTCGTATCGATATAAATGTCTTGTCCCTTTTCATATAAAAATTTCATTCTGAACCGTATTTCTATTTTCCTAACTCGATTCATACTTTCTTTTACTTGTGCCATTAAAATTCTATTCGAAAACCCCTCGTGCTTACTCTTAATAAACTTTTCAAGTCCCTTTGGACTTCGGCTTTTAGCAAGTTGATTTTATGCTCAACATTTTCCATATTTCAGATTTTTGTTTATAAAAAAAAATATTTACTATTTCGAAATCATTCCTGACTTAGACCCTTCATAAAACGGTTTAAAAGTTTTAATACTAACTTGATGAGTTTAAATATCCTTTTCTCTTTCCATACTACTAAGATATTATCTTTCCATTCACCATACACACTTTTAAGACAATTTCTAAAATATGACTTCAATTATTTTTATATATCGGTACCACGTTCGTTTTGCTCGTACATTAAGATCTTGTGTAAGTCAATTTTTGTTGGCAAATCCGGATTTCTCTAAAAGTATTTTCGACATGGTTTATTTGGGATTTCTCTTCAGTTTTAAGATTTGGAAAACATTTAGCATGCGCTTAAATTCTCCACACTATACTTGATCTGATTTCAATCTTTGAATCTCAAAACTTTTCCAAAAAAATTTAGATTGCTGCCGCACAACATTTCTGACCTATGTTTTAATGTTCGAGTAAATGATTTCCTTTTTCCTCATGATGATTTTATATAAGCCAATAAACCACTTTTCCTCTTATTACATATATTCGCCTCAAACTCGTTTTCAAACAATTTGTCTTATCGACCTCTGAATATTTTTTTATACAAAAAGGGACTCCAACTTTTAAAGTATAACGGTCTTCAAACCTTTCGTGTTTTAGAATGTGTTATTTACACTATTTTCCATATGTCCCAATGGAGCATCATTACGTCATTACACGACCGTTTTCATGCTTTACGATCCTTCTATTCGTTACGCTTTTGATTTCAATTTCTTTCCTATTGTCTAGCCCCTAGAGCTTGTCGTTGCTTGTGTCAACCTTGTTATAGTTTGGTGGGCCCATTAGTTAAGTGGTTGTGTCGTCATAGTGTTGATTTCGTGGTGTGTATGTAGTGGTATGGGTGTTGGCATTTGTATGTTGTGTGTAGGTAATTTTCTGCTTGTGTATGATGTGATATACGTATGGTAACAGAATGATAATTTTGGTTGGTACTACTTGTTTTATGAGATGTCGTATGCGTGTATATCAGGAGGTATACCCGACTATTGCATCTCTTAAACTTGTATGTAGTTGATGTGTTGATATGGTAATTATAAATGGATGGATATGGTGTGAAAATATGTGATACGTGGATGTGTATGCCTTGGAGTGGTATTGGTATGTGTATGGATACTGTTTTACGCATATAAATGTCCTGCTATGATTTGAGTCTCACTCAAGCTTGAGTGGGTATACTCTATGTGCTTTGGTATAATTGTATGTGATGGTGAATAGGGATGGATGATGTATGTATGGTGTTTGAGTTGTTTGTGCTTGGTTGTGTTACGCACACGATTGTGGGTGGCTATACCAATATATAGTTATAGGACTATATGTGAGGTGAAAATATGGTGAAATATTTGCATGTACTTGAATGACAAAAAAAATGTGAAATTATTTTCAAATAAGAGAGGCTTGGTTATTTTCTTATAGTAAGTAATAAGTGTTTATTGTTGTATGAAATTGATTGACTATAATAAGTATGAGTGTACTATGTGCGTGAAAATATGTGTGTGGTAGTAATATTTGATTCCTAGTGCGTATATGTAAGCACTCGAAATGAAAGTACTTGGTTGAATATTATGATGTGAAATTGGTTGAGGGTAGTTACCAGAGCGACTATATATATATTAGGAAGTCCGAGGACGGACTTTATTCTAAGGTGGGTAGGATGTAACGACTGGTTTTTGTATGATTGGATTATCAGTGTGTTTTGCTTGTGATGGTGGGTTCTCTCCTTGTGTGGTTTCCATTTCCATAGTTCTCGCTTTCATTTATCTCGTTGAGAATTCCTAGCTTTCGTTTTCGTTCCTTTTGATGTGATCTTCTAGGTTCTTCCTTAGAATCAATGAATTCGGAGTAAGTCACTCATGACGAGCTTCATATCGATCATATCTTAGAGTATAAATCGATCCTAGAAGCCATGGAAATCTTCCCAAAGCTTCGCGCTTCGAATCGGCACTTTTCGTGCACGTTAGTTGGTTCAAGAAGATCAACCGACCGACTAGATTCCAATTTAGTCGGTCAGGAAATCAACTGGAACCGACTAGTTCATTCAATCAATAATTCAGGAGTTACTGTTTACTCTTAGTCGGTCTAAGAACGTTCATCGACCGACTAGATTCAAAACTAGTCGGTCAGTACTTGTTCATGGACCGACTAACTCTAAATCCTATTTTCGTTCAGGAGTTACTGTTTGCACTTAGTCGGTCTGCGTTGGTCGACCGACCGACTAGTTGCCAAACTAGTCGGTCAGTGGTTGCTCTTTGACCGACTAACCAGTGTTAAAACCCTAATTTCTGGGCAGCCGCCAGCCTAGCCTATTTAAACCCAACCCATTCGACTTCTTCTTCTCCAACACGACCCAAAACCCTAAAAACTTCCCCCTTCAGCCCCCATCTTCCTCCAAGCTCCATTTCTCCATTCCAAGCCCTAAATCCATCATCCAATCCATCCATTCACTCTATCTACCTCTCATCTTCCCCAAAATCTCATCAAACCCATCAAAATCCCCAAATCCCCCTAAACCCTAGTTACCCCAAACTTCTCCAATCTTCTCCAGATCTGATCCTAGGGTTCCCCGGAGTGTTTCTTCCGCCTTCTCTCGGTAAGAAATCGTTCTACCGTTGTTTTTATAACTTATTCGTATTTTTATGAAACCCTAATATAAATTTCATGTTGTTTGATGATTGTTCCCCCAAAACAGCGATTTCCCTGTAGATTGGCGTCCGTGTGACGAAGTAGTCGTCATCCCCGGTGCTAGGCAAGTGAAACTTGCCACTTAGGGTTTAGGCCATGTTTTAGGCCATTTGCTTGTTGTAGGCGTAAAAGAGGCTAGGCGACGAAATGATACTCGCCTAGGCGCAAATTGGGGAATTAGCTTGACAACGAAGCTAATTCCGACTTTTAGCATGTTGCACAATTACCATGTCATGCTTACTTTCAATTAACGGTACGCGAATATGTTCATGTCATTGCATTTTGCCTGTCACGTTTAATTTAAATTAACGGTACGCAAACATCTGTTCATGTCATTGCATAGTGATTATTCATCGTGATTGCGTAGCACACGCTACAATATTATATTCCTGGCTCGTGTTCCAGAAGCGAGCTTAGTGAGTTGGAAACCCCAACGCTCGACACATATGGGTGGGGTAAGAGATAAGCGGCCTGAGCCCCGAGTTGGCCTGATCCGCCACTCCGGCCAGCAGGTGGACTCTCTAGTGCACAAGTGATTATTAGTGATAGAGATAAGCGGCCTGAGCCACGAGCTGGCCAGCAGGTGGACTCTCTATGCACTAAGTGTTTAACAGTGACAAGTGATTATTAGTGGTAGAGATAAGCGGCCTGAGCCACGAGCTGGCCAGCAGGTGGACTCTCTATGCACTAAGTGATAAGTGATAAGTGATAAGTGATAAGTGATAAGTGTTAAATGATAAGTGATTAGTGATTTGGTAGCTTTTGCTACATCGTGCGTGCTTGCCTCTCTTTTAAACTGTTGCATCATGCTTAACTGCCATGTCATCACTTAATACTATAACTGCTAGGTTGCTAGATGCCTCATTTTCAGTTTCCTTGCACAAGTCTTTCCAGACTTGCTGACATGTGCCCCTCTCTCTTTTGGGTGACACATGTTAGACCCAGAGCCAGAGTTTTGTTGCAGGGAATATGGTGTTGCTGATGCTGATGTTTGCTGTGCTGGTGAGTGGACACCAGGGGCCTGTCTTGAAGACCGCTCGTGTTCACTTCTTTGTTTAGGTTTGCTGTTAGTCGTCGGTGCGTGGCACCCTTGTATGTATGTTATTCTTTGTTGGCCATATTTGGGCCTTAGACTCTTTTTCCTTTAGTCTGGTGGCTTTTCTGCGATATTGTAATTTGTTTATGGACATTTCGAGATTCAATAAAATGTCGTCTCATTTCTTTATTATCATTGTTGTTTCGTTCCGTTTTGCAAGGACTTGCCATAAGTGTTTCTATACGCTTATCAGACTTGGAGCTTCACAGCTTCAAGTTTGTGCGGACCTTCTCACGTCTCGCCTCCACATTTTTGGGAAGCGGGGCGTGACATTAAGTAATTAATCAAAGCAACCCAAACACTTATTTATTTTCACTCCTATGCAATCCCCAAACACTTAATTTTTTTTCCAAGGTACCAGATGTCCAGAGGCTAATTC
Source organism: Scilla litardierei (assembly GCA_030789695.1). Taxonomy (NCBI): domain Eukaryota; kingdom Viridiplantae; phylum Streptophyta; class Magnoliopsida; order Asparagales; family Asparagaceae; genus Scilla; species Scilla litardierei. Next base: position 104,749,002 of record CM061132.1, read on the forward strand.
ATGCGGTGTTTTTTGTTTTTTTCCAATGTACCAGACCAAATGATAATTATTTTATTGTATTTTTTCGCTAATTTTACTCTAATTATACTCTGTTTTTATTTACCAAATGAATAACAAACGTTTATATGTTTTGTTTTCGCAGTTTACGAAATACATTGATCAGATCAGCTAGAAAAAGAGGAGATTGATTCAGACTGGAGACCTCATTCTTATATATCAGGTCATATCTTTCCGGTTGATTTTTGTGCATCAATTATTTTATTATCTATTTATTCTATTGTGTTTTATTTCAACAATGTCTACTAGAAAATTTGCAAGTGGATATGAAAAACTAAAGAAAAAAAAAGTTGAACAATTACTTCAATCTCAAAAAGGAGCTCTTGATAAGTTTATGATTAACAAGCAAAATGAGACATCTTCTTCAAGAGATGAAATAACAATTGAGGAAGAATTAGTAGACATTGTAGACGATATTGTGGGTAAAGATAATCATATAACACCAACAGAAAATACTCCAACGGTTAATGAGGAAAACAAAGATAACCCAAAAGATGTGATAAATTTTATGACTGTTAAAGATATTTATGACCCTGAAAATTGGAAAAATATTGATGTGAATTTTAGAGATATATTGATAGAAAGAGGTCCTATTCGAGAGTGCAATTTAGATTATCCAGTTGATGTGCTTAATAGACACTTTTCAATCACTTTTTATACTAGGAAATTAGCAAATGGAGAAACATATGATAGAAAATGGCTTGTGTACTCTAAAGTAAAGGATAAAGTATATTGTTTTTGTTGCAAGTTTAGTTCAAAAATTTGTACTAGCCTACTTGTGAATGAAGGAACAAATGATTGGAGAAACCTTAGTGCTAAGCTCAAAACTCATGAAACAAGCCACGAACATATAACTAACATGAGTAAATGGGTTGATGTAGAGAAGAGATTTAAGAAAAATGAGACAATTAACAAAACCATTCAAGAGAATATCAACAAAGAAAAGGAGCATTGGAAACAATTGTTATTGAGGATTATATCTGTGGTTAAATATCTTGCGAAATGTAATCTTGCATTTCGTGGGAAGAATGAGAGGATCTATGAACCTAGTAATGGAAACTTTTTGAGCATAATTGAGATGATTGCAGAATTTGATCCCGTGATGCAAGAACACGTTAGACGAATACAACATGGTGAGGTTCATAATCATTATTTGAGTCATGGCATACAAAATGAATTGATAGAATGTTTAGCTTCTGAAGTTAAACAAGTAATAATAAAAAAAGTGAAACAATCAAGATATTTTTCTGTCATACTTGATTGTACTCCCGATGCACGCCATCAAGAACAAATGACTCTTATAATAAGATGTGTGAATACTTCAGTAAGTCCAATTAAAATTGAGGAGTACTTTTTAGAATTTTTGAAAGTAGATGATACATCTGGAAAAGGTCTTTTTGATGTACTTGTTGGTGCTTTAGAAGTGCATACCCTTGATGTAAGTGACATAAGAGGTCAATGCTATGACAATGGATCAAACATGAAAGGAAAACACCAAGGCGTGCAAAAGAGGCTTCTAGATATAAATCCCCGAGCATTTTATACACCATGTGGTTGTCATAATCTTAATCTTGTGTTATGTGATGTGGCTAATTCATGCGCTAGAGCTTTAACTTTTTTTGGTGTAGTGCAACGTATATATTGTCTATTTTCTTCTTCTACAAAAAGGTGGAAGGTCTTGCAAGACCACATGCCTAAGTTTACTGTTAAACAATTATCTAATACTCGTTGGAAAAGTCGAATTGAAAGTGTAAAGGCCATAAAATTCCATGCTCCAAACATAAGGTATGCTCTTTTTGAATTAGCAAATGTTAGTGATGATGCTAAAACAAAAAGTGAGGCAAATTCTTTAGCCAAATATGAGATAGAAGACTTTGAATTTCTTTTGTCCATGAATATTTGGTATGATATATTGTTTGCAGTAAATATTGTGAGTAAAAAGTTACAATATAAAGATATGCATCTTGACATTGCTATTGATCAATTAAAAGGTCTTATTTCTTACTTTGAAAAATATAGGGAGAATGGGTTTGAGTCTGCCATGAAGGATACAAAAGAAATTGCAAAAGAATTAGATGTTGAACACAAGTTCCGTGAGAAACGTGTGATTCATAGAAAGAAAAGATTTGATGAGAATAATGATGATGAGGTTAGACTTTCAGTTGAAGAATCTTTTCGAATCGAGTTTTTCCTACATATAGTTGATCAAGTTATTGTTTCAATTAAAATAAGGTTTGAACAATTTGTGGCATATGAAAAGATATTTGGATTTTTATTTGATTTAGAAAAATGTTCAAATGAATGTAGTTTGAAGAGCCGTTGCATAGATCTTGAAATATTTTTGAAAGTCGGTGAACATTCTGATATTGATGGGTGTGATCTTTTTTCAGAGTTAAGAGTCCTAAAAGAAGTCTTACCTGCAGAAATTAATACTCCAATTTTGATTTTAGATTATGTTAATAAGACAGATTCTTTTCCTAATACAAGCATTGCATATAGGATACTGTTGACCGTTCCAGTAACAGTTGCTTCGGCGGAAAGAAGTTTTTCCAAGTTGACAATACTGAAAACATATTTAAGATCAACCATGACTCAAGAGTAAATGGGTTGAGTATTCTTTCAATTGAGAGAGAGATACTTGAAAGTCTTGAATATAAACCTTTGATAAAAAACTTTGCTTCTCAAAAGCTAGAAAAATGGTCAAATAACCTGATCTTTGTTTCCTTTAAGTTTAAGATTGTAACATGCTTGATTTGGGAGTGGATAATGTCCTTTTAAATTCAGTTATATTAATGCTCATAAATTTTTTTGCTTTAATCCTTAGGCCTCATATTTTTGATTCGCTTTAGGCCTTATTTATGCTTGAACCGGCCCTGGTAACACTTTACAATTCACACACATGCATCAACTTATTAACTATAAGTGTGCCTTCACCTTGTACACCTACATTATTACTAACACCCAAAGTACTATCATATTTATACAATCATAATTTGTAGTTTTTACACGTCATATATACACGCTACCCAATACTAATAGATTATTACAATTATATTCTGGCAAGTAACATTACAATAATACAATTACTAACATTAACAAGTACATCTAAAGTACATACACTCCTAGTAGATAGTCAATCACCAACTCTAATACACACATATATTCCTATAGTAATATAGCTATACATAGGTATATATATAAATATAACACTATGATACCCTACGTACTACTACATAGATATCATGCATATACAATAGACAACTATAACATCCTAATAAGGGTATACACAATCATACATGAGTGGGATACAGAGACTCACACACATGGATCCACACCCACTACCTATATACATGCACTACAACAACACCACAATTAACGCTAATGATCACACTATACTTATACTAAAGTTGACATAAGCAATGACAAGTACTAATATGATAACTAGGCAATGGTGTAGCATCCAGAGTTGAATAATGCAACGAATCAAGATTGTGATCGATGAATGATTCCAGATGAGGCATGCATAAAGAGTTAGCTTGATTAGGTGATATAAAAGTAGTTACAAAGAATTAAGTAGGGAAAAGAAAGATATGTGTAAAATATAATAGTATCCTTATAAAATATATAAGAATAGTGAGTAGATGATATAAGTTGAAACACAGAATGCGTATTTAGACGAAGTAAATAACGAGTATAGTAATATTGTGATTGTTTTGCAAATGAAAATAGATTTGTACAAAAATTTTGAAGTATGGATACGACGAATATAAAACTGATACACTAAAAAATGGGAGTCTTATTTAGCATAGAAAGTATTTAAAAGTAGGTACGATAAGCTGTTTGAAATAAGTTTAGTAGTATGGTAAGAAAAATGATTATTGAATTAGTGAAATAGAAATAAGGTTTAAAAATTGAAGTTCGTTATATGAAGAAAGTAGAGTAAACAAACGAAATTTTATGAAATGGAAATACAGATGATATAGGTTAGAAAATCGTTACGAGATAGTAACTAAAGATTTTGCTAAGAGAGTTTCATAATCAGGAATGGATTTAAGTCAACTGAATTATAGGAAATCTAAGTATATACTAATGGTTTTCAAAGAAATTAAAGTGGGCGAAGAATTTAATAAAGAAATATCGAAAATACTTTTTAAAGATTCAGGAATGTAATGTCATCATTGTGGTTCTTAATGTAACTAGCATGAATCAAAAAGTATCAGGATATGCAAGGAGAGGTTTCAAAAGGTTCATGATGGCTGACATGAGGGGATCACATGAATCGAGGGCAAGAAATAGAAAAAAGCATAAATATGACTAGGAGATTACTTAGTGAATCTGCTATAATGGAATTCTACGGTCATTATCATGGAAGTATAATGATTAGGAAAACTTAGTATTAAGATTTTCTAATGAACTAGGTTGTGATAGAGAATTCAAGGAAAGGGTTCCTTGAGGATCGAGATTGTAATCACATCTAGAGCATAGACCTGGGACATCCTTCGGAAATACGCCTTCGAAGTCTCTAACCATTGCAGGTTTCTCAGGTTCGCTTTGTTCCGGAATCCAAGATGGTCAGAGCTGGGTAATAAACTACTAAGGTAACTCCTAAGATGATTATACTAAATCTCAGCAAATGTGTCTAACAAGCACGTGTGTCTAACTAACGCTTCCTATAATCTTGGCGTTAGGTCTCCCTATTATGCTGAGACAAGATACTTGGGTAAATTTCATGTACGAGGTAATTCAAGACGTTTTGGCTAATGATAGTGTTTCTATTGCTCTGAAGTTTGCAAATGCATGACCTATATGGGCCACCACTAAACCTGTCATGCCCCGCTTCCCAAAATGACGGAATCGAGAACGAGACTAAGGTCCGCATGAACTGGAGCGGTGAAGCTCGAGTTTATTAAGCATCCGTGGTAAAACCACGCAGAATTCTTGCATGCATTTTAGAACAATAAAAATAACATTCATATAATTAAAAGGCCACATCCAGAAATGTTCGTACAAGAAATAAAACGACAAGGCCTCAACATAGCCAAAGGAAACTACAACAAAGTACTAATCCTACTACAAGGTACTAAAGCAAAAATAAAAGGAAAGCAACAACGACACAGCCTCTAGTCCTCCACAGGGAGTGACTCGGCGTCTACAGCAACTCCTGCCTCGCTAAGTCAAGTGTCTCAACCAAGTCCTCTTGGTCCTGGTACTCTGTCTCAGTACCCGACGTACAAACACCCAGAGAAAAAGGAGTTGTACGTCAGGCAGAGTATACAAGTGAAAGGTAAGAACGACTCTACTGCAAGGTGCATGGAAATTAAAGACAGATATTTAAATATTGTTACATGGCAGGTTATGAGATATGACAGCATGGCATTTGATATAAGCATGGCAGGAAAGTAAAAACTGTGCAAGAAGTAAACGTGACATGGCAATGGCCGTAGCGTGTGCTACTTGCTACAAGATAAGACAAGACAAGTGTGTGTCACGAAGGGTTCATGCCTTACGGTAGAGGGGGATCAAACCCTCTAGACCGTGCACATGCTCAACCCTACCCCAAGTGCACAAGACAAGTCCGTACAAGTGATCACACTCTCTATCTTGGAGAGTGCCATATTACCTGCAGGTTATCCGTACAAGGGATCACCCTCTCTATCTTGAAGAGTGTCCTATTACCCGCAGGTTATGTATCCGTACAAGGGATCACTCTCTCTATCTTGGAGAGTGCCATATTACCCGCAGGTTGTGTATCCGTACAAGGGATCACTCTCTCTATCTTGAAGAGTGCCCTATTACCCAGAGGTTGTGCAAAACAATCAAATTTGTCCAAGCAGTTCAAGAGTTTCATGTCATTACAAGGCATCGTTAATTTACTTCATATGGGTCCACACACACACGCGCAGAACATGCAATTAACATTACAGTTATAGAAAATTGTGCCAAGACTTCGTTGTCAAGTCTAAGCTGTAGTGACAGCGTCCTAGACGCTATCATTTCACGTCCAGGTCTCTTGTTCACATTTTTTTTCAAAGTAAGGGAAGTAATGGCCTAAACATGGCCGTAGCAACGCAAGTGAGCACACTTGCCTGAAATGGCGAGAAGTGAGTCCGTAGGAGTGCGTCGGTTATGGTTTGCTGTAACAAATCAAATGGGACGATGTCAGGTCGCGTTTTAGGAGTCCTATTTTAGCATGTCTCTAGATTGATCATGGCTATCCTAGCAGTTCCGAATCAAGTTGTTCTTACATCAAATTTATTCTACGGTTCTCTACGTCGATTCTATCCTATGTGCACAATCAAAAAGTCCAATCGACGACCTAAGTTATCACAACAGTTTAAAGGAGTGTAAAGTAAATTTAGTGATTAGGTTGTCGATTTCTAATTAGGTTTTTAATGACGTAACGTGTGGGTTACTACGAGTAAGGGTCACTAACCTAGTATGACGATTACTCCTAGCTCTAGTGTCGAGTCTGGAAATGACAATGGATCACGTCACGACTTCGGTTCCTCGACTGCAGCTAGCATAGTGAAGAGAGGTCGTCAGGGGGTCGCCTCGGCTGCAAGTAGCATAGCGAAGCGGTGATGGTGAAAAGCGAGGGCACAGACCAATGAGGGTCGCAGCAACGGCTTGCGGCAACGGAGCTTGGGCTGTCATGCGGCATGGGTCTAGGGTTGTGCAGCCAGGTGAAGGGGAGAGGAGAGATTTCGAGTAGGGTTTCGAGATGGGAGGAGGAGAAAGAGGCTCGGATCTTGGGGGAGAGACTACGGCATGGGCTAGGGTTCGGCTTGGTGTTTTGAAGAGAGGGAAGATGGAAGTTTGTGGGTTTGTTGTGGGGAAAAAGAAAGATGGCTGTTGCGGCTGTTGGATCTGGATCCTAGCCTAAGGGGGGGGGGGGTGAATAGGCTTATAAAAATAATTCATGCAACCCACGAATAAGCACACGCTGTTATAACAGCAACAGGATAAATAAAAAGCAGACACAGAGTACACAACAGATTTACCCTGGTTCGGTCGTCCCAATGATCTACTCCAGCCCCCAAAGCAGAACTAGTATTGAATAGTGTAATAGGTACAAAACCACAAGTTAGAGCACGCTCAGAGCACCCTCTACGTCTCTACACTCGCCAGGCTCTCAGTACCCCACACACAGTGTTTTCTCTCACTATCAATCCTAGTAAAGCTTTCTACCAGCTAGTCCCAAACTAGCTGGGTCCCACGTGTCTAGTCCCAACTAGACAAGCCCCAAAATAGTCACAGAAAAATGGTAAAGTTTCCCCTACAGAGAACGTTACACTAAGACACAAATAAAAGAGTTTAAGAGTTTAGAAATGCTCAGTTTGTGTCCGTGTAGGCATCTCTGTCAATCAGCACGTCGTCAGCTCCAATCTGACGCAAACGGTGTCTCAATCCGACTCCTGGATGTCAAGTGATGTACTGGTCTGTGCGCAAAGCAGTTTCAGTTCAAATCCAAATAATCAGCTGTCTGTGCGCTCAGCAACTCCTCTTAAATTCAGTCGTCGGTGCGCAGAGAAAGTTTAGTTCAAAGCTTTTATTCTCCGGTCGGTGCGCAGAGCAATCCAATTAAATTTCCCCCCGCCACGTCAGTGAACTTTTAATTTACTTCGTTCCGATCTCGCTTTCATGTGAATCCCGCATGAATAAATCCCAGCCGTCTAATTCTTAAATTTCTTGTGATCGTACGGATGTGAAGTCGCCACGTCACCATAACAAAAGAACTCCGATTCGTTTCGAAATAGGGCAGCATCAGCAACTCTCTGTGTCGACTTTGCTTCAACGATCAACTCAGTGGCGATGGGCCTTGGGCCGGCGGCGATCTTTTCAGGATCTTGACGGCGATGAAGAACTCGAGGGCGGCGGCGACTCTTTCTTCACAGCGACGGCAGTGTCGAGGATCTGTTCTTTAACAGGGGACGACGGCGTGCTCTTCTTGGCGGCGACGACAGCGATCAATTCACGGCGGTGACGATCTCCTACGTTGTGCAGCGGTGATGGCTTCACGGTGCAGCAGCCACCGGTGTGCTTCGACACCGACGACGTTTCTGTTGTGCAGTGATCTTCTCCGGTGACCCAAATCACCGGTGGTGCTTCGCCTGCACAGCTCTCTGGCAACGATGACTTGGAAGCAGGCTTCTCAGCACGTCGACGACTCAGTCTCGACAACGGCGGACGACTTCGACCCGCTTCATCTACGGCAGCTTCGAACTTGCCGGCAAGGGGATGAAGACGATGTCGAAGTGAGGGTTCTCCGTGCAGCGCTTGAAAATCGCTGCTTGGGTTTCGTCTTCTTCTTCCCCGACGATGACTCGAACTCGAAAGCTCCTTTGACGTGATCTCCTAGCTGACCGTGAACGCTCTCGTGGATATGCGGTGTGCAGCACTTGTGGCTAGGGCTGATGTTGCAGTCTGCAACCCTTGATGGCGCACGAGAAGATGAGTCGGCAGGGGCAGCCGCTTGGAAGATGGCACAGTCGGCACCGAGGGTTGGTGCGGCAGCAGCTGGGTCGGCAGCTCCCCTATGGCGTGGGTTGATGGCTGTCTTGGCAAGGAATTCTCCTCGATCAGCACAGCTTCAGGGCCTTGCTTGCTGATGAGTTGGCAAAGCCAACAATTGTGGGCTGACTCCCTTGGATGCGTGAGATGTTGCTGATGGTGAAGATGGGAATTTTGCTTTGGCCTTGGCTCAATGGTAATTGTGGCAATGAAGAAAAGATCTTGGCTTTGAAGCTTTTTGTTCTTGCCGTAATGTAGATGATAGGATTTGTGTTTTTGCCTTGGACTAGCAAATATGACCGACCTAGAATTTTCGATGTATGCCACGCAAAAATCATTAGGGTTGAGAGGAGAGCTTATATAGGGTAATGATAGGGTGATGCGGTTACGGGGAATCCTATTTTGAATAGGAGTTTAGAGATTTGGTTCTATCACTTTGCACCACAAATAGGATATTTGATTTGATCAAATTGGGATTTGATAGCAATTCAAATTGAATATGAAATTGAAATTGATCTCTAATTGATTTGACCAAATCCCAAGTTGATTCTATCTCCCTCCATGTTGACCAAGTAAAATCGCTTTGTGTATAGCAATTTGACCAAGTCCATTAGCTATGTGGATAGCAATTCCTCCACCGGTTGACTAAGTCATCACTTGGAGAATTTACCGCTTTTCCATTCCTGAAACACACTTAGCACACACGTTAAATATAACGACACGTTTTTCATCATCAAACCAAGATCCTAGATCGTTGCTCCCAATAATCTCCCCCTTTTGGTGATGACAAACACATAAAAGATTTGAGCAATAAGTGTGGGTGTGTGAAGTGTGTTGAAGGGTGTAGTGCAATATGAATCATGGAATGAGTATTCAAGCATTACAACATAGCATGCACAACATACAAATATAAAAGCAGCATGCTCCCCCTTCTCTCAAGCTCCCCCTTCAACAAATAATTCAGTCATCAACTCTATCAAATCTTTCTTTTCTTTCTCCCCCTTTGTAATCACCAAAAGTGGATTAATGAAGTCACAAATATATTCCATGCAAAAATGAACCATTATTAAATGTAGCGTGCATTTACATGAGTTTTCCAAAGAATAGACAATTCAAGCTCATAGAATTTCATAACATGACTTCCCACCTTTGTGTAAGTGTAGTGATATAGACAATAAAGTACAAGAGGAGATTCAATTTTAGAAAATCAACCAAATCAATCCACAATTTCCAATTTTCATGAATATCACTAGGATTGATTTTTCCCACCTCATCAAAGATGAGTTCAAGTTACCGAACCCCAAAACATGGCCTAAAAGGACTTTTAAATGTGGGGTGGCATTGCTTGATGAGTTATATCCACCAACGCTAATGATTACCTATTTAGCACAAGTTGGATACTCGTGGGTTGTGTATTAGCCATGAAGTGTATCCATTTTTCATACGGAGCAATTTTCATATATTTTTTTCATTTGCAATTTTTTTTGCTCAATCTTATTTCATGGCTAAACACTTCATATCCCTTAGAAAATTTCAGAAATTAATCATTCCTACATTCACTTTCAATTATTCTTCAAAAGAATCTCCAAAAGTACTAAAAAGTCAAATATCGTGAAAGTGCAAATGTAGGTGTAGAAGTCAAGTTTAAAACTTATGAGACATGTCATGGCTTACTAAAAAGAATAACATCATGTTCATGTAGCTAGAACAATAATGAATTGACTTCTACAAGGGATAGATTGATCATTCATACAATATCACTTAAGAGATTCATAAGAGGATAATCAATAAGCACAATTTTTTTTTTGATTTTTGGTTTTTTTTCATTTTTTTTTCAGAATAAAAACATTTTAAAAAAAATCATGCATGCAAGCACACAAATCAAAATAAATCAAGCACACAAACAAATCTATGAAGGTATGCAATGGAATGCAAAGAGGGATAAAAATTATACCTTCTCGTCGCTTTTTGACGAAGGAGCTAAAAGAATGAGACATTGAATTTAACGCTCCTCGCCAAAACTCCATCACACCTACATGAAAGGTGTTAAGTGTGACCTTGGAATCCAACAAGGTCCACTAGTGTTAGCCAATATAGTTTTAGGAACCCACACTTGTTTAAACTTGATATTTGTGTTCCTAAATTTACAATAATATGAAGTGTGGCCTACATTATCACAAGTAAAGCACTTTACATATTTGTTCTTTGCAATAGAGGGTGCATTGTGGAATTTCTTGAATTTTGACTTTTCAACGTTTTTCAAACCGAATCCAAGTCCTCTTCTATTATTGCCATATAATTGATTCTCTAAAATAGTATCCAACGATTGTTTTCCTATAGAGAATTTCTTAATGGCCAATTCAAGATTAGAGACTTTGGATTTCAACAATTTATTTTCTTCCACAAGCAAAGTGCATTTACTTATAAAAGCTCTCTTGTTTTCCTCTTCCTTCTTTTCAAATTCAATCATTTTTCTTTTAAAATCATTATCCAACAAGCAGAATTTATCATTAAGCTCTCTAATCACATAGTCTTTTTCAGTTTCGAGCTTAATCAAATCAAGTTTAAGCATGCTAATATTATTCATCAAGGAAGGGCAAGAGAGACAAGGTGCTTCATCATTAAAACTGGATTTTTCCTTTTTCAAAATGTCAATAGTAGAGTCACGAGCAACAATTTCAATTTTGAGTTTTTCAATCTCTTTAGACATTTTATATTCAGATTGTTGCATTTCAAAGTTCTCATTTTGATAATCGTCTATAGTGGATTCAAGCTCTACTATTTTGTCTTGCATTTCTTTACAAAGAGTAAGGAGTTCAGTTTTACTACCAGAAATTACCTCATCGTGTATTCCCATCAATGCCATGCATGAGTGGGCTTCGTGTTCTTCCTCCTCACTTTCAGCTTCGCTATCCATATCCCAAGTTAGCACCTTGGATTTTCCCTTTTCTTTAGCTACCTGAGCTGTCTCGTGTGGGCAATCCCTCATTCGATGTCCTCTTTTCTTGCATTTAAAACAAGTCATTCTATTAGAAGCATTCTGATCATAAGTTTGCTTAGAAGACTGAAAAAAGTTAGAGCGATTAAACCTGGGTGCCATTTCTGTTCTTCCTTGCTTGGTCTGGACATACTTTCTGAAGTTTCTGACCATTAGCGCTATGTCATCATCATCATCTTCACTTTCGTCAGCTTTCAGAGCAAGTGGCTTGGTAGCTTTCTCCTTCTCCTCAGGTTTCTCCCTTTTATCCACGTTTTGCAATTCAAGCTTGTGGGACATTATGCACCGTGGATCATACGTCAAGGCAGTGACACAGCGATCAATTCAAGGTGAGTACACAGCGATCAATTCAAGGCGGTGACGATCTCCTACGTTGTGCAGCGGTGATGGCTTCACGGTGCAGCAGCCACCGGTGTGCTTCGACACCGACGACGTTTTCGTTGTGCAGTGATCTTCTCCGGCGACCCAGATCACCGGCGGTGCTTCGCCTGCACAGCTCTCCGACAACGATGACTTGGAAGCAGGCTTCTCAGCACGGCGACGACTCAGTCTCGACAGCGGCGGATGACTTCGACCCGCTTCATCTACATCAGCTTCGAACTCACCGGCAAGGGGATGAAGACGATGTCGAAGTGAGGGTTCTCCGTGCGGCGCTTGAAGATCGCTTCTTGGGTTTCGTCTTCTTCTTCTCCGACGATGACTAGAACTCGAAAGCTCCTTTGACGTGATCTCCTAGCTGACCGTGAACGCTCTCGTGGATATGCGGTGTGCAGCACTTGTGGCTAGGGCTGATGTTGTGGTCTGCAACCCTTCATGGCGCACGAGAAGATGAGTCGGCAGGGGTAGCCACTTGGAAGATGGCACAGTCGGCACCGAGGGTTGGTGCGGCAGCAGCTGGGTCGGCAGCTCCCCTATGGTGTGGGTCGACGGCTGTCTTGGCAAGGAATTCTCCTCGGTCAGCACAGCTTCAGGGCCTTGCTTGCTGATGAGTTGGCAAAGCCAACAATTGTGGGCTGACTCCCTTGGATGCGTGAGATGTTGCTGATGGTGAAGATGTGAATTTTGCTTTGGCCTTGGCTCAATGGTAATTGCGGCAATGAAGAAAAGATCTTGGCTTTGAAGCTTTTTGTTCTTGCCGTAATGTAGATGATAGGATTTGTGTTTTTGCCTTGGACTAGCAAATATGACCGACCTAGAATTTTTGATGTATGCCACGCAAAAATCATTAGGGTCGAGAGGAGAGCTTATATAGGGTAATGATAGGGTGATGCGGTTACGGGGAATCCTATTTTGAATAGGAGTTTAGAGATTTGGTTCTATCACTTTGCACCACAAATAGGAGATTTGATTTGATCAAATTGGGATTTGATAGCAATTCAAATTGAATATGAAAATTGAAATTGATCTCTAATTGATTTGACCAAATCCCAAGTTGATTCTATCTCCCTCCATGTTGACCAAGTAAAATCGCTTTGTGTATAGCAATTTGACCAAGTCCATTAGCTATGTGGATAGCAATTCCTCCACCGGTTGACTAAGTCATCACTTGGAGAATTTACAGCTTTGCCATTCCTGAAACACACTTAGCACACACGTTAAATATAACGACACGTTTGTCATCATCAAACCAAGATCCTAGATCGTTGCTCCCAACAGTGGCTGGGCTGGGGTGCGGCCTACAAGAGTAAGGGGGTCGTGCATGGAGGATGAAGGCCAGAGGAGGGTGGTCGGGCGTTTGGGATCTTGGAGGTGGCGCACGGGGGAGTGGACGGTCGAAGAGGGGAAGAGGGTGGTCAGACAGGGGTAGCCGTCGGATAACAGGGGAAAGGGAGGTGCGGGCTGTGCTTGGCCGGAGTGAGGTGGCCGGCCTGTTGTAGGGAGGCGGCCGCCGGACAGGTGAGGGGGAGGACGGCAGATCGAGAGGAGGGGCCAGTGGTTCAAGTGCAGCTGGAAGAGGTGCAGACACACGGCAGTAAGGACGTCGAGAAGGAGACGCCGGTGGTGACTGGGGCAGGGGGCCAGCGGTCTGCAAGAGAGGGAGTGGCCGTCGAGAGGAAGGTGAGAGAGCTAGGAAGAGGGCGGCTTCACTTAGGGTAGGGTTTCATTTTTGAGGGGGGGGGGACTTCTTTTAGTTGTGTACGGTTGTCAAGTTGGGAAGACCTAGGTTTGTTATTAGATTTATAGAATAGGATGAGAGAGAGGGGTTATAGGGATGTGTGACGTGGGATGGGAAATGGGAGGAGGGAGGAGCGTTGTGGGCTCTTGGGTGTTGCCTATGGCTAAAAGCTGGAGGGGGCTCTCGGGTTTGTGACAGGAGAATGAGAGTAGGGTAGCCTAGGTTTCGAACAAAATAAGAATAGTTAAAAAAACTAGAAAGAGTTTAGATAAAGAAAGTTTGTGAAATATAAATCGATTTGTTTTAATTATTGATTATGGAATTAACTCTAATTGATTTTGTTTTGATTAGGAAAATTAATAGCAAAATTTAATTAGGAAATTTCTTTTTGAAATTTAAAAAGAATTGTTTTAAAAAATATTTTTTATGGATTTGAGGGCTAAGTTATTTAGGCAGGTTTGAAAACATATTAATAATTAGGGGAAATTAAGAGTAAGAGATATTAAGGGAAGTTTGAATTTTAAATATTAATAGGGAAATTAAAGCTAATCGAATATGGATGGTTTTGAGTCATACTAATAATTATGGGGATTAATGGGTTTAATGAAAGAAAATATTACTAATTTAGTCTAGCTTTTATTAGGGTTTAAAAGAGAAAGTTTTGAAAAAGGTTTGAATTTTGAATGTTAAACATTTGAATTTGAAAACATTTGAATTTGAAATCTTAAAAATAATAATAACAAGATTTAAAGAGACTAATTTAATGTAAGTATATTAATGAGGTTAACATATCAATGTACTAATGAAGACATACATAAATAGAGCCCAGGCCTAATGTATCCAAAAATACAGGTCGTTACACCCTCAAATGTCAGCTTAAAGTAGGGTAAAAAACCACAAAACGCTGAAATTTCCAGCCGTCATAGGGTTTCAAAAAACCCTAATCTTGGGCCCCACAAGTGGGGCCCACTTTCTAATTCGGGCACGCCTGCTGGAAAAGCCGGCGCCCAAGGGCCAGTAGCCCAGGCCCGCTAGGCAATGCCCATCGCATGCTGGGCTTAATTTTTAGCTGTTTTTATTTAATAATTGTCTATTAAACCCTTTAAATAGATATTATTAATATCCCCGTTTTAAAAGTTTAAACCCCCTTTTAAACATCATTATTGGGCATGTTTGGACTTCGATTTGAGCGCGGTTTTCTCTGTGCCTTTCACAGAAAAATCCACTTTATTTCTTTGCACTTATTGTCAAATATATTTGTAAACGATTTACAATATATTTTATATTTCTTTTGCATCATATGCAATATAATCTATTTGCATCAAATACAAATGAACTGAGGACATACATCCCTCAACATATACCACTTGCACTCAGGATCATTTATCCTGAATCCAGAAGCTATCTGCAATCACTTTGCAGTTCTTGCATCAAATGTATTTAAACCCCCATCTTTAATATTTTAGACTTATATCGCAAACTCTTTGCGACTTATTAATTCCCATACATCCAATGTATTATCTCCCTTATCTCTACCTATTACTTGACGAAGGTCTCACTCTGTGTGTGACCCTACAGCCTGATCCTATTACATGTGGGGCTCGAAACTCCAGACAGGTAGTGACCACAAGCAGTAGTGTAACGACCCGTTCCTATACGTACGTATTTCGTACGTAATTCTATATTTATCTTGCGATCTTCCATGATTCGTGCTGTATCATACAAGTAAGTGAATTTCGTATGTATTTTTAATTAACTATATTAACCAGATAAATTATATGTTTACTTATTTATATTAATATTTGAATTTCCTTCCATATAAGTTTTAGGAGACTTTTACCAATCTTAATACATTAAATCATTATTATTAATTGCAATTATTTCTTGCTCTTTCCTTTTCTCTCTTTGCATTAATCCCCACTCTTAATTTCAATTATATTTCTTATTCCTTCCTTTCTTTCCCTAACATTAAAACCTTTTAATTATAATTATAAGAGTTTTGAATTCAAACTTTGAATTAGTTACCATATCAGTTCTAAGAGACTTTTTACAACATTTTAAATAACAATGAAATCATATTCTTAATTATAATAATTTCTTGTTCCTTCCTTTTCTTCTTGCAATTAAATCATCACCCTAATTGCCATTATTATTATTACTAAGCCGGTATGATTAAGATAATTATTTTAAGTAAGCTATTATAAATTAGAAATCAATTCACTTAATTCAAATTCAAATTTCATTTCATGTCAAACAAAATTTTCAATTAAATTCCTAATAAAACCTATAGCTAATTAGGAAGTTTTTCCTCTCACTAAATTCAACTTTCCTTAATTTCTTTAGCAATTAACCTCCCTAATAATTGTTTTCAATTCAAAATCCTTCCTTTTCTTCTTAGCTTTAAACCCTACCATTTCTAAACTTTCCCTTTCTTCCTAGCATTAATCCCTATTATTGATTTCAATTATACCCATGTTGCTTCTATTTCTTCTCTATCTTTTAAAACCTTTCCCATTTAACATTAAAACCTTCCTATTTTTACCTTAACCCTAATTCTTCTCTACAACAACCGCCCCTTTATTTTGGCATTCCTTTTTGTTTTCGTTGCATGAAACATTTTCTCCTTGGGCTCTTAAACCCTACACCCCCTCTTATTCCCTACAAAGCCCAACCCCTGCGCCCTCATCCCCTTCGACCAACTTCAGCGGACAACTCGACGCCTCACCTTGAGTCCACCTCCCTCTGAGCAAACCCCAGGGCAGTGACCGGCGCCCCGTTTACCGTATGGGCGCGGTGTCGTTTTACCGCAAGTGCACGGTTAGTGTAGGGTGCGGGTTTATCGAACACAGGGAGGTGGATGGCTTGAGTGGCTACTAGCCTCGCCTAGGTCGTGTGCTAGCTACGCGGATGATATGGGTGGAAGTGTAGAAATAAAAGGAAGAAATGAAAAAGACAAGAAATGAATCCCCGCTAACACGGGCTAGAGCATTCATGACACTTGGCATTTGACTTGACCCATGGTGAGACATTGCCCCAAAAGGTGGTACCTAGCGTCCATGGCCCGATATTCCGGTCGGTGCCAAGCACGCTAGGCCTACCCGGTTCCGGACGGTGGGCATTCCCATGTCCATTAACACCTTCCGAAACCGGGAGCATTAAGGTCACAATGATATCTCTCAA
Source organism: Scilla litardierei (assembly GCA_030789695.1). Classification (NCBI taxonomy): domain Eukaryota; kingdom Viridiplantae; phylum Streptophyta; class Magnoliopsida; order Asparagales; family Asparagaceae; genus Scilla; species Scilla litardierei. The sequence continues at coordinate 104,765,864 of CM061132.1, forward strand.
CACTTCGTCCAAGCCGCTCCCGCGCGCGAGGACTTGATGTCAACGCTCGGGGCGTGAGCTATGGCTAGGGAGTCAACCGCCAAGTTTATTCCCCCTTGGCCCGACGGTCAGAGGCGGTCTTTCTCCCACCAATGACAATGAAACACCCCCGCGTAACCCTAATGGCCAAATAGGTCAAATGTGATTTCTAGCAATACATCGAAGCGGATCTTGACAGGACAAGCACCGGACCCCAATCCCCAACACATCTAGTGTGTCGCCATACGAATTGGACCCAGATTGCTAGAAATCCCCATTGACGCATTTCATCGAACACGTGCCATGCAACCAAGTCAAATGAAACAACCAAGCATCAATCCTACCCTACCCGTATTAGGGTTCATCAAAACTACTCAATGATGAATAACATAAAAACAAACAGCAAAAAGACATATAAACTTTCACCATCAAGCAAAATAAACACAATACAAACAATGGATAAAAAGAGAGGAAAATACTTATCTTGAGTGAATCGTCAATCCAATACAAGACTTATTGAACAAAAGACCTAATCTAAAACTAACCTAGAACTCACAAGAGAAGGGGGGCAAAAAGCCCTAAAAACTCCAGGAGATCCCCCCAAAGTCGTGCTCCAACTTCCCTTTTATAAGCCCCCTCAAAACCCAACCGGTTCGGGTCCAAAACTGTCGAAACAGGCCCACCCGATCGGGTGGAAACTCACCCGATCGGGTGGACTAAACAGAGAGCTCAAATTCGCAGAAAGAGATCTCACCCGGTCGGTTGACAAGTCAACCGATCGGGTGAAATGAAAATTCAGACTGCCGCCAATTTCAGCACACAGCTGCGCTCAGAAAATTCCAGAAAAATCTAGAAAAATCGGATTCGGGCATGTGACCTATCGTTGGAAAGCTAACGACGATGCCGACGCTAGAAAAATAAGAGATCAACCAAAATCCCTCTGGAATGATATCAGATCTTCAATGAGTGCATCAGCAGCGTGCAAAGGCGGAAGAAAAGGCCACCCGATCGGTTGAAACATCAACCGATCGGGTGAGCCGCTTGTTGCTTTGGCCGTCGAGCTTCGGGAGCTTCAACCGGTCGCTGAGGAGAACGGGTGGCATGACCGGGTCGTCGTTTGGGAAACTTCAGCTTCAGATGAACCGATCGGGTGAGATATCACCCGATCGGTTGGAATTAAGCTCCAACTTCCCGAGAACTCTGTTGGGATGAACCGGTCGGCGAACCGGTCGGTTGACTTTGCACTTTGCTCCAACTTCAGTCCGAGTCGTGCATGCGTGCATCACCCGATCGGTTGGCTGTGTCCAACCGATCGGGTGAGGGCTGAAAAGTGGCAATCTTGGTCGTTTGACCCCCTGGATCACGCGTGACCCCTCCCGTTGCTCCGGGGACTCATGATATCGTCGTTTTATGTCCCAAATGCTGTAAATTCCTGCAAAACACGGAAAACACGGAAAAATGAAAGAAAACAAGAAAACACGCGAAAACGAATAAAAGACGGCGGTAAAATACGGAAAAACACGGAAGAAAACGTGCGTAAATATATGAAATATAAACGCACGTCAAAATCCCCCAAGCTGAACTCTTCCTCGTCCTCGAGGAAGACGAGCGAGAGTAGGAGCTCGGAGAGGAAAAATAGAGAGAAAGAGAGAAAGAGAGAACTCAATATCCTAGATCGCCCGTCAGGGCCAACAAAAATTAAAAACGACACACCTAGCAAGCAAACGCCAAATCACATCACTAAACCAAGGAGTATGAGTCCAGACAAGTGCCGTGGGCCAACGCGGTGAAGCGCGAGTGAGTGCGGTCGTGTGCTAGCAGACGGTGTCACTATCTACGATGTGTAATAAAGCTCCATATACACGTACCCAAAGAAAGACCCAAATATCGATTCGATTTGAATAAAGCGGTGAATATATAGCTCAAGCATGCATGAGAATAGAGCAAGAATCGAAACATATCATGCGTCATGGACTCCACAACTAGGGTTAAGGAAATCACCACACTATTGCCTAGATAATAGCCAAAAGTTCCTAAGCCAAGTGTTTTCGAAAACGACGGGGGTTGAGATGATGTGGAGTAGAACACTCGGTGCAAATTCTTGCCTTCCCTTTATTCTCAGTAGGTAGGAAAAATATTCACACTAGAAATTTTTTTGGGTTTTGGGCATTTGTATTTTTTTTGGCTTTTTGGCTATACAAAATTTTTATTTTCTTTTCTTTTTGGGTTTTTCTTTTCTTTTCTCTTTTTTTTGGATTTTTGGGTTTTTGGCTATACACATGTGTACTCTCCCAAGTGGGAGAACGGTACACGACGAGGGGATTTGCACCAAGTAAAACAAAAAAGAAGTCGAAATCTAAACACTTGGGCAGAGGGAACTATTCTCGCTAGATAGAGCATAGGCTAAATGGGTTGTCCTTAATTGTGGAATCCTGACGCATGCGAATTGAGATATACGATATAAATATAGCATGCATATAGAAGCAGATAGTAGAAGCAAATACCGCATATTCAAATCAAAGCATGATAATCTAGGGGTCAACCAAGAATAGGTATATAAAACATAATCACAAGGTAGAAGCACACCAAATGCTAGTCACGACACACGACTCACAAGAAAGCTAAGTGGACCCACGATGCATGAAATGCAAGAGGACTCGGCTTCCTGAGGTTAGTGAATGTGATTATCGAAGCCGTGCTAGGTGTGTGTGTGATTTTGTGGCAATTCATCATATGGGGTCATCTCTAGGAGAGAGAGAACAAAAGAAGAAAAGAAAAAGAAAAAGATGGAGAAAAACGACTCAAATAATGAAGAAAAAGAGACAAATGACACACGAAGTGCGACTCCCCCAAGCTGAAACTTGCATTGTCCTCAATGAAATAGTAGTGAATACGTGAGGGCAATGAAAATGGGGGGGGGGAGTTACGCACCGACACAAAAAATGAAAAACACGAAAAATACACGAACGAAACTGGAAAATAAAGAAAAAGAAACATACAGAATAAAAGATATAAAATGCAACGAAGGACTCAAAGACACAAACACGCGACAACGACACACGAAAACAAGCACACAAAAGTCGATTTCCCCCAAGCTGAACATGACAATGCTCGCAAAATGATATGATCAATGAGATGCAGAAATATGCTAGGGGAAAATCGGAAAAGAAAGAAATCAGAATGCAGGAGAGACAGTCTGCTCGTTCTCCTCGGAAGAGGATGTGGGGTGAAATGATAGAAGGGCACGATATGAAGGGTTATTAAGATGCAAAAGCAAACCCTAGATACGCTCCCCTCGCTAATGAGAGGAGACGAGATTATTCAAACCTAAACTAGAAAGCGGTAAATTTTTACACTACTGGATTAGGATACACCTGAGCATAGGTGGATCCAAGATCTGGAGCGGGGCAGGTAGCTGCTCTAACTACTCCTTCTGTGGCTCCGCCAGAAGCGTTGTGCCACGTGTGCCAATGGACCCAAGAAATGCACCTCCAAGCATCCCTCGTAGGTGCCCACCTGTGACCTGCAAAGGACGAGGTGCATTAGTCCATGGCAAGAAATTATTTCCCAAAATAAATGTATCCCAGAGATAGTCGCCGGTAAATGATGGTAACATATATGAAATGTGGCGAACACTCCCTGGAAATGGTATGCTATCCTCTGTGCTAGCGACGATCAAATCCCCGCTCTCCATGTGAAGTTGCTCTCCAGGTGGTGACACACCGCAGTATACCTCAAGGGAAGTCGATCCTGTGTCCTGTGAGAGATATGGTGTGTCAAATATATATGAGTCCAAAGAAATAGGACGTGAAAAGCGAGACTCAAATGTGGAGTGAGAGTGAGTATGAAAATCTCCCTGAATAGGGGCAATATGCTCAAGTAGATGCTCAGCCGCAGAAGAAGTGGAGCGTGACGGTAGAGGTAGATGTGGCTCGGGCTCCATGAAGTGGACGATCGTATCCAAGCCCTCATGCACATCCTCCTCGATGATATGCTCATGCTTCTCCATCTGCCCGATGTCCTGAATGACATCCTCATGGTTGACCACCGACCAATGAGGAAGATGTGACAGAGATGGCTGTGGAGGTGGATGTGGAGCGGACCACTCGCATGTGGTCGTGGTGTCATCGTCCTCACGCACATCCTCCTCGCCGGTATGCATAAGCTCTGTGGTCTCCTCGGTGCTCTCATAGGACTCATATGGGGTATCCAGATAAAGATGAAAAGTCTCTCCCACAGATCCTAGAGAAATCTCCCCATCCTCACTATCATCATCAAAAAATGCTTCGTCATCCAAGTGGTAGTGTGGGAAAATTGTGGCATCGGCATGAGATGTGTCTATGGTGGCCGATGGCATGGTGGTCTCAACCATGAAGGTGGGTATATCCTCTCCTTCATCCCCTCTCCTCGGTGTCGGCTCGGTGATTGGTACCATCAAGTTTTGTAATATTTGGCCTTGGTTAAACATGGCACTTTCAAGGAGAGACACGAGGCTTGATTCTTCTTGTGTTTATGGAGGGGTATAAGGTTGAGGAAATGGATGGGAGGTGTTTGGGCTAAGGTTGTGGGAAAATGTTTGGTCTTGGAGCGGGGGAGGCTCTCAAGCGTAAATGGGCAATCATAATACACGTGCCCCGCCATCCCACAAGTCTCACAAACCACAACTGGATAAGGATCGTATCCTCCCATCTGAGCATCAAAATTTGATCTCCACATGGTAATATCAAAGATACCTGGACAACAAAAATAAGAAAACTAGAGAGGAGCGTCAATAGTACAAGAGAATAACAAAAAGATAATATAATGGTGGGGGAAAAATTTCTTGGTTATTGAATATTTTTTTTAAAAAAAAGAAAAAGAAAATTTTTTTTTGTGTTTTTATGCGTAGTCTAACGAACCCAAGCTAAGCTAATATCAAACCGAACGCCTCCTCGGCAACGGCGCCAAAAACTTGACCGGCGCCCCGTTTACCGTATGGGCACGGTGTCGTTTTACCGCAAGTGCACGGTTAGTGTAGGGTGTGGGTTTATCGAACACAGGGAGGTGGATGGCTTGAGTGGCTACTAGCCTCGCCTAGGTCGTGTGCTAGCTACGCGGATGATATGGGTGGAAGTGTAGAAATAAAAGGAAGAAATGAAAAAGACACGAAATGAATCCCCGCTAACACGGGCTAGAGCACTCATGACACTTGGCATTTGACTTGACCCAGGGTGAGACATTGCCCCAAAAGGTGGTACCTAGCGTCCATGGCCCGATATTCCGGTCGGTGCCAAGCACGCTAGGCCTACCCGGTTCTGGACGGTGGGCATTCCCATGTCCATTAACACCTTCCGAAATCGGGAGCATTAAGGTCACAATGATATCTCCCAACACTTCGTCCAAGCCGCTCCCGCGCGCGAGGACTCGATGTCAATGCTCGGGGCGTGAGCTTTGGCTAGGGAGTCAACCGCCAAGTTTATTCCCCCTTGGCCCGACGGTCAGAGGCGGTCTTTCTCCCGCGAATGACAATGAAACACCCCCGCGTAACCCTAATGGCCAAATAGGTCAAATGTGATTTCTAGCAATACATCGAAGCGGATCTTGACAGGACAAGCACCGGACCCCAATCCCCAACACATCTAGTGTGTCGCCATACGAATTGGACCCAGATTGCTAGAAATCCCCGTTGACGCATTTCATCGAACACGTGCCATGCAACCAAGTCAAATGAAACAACCAAGCATCAATCCTACCCTAACCCATATTAGGGTTCATCAAAACTACTCAATGATGAATAACATAAAAACAAACAGCACAAAAGACATATAAACTTTCACCATCAAGCAAAATAAACACAATACAAACAATGGAGAAAAAGAGAGGAAAATACTTATCTTGAGTGAATCGTCAATCCAATACAAGACTTATTGAACAAAAGACCTAATCTAAAACTAACCTAAAACTCACAAGAGAAGGGGGGGCAAAAAGCCCTAAAAACTCCAGGAGATCCCCCCAAAGTCGTGCTCCAACTTCCCTTTTATAAGCCCCCTCAAAACCCAACCGGTTCGGGTCCAAAACTGTCGAAACAGGCCCACCCGATCAGGTGGAAACTCACCCGATCGGGTGGACTAAACAGAGAGCTCAAATTCGCAGAAAGAGATCTCACCCGGTCGGTTGACAAGTCAACCGATCGGGTGAAATGAAAATTCAGACTGCTGCCAATTTCAGCACACAGCTGCGCTCAGAAAATTCCAGAAAAATCTAGAAAAATCGGATTCGGGCATGTGACCTATCGTTGGAAAGCTAACGACGATGCCGATGCTAGAAAAATAAGAGATCAACCAAAAATCCCTCTGGAATGATAGCAGATCTTCAATGAGTGCATCAGCAGCGCGCAAAGGCGGAAGAAAAGGCCACCCGATCGGTTGAAACATCAACCGATCGGGTGAGCCGCTTGTTGCTTTGGCCGTCGAGCTTCGGGAGCTTCAACCGGTCACTGAGGAGAACGGGTGGCATGACCAGGTCGTCGTTTGGGAAACTTCAGCTTCAGATGAACCGATCGGGTGAGATATCACCCGATCGGTTGGAATTAAGCTCCAACTTCCCGAGAACTCTGTTGGGATGAACCGGTCGGCGAACCGGTCGGTTGACTTTGCACTTTGCTCCAACTTCAGTCCGATTCGTGCACGCGTGCATCACCCGATCGGTTGGCTGTGTCCAACCGATCGGGTGGGGGCTGAAAAGTGGCAATCTTGGTCGTTTGACCCCCTGGATCACGCGTGACCCCTCCCGTTGCTCCGGGGACTCATGATATCGTCGTTTTATGTCCCAAATGCTGTAAATTCCTGCAAAACACGGAAAACACGGAAAAGTGAAAGAAAACAAGAAAACACGCGAAAACGAATAAAAGACGGTGGTAAAATACGGAAAAACACGGAAGAAAACGTGCGTAAATATATGAAATATAAACGCACTTCAGGCAGCAACCCCTGGTGCCTCCTACTGCAGCCTCCCTGTGCCGCCATACTCGCCGGACCACCTTGCCACAGTCCTCCTCCCTCCCGCCTGCACACCGTCGAAGCCCCCTGCCCAGCACGGCAAGCCGCTGCGCCTCATCCAGTAATGCTTGGAAACCCACCGCCTTCTTCCCTCCAGCACCGTCTCCCATGGTGTCGCCCATCGTTAGCCTCTCCTCCCTCAACTCATGGCTCCCCTCCTCTGTTTCGGGCTCCAGCAAACAAGGCCAGGCTGAAATTCCAACGACCCCTCTTTAACGAGCCACAGACCTCGCCGTCGTCCCCATCAGGCCGTAGCAACCGCTAGCCCGTCGCTTCACCCTCTCTCCTTCCTCCTCCGAGACTCAACCGCCAGCGAACCCACCTCCTCCGGTCAGTAACCTCTCAACTGCCGTCGACGGCGAAGATCCACCCAGAACTCCATAAAGCCCAGGCACAGGTCCCCTTCCCCTTCGACCTCACCGAAACACCAACACCCAACCAAGCCTCCTATCTCACCGGTGAGCCACCCCTAGCTCCCTCCGGTCTCGACTCTCTCCCCGTGTCTCCCTCCTAGACCTCCAGCCTCGCCTCCATCGCAAAACCCAACCCCAGTCACCGCCAGCTTCTCCCTCTAGCCCTTGCTCCGACCATTCGTCGGCAGTTACTCTACACCCCTCCAACCTCCCGACACCTCCATTTGAAACCCAGCGCATTGTCGCCTCCTTTCGACCCCGTCCGACGGCCCCGCCTCACGGTACCTTCCCTCTCCCCGCCTTCCCTCTTGCCAATTCTCTTCCGGTGACCCCGCCTGCACCGCCAGCGGTCCGATCACGCCCAGACCTTGCCATTCAGCCCCTCGTAGCAACTCCTCCATCCACACTAGAGATCCGGTGCCACTTCCCCCATCGCTCTGCCCACCGCCATCCAAGCCCGTCGTCGTGGCCCCCTTCAACCCAAGTACGGCAGCGAAAGGTAAGTTCCTACGTGGATAGTCGCATACTTATAATATAAGAAGTTTATAACTATATTTATTATACAGTTATGTATATAGGTTTATTATATAATTACCATATGTATTAATCATTAAGGTGGATGTCTGTGTTCTCAGTAGATCTTAGTGTACATAGGGAGTATATCATTCCATATTAATAATGTATAATTAAAATGATTGTATTAGTCATACTTCTTTAATTCGAATCCGTTAACGCAGATAACCACTACTCGTGTTACAACCGCGGGGACACTTAACTCGCCCCTACATGCAAGTTACCCCTTATGAGTATATTATCTTCTACAAATTTTCAAAGGTGCAAGTATTTTATTGTATTTAAATTTCCTAAGATAACATACGTCGCAAAATGTCGAGTAACAACTTTTATAATCGAAATAGTTTCAATGGATCCTCTTGATGTGTTGGTTCGTTTTAGTCCCTTAAACAATGCACATGAAATGCTATCTTTCCATGTTATTCCATTTATTATGTGATGTGCACCCTAATGAGATGTGATAATGGGCCTTCGGGCATTTTACGGAACATTGGCTCTTCGGGCAATTACAGACTATTGGGCCTTCGGGCAATTACAGACTATTGGGCCTTCGGGCTTTACGGATATTGGGCCCACGGGGCATTTACAGAATGTTAGCCATACATCAAATATTGGACTATACGGATACTCATATGGACACTTTGGATGGGGTAGTCCAATGTAGTAGAGGTCGAAAGGCTGGATTGCACTCTATTGGTGAACTTGACCGACACCTGGCCGGGTTGATGAGTAGAGAGCCACGGGTAGCTCCCGTTAGCTTGGGTTTGGGCTTGTGACTAGATAGGAGATTGATTGTTGCACTCTTTTACCCCTGCTATTGCAATTCATAATCGGCAAACTTAATGCCATGCTTGTTACCTTACATACTACACATGCCACGATTATTGTTGTACATACTACACATGCCATGATTATTGTTGTACACACTACACTTGCCATACTTATTTCTGTACACACTACACTTGCCATACTTATTGTTGTACACACTACACTTGCCATGCTTGTTCCTTTACACACTACACTTTGCTACGTTCTCTACTTCTGCTCTACACCTTGCATGCTCACTACTTTGTACACATACCTTGCTACACTTGCATGTTATCTTACGCTACCATGCTTTTTAGTTGTGCACTGTCGTGTTTTCCTCGCCTTAATAGCTTTTGCAAACTTTATTATTATCTTGCAGAGGGTCTATCTTCTAACGTTTTAAATCTTGCCGAGCGACCCTCGCTGACGTATATTTCCTTGTTTTTCTACATTATGAAATATACGTCAGGTATTAGACAGATTTTTGCAGAGGAGCTCGCCTTGAGGCTGAGCTAGTTGAACAGGAGTACAAGACCCACTGCTGAGGAACGGCGTGCTTTCGCATCTTTGCTAAAACTTAATATTTGTTGTATTTCGTTCAGGTGTATTTTAAATTCCATGTAACTGTTCTAATGGCCATGCTAGGCCTAATTCTTTGTGTACATGTAATCTGGACAAAGATGTTGTAATAATGAAATTTTATATTGTTCTGAGTTGGTGTGCAAGGATCTGCGTATGGTTTACTCACAGACGCTTATTGGGTTGGAGTTTTACCGCTCCAGCCCATGCGGACCCGTTTGCGTCCTCGCTTCCAAGTTTAATGGGAAGCGGGGCGTGACAAGTTTTAGTGGTGTTCCATGTAGGTCAGCTTCCTGCGAAATACTCGGAACAATATGGATGTCATTATTAGCTAGACTGTCTAGATAAATCTTGTATGCAAATGTTTACTTTGTTTGTTTGCGCATGACAGGAAGACGTAACATCCGACATGGACCCGGAGCTGCTGGAGGCGGAGAGGATGACATCCGCCAGAAGCTTGGAGTTATGAGAGAAATGCTAGAGGTTCAACACCATCTGGTCCAGCAGGGACGTCAGGCTGCACCAGCTGCACCACCACATCCCCACTATGAGTCTGGAGCAAAACAGTTTTGAGAGATGCGTTCGAAGAGCTTCTTCGGACGAGAGGGCCCACTAGCAGTCGAGGAATGGCTTCGCAGCACTGCAGATGACTTGGGTCTTGCCCGAGTCAATCCGAACGATTGGGTAGAGCTCGCCAAGAAGCAGCTGACAGATAATGCCCGTCAGTGGTGGGATGCTGAAGAGACCAGGCTGACCAAGAAGATTCCATGGGCTACCTTCCATCAGAGGTTTAATGCCCAATACTTTCTGAAGGCTGCGAAAAGAGAGATGCAGCATCGCTTCATCAACCTGGAGTATGGCACCATGAATGTCGATGAGTACGAGTCCGAGTTTGCCATGCTGAGTCGCTTCGCCCCTACTCTGGTAATAGACCTGGAGGACTGTGCACACCGCTTTCAGCAAGGCTTGGATCTGGACATACAAACTTCAATGGCCGCGAGCACCTTTACCACTTATGAGCAAGTCCTGGTAGCTGCGAGGAAGCACGAGCTGATCGTGAATCAGAAGAAGGTGCATCAGGCAGGCAAGCGTCCGCAGGAGCCGTCAAGGAATGATCTCCGACCGACCCAGACCACCAACTTCAAGAGGCCTACAGCTCCAGTCGACCCCATATTTACAGTGGTATGTCATCATTGTAACCGGATTGGGCACGTCAAGAAGGATTGTTGTGTACTGTTGAACCAGTGTTTGGCGTGTGGGCCACCTGATCATATTGCAAGGAACTGCCCTCTTCGTGCTAGAAATTCTACGACCCTATCTATGGTGGCATCAAGATCAACAAAATAGGGGCCACCTTTGGCTCCTCAACGTCAAGTTCTCCAAAAGGCCAATCCCGAACACAGTCTGTGCCAAAATTACTTTATGGTCGCCGAGGAAATTAGGGACGATGAGCCAGTGACGAACGATGATGTTTGAACCCCGACCTATCATCGCACTTAATGATTCATATCATGTGCTTATCCTTGCATGTCGCTTCTTAGATGTATCTTTTGCTTCTACTATGACCATTTCGTTTATCTTGCTTTGTTATATTCTAGGTGTTGTTTTGATTATAATTGTTTTGACCCTTTTCAATTCAGAAGTTACCTTTCCTCTGTATGTCTTTTGCTTCCTTGATACTCTGATCCTTCGTCTATCAGGCTTTTCCTCGATCAATACCTAACTTAAAAATTCCAAGGACGAAATTTTTATAAGGTGGGTAGAATGTAACGACATGTTCCTATACCTACGTATTTCGTACGTAATTCAATATTTATCTTGCGATCTTACATGATTCGTGCTGTATCATATAAGTAAGTGTATTTCGTACGTATTTTTAACTAACTATATTAATCAGATAAATTAAATGTTTACTTATTTATATTACTATTGTGAATTTCCTTCCATATAAGTTTTAGGAGACTTTTACCTATCTTAATTACATTGAATCATTATTATTAATTGCAATTATTTCTTGCTCTTTCCTTTTCTCTCTTTGCATTAATCCCCACTCTTAATTTCAATTATATTTCTTGTTCCTTCTTTTCTTTCCCTAATATTAAAACCTTTTAATTATAATTATAAGAGTTTTGAATTCAAACTTTGAAATAGTTACCATATGAGTTCTAAGAGACTTTTTACAACATTTTAAATAACAACGAAATCATATTCTTAATTATAATAATTTCTTGTTCCTTCCTTTTCTTCTTGCAATTAAATCCTCACCCTAATTGCCATTATTATTATTACTAAGCCGATATGATTAAGATAATTATTTTAAGTAAGATATTATAAATTATAAATCAATTCACTTAATTCAAATTCAAATTTCATTTCATTTCAAACAAAATTTTCAATTAAATTCCTAATAAAACCTATAGCTAATTAGGAAGTTTTTCCTCTCACTAAATTCCCCTGATTACTCCTTAAATTATTAGTTTATTCAATTTTCCTTAATTTCTTTAGCAATTAACCTCCCTAATAATTGTTTTCAATTCAAAATCCTTCCTTTTCTTCTTAGCTTTAAACCCTACCATTTCTAAACTTTCTCTTTCTTCCTAGCATTAATCCATATTATTGATTTCAATTATACCCTTGTTGCTTCCATTTCTTCTCTATATTTTAAAACCTTTACCATTTAACATTAAACCCTTCCTATTTTTAGCTTAACCCTAATTCTTCTCTACAACAACCGCCGCTTTCTTTTGGCGTTCCTTTTTGTTTTCGTTGCATGAAACATTTTCTCCTTGGGCTCTTTAACCCTACACCCCCTCTTATTCCCTACAAAGCCTAACCCCTGCGCCCTCAGCCCCTCCGACCAACTCCGGTGGACAACTCGATGCCTCACCTCGAGTCCCCCTCACTTCGACAAACCCCAGGGTAGCAACCCCTGGCGCCTCTGACTGCGGCCTCCCTGCACCACCATACATGTCAAACCACCTCGCCACCGTCCTCCTCCATCCCGCCAGCACACCGTCGAATCCCTCTGCCCAGCACCGTAAGCCTCTGCGCCTCACCCAGCAATGCCTGGAAACCTGCTGCCTTCTTCCTTCTAGCACCGTCACCCACAACGTCGCCCGCCGTTAGCCACTCCTCCCTCAACTCACGGCTCCCCTCCTCTGTTTCGGGTTCCAGCAAACAGGGCCAGACCGAAATTTCGACAACCCCTCTTCAACGAGCCGCAGACCTCGCCCCCGTCTCCATCAGACCGTGGAAACTGCCAGCCCGTTTCTTCACCCTCTCTCCTTCCTCCTCCGAGACTCAACCGCCAGCGAACCCACCTCCTCTGCTCGGTAACCTCTCAACCACCGTCGACGGCGACGATCTGCCCAGAACTCCACAAATTCTAAGCGTAGGTCCCCTCCCCCTTCGAACTCGCCGAAACACCAACACCCAACCACCCCTCCTATCTCACAGGCGAGCCACCCCCTAGCTCCCTCCGGTCTCGACTTTCTCCCCGTGTCTCCCTCTTAGACCTCCAGCCTACCCTCCGCCGCAAAACCCAACCCCAGTCACTGCCAGCTTCTCCATCCAGCCCTCTCTCCGACCATCCGCCGGCAGTCACCCCGCAGCCCTCCAAGCTCCCGACACCTCCGTTCGAAACCCAGCACCTCACCGCCTCCTTTCGACCCCGTCCGACGGCCCCGCCTCACGATACCTCCACTCTCCCAGCATTCTCTCTTGCCACTTCTCTTCCAACGACCCTGCCTGTACCACCAGCGGTCCGACCACACCCAGCCCTCATCGTTCAGCCCCTCGTGGCAACTCCTCCGACCACAACGGGGCTCCAGCGCCACCTCCCCCGTCGCTCTGCCCACCGCCATCCAAGCCCGTCGTCTCGGCCCCCTTCAACCAAAGCACGACAGAAAGGTAAGTTCCTACGTGGGTAGTCTCATACTTATAATATAAGAAAATTATAATTATATTTATTATACAGTTATGTATATAGGTTTATTATATAATTACCATATGTATTAATCATTAAGGTGGATTCTGTGTGCTCAGTAGATCTTAGTGTACATAGGGAGTATATCGTTCCATATTAATAATGTATAATTAAAATGATTGTATTAGTCATAATTCTTTAATTCGAATCCGTTAACGCAGATAACCACTACTCGTGTTATGACCACCGGGACACTCAACTCGCCCCTACAGTCAATTATTTACCCCTTACGAGTCTATTATCTTCTACTAATTTTCAAAGGCACAAGTATTTTATTGTATTTAAACTTCCTAAGATAACATACGTTGCAAAATGTCAAGTAATAACTTTTATAATCGAAATAGTTTTAATGGATCCTGTTGATGTGATGGTTTGTTTTAGTCCCTTAAATAATGCACATGAAATGCTATCTTTCCATGTTATTCCATTTATTATGTGAAGTGCACCCTAATGAGATGTGATAATGGGCCTTCCGGCATTTTACGGAACATTGGGCCTTCGGGCAATTACAGACTATTGGGCCTTCGGGCAATTACGGACTATTGGGCCTTCGGGCTTTACGAATATTGGGCCCACGGGGCATTTACGGAATGTTAGCCATACGGCAAACATTGGACTATACGGATACACATATGGACACTTTGGGTAGGGTAGTCAAAAGTAGTAGAGGTCGGAATGCTGGATTGTACTCTATTGGTGAACTTGACCGACACCTGGCCGGGTCGGTGAGTAGAGAGCCACAGATAGCTCCTGTTGGCTTGGGTGTAATGCTAGTCACTTTCCCCTAAGACACTGGGCTTGTCACTAAATAGGAGATTGATTGTTGCACTCTTTTATCCCTGCTATTGCTATTTCATAATCGGCAACCTTAATGCCATGCTTGTTACCTTACATACTACACATGCCACGATTATTGCTGTACATACTACACATGCCACGATTATTGCTGTACACACTACACTTGCCATACTTATTGCTGTACACACTACACTTGCCTTACTTATTGCTGTACACACTACACTTGCCATGCTTGTTCCTTTACACACTACACCTTGCTACGTTCTCTACTTTCTGCACTACACCTTGCATGCTCACTACTTTGTACACATACCTTGCTACACTTGCATTTTTTTCTTACGCTACCATGCTTTTTTGTTGTGCACTGTCGTGTTTTCCTCGCCTTAAAAGCTTTTTGCAAACTTTATTATTATCTTGCCGAGGGTCTATCTTCTAACGTTTTAAATCTTGTCGAGCGACTCTCGCTGACGTTTATTTCCTTGTTTTTATACATTGTGAAATATACATCAGGTATTAGACATATTTTTGCAGAGGAGCTCGCCTTGAGGCTGAGCTAGTTGACCAGGAGTACGAGACCCACTGCTGAGGAATGGCGCACTTTCGTAGCTTTGCTAAAATTTAATATTTGTTGTACTTCGTTCAGGTGTATTTTAAATTCCATGTAACTGTTCTAATGGCCATGCTAAGCCTAATTCTTTGTGTACATGCAATCTGGACAATGATGTTATAATAATGAAATTTTATATTGTTCTGAGTTGGCATGCAAGGATCTGCATATGGTTTACACACAGACGCTTATTAGGTTGGAGTTTCACCGCTCGAGCCCTTGCGGACCCGCTCGCGTCCTCGCTCCCAAGTTTAATGGGAAGCGGGGCGTGACAGGTAGATGTCGTCCCTGTTTCGGTATCATAATTATGTGGTTAATACTGTAGTGACCCTGTGCTATGGGGAATAAACACTAGAGGGGGTGTGAATAGTGTTTTATAGAATTATCAGGAATTTACGCCAAATAAAACCCTAATTAACCAACAAATGCAGAATGAAAGAAGTGATCAACAACACAAGGAATAATGCAATGCAAACAAGCAATCTACCCTGGTTCGGTGCCAACCAAGTCTCCCCTGACTTGTTCCCGGTACCCTAATCCAGCAACACCCGGATCCCCTCCGGATACTCTAGTAAAACCACTAGAGCTTCCCTTTAGCCCACTTGTGAAAACCCCACAAGTGCAATCGACCTACAATCGATGTCCGTGTATCCCATAACCCGGAAACACACAAATACCTTAATCCCATAACTTGGGACTAAGCACACTCTCACAAACCGAGAGCAAGACTAAAATCTTGACTCCCACAACTTGGGATCAAGCCAACCCTCTCAACAACCATTAAACTTGGTGCGATCCATAGCAAGTGACTCTGAGTTAAGTCCTCCCTGTGGGTCAAGTCCCAGATAGTAATGCCTAGGTTTTGATAATGTTATATGAGGACATTATCAATAAGATATTCATTAAATCAATCATTAGGAAGTAGTATAATTACTCGAATCTCGTGAGACGAAGAGTCGAGTTAACATCATAATTGATGATGACTTAGTCTACTTCTAGGATGACATTCGGAGTAGTAACTCCGATTTATAACTTGATGCAATCAGAATATGTCTGTGTGCGTAAATAAATTTTGGAATTTAGTTTACGTGCCCAAGAAAAATGTTTCCTCACTTGCTGCAAGTAAATCTTTAAGTTAAAAGATTGGTGCAAAAAGAAAATAGTGAAGTACAATCATGTTCGTCGAGAACGGTTTTCATCCCAATTCCTATAAACGGACGATGATGAAACTGTTTTCGCCAGCTGATGTATACGGATATACTCGGACCGAACTCGATGTAAATGCTCATGATGACCATGAAAACTGGAACATTCGATTATACGTTCGTTTTTCTAAATATGATTTAGACGAACCAACTTATATGAATCACAAAGAGAGTTTTCAAAGGTCAGTGGGAGCAAACAAATTACATGCGAGGCATCAAAGGGATGGAACATATATTTTGACAAAGTAATTAAAAAGTTTGATGCTTTATCAGAATTAGATATGAGTCATTTGAAATGACCAGTAACTAATTTAAATTATTATCGTAAGGTACGATGAACTGGATAAGATCCAGGGAAATAAAATATTATGGATTCCGACAGACCAAGAGAATTATTTGAATAAGATTCAAATGGTTGGTCTAACATGAACATGGAAACCCCTTAAGTCTATACTGTAGACGGTTTTAGCAGATCCACTCACAAAGGCTCCACCACATGAAGTCGGGAATACTTATGTGTAAAACGGTATGAGATATCGTAATAAACGGGCTTGAGTGCAAGTGGGAAATGTAGAGAGATGTATGCCCTCGAGGCATAATATCTCTTTGTGAATAGCAGAAACATCTTGTTCGAAATAACAGTAAGCTGTTTGGTATAGATTTATCTAAGTTATATTATAATGTAGTAAACATTAGATATTAACTTAGGTAAAGTCCTGAGACTTTATGCAAGGTCAAACATGTATCGAGATGGGTATCTCGATCACGGAGAAATGTTTGACCGTCTGTAGCATAAGTCTAAAAGGGTTATTGGTCGTAGATGTTTCGAGACAAGGATATCGAAACATCGGATAGACCATTGTGTCTTAGTCTTCACCGTTTACTGTGGCGATGATCTCATGATCGCTTGACTTGGCGAAGTCGAAGACGAGACACATGTGCTCATTAGAGAATGAGTTTACTGAACGATCCATATGAGTTATTATATGGTTATATTGACCAATCTGTCAATGATAACTCTTAGTGATGATAGGCAAGTTGGTCTTTTGATTTGAGGTCATTTTATGAACATGTGCGTGAACGGTGCCACTTAGGTCACTGACCTAACTTCGAGGCTAGGCCTGTCGAAAGGTCTTTGATTGGGTGCCACTTGAAGCGTACAAGGAGAGTAATGACCAAGAGAGGATTCGTCTCTCCCGGTCAATGGGAGAGTGTCATAGAGTTCGGTCTTTAGTAAAATCTCTGATCAGAGCATGTTGGAAGAAGTCCAACATTAGTTGAATAAAGATCGATAGAAACTAACCGAATTAAAGTTATTGGGGTTGACAGTTTAACCGTACCCTAGACTTGAATTAAACGACATCGTTTAGACGAAGAGACTAAAACTGCAGAATTCATCACGGACACTGTCAAGGTGGTCCCGACAATACTCATATCTATGAGTCAACCACATAATTATGATTCTGAAATAGGGACGGCAACTACTGCTAGTGGTCTCTACTGTATAGGGCTTCGAGCCCAACCTGTAGTAAGGATCAGGCTGTAGGGTCTCACACAGAGTGCGACCTTCGTCTAGTAATAGGTAGAAACGATTAGGGAGAATATGCATTTGATGCAAGGGATAAAATATTGCAAAATATGTTTGCAATTATCTCTTACATTCGGGATAAATGATCCTGAGTTCAAGTGGGAGATGTAGAGGGATGTGCACTCAGATCATTTATATTCGATGCAAATGATAATTTAAGCTTAGATAGGGACTATTTTGCATTTGATGCAAACCAGATTAAATGTTTCGTAAATAGTTTAAGACAATATTTAATGAAATCAACGCAAGAAAAAGTTCACAGGTAAGACGAGAATGTCCCGGTCTACGCCCAGGTTCGAACGGCATCCAAATCGGACGCCAAATGCCCAAATTACACCCAAAACAGCTCAATGGGTCAGGTCAGTTCAGACCAGACCAGACTGACCCAGACCAGACCATCCGGGTCTGGCCTGGGCGTCTGGCTAGCTAAGAGCCTGCCCTAGACCTTGGCACCCAGGGCACCAGGCACCCTGGGCCTGGGCCTGCGCCCAGGCCCCTGCGCCCAGGCCTGGGCCATGCGCCCAGTCAACCCAATTTAAGGCAGTGGGGCCCACATGCTGGGCCCCACATTGGGTACAGAAACCTAGGGGACAGTGTAGTTTTTTGACGGCTCAGTTTTTTAGAAAACTAGCTTTGGGATGAACTTTAGGCGATCAATTGGAGGGTCAAACGGACTCCTATTGACTCGCCATTTTTTTCGATGTGTTCACCGTTGAACGCCATTCGAATTGATAAGTTGTATCAATCATGAAGCTCAACAGTGAGACAGTTAAAATTCACGGAACTTTGGCCTTTGTGAAAGGCAAACTAAATTGAATTTATTAACTCCAAACGTTAGTCCCACATCGGTTGTGGAGAAAAGGGGAGAGTCATCCGCCTATATAAATAGGGGCCTCCCCCTTCCTCCAAACTTGTCCCAAGCTCAAGATCTGAGCGTCTCCCAAAAACGTTGGAGCACGCTCGGATCAAAGCTTAAATTAATTCCTCTTCTCCCTATATTTCTGCCTTACTCCTGAAGGGCTCTAGCAAAGCCACGAAGGAGTACGGATTCGGATCCAAAATTTTGGCGAAGGCTTTCGCTCGCGTGAAACTTTCTTCGGAGTGTGGTTGGCTCGACGACACGAGGATTGCTCGCCTCGGGATACGGAGTGGTTCGAGGAGCGGTTCAAGGAGCGGCTCGGCGTGGGACGGGGAGCTGCTCGGAAGACGGTGCGATACACCTTGACTGCCCCAGGGCAAGGTTCTGGGCATGTTTTTAGAAGCTTTCGTTTTAATTAATCGCAGTGGTTTAGATCCCTCTTAGGGTGGTCAGATCCACCCCGAGTTGGTAGAGATCCTAGCTTAGGGTCTTGTTCCTTAGGGTTGCGTGTTAGTTAGATTAACATAAATGTTTCCGCTACATATTTTTGATTCTGTGTTCCGTCCGACTTAAGACGGTCACGGATTTGTGCCCTGAGGGTCCACCAAAACCCTACAGTTAGTACAGCTAAATGGTTCCGTTCTGATATTGAAAATAGATTTGGCAAGAATGAAAACATTGAAATCGGTACACTCTTGACAAATCTAATTTCAAAGGAGTATAATGGTAAGGGGAACATCAGGGAGTACATTATGGATATGTCTCACCTTGCTTCTAAAGTGAAAGCATTTAAGCTTGAACTCTCTGAGGACTTGATAGTGCATTTGGTTCTGATTTCTTTCCCTACTCAGTTTAGCCAGTTCAATGTAAGCTACAATTGCCAAAAAGAGACTTGGTCTCTGAGTGAGCTCGTCTCACACAGTGTTCAGGAAGAGGAAAGTCTTGAGCAAGAGAAGACAGAAAGTGATCACCTGACCCATACCAATACGGATAAGAAAAGGAAAAAGAATAAGGAAGCAGCAGACGCGGCATCTCAAAAGAAACAAGAAAATGAACTGAAAGGTTCAGATGGCAATACTTGTTCTTCTGTGGAGCTGAAGGGCATATAAAGAAGCATTGCACTAATTATCACGCTTGGCGTGCTAAGAAAGATAAGCTTCTTAATTTGGTTTGTTTTGAAGTTAATTTAACTTCGGTATTTACAGACATGATGGAAAGTTCCTGGTACAACCACGCACATCATTGTGTCTTTGTAGAGTTGCCTAAGATGCCAGAAGTCGAGTGATGGTGAAAGATCCATCCTTGTAGGTGATGGCGATACAGTTCAGATTGAAGCAATTAAAATTATAGATTATTAAAGACTAGATTGTATTTGGATTTGATGATACATTTGATGTACCATTTTTTAAACGGAATTTGGTTTCTATTTCTATTTGAACAAATTTGGTTATCCTTGTTCATTTGGAGATGGAAAATTTGTTTTGTCTCATGATTCAAAATGAGATGTTCTAGTTCTTTATCAGTTTACAATAATTTTGTTGCTTCATTTAAGTATTACCTGCATGAGTACATGAAGTATAAAGTGAAAATTAACAAATGAGAATTCGAAGACATTATGACATAAAGTTAGTATATATCTTCGAAATGAGAAACAGATAGACTTATGTCAAATGAAATTCTCAATTTCTTAATTTTCACAGACTTGTTAAACAGGTAAAGGGCAAACAAACCAATAAAAGGAGAATATAAAGCCAATAAGACTTTGGCCATCTTTGAACTTATAAGTTGAGAATATTTGTGGGCCATTCTATACAATTACATTGGAGTGGTCCACAATATTTTATAAAGTTCATTGATGACTTTTCAAATATGGCTACATATTTAACATGAAAGCACTTAAAATTGCAGCTTATATTCATAACAAAGTTTCAACAAACGCATCTACATCACTTGCATATTTGAGATGTCCAACTAAGATTTGGCCTCATAAGTCTAATAAAAGGAACAAGGACATTGATTTGCTATTTTTTTGAATACTTTAGAAAAGGATCCATAAGGTACATTTTTATTCCCACAATTAAGAAAATATACGAACATGGAAATACTCAATTCTTTGAGGATGCCGAATTTTCGGGGGGGGGGGGGGGAGGGGGAGATATAGTTAAGGATATTGTCTTTAGAAATACAGTTAATGACATTATCTTTTGGAGAGGAATACGTTGATATTCCCACCGGTGTTATTGACATTGATTAGGATTTTATTCCTAATCTTGTTCAAAACAAAATAAATCAAGACAATGTCACAAAAAAGATCTCAAGACTATTAGAAATCCTTCTACTTACGAAATTGTTCAAGAAGAACAAACTCTAGCACCTCAAGAACTTATGCCATTAAGAAGATACATTAGAGAGAAGAGAAGTTCTAAACTCTCTAAAGGAGAATTAATGCCTTAAGTGAGGAAATTAAGTCTATAAAGGACAATGACATTTACAATCTTATCTCATTGCAATAAGGTATGAAACCCTTTGGTTGTAAATGGATTTTTATAATCAAGTGGGATTCAAATGGCAACATGGAAAGATATAAGGCATGTTTTGTCATAAAAGACTTTATACATAAATAAGGCATTAAAAGTAAAGAGATTTTCTCTATGGTTTCCTTGAACAACTCTTCAGGATAAAATTGGTATTAGTGATGCATTTCAGTCTCGATAATACTATTTTAAGTTTCATCAAGTACTCATCTTGTTTGGTTGAGAGATGAATTTGGTTGATGATCAGGTTCTGTTGGAGTTTCCTGTTTTATATGTCCCATGTATCTAATGGAGACAAGTTTAGTCTCAATTAGTGCTCAGGTTTGTACGCAACATGACATCGAGTGTATTACATGGATGTTGGACAGATACTTAAGAAATTCAGGAGTTGACCATTTGATAGCAGCCAAATGAGTCTTACTGTATTTATAGAGAGCAGAAGCCTACATGCTCATGAATCAGAGGTCAGAAAAGCTTGAGATCTTTTGGTTACTGACTCTGATTTTTATTGGATGGAAAGAAGTATGAAATTAGTGAGGTGACATCAACTAGAAGAGGGCTAAATAGTCTCTTTTATAGCATATTCAAACATGGCTGCAGATTTCATATCAATTTGTGTGATATCCAATCATAGTATTTTACTGCATAATCTTGTCACATGGCTGCAAATTATAGATGGTATGTAAACCCACACAGTTTATTTTGTGACAATAAGTCTGTAGTTTTATTCCAATAACAACAGAAACTTGACAAAGTTAAGGTATTCAGAGATCAAGTTTCTGGTTGTTACTTAATAGATACAGAGTGAACATTGTCTATAGAGCACAACAGAACAAACTATATAGTTATGGATCCATTTACTAAGGTTTTGTCACCCAAAAGTTTCATAAGATCTTTCCTCTTATGGGTGTCATATCAGTTAAGGATATTCAGTTCTAGTGGGAGTTTATTCTTTTGGGTGCTCTTGTAATATAGACATTTTTAGTTTTCAGTTTAAAGGTTATTTTCTGCAGACATAAAGTTTTAGTTTGGTTACACTCCGATTCTGCTATGGTTTGATCTCACTAAAGTTTAAGAGAGTATCAGTTGGAAATAGGTATGTTACGCTCACATTACATGAAATTTCCATGCTACACATCCACATCATAATTCATGTCATTCAATTATTTTAGCTTATGTGACCATTGATGGATCGAGTTACGCTAAATGTGACAAAGGCTGCTTTGATCCTAAGTTAAAATAATTAATGGACCGAATTGGTTTAGATACATTCCAGTTATGACAACACATTGAGTACTCATTCGGTTTTTATGCATAACATAATTATTAGGTTTGACATATAGCCCAAGTGGGAGATTGTTGGATCGTTAATCCAACATTGGGCTTATATGTTAAATAATTATGTATGCGGGCTGGCAAGTAAAGTTAAGCCTAATAAAGTGATCTAATTAATTAAGTGGCTTTGATGTATCTGTTTAAGGTGTGGCCTTTAATGTGTAGAGACTATGAGCTTTCCAGTTTAATGATGGGCTAAACTCAAAACCCAAAAGGCATTAGGCTTTGCCTATTTATATGTGGTCATGGTCCCCGGATTACACGTACGAAGAGCCATCTATTTTGCATCCTGTCGACAGACTAGAGCCCGAGAAAGTCGAAGGATTTCTCATGGGGATACGTGCTAATCTAGAAGGCCATCCACACTGATCATCAGTTTTCAGTTGCTATGGATTCAGGTACGCTTCCGCTTAAGATTCGGTATATTATTTCTCGTAGATCTGACATGTTGTATATCTAGATTATTTTGCATGGTATTGCTTATTATTAATCTAGAAATAACCACAATATATCCACCACCATGTAACCCAACATCTATAAATACAATGTTATGGCTCTCATAGCTGCCATCCTTCCAACACACAAAAAATTATATGATATAACCTTCTATTTTGGCTACTCAAATTATTAAAAAAATTAGCCAAGCATTGTTAAGTAAGGGTTGATCAAGGATTAATCAACGGGACTAATCCCCTTTGTCTGAGTGCCGATGGCCCAAGTTTGGGGCGGAAACAAATTCCGATCGGCAGTGGTCTTCAGTCGAGCGAAACAACAACAGGGGACGAACCCTTTAGGCTGATTAAACGGTGGCTCAGGGCAAAGACATAGGTGTGCGAAGATTTCATGAGGAATCCTTTGATCGATCAATGGAAAATTAACAGTCGGATTCCCACCTGAGCCGACGACAACCAAGCGGTGAGGCAGAGCCCTCACGACCAGTCATTGGACGGGCCGAAGCCTGACAGTTCCAGATGGGGACCGAAACCCCTCAGGTAAAAACAGAGGTGATGTTTCCCTGTCGGTTGCGAGGCGACGTTTCCCTATTGCTTCTGATCGACATCAGGCGAGCGAGATGAGCAATCCGATCCAAAAATAATTGAAAAACATTTAATTAACATGAATTTCCCGTTGAAAAGGCTCTAATACTAGTGTTAATAGTCTTCGACGAGGAACGAGAACATTACCTAGATTGCAGCAGAACAGAGTGTTGAGAGATGTATGCCCTCAGTTTAATTTGTATTTGATGCAAATGGATTATATTGTATATGAAGCAAAAGAAATATAAAATATATTGTAAATCATTTACAAATATATTTGACAATAAATGCAAAGAAATAAAGAGGATTTCCTTGTGAAAGTCACAGAGAAAACCGTGTTCAAATCGGAGTCCAAACGGGCCCAATAATGATGTTTAAAAGGTGTTTTAAAAATTAAAAAATGGGATAGTAATATTATCTATTTAAAGGGTTTAATAGATAATTATTAAATAAAAACAGCTAAAAATTAAGCCCAGCATGCCCTGAGCATTTCCCAGCGGGCGCTGGGCAATGCCCAACGGGCCTGGGCTGCTGACCCAGGCCAGCGCGCCCTTGGGCACCGGCTTTTTCTAGTGGGCACACACAGGCGCGCCCGAATTAGAAAGTGGGCCCCACTTGTGGGGCCCACGATTAGGGTTATTTGAAACCTTATGACTGCTGGAAATTTCAGGGTTTTGTGGGTTTTTACCCTAATGAAGTCAGAATTGAGCCACGTTTCAGTGCTCTCACTTGCGAAGCTCAACGGTGAGGGAGGAAAAATTCGCAAAAAATTGGATTTTGTGAAAGGCAAACTTTAATCAATTTTTTCCTCCAAAACCTTTAGTCCCACATGAGATATGATGAGAATGGAAGGGGTCAGTCGCCTATATAAATATGGCCAACCACCCTCCTTGAAAACTCGCACCAAGCTCCAGATCTGAGTAGCTCCATTTAAACGTGAGCAAGCTCGGATCTAGGCTTAAATAAATTATTCTCTCTTCTCCCTATTTCTTCCTTGCTCCTGATCGAGCTCTAGCAAAGCTATAAAGGAGTTCAGATCGGATCCGAAGTCTTGACGAAGGATCCACTCAAGGTAAAACTTTCTTTGGCATGTGAATGGCTCAACGACAAGTGTGTTTCTTGCCTCGGGACACGGTGTGTTTAGGACGCGGTTCGGCTCGGGAGAAGCGGCGCGGGGCATCGCTTCGGAGATAAAGAAACATTGCTAAAAACAACGCTTCATATTGACATCCCCACGGTTTTTTCACAAACGGTGATACCAGATTTAAATATTTATAACCGCAAGCGCACGGTGTTGTAGTGTGGCTTGAGGGTCAAACACGGGGAGGCGTGTAGTGTGCCTATCAACAAGGAGGAACCAGATCACCCTGTAGGTGAGCTAGCACAATCGCTAAGTGGTTGTCACGGTATTAAACTACGGAAAGGTATAAGATATAAAAAGTAACCCATGACATTGGTTTCCACCCTATCATGAGTTCTCTCCATTACGACTGACGGACAGGAATACGATTGGATTTTAGGGTTTAGTGTTAAGACGTTGCCTCTAAGAGTGATACCTAGCATCCCATGGGCCCGTTCCGGTCGATGCCCAGGATGATACGCTAGGTCTACCTGATTTCGGACGGTGGGCATTCCCATGTCCAACACCGACCGATTCCATGAGTACTAAGCTCGCAACGATTGCTCCCGACATTTCATACTGCCGTTTCCACGCACTAGGAATCAATGTCTACGCTAGGGTGTGAGCTATGGCTAGGGGATCAAACGCCAGTTTTATTTCCCCTTGGCCCGACAGTCAAAGGCGGTCTTTATCCCGCCAATGACAATAAAACACCCCCGCGTAACCATCTAAATCCCTAGATCCTATCGAAACCCTAATCCTATGGTCGTTCTAGGGAGAACCCACGAAGGGGCTTCTGCCAATGTCCCAGATTAGAAAACTACTCACTAAACATTGCAAAAGATTCAATGCAACAAATTACAGGCATCAAAATTAACATCAAGCAATAGAATAGTAGAGCAAACAATGGTATTAAAGCAATATCAAAGTATCAAAGCGATCAGAGAACTTACAAAACAAGTTTAATTAACATCAGCCAAAATCCCTAAAAACTGTTAAAAACTGGGGATCCTCGAGTTCTGGGAAACCTAGGGGTATTATACAATCTGGCCAGATGCCAGGAATATTTCCACAAAAAGACAAAATTAAACGTCTAATCGATCGGTTGAAGCATCAACCGATCGGTTGAGACGAGCGTTGAACTGGTCTTCAGCCTTTGAAATACTTCACCCGATCACTGAACCGATCGGGAGAAGTCGTTGGATCCTTGAGCTCGTGGAGAAACGCTACAGGTGAACCGATCGGTTGACAAGTCAACCGATCGGTTGGAATTCAGCTCCAAAAAACAGAGAGGACTGCGGCATCCAACCAATCGCTGAACCGATCGGTTGGATTCTTCGTCATTGCTGCTCTACGTCGGGTCGGACACGCATGCACGAACCGATCAGTTGGAACTGTCAAGCCGATCGGTTGAGGGTTGATTCATGATTTAACGTGACCTTTGGCCCTCAGGATCTCGTGTGGCTCCTCCCGTTGCTTCGGGGACTCATGATATTTGCTTTATATGTCCCCTGCGCTGGCTATCTCCTGAAATAGCGCACAAACACAAAGAAAGTGAAAAGAAACTAAAAATCACAAAAAAAATAAATACGAAATAACGGAAAACAATGGAAAATCACGA
The DNA here is from genome assembly GCA_030789695.1 of Scilla litardierei. Lineage (NCBI taxonomy): Eukaryota > Viridiplantae > Streptophyta > Magnoliopsida > Asparagales > Asparagaceae > Scilla > Scilla litardierei. The sequence continues at coordinate 104,791,980 of CM061132.1, forward strand.
AGAAAACGTGCGTGAATATATAAAATATAAATGCACGTCAAAATCCCCCAAGCTGAACCCTTCCTCATCCTCGAGGAAGATGAGTGAGAGTAGGAGCTCGGAGGGAAAAAAATAGAAAAGAAGAATCAGAAAACGAAAAGAAAATCCTAGATCGCCATTCAGAGCCAACGAAATCTAACATGCCACACTAAACAAGCATGCGATAAACACATCACTAAACCTAGGAATATGAGTCCATACAAGTGTCGTGGGTACACGCGGTAAAGCGCGAGTGAGTGAGGTCGTGAGCTAGCAGACGGTGTAACTATCTAATTGTGCAATAAAGCTCCATATACACATACCTAAGGAATGACCCAAAAATCAATTCAATTCGAATTAGCGGTGAATGATGGCTCAAGCATGCATGAGATTAGAATAAGAATAGAAAACATATCATATGTCGGAGACTCTACTGCTAGGAACTAGGGAATCACCACACGACTGCCTAGTTGATCGCTAAGAAATTCATATGCCAAGCGTGTTCGAAATCGAAGGGGGTTGAGCAGGTGTGGAGTAGAACACTTGGTGAAAACTCTCGCCTTCCCTTTATTCACGGTGGATAGGAGTAATATTCACAACGGATATTTTTTGGGTTTTGGGTATTTGTGCATTTTTTGGATTTTTGGCTATACATATTTTTTCTTTTCTCTCTTTTGTTTTTTTTTCTTTTTTTATTTTTTTGGCTTTTCTTGGAAGTGGGATAATGAAAAGTGTGCACTCCCCCAAATGGGGGAACGATGCACGACAAGGAGATCTGCACCAAGTAAAACAAAAAAGAATACGAGTTCTAAACACTTGGCAAAAAGAAAAAAATTTTGCAGATCAGATCATAAGCAAATGGGTTATCTAGTACTATTGGTAGAGTCCGACACATGCGATTTGAAGCGTAATATATATATATATTATTCATGCATAAAGAAGCAGATAGTAGAGGCAAAATACTGCATATTCAAAATCGAAGTATGATAGTCTAGGGGTCATCCCAGGACATGCATATAAAACAAAATCACAACGTAGAAGCACACCAACTAACCAGTCACGACAAACACCTCACACAAAAGCAAAGTGAACCCACGAAGCATGAAATGCAATAGGACTCAGCTTCCAAGGGTTAGTGAAAGTGATTATCGTTGCTAAGCTAAGTGTGTGTGGTTCTGTGGCAGTTCATCATATGGGGTCATCTCTAGGAGGGGGAGGATAAAAAAAAAGAAAGAAAAAGAAAAACACGATGAAAACGACTCAAAAACGATGAAAAAGACACAACTAACGCAAAAAGTGCGACTCCCCCAAGCTGAACATTGCATTGCCCTCAATGCAATAGAAGTAAGAGCGGAAGGGCAACGATAGATGGGGGGAAGTACACACTGATAACAAAATGGGAAAAACATGAAAAACACACAAAAAGAAATATAGAAGAATAAGGAAAGTAAATAACGAAACAAAATGTACAAAACACATACACACGAACATACGAAACAAACACATGACAAACATGACACACGACAACAATTACACAAAAATTTTGATTTCCCCCAAGCTGATCATGACAATGCTAGAAAGGAGATATGATCGTGGTGATGCAGAACTAATGGCTAGGGGAAAATTAGAAAAATGGGAAATCATGGTGTAGGAGAAGGAGTCTCCTCACCCTCCTCGGAAGAGGATGGAGGGGTGTGGGCGGGAGAGAAAATAGGCGTGCAGAGAAGTGGAGAAAGGGGTGGAGATGGTGGACGGATGGGTGCGGAGGTGGTGTGAACAATGGGAGGAGTGTCGGTGGTAATGGGAGGTGGGATGGATACAGAGACCAATGAGGTGGGTGTGAGTAAGGATCTCACACGCACAACAGGCTTCTTGCTGCGCGAGTAGGCGGTGGTGACGGAAGTGAAGGGTGGTGGAAGTTGTGGGTCAGTAGTGGTAGGTGGAGAAGAAGTGGTAGGAAGTGATATAGTGGTGGTGGGAGGGGGAGATGATCGCCTAGGAGGTGAAGGAGGAGGTGATGGGGATGGAGTAGGTGGTAGGGGACTGTGAATGTGTGTAAGAAGGTAGAGGATGGCGACGACGTTTCGCTCGAGTGCGAGGAAACTTGGTTGTGAAAAGAAGGAAGTGGATGGATCCGAGGAGGTCGAGGAGGATGCGCCAGCGCGTAGAGCAGCAAGCTCAGCCTCAAGAGCGAGGCGAGCGGAGGTGGCCTGGCAGACATCAGAAGTGGTGCCAGTCGTGCCAGTACCGGAGGCTAGGCCAAAGAGGGCCGTAGTAAGTGCCTCGGAAGAAACAGCAAAAGCAGCCGGGGTGGTGCCGCTGGGTCCAGCCCCAACGTCTCCTCTGAACGCAGGGATGTCCTGCTTGCCCAAATGGACGGCAGGGGAAGGAGGTCTCGGTGCGTCAGGGAGAGGAAACTGTAGATGTAACCCCCTACAAACTCAGGATCAGGAGGAAACGACCAATCTGCCACAAGATGAATAGACATGCGGCCGGGATTAGGCAGAATGGTATATGGGGCAGGGGAGGCCATAGTAAAAAAGCAAACCGATCGTTGCCTAGCGGCCGGATCATGTGGGTGTGCCTCAGGACATCAAGATGGAGATATGTGGATCTTGGGGCACACGGCAAATCGGCGGGGATCACGATGTTGAACGGGGGGTGTAAGGCTATGAGAGTAATGAGGCCACCATAGCAATACTTACCCTTGTTTGCGCGACTAATATCAATGAGCTTTTGATTATCCACGTAGCAGCATTAATGCGCACGCACGGGGCCTCGAAGGAAATCCCGTCAACACCGGGAATGAACGGGAAAGTCATCGTCCAAAGGATAAAAAGATCGGGGATGGTCACGGTAGATGAATGGTCTCGATGACTTTCCCACTGGTGATGTTCGGGGGCTTTTCCCTCACATTGGTGTCAATCGCCAATCTTCTCAGAACGTGGACTTCATCAGCTGTGAGCTCCAACGGCTCTTTTCCTTTGCTCTTTGTCAGAGCAACCTTCCTAAATCCGGGGGGTCGTCTGAGAGAGACACACTTCTTCAGCGACTTCTTCTTTTTCCAATCCAATGTGCTCCTCGAGCTCATTCAAGCCTTCAGGGGTTCCTTGAGAGAACCTCCCAAGCTCCTGTTTCAACAATTCTCTCTTACTCTACCTCCAGCAAATTGCATCTATGTTCTTCCGGTGGTGCCTTCATTGATAATGCCAGATCAAACTCTACTTTCTGGTCTCCCACGTTTAGGGACAGTTTCCCTTTCTTGACGTCAATGAGTACGCCTGTGGTTACCATGAAGGGTCTCCCGAGGATAATCGATGTGTGATTATCCTCACGCATGTCCATTACTACAAAATCAACTGGGACATGCACACCGCTGACGTTTACCGGCAAGTCATCGACTATCCCAACCGGGTACTTTACCGATCTGTCTGCCAGATGCAGAGTCATTCCTGTCGGCTCAAGCACACCCATATTTATTCTCTTGTAAAGTGATAGGGGCATCAGGCTGACTCTCGTACCCAAGTCAATAAGCGCTCGATTGATTGACACCTCCCCTATTGAGCATGGGATAGAAAAACTCCCGGGGCCTTTGAGCTTTGGCGGATTGGCCCATTGGATTAGAGCGCTGCACTCCACCGTGAGGACACCTTTCTCTTTCCTCGTCCCTCTCGTAACTAAATCCTTCAGAAATTTTGCATATGAAGAGATGGTTTCTATAGCTTCCAGAAAGGGGATCCGAAGACTCGAGTCCTTCACCATTTTGAAAAATTTTCCGTACTTTTCATCAACTTTTGCTTTGGCAAGCCTTTGTGGGAAAGGCACTGTAGACTTGAAGACCCTTGAGTTGTCTCCCTCATTTTTTTCTTCTCTTCAGAAACTCCCTCTGAAGTCACGGGGTTTGACATCGAGGCCACATTGTCATTTACTTTCAGATTTGGTCTCTCATCGACCAATGGAGCTTCAGGCTCTTTCATGGCCTCATGCACCGGAATATGTGTACCACTCCTTAAGACTATTGCCGAAACATTTGCTTGACCATGAGTCAAGGCTAATGTTTGGTTGGGTCCCCTTGGGTTCACTTCTGGCTGGCCCGGCAGCTGCCCTTATGCCTTTTGAAGATTGGCCACTTGTAACCCCAGCTGGGTTACTTGATCGGCCAAAGACTTTTGTCCAATCTGCAGCTGTAGGTTGATCTTCTCCTGATTTGATATATATTGAGTGAGGAGGTTTTCTATGGGAGAGACCACCCGTTGGTTGTATTGTTGCTGCTGAGGCGGGGCTGCTGATTTCTAGGGGGTACTGCTGATATATCTGCTGCTGAGGTGGAGGGGGCTGCTATAGCTGCTGCTGCTGCTGCTGAGGTTGCTGATATGGTGCCCAGTAGCTAAAGTTTGGGTGGTTCCGGTTTTAGGAGAATATGCTGGGTTCGAGGTTGTCCTCGATGGATACGGTGCATTACCCATCGGATTGTAAAATAGTGCACTAGATTGGTCCACCGGTGCCGAGATATCACCGCCATCAAATTCTCCCAATACTTCAGCCTCTACCGCTGCCACATGCTGAGTGTTGGCGCCACCGGCCTCTACTATGAAAGCTGAGATCTGGGTGGAGATAAAATCAAATTTACTAGACAGTTTATCAACTTCCTCTACTCAATGAATTCCCCCAGATTTCGGTGTGGCGCATTTATCGCACCACATTTCATTGTTTGATGCCATATTTTCCAGAATGTTTTTGTCATCTATTTCATTCCTTGACATGAAGGACCCTCCATCCGCGGCATCCATTGAGGACTTTAGGTCGTCCCTCAACCCATTGTAAAACAAATTTATAATCTACCGGCGGGGGAGCTCATGGGGAGGGCATTTCCATTGCATTTCCTTAAACCTCATCCATGCCTCATGCAAAGATTCATGGCTGGCCTGGGAGAATGAGGAGATCTCGCTCCTCAGCTTCATTGTCTTCCTCGGGGGAAAGAACTTGTTTAGGAACACATTCGAAAGCTTCTCCCAGGTTGTAAATGTATTGGGGTCCTTCCCATTCAGCCATTGTTTTGCTTTGTCCCGCAGAGAGAATGGGAACAACCTCAACCGGATAGCTTCCGTTGACACGCCATTGATTCTGAAAGTCTCACATTTCTCCAGAAATGAGTCCAGATGCTCAATCGGGTTCTCCATAGGAGCTCTTGATAACTGGTCCTGCTGGATCCAAACCACCAATAATGGCTTCAGCTCGAAATTTCCGGTCGTGATGGCCGGAGGTCGGATGCTGGAGGTGGACCCAGTAGACGGCATTGAGTACTCAAGCAAGGACTTCTGGGGAGTAATATTTTCTCCCGTGGCAAACTCTTCCCTTCTTCTTCTCTCAGCGTTGATACGCCTTAGAGTAGCGTTAATCTCCGGATCTAGAGGAACCAAGTCGTTTAGACTTCTTGAGTTCATGCACTTCAAAATTCAATATATACCTGTAAAAGCACGTATGGTATAACGCCAAATAAAAATAAAAGATAAAGAATAAAGAATAGAAATAAAAAGGTAGAATATGAAAATTATTGCTGTGTAGGGATATGAACTAGTCTCGGGGGTTTACTGGGTCCTAACTGAAACAAGCACGTTGCGTTCCGGCAACGGCGCCATAAAGCATGACGTCCCCAGGGTTTTGCACAAACAAGGATACCAGATTTAAATATTTATAACCACAAGCGCACGGTGTTGTAGTGTGGCTTGGGGGTCGAACACGGGGAGGCATGTAGTGTGCCTATTAACAAGGAGGAACCAGATCACCATGTGGGTGAGCTAGCACAATCGCTAAGTGTTTGTCACGGTATTAAACTACGGAAAGGTATAAGATATAAAAAGTAACCCATGACCATGGTTTCCACCCTATCATGAGTTCTCTCCATTACGACCGATGGATAGGAATACGATTGGATTCTAGGGTTTAGTAGTGAGATGTTGCCTCTAAGAGTGATACCTAGCATCCCATGGGCCCGATATTCCGGTCGATGCCCAGGATGATACGTTAGGATTCGGACGGTGGGCATTCCCATGTCCAACACCGACCGATCTCGAGAGCACTAAGCTCGGACCGATTGCTCTCGACATTTCATCCTACCGTTTCCACGCGCTAGGAATCAATGTCTACGCTAGGGGTGTGAGCTGTGGCTAGGGGATCAAACGCCAGTGTTATTTCCCCTTGGCCCGATGGTCAAAGGCAGTCTTTATGCCGCCAATGACCATAAAACACCCAGCGTAACCATCTAAATCCATAGATCCTATCGAAACCCTAATCATATGGTCGTTTTAGGGAGAACCCACGAGGGGGCTTCTAGCAATGTTCCAGATTAGAAAACTACTCACTAAACATTGCAAAAGATTCAATGCAACAAATTTCAGCCATCAAAATTAAGATCAAGAAATAGAATAGTAGAGCAAACAATAGTATTAAAGCAATATCAAAGTATCAAAGCGATCGGAGAACTTACAAAACAAATTTAATTAACAGCAGCCAAAATCCCTTAAAAACTGTTAAAAACTGGGGATCCTCGAGTTCTGTTAACAGCAGCCAAAATCCCTTAAAAACTGTTAAAAACTGGGGATCCTCGAGTTCTGGAAAACCTAGGGGTATTATACAATCTGGCCAGATGCCAGGAATATTTCCACAAAAAGGCAAAATTAAACGTCCAACCGATCGGTTGAAGCATCAACCGATCGGTTGAGACGAGCGTTGAACCGGTCTTCAGCCTTTGAGATACTTCACCCGATCACTGAACCGATCGGGTGAAGTCGTTGGATCCTTGAGCTCGTGGAGAAACGCTGTAGGTGAACCGATCGGTTGACAAGTCAACCGATCGGTTGGAATTCAGCTCCAAAAAACAGAGAGGACTGCGGCATCGAACCGATCGCTGAACCGATCAGTTGGATTCCTCTTCATTGCTGCTCCACGTCAGGTCGGACATGCGTGCATGAACCGATCGGTCCGAACTGTCCAACTGATTGGTTGAGGGTTGATTCATGATTTAACTTGACGTTTGGCCCTCAGGATCTCGTGTGGCTTTTCCCGTTGCTCTGAGGACCATGATATTTTCTTTATATGTCCCCTGCGCTGGCAATCTCCTGAAATAGCGCACAAACACAAAGAAGGTGAAAAGAAACTAAAAATCACAAAATAATTTATACGAAACAACGGCAAAAAACAGAAAATAACGAAGAAGACGTGCGTGAATATATAAAATATAAACGCACGTCACATATTCTGCGGAAACGAAGTGAAAGGTATGTAGTTTAATTTACATGCGTTTATAATTGCAATAGTTGATAGATCTATCCGTATGGGTTGGCCGGACCCAACCCCGGGATAGTAGAGATTCTGGCTAGGTTTGTTTCTTTAGGGCTTGATTTAGAAAATGTTTTTAAGTCTGTTTTTCCGCTGCTAATTTGATCTTGCCATCCATCCAACTAAGGTCGGGCATCGAATTTATGGCCCTAAGGACCCAGAAAACCATACAGTGGTATCAGAGACATGTCTACTTGATCTATAGTTTTTGCAATTATAAAATGTATATTATCAGCATGTTTTTCCATGAGATCGAGGTTGTTTATTAAGCTATTAATTGTCGTTTTCATATGCTAACTTTCAAAAAATTGTTGTTTGAAAATTTGATCTAATTTTAAAATAATGTGATAATTTTAATAATTAGATCTTTAAAACTATATAATAATTTTGATGTAACTTAGATTTATGAGATAATTTTAAGTAATGTGCTTAGCTAAATTTTTTAGGTGATAATTTTAATGGTTATATAAGTTCTTGTTGATTATGTGATAATTCAAGAAAAACTTTTAGGATAGCCATTAAAAGCTTTCAGAAAATTATTAGATAATTTTTTATCGTCATGTTATGATTTAAACTTGTTTAAATGCCTAATACTTGATAAGGATAGCACCCTAAAATTCAGTCCTTTTAGTTGAAAAGGACATTAATAAAAGTTATTAAACAATCCTAATAATTTTGAATTTTAGGATTTAACTAGTTGATAGGATTAACTAGTTTTAATAAAGCCATTTTAAGTCGGTGTCACACATATGAATAATTAGTATCCTTCAATGATCATGATTCGGTCTAGTGCTTTTTGACTAGTGTTGTGGATCATCCTAGCTCAACTGGGGATATTGATCCTGGTCTAGCCAAATCCATGGCCGTGTTCCGCTAGACTGTAAGGATGCAAATTATGATTATGTGAAACCATCGACTACATCTAGTCAATTATGTTTAAAATCTTCTTCAAGGTTAGCCGTAACCCTCCTTGTTTTAGAGGTTGGCAACTATAGGTTTTATGTTGTAGTTGTTGAGCACACTCAAGCTATGGCATAGCTACTTTATGGAAACCAACTTCTCATTACATTAGATGTAGTCTAGACTTAACCCAAACCATTGTGTTGTGCACATACACCGAGCACCGATGTAAGTTAGGGTAGACACGAAAACAAGGGTCCGACCAGACTAGTCATTGTGATTTGGATGAGCACAGTCATGATCATAAGTGGCTAGGGGTAAAAACCAATAAGGGAATCATATAGATATGCTTGATGAAGAGTCATCTACAATCGCAGAGTCAAGCAATTTGTTGAGCACACTCAGGGTTGTGAGGCTCAGGGTGGTTGGATCCCTTTCCCACTAAATTTAATTAATTTAAATCGTTCACTATTATGGCTAAAAATGATCGCCAAAATAGTGGGGAGGATATAGTTAGATAAAATCCATTCTATCTATATTTAAAATTGAACATATGCTAAACTAAGGTAGCTCTATGTTTACGGATGGAATCAAAAACATAATATCTTAAGAGAATAAGTTAACTGTTCAAAATGGTTGGTTAAAAGAATATCAGCTCAAATTCTAATTGATAGACTAAACTATGTTCTCACTGACATTAAAAATATCCTTCTTAGCATAGGTTTAAGGACAATGATTTCCTTGAGCTCTGGGTCCAAAAAAATAAATGCACGCTACCTGTCACTCGCCTCTATGATGGGGCAGTTTGAACATACTGATGTTCAATGCATGTTTCTCCATAAAATTTGTTGAGTCAACTCAAGATTGTATGGAAAACAGTTTCGATCCGCAAAGTCCAAAACTTCGATCAAATTGTTTGAATCGAAGATTAGTGCATGAGCGGTACAAGACTATGTATCCCAACCGGATCTTGAGACGATCAACTTGTTGAGCACACTCAAGGTTGTAAAGCTCAAGCGTTTAGATACATAAGATGTTTGCATGGCTATTATTTATGTTGAAACATGTAATATCTAAATGAGATTTAGAAAGGAAGAAGGCAGTAAGGAAAGTCAATTGAGAAAGATAGATTTTTCGATCATTGGTAAAGGCTAAAGTAGGAGGAATTGAAAATGTGACATATTTGATGACTCGGTTTCGGGATAATCGTTATACAAATGGAATATATTGTTCTATGCATTGGAAAAGGAGCAATTGTTATTTCTTGGATCATAGAGGATGTCTAACACACTTCGGCGAATGTCGTCACTTTGCTTCTGAAGCAATGAGTAATTTGTGAAACTGTATTAGGTGGTAATACATTAATGCGCAAGTTATGGAAAATTTATCTATGGTAAAATAGACTAGGCCGTACCGAAGAGAACAGACTTGACAAGTCACATTAAGAGAGTTTTGATCTCTCGTATTATGAGTCGAAAGACACTAGTAAGTCTTGTCTCAAAGGTATGATGGCCAAACTCCTTATGTAAGCCAGTGGGAGAATGAGTTGGAGAACTCACGGTCTTATACATACAAATGTATCCAGACCCAAGTCTAAATTAGCCTAGAAATGTTATACTTATTTTATTATGACAAGTGTTCTTGATGAAACACAAGTCTGATAAAATAGCGTACACAGTAATAGAAGTATTTGAACTGCTTCGATCAGATTGAAGAGTTGAATACTTAGCTATATAATTCTTGCGTAATTAAAAGAAAATGTGATTTTTTCTCAGATCAAGTCTCTTAACACATCGGTGTGTTGGAGAGCATGAATCGCACTTTGTTAGACATGGTACGATGCATATCAAGTGACTCTGAGTAACAATCTTCCTCTGGATTAAGTTCCAGATAGAAATGCCTAGGTTCTTGATAAGGTTCTGTGAGGACCATATCAATATGATATTCCTCAAATTAATCGTTTGGAAGTCACGGGATTACTCGAGCCTTGTGAGATGAAAAGTCGTGTAAGACATCATAGTTGAAATGGCCTAGACAACTTCCAAGATGCCATTTGGAGTTGTGACTCTAAGAAATGGCTTGATGCATTCTGAAAAAGGTCCTTGCACATAAATAAGATATGAACTTTAGTGTATGTGCCCAAGGAAAGTGTTTCCTTTGGCTACAATGAATCTTCGAAACAGAAAATTATTGTAGATTGAAATTAGTGAAGTACAAGTTATGCTGGTTGAGAGTAGTCATCATCATAACTCCTATAAACGGATTGTGATGAAATTTTCTCACCAACAGCTGTGTACAGATTATTCAGATTAGACTCGATGTAAATGCTCATGATGACCATGAAAACTGGAGCATTCATGTATAGTCTGTTCTCTAAATATAATTTAGAAGAACAAACTTATATGAATTAGCCAGAGAGTTTTCAAGGTCAGTGCGAGCGAATAAAAGGCATGTGATGCATCAAGGAGCTAGAACATATAGTTTGATAAAGTGGTCAAAAGAGTTTGGCATTTTATCAGAAATGATTTTGAACCGTGCGGATGACCAGTGACTATTTTGAAGTATTATCTTAAGGTACAAAAAGGATATTATTTTAAGTTTCGAGTGAGGATGTTGAGCTGGATGGGATCTAGGCAAGTTAGAAATTATGGATTACAAAAGACCAAGAAAATAATTTGGATGAGATTCAAATGATTGGTTAAGCATAAACATAAAACTCTTTAAGTCTACATGATAGACGGTTTATTAGATCCACTCAAGAAGGTTCTTCCACATAAAGTCTAGAGAAACTTATGTGTAAATGCAGTATGAGATACTGTGATAAATGGGACTGAGTGCAAGTGGAAGATGTTGAGAGATGGGTTGCCATCAAGGCAATTTATCTCTATGTAAGTGTACAAATTGTTGGATCCTGTGGATGGCAAGCAACACTAGAAGGGGGGTTGAATAGTGTTGATCAAATAATAAATCTTTTTCACTTAATGATATTAACACAAATAAATTCCTTCTAACGTTGCCTAAGAAACCAAGTAGAGTGATCTACGCTTGGTTCTTAATCAACAATATAATTTTAAAGTGCACAACGAAATTTCACAGCAGGTAGTCGACTCCTTATGAGCAGTAGTCGACTCCCAGAGAATATGTTAGAACAAATAAGATTACAAGTATGAATTTCAGCGTATAAAGATAAAATTGATCTTTGATGTAGATAGAAGATATAAATGTAAAGATAATCAAAACACAGATCAACAATCGCAAACGAAAGGATTTTATCCTGGTTCCCCGCAACCCGGGTACGTCCAGTCCCCGACCAATCCGGTACGAGATTTCCACTATCTGCCTTGGCAAATACAAGCACCTAACTTCACTCGTTAGGATTTCCAACGACCTAGCCTTGACCAGGATTTCCGATCACAACACTTAGACTTGTCTAGGGTTTTACCCTTGCCTCACAAACCGAGGACTTTCCAACTGGCAACAACTAGACTTGTCTAGTGTTCCAACAATCAACACAATAAGAGATTTGTCCAATACTCTACAATAAGTGATAGAGATTGGTAAATACACCCGATTCTATAGCCAATCAAAAAATAGACAATTTGTGTAGTGGCTTAATAGAATGATAGTCTAGATCACGCAAAGATACGAGATAAGTTCTTTGTGATCTAGAGCTTTTTCAAAAATCCTTCAAATAAAATTAGAGAGAAATAATAGAAAGGATTTTGAAAAAACAATTTAGCCAATAAAAATAATAATATGATCTTCAAAAAGAATTGAGAAAATATTGCAAGATCAAAACTGAAATTAAACTGGCTAGAGAGAAAAATTAGAGAGCTTTGATTCACGAGAGCTTTCACGAATTTTGATTTTCAATGTTGTGTTTTTTCACAAAATAATTTAGCTCTATTTATAGGGAAAAACTGAGATTTGAATTTCAAATTTCGTTTGACTTTTGTCCCAAAAATTTCGGAGTAAATTGCTCAAAAGATTTTAAAATTCAAATTCAAAACGTCTGAAAATTTCCAGCAGGTAGTCGACTCCCTCATATAGGTAGTCAACTCCCAGAGAGATCTAGGAAATTTTCATCCCTAAGAGGTAGTCGACTCCCTACTTTTGGTAGTCGACTCCCAGAGGAGTTTTTCCTGTTTGTTCTAGTCAAAAGGGTAGTTAGCTCCAGGGTGCGTGGAGTTTCACTACGAGAATTATGAAGTGACTAGAAAAGCTCTTAAAAACTATTTTTGAAGATAGTTAAAAATTGTTTCGAAATCATTTGTGTGTGTGTGTGTGTTGTCTATTTGATATGGCTTTGACAAATACCCTAAAAGACACGACACACTCACACTAGACTCTGAACATGTCTTCGGAAGTTTAGTCAACTTGATGAAGTGAAGGTGAGCTTCTCTTTGAGCTTCTTGTTCTGTTTGAGCTTGAGCTTCATCACTTGAGTTTAGCCATGTTCGTTTTTGTCGTGGAGCGTTGAAGTGTGCTTCTTTGGAGTATAAGTAGAGCTTATCGAAATCTGCACACTTTTAAGTGTAGTGTAGTTAGTACACTAAGCATTCGTTTGGTGTGCTCATCATCAAAATTACTTGGGGTGGAATTCAATTTCCATCACTCTCCCCCTTTTTGATGATGACACCCAAATGAAAAAAATGAAGTAATATATGAATATGAATAATATTTCAAACTTACTCCCCCTGCTTTGATGCGGTTCTCCCCCTGCATCGAAGCTATTAGAAATACAATTCATATATATATATTTTTTCATATATTTTTCTCCCCCTTGTCATCAACAAAAAAAACAAACGTAATATCATTAAATAAGAGGAATTCAATTTCATATGCCTGCAAGGGAGATGTTAGTTCATAACTAAGTATTGCATAGTAGATAACTTCATAATAGCTAGCATCACACAATAAAAGTTATTACAAACCATAGTTTAGAGAATCATTGTTTAAAAAAAACGAGAACCATTGTTTTGAAAGATAAATTCATGAAGCTAAGGATGACCGCTGTTCTTTTTCAGTTCCTTGATCTCTTCAAGGATCATAACAAGCGTCTCCTCAGTCATCTTGTTGCTTTTCACGACAATCTCCTTGAGGTCGTTCACCTTTTGATTGAGATCTTCAAATCCTTTCTCTTGTGAGATCTTCAGTTTTCCAATCTTCTTCAGGAGCATATCCTGAAGTTCAAGGATGTAAGCTGGAACTTCTTCTTCTTCTTCGCCGCTTTCTTTTTCTTCTTCTTCACTTTCTTCATCTGAATCTGAAATGACAACCTTCTTACCTCGCCTTGAGGATGATGATCCTCCTTCGGTAGCAATTTGCTCTTCAGGGACATTCTCATCAAGGTCATGATGGAGATTCATTCTCCCAAGAGCATGAACATCAAAGACACGGGCAGGTTCTAAAATGGTTGTTTCATGATCCAATGGCACGTTGAAGCTAATGAATAGAATGGTCAGATAGTGCCCATGAGAAAGAGTGGAGGAAGGTCTATCAGATGAAGCTGAAAGTAGGATGGAATCCATGATGACTTTAGCCCAATTAACACGAATGTTACATAGGATGGCATAGATGCATTTAGCTTGTTTTTCAAAAAGAATAGCATGACTCCCAGATTTTTGAGTTATGTTATACGACAGAATATTAGCCAAGATTCTCGTCGGATAGCGAAGATGGCTACAAGGAAGTTTGGTTTGAAAGTGTTTACCGGGCAGATACATTCTCTCTAGGATATTCTCGTCAGTCATCTCAATTTTGTCAAGGATCATACCGGAGTATGTGATTCCTAGGGCTTCACCTAGGGATTTGACAGTTATTGCAAGTTTGGTATCCAGAACCTTAGTTATGAAACGACTTTTCACGAGATCATAATCCATGTTTGCATAAAAGAGATGAACAAGCCTAGGATAACATAGGTACACATTTTCAGAGGAGAACAAATTTGCTAAGTTTTGGAAATCTAGCAGACTGTCAATACCGTAATTGATGACATCATTAAGTTTGACAAATCTTTCATGCAAGATTGGTTTCTTAGAAACTTTAACAAAATGTTCATAAGTAGTTGATTTGAAGAGATAGGGTAGGATGATTTCTTTCTCAGAATCAACATCAGCAGTAGCAGTTTTTCTCTTCTTAGAGAAAGCTCCTTTGAAAGGCATCTAGATAGAGTAAAACAACAAAAATATATTTTTACACTACTAGATAACCAAGAGAGATGAAATAATAAAGTTCATGGAAGAAAAAAAATTTTACCTTGAGTAAATTTGAAGGAAGATGAAAAAAAAATTGCTCCAAAAGTCCAAGCTCCAAGATGAAAACTCAAGAGAGGAGAGGGGAAAAGGAGGTAGTCGGCTACCTCTAGGGTTTTCTTGGGGTTTTGTTTGAAGAAATGAAGAGATGGAGAGAAGTGAGAGCCATTAGATCTAGATTTGGGTGGCTAGGATGAGTTTTAGGCTTAGTGGGTAAGTTGTCTTAACGGATCTTGACCCATCCACTCAATAGAACCCATTAAGAGTTAGTAAAAAAAGAGCAACCCAGAAATTTACGCGCTGGTAGTCGACTCCCTCCTGTAGGTAGTCGACTCCCTGCTCGGTTGAGTTGTTTTCTCATCCCGGAGAAGGTTTGGTCCAGGTTGAGCGTGCTCTTTTAACAAGAAATATTTTTAGCAATAAAACACAATCATACATACAAATTAACTTATTTCAACCCATTTAAATAATTATATATAAAAAAAATAAATGCATTTGTTCTGATTCAGCCGTTTTGACTCCCTAAATTTTCTTCATTGTTTTCCTCCTTTTTAGAGCACCTGAAAAATAAGAGTTTTATGGTACTCTTTGTATTTGAGTCCGAGGAGTTAGTCTTTAGGAAGCCAAACCCAATACGGTTTAGTTCCTTCATGAACAATATATTGATAATTTTTGTTAAAATGAATCTGTTGAACAAAGTTAGTAGCGTACCTTTCTTTTTGCTGATCAGCTAGTCTCTTTGGTATCCAGATGCTTAAAACGTTATCGTTAGCATGATGCATCCTAGTGTGCTTAACCCGTTTCTTAGTATGATGTGAATCATAGCCAAGTCTGGTTTTGCTAGATGAAGCTTTTTGATTATCTATTATATTATCTAGCTTCCCTTTTCCTTTATTAAAATTCTCAATAATTTTCATCGTAGCGTCGTATTTATCCTTGACGGATACGAGAAGATTATTCAGACTTTCAACCGTTTCATTTACTAGCAAAATATCTTTTTGTAGAAGATCATTTTTCTCTTTAAGAAAACTATTTTCTTTAATGACTTCTTCTTTTTCTTTAGTCTCTCTTTTAACATTTCTAAGTGTTTTTCTATGTTCTTTAATGAGCTTTTCATGCATCTTGCATAGCTCCTTATATGCTCCCATATAATCCAAGTCTTCATCATCGCTTGACGATGACTCATTGTCACTAGATGAATCATGATGCGAGCTTACCTTGGAGGATGTAGATGCCATGAAGCACATGTGTGCCGTCTCTCTTCTTTCATCATTATCTTCTTCTGAGGATTCGTCGGATGAAGAATCGTCGCTCTGGTCGAATGCTGCATAAGCTTCTTTCTTTGGTCGTCGAAACTTGTTTCTTGTATTGGTTCGTCTTTCATTATTCTCTTTGCTCTTCCCACAATCTCTGGAATCACGGTTGTTTCTTTCCAGTGGACAGTCTCTCTTGACATGCCCTGGTTTGTTACAACCAAAACAGATAATACCGTTAGTAGGTCTAAAAGATCGTTTTCCATACTTACTTGTGATGAACTCTTTGAAGTTCTTTGAGATGAACGCGATGTGATCTTCTTTATCCGTGTAGTCGGAATCTTCTTCTTGAGCTTTAAATGCAAGATTTTTCTTCTTTGGTTTTTCTTCGATTTTCTTGTCTTCTTCAAGCTCGATCTCATATGCCATGAGATTTCCCATCAGTTCTTTGATGGTGAGGTCCTTTACATTATGAGCTTCTCGAATGGCCGTAGTCTTTCCCTTCCAGTCGGGTCGGAGGGATCTTAGTATCTTCATTACCTGTTCATACTCGGAAAGTTTCTTTCCTAGTCCTGCAAGCTCGTTTGTAATGTTAGTAAAACGAGTATTCACATCGGTGATACTCTCTCCCTCTTCCATTTTAAAAGTTTCGAATTTTGAATGCAATACATTTATACGAGATTCTTTTACCTTTTCTGTACCTTCGTGACTTACCTGAAGAGTATGCCAAATTTGATGTGCTGTCTCACATTGGGAGACTCGATTGAACTCATTTCCTGTAACAGCGCAAAACAAAGCATTCATTGCTTTTGCATTAAGATTAGCTCTCTTCTTGTCGTCGATAGACCATTTTCCAAACTCAACGTCGGTGGGTGCGATGAACGGGACTTTGGTGATAGTCCAGGCTTCAATGTCCAATGACTCTAGGTGAGTCTTCATTCGGATCTTCCAGCTGGCGTAGTTGGTTCCGTTGAATAGAGGTGGTCGCATAGTGTTCAGTCCTTCGGAGTGAAAAGATGTTGACGCCATCACTATTATAGCCTCGCTCTGATACCAAGTGTTGGATCCTGTGGATGGCAAGCAACACTAGAAGGGGGGGGGTTGAATAGTGTTGATCAAATAATAAATCTTTTTCACTTAATGATATTAACACAAATAAATTCCTTCTAACGTTGCCTAAGAAACCAAGTAGAGTGATCTACGCTTGGTTCTTAATCAACAATATAATTTTAAAGTGCACAGCGAAATTTCACAGCAGGTAGTCGACTCCTTATGAGCAGTAGTCGACTCCCAGAGAATATGTTAGAACAAATAAGATTACAAGTATGAATTTCAGCGTATAAAGATAAAATTGATCTTTGATGTAGATAGAAGATATAAATGTAAAGATAATCAAAACACAGATCAACAATCGCAAACGAAAGGATTTTATCCTGGTTCCCCGCAACCCGGGTACGTCCAGTCCCCGACCAATCCGGTACGAGATTTCCACTATCTGCCTTGGCAAATACAAGCACCTAACTTCACTCGTTAGGATTTCCAACGACCTAGCCTTGACCAGGATTTCCGATCACAACACTTAGACTTGTCTAGGGTTTTACCCTTGCCTCACAAACCGAGGACTTTCCAACTGGCAACAACTAGACTTGTCTAGTGTTCCAACAATCAACACAATAAGAGATTTGTCCAATACTCTACAATAAGTGATAGAGATTGGTAAATACACCCGATTCTATAGCCAATCAAAAAATAGACAATTTGTGTAGTGGCTTAATAGAATGATAGTCTAGATCACACAAAGATACGAGATAAGTTCTTTGTGATCTAGAGCTTTTTCAAAAATCCTTCAAATAAAATTAGAGAGAAATAATAGAAAGGATTTTGAAAAAACAATTTAGCCAATAAAAATAATAATATGATCTTCAAAAAGAATTGAGAAAATATTGCAAGATCAAAACTGAAATTAAACTGGCTAGAGAGAAAAATTAGAGAGCTTTGATTCACGAGAGCTTTCACGAATTTTGATTTTCAATGTTGTGTTTTTTCACAAAATAATTTAGCTCTATTTATAGGGAAAAACTGAGATTTGAATTTCAAATTTCGTTTGACTTTTGTCCCAAAAATTTCGGAGTAAATTGCTCAAAAGATTTTAAAATTCAAATTCAAAACGTCTGAAAATTTCCAGCAGGTAGTCGACTCCCTCATATAGGTAGTCGACTCCCAGAGAGATCTAGGAAATTTTCATCCCTGAGAGGTAGTCGACTCCCTACTTTTGGTAGTCGACTCCCAGAGGAGTTTTTCCTGTCTGTTCTAGTCAAAAGGGTAGTTAGCTCCAGGGTGCATGGAGTTTCACTACGAGAATTATGAAGTGACTAGAAAAGCTCTTAAAAACTATTTTTGAAGATAGTTAAAAATTGTTTCGAAATCATTTGTGTGTGTGTGTGTTGTCTATTTGATATGGCTTTGACAAATACCCTAAAAGACACGACACACTCACACTAGACTCTGAACATGTCTTCGGAAGTTTAGTCAACTTGATGAAGTGAAGGTGAGCTTCTCTTTGAGCTTCTTGTTCTGTTTGAGCTTGAGCTTTATCACTTGAGTTTAGCCATGTTCGTCTTTGTCGTGGAGCGTTGAAGTGTGCTTCTTTGGAGTATAAGTAGAGCTTATCGAAATCTGCACACTTTTAAGTGTAGTGTAGTTAGTACACTAAGCATTCATTTGGTGTGCTCATCATCAAAATTACTTGGGGTGGAATTCAATTTCCATCACAAACATCTTATCCAAAATTACAGTAAGCTGTATGGTAAGAATTTATCTAAGTTAATAATAGTGTAGTCGACATTAGAACTTAGGTAAAGTCCCGAGACTTGATGCAAGGTCAAACAAGTATCGAGATGAGGATCTCGATCATGGAGAATTGTATGAATGTTAGTGGCATAAGTCTGAAATCGTTCGTGGTCATAGATGTTTCGAGAAAAGGATATCGAAACATCGGATAGACCATTGTGTCTTTGTCTTCACCATGAAATGGTGATCATGTTCTCATGGTCATTCGACTTGGCGAAGTTGGAGACGAGACACGTGTGCTCATTGGAGAATGAGTTCACTGAACGACCCAACGAGAATTATCACATGGTTAACATAACTAATCTGTCAGTGGTAATTCTCAGTGATGATAGGCAAGTTGGTCCTTAGACTTATTGACATTGTACGAATATGTACGTGAACTGTGTCACTTAGATTTCTGACCAAGCTTCAAGGCATGGCCTCTCGAAAGGCCTTTGGCTGGGTGACACTTAAAGCATATGAGGACAGTAATGACCAAGAGAGAATTCGTCTCTCCCATTATGGGCAGTTAGTGTCACATGTGTTGGTTCGGTCTTTAGTGAAAAACTTTGGCCAAAGTTTGTTGGAAGAAGTCCAACATTATTTGACTAAAGACCGATGGAGACTGAATGGCTTCAAGATATTGGGGTTGACAGTTTGACCGTATCCTAGGCTTGACTAGACGACATAGTTTTGACGAAGGGACTAAAACTGCGGTATTCATCACAGACACAGTTAGGATAGTCTCGACAATACCCATGTCAATGAGTTTGTTGAGTATTGAACTCTCCACTTTGATTTTGATGATGATCAAACACAAATCATTTTGATTAACTCATGTGTTTGCAGTTAGCTAAAAAGTCACCAATTAGATTCAAGAAGATCAAAAGTGACTACACGTGTTGATTCAAGTGGAGGACTTGGTAGATTAACAAAGGTGAAGTATTGGCTTGAAGAACTCATAGGCTATATCAAACCTCAAGCCAATGGCATCAACAAATGAATGGAGATTCAATCCAAAGAGAAGATATGAATGGATGATTCAAAAGCTTCATAGACTCAAGACCATGAAGAATTATGGAGATCGTCGCCAAATTATTTTGTACATCTCATGCGACGTCCCAAGACTTCCTCAGAATGCGTGATCGTTATGCCTGGAGCTTCGTTGAAGCTCAAGCAGTTATTCATGAAGTCAAGGGATTCGGATTCTCCATGTTGAAGCTTTGAAGATGGTTCGTCATGTTATTTATATTGTCTTCTAGCTTCATCTCATAGAATGTTAAGCCTTGAGTAGTACTTGCCTAGAAATCTTCATAACTCTCATATCTTATCTCTAGGATTGCCTTAGAAGCCCTTAGAAACTTTCCCGAAGCTTATCGCTTCATTTCATGGCTTCATATGCATCTTAGTTGGTTCAAGTAGAAGAACCAACCGACTAGATGACGATCTAGTCGATTGGAAATCCTTCTTAGACCGACTAGCCATACTTGTTAATTCAACCTTTGTACTGTTGACCAGTTAGTTGGTTCAAGAAGGATGGTTAATCGATAGAAAGTCAATCTAGTCGGTCCAAGAAGGTTCACCGACCGACTAGTTGTCAATCTAGTCGGTTGATGATCCTTCTTAGACCGACTAGTTTCAAAACTAATTGGTCAGTGATCCTTCTTAGACCGACTAGTGCTTACCCATGGTTTCACCATCTTCTCTGTCAACCATCTAGTCGGTCTAAGAAGGTTCATCGACCGACTAGTTGCAAAACTAATCGGTCAGTGATCCTTCTTAGACCGATTAAGCAGCTTCAGAAATAGAGCCGTTGGGCATTTAATGCCACGATTTTTATGACCGTTTTGTCTCTTCCTATATATGTTTGAGTTGCTTCAAACCAGAAATTCAAGGCTGAAATTAGAGACATTTTCACATCCAAGAGAAGAGCCATTCAACTCCATTTCTAAGCTCTCTCTTCTCACAAGAATCTCTCCCTCACTCTTTGAGCACTAATTCCTCAAGAGAGATTCTCATTCATTGTGAGCTACTCAAGCTAAGAGCTTGAATCAAAGTCACCAACTTCACCCTAGCCATCTATTGCTGTCCATCTTGGTGGAGCTAGGGTTTGGTGCTATCTTCTTCCTCAATATCCATTCTTGCCCTAAATTGGTAAGTATTTCGCAAGGCATAGGATTTTGTGGTAAGAGCTTTATATTTCATTCTCTATACATATGTATTGGTGTATACTGTCGGTTGTTGAGAGGGTTGGCTTGATCCCAAGTTGTGGGAGTCAAGATTTCAGTTTTGCTCTCGGTTTGTGAGAGTGTGCTTAGTCCCAAGTTGTGGGATTAAGGTATTTACGTGTTCCCAGGTTGTGGGATACACGGACATCGATTGTAGGTCGATTGCACTAGTGGTGTTTCCGCAAATGGGCTAAATGGAAGCTCTAGTGGTTTTACTAGAATATCTGGAGGGGATCCGGGTGTTGCTGGATTAGGGCACCGGAACAAGTAGGGGCGACTTGGGTGGCACCGAACCAGGGTAGATTGATTGTTTGCATTGCATTATTCCTTGTGTTGTTGATCACTTCTTTCATTCTGCATTTGTTGGGTAATTAGGGTTTTATTTGGCGTAAATTCCTTATAATTCTAAAAAACACTATTCATCCCCCTCTAGTGTTTATTACTCATAGAACATGGTCACTACAATTGGTATCAGAGCGAGGTAATAGCTATGGAAACCAACAACAACATCACACAAAGTCCTTTTCCACCATATCTCATTGGATCCAACTATCAAATTTGGTGTGTAAAGATGAAGGCTTATATTCAATCCATTGACGATGATTATTGAAAGCTTGTGGAGAAGCCCCTTCATGCACCTACCACTTCCAAACATGAATGGACAAATGAGAAAAAAAGAATTGGTGAAGAAACATCAAGATGTAATGGATATCTTGCTTGAGTATTTATCTTATAACATTCTTATGCGTGTGTCCAATGCAACAACGGCATATCAAATATGGCACATGCTAGCAGAGCAAGAAGAGTCCACCTCGGAGTGTTCTTTCTCCAATGATGAAAGGGATTCATTCATGGGTTTGATGGGATGAGAAGATGCCACTAAGGGTGACTCTAGTGACGAATCAAGTGATTCAAGTGAAAGTGATAACGACGATGAAGAGGTAACAATGGATGATCTTAGAATTGCTCTTAAACAATTATTTGATAAATACCAAAAGCTTATGCATAAATATTGTGATGCTAAGAATAAGATTGTTAGTCTCATTAACACATCTACATGTAGCACCTCTAACAATGACACCATTGTTGAGGCACTCGCTATTGAGAAAGCAAGTTTGCTTACTCAAAATGGCATGTTGAGAAATGAGGTGGAGTCCCTCAAATCTCAACTTGATCGTGTTTTCATTGTGAATAGTAACGATCTTGAGATTGAAAGTCTTCAATCTCAAAGCACTTGTTTGGGCATTGAGAATGAGGATCTCAAATCCCAAGTGCACGAGCTCACCACACATGCATCCACCTTGAATGCCACTATTTCTTCAATTTCGAAGAAATGTGAGCTCATTGTTGAGAGACTCAATAATGGAAAGGAAAATTTGGATGATTTGCTAAATAATCAACTACCGGCAAACTATCGTGTTGGCCTTGGTTATTCTAAGGCAAGTGCATCCAATGCACACACCTCCTATAGTGAAGTAACTATAGATTTTGTGAGGCCATCCTCCGGTGCATCCACGAGTGGTGTCTATAACAACTTGTGTAGTTCTACTACTAAGAAAATCACCACTCCTATTCCTCCCTCCTTTGCTAAGAAACCCACCAAGGGTGGACATCAAAAGAAGGGTCATGCATTTATGTACACCAATACACGTAGGAATGCCTCCACTCCTCACATTCCTACAAATGATGGGTTTTATGCTCCACACCCACGAGCATGTGCAAACACTCATTTGAGACACTCTCATGCACGTACTCATGCTCATGCACCTTCACATGCTTATGATCACACATCACATCCACATATGCATGCTTATTCTCATGATCATCCTCATGCATACACACCTCATATTCATCCACGTATGTATGCAACACCACACCATGGACCTATGCCCATCATCATGCTTTAGCACAATACAATGTTCCATACACATTTCCTCATGCTCTTGCTAGATCTCATGTTCCTAGGCCACATGCACCACGTAGAGATCAACCTTTTGTGCATGCAACCACTAGGAAGAGGATACCCAAATCATATACTATTTGGGGTCCTAAGAACACTAGTAATCATGCTAAGGATATGTATGTGCAATCTTATATTCATGATATTATTTTGAATGATGATTATGTTGGGAAATCACGGTCCTCTTGGACTTAGTTTCCAAAGGGTTAGTTTCCGTTGACCCTTCATTGCTTGGTACCATAAGTTTATATTCATTTTTTTTG
Organism: Scilla litardierei; assembly: GCA_030789695.1. Classification (NCBI taxonomy): domain Eukaryota; kingdom Viridiplantae; phylum Streptophyta; class Magnoliopsida; order Asparagales; family Asparagaceae; genus Scilla; species Scilla litardierei. The sequence continues at coordinate 104,815,023 of CM061132.1, forward strand.
GTACCAAAGCATTTATGTTAAGAATTGGTTTATTCTTTTGTTTGCATATTGGTCTTAGATGCTCATGTTTGTTAGGAACTTAAATTCATATTGAATTTGATTTCTATTGCATGTTTATTAGTAAATCATTGTGTTTATGATTTTCATGTCTAAAATATTTAATATTTTTATGCAACACATGCTTTGGTTCATATTTATGTTTTGTTGCATGTGATGCATGTCATGCTTTTGGATTAATATACATATTTACTTTTGGTATATTTGGTACATGCATGTATATGGTTATATATATTTATCTAGTAACATGCTTACATGTTTCATTAATATTGTGTATGATTACATTAGGATATTGGTTACAATAATTTAAATTTAGTTTGTTAAATTTGTTTCCTAACCCATAGGATCCAAAAAGGTTTTTGGATACCAAAATTATGTTTTCTAGGTTCAATCCACATTGGGATACCAACTCTACCAACTCCTTGATTTGCAAAGATTTTCATTCTAATGGAGTTGATGGTGCTTAAGTGATACACCAAAGTAGGGGGAGCTTAATGTAGTAAGTATATTCTTACATTTGGTATCCATATGTGTTGGATGCATGTAGATGTCACTTTGTGTTTGAGACTATCTCATGCATATCCTATGTTTGCATATTGTGTGTCTTGTACGTCATTCATGTCTATGTATTTCACGTGTGTCAAATTCTTGACTGATGTGCATTGTGTATTCATAATCCTTACTCATATGTTTATTCGAGGATTATTTATAACATGTGGCTTAAAAATTTTCATGTTAGAACTAATGCTCATTTGCATGTTTCACACACTGGACATGCTTATATTTATGTTCCACTTCACAAGCGTGCATCCCAACTTCCTACTCATGCCACTACACAACCTCTTCTTAAGAATCCCAAATCACTATCTTTTGGATTCCTAAGAATGTTTCTAGGCATGATATGAACACACATATAGAATCGTATATTAGGATTGACATATTCTCATGCGACTCATATTGCGTTTCATTGCTTGGGTACCATGCTTGTATGATTACTTTTTGTACCCATATTTATGTGAGTCCACTACTCCCAAGTTTGCATAGTTTGTATGATTGTGTGGGAGTATGACAGTTCGATTGCTATCATGTTATGTTATTCTATATGTCATTGCATTGTGCATATAGATTAGTTGATTTCTCTAACTCTTGGTGATTTATTATCAATTTGCACCTTCCTATATTGTTGATATGCCAAAGGGAAAGAGAAATTTGGTTTTGAAAATTAATACTTTATGTTTTTCATGCACACTCTTTGTGGTATTACTTTTCATGCCTTCCTTCGATATGTGTTGTGCCGTGAATGTTTATTTTTAGCACATATGCATATTGAATGGGGAATCTTTCTAGCACACACTATTGTATTAGATGTATGTATTCATAATGATGTTGCTTGACTAAATCATATGCATAGGAATTATTAGTATAGGTGTATCTAATTTCTAATGGTTGAGAATTGTTAATTCCTTATATGTATGATTTTTCGTGAGTATAATAACTCCTATTAAAGCATGTCATGCATTTCTATTGATGAGTGTTATTTACAATTGGTAAATGATTGGTTATTGGACTACTTGATTTTGTTCCTTAACCTATTGGATCCAAAAAGTTTTTGGATACCACCAATTGTTGAATTGTCAGATTGTTGTGCAAGATGCCTACTCTACACACTCCTTGGTTTACAAATGATGGATCAATTCAAAGGAAAGGATGGTGCATTGGAGATGCACACATATAGGGAGAGCTAAATGGTTGTAAGTATGTGTTTTGTACAATTGGTATTTTAATATGGTTTTGACTACCATATTTACAATTGGTATTTTAATATTTTCAATTTGTGTAATATAGCATACTTCTTCATTAGATCATTCTTGTCACACCCTCATGAAGATTGTTTGTTTATGTGACTACCTTGTTCATGTATGTCATATATGTCTTATTACGACTCATGTACCATGGTAGCTATAACATTCATATAATGAATCGGTTAGTTGCTTATTGATGTTCATATCTTTTTCATGTCATGAATAAGATTAATGATTTAGGATCTTTATGCATATTTGTTCATTGTATCACCACACATCTCATACTTTTCTTATAGTTTGTATGATTATCTTTATGAGACGTATTGATATGATTTGGAGTGATCAATGTATGTTACTTGTCATTTTAATTACTTCATGACTGATGTTTAGCTATAATTTTATTTGAGATATCTTTCATGTCTTGGTTTAGCTATAATTTTATAGCTAAATCTTTCATGTATGATATTTTCACAAGTGACATAACACTCATTCATATTAGTTAGTGATCTTCAAGCTATATTTCTCACTATGTCATCTCTTATCTCATGCTCATATTTATGCTATTTTTATGAGATGTTAGAGATAACTTGTGCTATACACGATCATATAAGCTTTATATTGTGTTTGATGATATGTATATTCTGTCATAGATATTCTTCCATGAATATATCTTGATGCACTATGACTTCTTTGATGCTACCTCCGATTATATTGTGCTTACACAATCTTTTTATTCTATTCGCACAATTGGTATGCATGCATGCGATGTTCATGATAACTTTATTCGTTTATGTCCTACCTTGTGACTTTGAACGTAGACTATCCTCATGCCTTTGCTCAAAAGATGTTTTGTCACATTATGCCTCATGTTGAATCCTTTGTGATAATTGAGCTAGGATGAGATCATGTCTCTATTTGTTTACTTGGTTTCCTTCTCAAGTGATGTCATGATCTTGACATTATGTGCCTGCTTTACACAGTGTGTTAGACTATTTATATTGGATATCATCTTTACATGCTCTTGCTTGATGCTAGTTTTGAGCTTGTGTTATAGTGCTTATCTTTCTTATGCTCATGGCATTACATGCTTATCATTGACTCATTATGTGAGTATCTATTCTGAAATGCATGCTAGTACTATGGTTCTTTTGAACATTGTTTCAATTAGTATCCTAGTGTGCTAGAATTGTGTATGCCATACGTTTTATGATGTTTCTATCTCTATTTGGCATAACACTTTTGCATGATATAGATATTTGTGTATGCCCACATCGCACACTTCACTTAGATTTGGTATGCTTACTTTTGGAGATGCTTTGTGGAGTTCAGCACATGCCATTAGAATTTATTTTGAGTTATTATTTCATAACATAACTTTGTACACATGGTTAAAAATTTCCATAGTCATGTTTGTTGCATTTTTTATGTTTGACTTAGATCTCAGTTTATTGATATTATTTGTTGATCTATGTCATTGTGATGATTTTGATTCCACCATTATGTATTTAATCCTGTTCATGTCATATGTCATGCCCTTGCTCAAGGACAGTCTATCACATTATGCTTAATGTTAAAAATTTTGTGATAATTGAGTTTGTTTGTGTACTTGAAACTATTTGATCACTTGTTTTTCTTTCACAAGTGATGCCATGATTTTTGCATTGTTATCCGTATCCTTTATCATATTTATAGCTAGTAGCTACTGCTAATTATGCTACTGTCACTTTTCTAACACTACTCACACTACTCTTTACAATTAGTATCTATTGTAATCTTTTATCACATATACTTATTGCTTATCTTCTTGTGATAATTGAGGGTAGTTGAGTTGTTGTTGGATATTTGCTCTTGCAATTGATATCTTTATTTTGATATCTTGTTTTAAATTGGTACCTTATCTAGTTTACATTAGATATACCTTTTAGTTTTCCACTCTTTTTTTGCTTTTGTTGTTTCTACCCCCATGTCTTTTGGATAATGCCAAAGGGGGAGAGAAATAAACAAAGGATGTGCTTATTAAATGATGAGTGTTAAATAATAACTTGAATCATATAGACTTCATGTATGATCATTCATGTATATGATTCAGGGGGAGCATTGGTGATTACCTTGGTTTATATTGATTACATTATTTATATATTGGTAATCATGCTCATGTTTATGATGTGTATCACCTATATGATTTGTATTGTGTACGCATATTATTTCTGGTCATTCATGCGATATATACACAACCTCATGGGATACACACACTATTAACTGCTGAATGATGCTATTGATTATTGATATTAACTTGATTGGTATCATTGCAGGGGGAGTAAGTATATTTAATGCACAATTATTTATTTGTTTATATTTGGTTTGTCATCATCAAAAAGGGGGAGAATGTTAAGTATTGGACTCTCCACCTTGATTTTGATGATGATCAAACACAAATCATTGTGATTAACTTATGTGATTGCAATTAGCTAAAAAGTCACCAATTAGATTCAAGAAGATCAAAAGTGACTACACGTGTTGATTCAAGTGGAGGACTTGGTAGATCAATAAAGGTGAAGCATTGGCTTGAAGAACTCAAAGGCTATCTCAAACCTCAAGCCAATGGCATCAACAAATGAATGGAGATTCAATCCAAAGAGAAGATATGAATGGATGATTCAAAAGTTTCATAGACTCAAGACCATGAAGAATTATGGAGATCGTCGTCAAATTACTTTATACATCTCAAGCGACGTCCCAAGACTTTCTCAGAACGTGTGATCGTTGTGCCTGGAGCTTCGTTGAAGCTCAAGCAGTTATTCATGAAGTCAAGGGATTCGGATTCTCCATGTTGAAGCTTTGAAGACGGTTCGTCATGTTATTTATATTGTCTTCTTGCTTCATCTCGAATGTTAAGCCTTGAGTAGTACTTGCCTAGAAATCTTCATAACTCTCATATCTTATCTCTAGGATTGCCTTAGAAGCCCTTAGAAACTTTCCCGAAGCTTATCGCTTCATTTCATGGCTTCATATGCATCTTAGTTGGTTCAAGTAGAAGAACCAACCGACTAGATGACGATCTAGTCGGTTGGAAATCCTTCTTAGACTGACTAGCCATACTTGTTAATTCAGCCTTTGTACTGTTGACCAGTTAGTTGGTTCAAGAAGGATGGTTAATCGATTAAAAGTCAATCTAGTCGGTCCAAGAAGGTTCACCGACCGACTAGTTTTCAATCTAGTCGGTTGATGATCCTTCTTAGACCGACTAGTTTCAAAACTAATTGGTCAGTGATCCTTCTTAGACCGACTAGTGCTTACCCATGATTTCACCATCTTTTCTGTCAACCATCTAGTTGGTCCAAGAATATTCACCGACCGACTAGTTGCAAAACTAATCGGTTAGTAATCCTTCTTAGACCGATTAAGCAGCTTCAGAAATAGAGCCGTTGGGCATTTAATGCCACGATTTTTCTGACCGTTTTGTCTCTTCCTATATATGTTTGAGTTGCTTCAAACCAGGAATTCAAGGCTGAAATTAGAGACATTTTCACATCCAAGAGAAGAGCCATTCAACTCCATTTCTAAGCTCTCTCTTCTCACAAGAATCTCTCCCTCACTCTTTGAGCACTAATTCCTCAAGAGAGATTCTCATTCATTGTGAGCTACTCAAACTAAGAGCTTGAATCAAAGTCACCAACTTCACCCTAGCCATCTATTGCTGTCCATCTTGGTGGAGCTAGGGTTTGGTGCTATCTTCTTCCTCAATATCCATTCTTGCCCTAAATTGGTAAGTATTTCGCAAGGCATATGATTTTCTGGTAAGAGCTTTATATTTCATTCTCTATACATATATTTTGGTTAATCTAGACTCGGGTACATCAGTATGCACGAGACTGAGTTCGACAACTCATTCTTTCACTGTCTTACAGATGGGTTTCGGCCATTATATCTAAGAGGATAAGATTCACAAATGTCCGTAGACTTCATAGTACGAGAGGTCAGACCCCTCTTTATTTGACTTGTGAAGCTTAGTCTCTCGATACGGCCTAGTCTATTTTTCCATATAAGTTTGCTACTATCTTGTGTATTTATATATTAACATTTAATATATATATTATCGTTATACATATTACTCATTGCTTCAGAAGCAATGTGATCACATTCGTCAAAATGTGTTAACATTTTGTAAAACAATAATTAGGAAATCGTAACATCAAAATATGTCACATTTTCATTCCCTCCTACTTATGCCTTTACCAATGATAAATTAAACTATTTAACTCGATTGACTTTCCAGAGTGCCTTCTTCCTTTTCTAAATCACATTTAGATATTAAATAGCCCAACATAAATGAATAGCTATGCAAGCATCTCATGTATCCAAATGCCTGAGCTTTGCAATTTTGAGTGTAGCTCAACAAGTTGCTTGTCTCAAGATCCGGTTGGGATGCATAGTCTTGCACCGCTCATGCACTCGTATTCGACTCAAACAGTTTGATCGAATTCTCGAACTTTGCTGATCAAAATTATTTTTCCATACAAACTTGAGTGTAGCTCAACTAATTGTAGAGTGAAACATACTTCGAATAACATATATGTTCAAGCTGCCCCATATAGAGGCGAGTGACATGTAGCGTGAACTTATTTGTTGGACCCAGAACTTAATGAAATCATATTTCTTAAGTCTGTTCTTTAGAAGGTCACTTTAATGTCAACGAGAATATAGTTTAATTCTATCAATTAGAATTTAACTTGATATTCAATTAATCAACCTATTTGACCAGTTAACTTATTTCATTAAAATATTATATTCTGATTCCATTTGTAAACTTAGAACTTACCCTAGTTTAGCATATGTTCAATATTAAATATATGTAGATTGGATTTTATATATCTATATCCTCCCACTATTTTTACGATCATTTTAAGTCTTAACAATGAACAGTTTAATCGAATTAAATAAATGGGTAAGTGGTCCAATCACCCTGAGCCTAGCAACCTCGGTGTATGCACGAAAAATTGATTGATTCTGTAATCAGAAGATGACTCTTCATTAATCATATCAGATATGACTCTCTTATCGGTTTTTACCCCCAGCCATTTGTTGTCATGAGTGTGCTCATCCAAATCATAATGTCTAGTCAAGTTGGACCCTTATTTTTGCGTCTAGCCTGACTTGCCCCGGTGCTCGGTGTATTCACGACACGTCGGTTTAGGTCAGGTCTTATACTACAACATATGTGTTTAAGAAATTGGTTTCTATAAGATTGCCATGTCACAGCTTGAGTGTAGCTCAACAACTAAAACATGGGTCCTATAGTTGCCAACCCCTAAAATAAGGAGGGCTACGGCTAATCTTGAAGATGATTATTCTTGTATTTGACTTAGATAAAGTCCAGGGTGTCATATAGTCATGATTCGCGTCATTGCGGTCCAGCGGAACACAGCCAGGGAATTGACTAAGCCAGGATCACTTATCCCTTAGACTAGCTAGGGTGATCCAACAAACTTAGCCAAGCACATTGATTGGATCATGGTCCATTGAATGAAGCTTGTCATTTTTATATGCGTGCCATAAACTAAAAGGCTTTTATTAACAACTAATCAATACTATCAACTAGTTGAATCCATAAATTCAAAAATTTAGGATTTGTTTAATAACTTTTATTAAATCCTTATCAACTATAAGGTTCATGTGCTATCCTAATCGTTATTAGGATTTTAATAAATTTAATAACAACGCAAAAAGCGAAGTCCTTTAATGAGAATTAATCATAACAATTAAAATAAAATTTTCATTAAAGGGACTACCCTAATCAGGAATTAGGACTTAAAGGGTTGTTAAATATTTTATTAAAATATAGCATGTTATTAAAATTCAATTAATAAATTTTAATGATTTCTTAATGGCTAACCTAAAGGGTTGTCTTATGTTATCAAATAAGGGACAAGATGACATAGCCATTAACATAAGTTACATTAATTTTAACACATAAAAAGAGTGTCTTACCATTTAACAATTAAATATAAAATTATTTATCTAATAAACAATTTTGCATGCATTTCTTAAATTTAACATTTAAAGTTAAAATAATGAATTTAAAACATTTTAATTTTTATCTCATAAAAATACAATAGTTTTAAAAGGATCATAGATATGCATGCTACTAAAACATTTATCGCATAAAGTCTCAAAATTTTTAAAATCATTTTTTAAAATTATCACATAAATTTTAAACCATCATTTATAAAATTTCATGCATAAAAATTTATCATATAAAATTTTTATTCATCTAAAATCACTTTAACCTTATCTCATAAATTTAGGCTTTTAAAATCATCTTTAAAAAATATCACATAAATTTTAAAACATTTTAAAAGGCATCTAAAAACATTTTAAAAATTATCTCATAATTTTCAAACATTTTTAAAAGTATTTTGAAAGAATTCAATTAATTAATCGCAGTCCTAAATCAGCATACAGACATGGCTTTGATACCACTGTGGCACAAATCCGTGCTCGTCCTAAGTCGAACGGAACACATAATCAAAAATATGCAGCGGAAAAATTTATGTTAATCTAATTAACATGCAGCCATAGGGAACAAGACCCTAAGCCAGGATATCTGCCAACTCGGGGTGGAACTGACCACCCCAAGAGGGATCTAAACGACTGCGAATAAGTAAAACGAAAGCTTCTAAAAACATACTCGGAACCTTGCCCTGGGGCAGGCAAGGTGTACCGCACCGTCTTCCGAGCCGCTCCCCGTCCCACGTCGAGCTGCTCCTCGAGCCGCTCCTCGAACCGCTCCTCGAACCGCTCCGCATCCCGAGGTGAGCAATCCTCGTGTCGCTAAGCCAACCACGCGCCGAAGAAAGTTTCACGCGAGTGAAAGCCTTCGCCAAGATTTCAGATCCGAATCCGAACTTCTTTGTGGCTTTGCTAGAGCCCTTCAGGAGTAAGGCAGAAATATAGGGAGAAGAGGAATTAATTTAATCTTTGATCCGAGCGTGCTCCAACGTTTTTGGGAAACGCTCAGATCTTGAGCTTGGGACAAGTTTGTTGAGTATTGGACTTCTCCCTACTTGGTGTTAATGATGAGCAAACATAAATACTTGTGACTAATCCCCTATTTTGCAATTAATCCATTGCCTAAGCTTATTATGAAGATCTACTTGTAATGGATGACACTCAAAGATCATTGAAAGCAAATGAAATGGATTGGATGATCGTAGATGGTGATTGAAGCTCCTAGAAGACTTCAAGCTCATGCGTTGGATAGAAGAGAGAGTTCGTCAAATCTGACTTTCTTATTTCTCTTCTAGTATGTTGCTTAGATGTAGAGCTTTGTTGGAGCACACACACATCTTCATTTCAGTCTTAGGATATCATTAGATCAACCTTCCTTAGACTCCAATTCATTTCCATCTAGATTGTGCATGTCTTGTTTATACCAGTCGACTGCTGAACAATTTACAGTCGCCTATCTCAAAAACAGTCGACTGTGTTTTGTTCTACATTCGCCTGTTATGCACAAACGGTTTCAGTCTAGTTTTGGGCTTCTCAGCTTTAACTCTCATATGCGACTTATGAATGATTCACAAGTGCCTGTCCAAGTGACAGTCGACTGTGTTTTGTTAATCAGTCGCCTGTCAGTCTTTAGCCCATATTCTATTGCTATGTTTATTCTGGCCAACCGACTTATGTTGGATTTACAGTCGACTGTCCATTGGAACAGTCAACTGTCAATGCTTCAATAGTCATCTGTCTGTGAGCCTATTTGATGACTCAACTCTCTGGAAAATCTCAGGGTTTTGACAGTCGTCTGTAGAAGGAATTACAGTCGCCTGTTCAGATTAACAGTCGATTGTCTTCTCTTCATCAGTCGTCTGTCCTGTTCTCCAAGACGATTTTCTGATTTCATCAACTTACCCAACTTACGACCAGTCGCATGTAGTAGGATTTACAGTCGCCTGTTGGTTCAACAGTCGACTGTGTATGCCTCATCAGTCGACTGTCCACGTAGTAAGTTACCGTTATGAATTCTCACCTACCCTCTCTGACTGTGCAGCAGTCGATTGTGAATTCTTCAACAGTCGATTGTCACGAGAGCAGATTCTATCCGTTGAGTTTTTCTTCACGGATTTCAAAGGGGGTTTTACTGATTTCGGTTGAATGGTTTGAGAAACATATATAAGAAGCCTCTACTATTCCATTGAGAGGCTAATGATCTACCAACTCTCTTGCTAAAACTTTTAAGCTTTTATTCTCTCAAGATCAAAGCTCTAAAGCCCTAGATTTCCAATCTTCAATCTCTTGCTCTCCAACCTAGAACCAAAGAGAAATCTTCTAGGCATTTGGTGCAGTCAAAAGAAAGGGCTTTTCTCTCTTCCAAGAGAGTCTTTCAACATACAACACACTTCTCCTTCAAGTTCTACTTCAAGGCATAGGTGATTGTAAGTGTTGCTTAATTTCATATTTCATAACTTTCGTTATTTGAATTTACTCTCGGGTTGTGAGAGTGGTTTGCTTGCTCCTAAGTTATGGGAGTCAAGGTCAATCGATTGTATTTCGATTTCACTTGTAGGGTTGCTACAAGTGGGTTTTAAGAAAACCTCAAGTTAGGGTTCTAACTTGAGTATCCGGTTGTTAACCGGGTGGAAGGGACGTAGGATTACCGGGAACAAATCGGGAAGTGACTTGGGTAATCCAAACCCTTGAAACATCCTTGCGTTTGAATTTGTTTCAATTTGAGTTTATTTTCTATTCCGCACTATTTGTTGGTTAGGAATTTAAATTGGTGTAACTATCTTTTTAAATTGCATAAACACTATTCAACCCCCTTCTAGTGTTTTCTCCATAGCCAGGGTCCTTACAATTGGTATCAGAGCGCAAGTTTATAGCTATGGCATCCAACAACAACAACGTTCCTCCACTGACTTCGTACAACAATCATGATCGTGATGGAGCATCCACAGTTTTCAAAGGACAATCAACGGTGCGTCCTCCACGTTTCAATGGCATGAATTTCGGCTATTGGAAATGTCAGATGGAGACGTTCCTAAGGAGTGCTTCCCTTTGGAGAACCCTCCACAAGGAATACGTCGAGCCCACCGAAGAGGATTTCGAAAAATGGACGACTTTCGAGAAATCCACCGAAGTCAACAACGTGAACGCTCTTCATTTGTGCGTTGGACCCAGATGAGTTCAATAAGATATGCACATGTAAGAGTGCATATCAAATTTGGAACCATCTCGTCGTTACCCATGAGGGAACGAACAAGGTAAAACTTTCTAAACTCTATGTTGCCGTGCAAAACTTCGATATGTTTCAGATGTAGGAAAATGAAAGCATAGCATCGATGTACGGACGTTTTACCGATATCACCAATGAATTGGAAGCTCTCGGACAAGTTTATTCCCAACAAGATAAGGTAAGGAAGATCATAATGGGAATGACCTCCAAATGGGAAAGAAGAGCTATCGCCATCGAGGAGGTTAACGACTTGAAGACTTACACAGTTGTGAACTTTATCGGGACACTCATGTCTTATGAAGTAAGACGGGAGAACCGATTAAAGATTCGAGCTATGATGAACCCTTCGGAGGCCAAGAAGAAAGCTTTGACATGTAACGCTAATTCCTCATCCTCCGATAGTGAAGAATCAGAAAATGAGATGGACGTGGGTGAAATGGCCCAAATGACAAAGAAGTTCCAACGCTTCTTTCGAAAAGGTAAATTTCCCTCTAAGAATAGATTTGATTCTACTAATCACACTTCCTCTCTTTGTTTTAAGTGTAATAAGCCAGGGCACATCAAAAAGGATTGCCCAATGCTACAAACAAAGAGAAGTGGAAGGCTCCGAAGTATCACAAGTCCGAAAAGAATAAGAAAGACAAGAAGAAAGGACTAGTAGGTACATTAGATGATTCAAGTGAAGACTCATCAAGCGAATCCGATGATGAGAAGGGTGAAAGTGCCCACATGTGTTTCATGGCCCGAGAAGATTCACTCTCCGATGAAAGTGATTCCGACATGGATGAAAACGAGGTAACTATGGATGAACTGTGTATTGCTAATGAAGAATTATTTGCTAGGTATCAATCTTTAATGCTTAAATATACTAGTTTAAAGAAATTGAATGTTAGCAATCCATCCATTCCATGCATTATCAACAATGACACCATTGTTGATACTTTAACCCTTTAGAAAGAGAATTTAGCTTCTCAAAATGTCACTTTGAGAAATGAGGTGAATACCCTCAAATCTCAACTAGATCAAACACATCCTAAGGATAATAGTGATCTAGTTTCACGGCACACACAATTGGGTTTAGAGAATGATTCTCTTAAAACTCAAGTGCACGAGCTCAAAGCACGGGTGTCCACCTTGGATACCAACATTTCTTCTCTTAAGGAGAAATATGAGCTCATGTCCTTTCGTATTGTGAGATTCAATAAGGGAAAAGGACAATTGGACGATTTGCTAGCAAACCAGTTTCTGGCCACCCATCATGTTGGTCTTGGTTTTGTAAAAGCAAATGCATCAAATGATCGGACCTCCTATAGTGGTGTCACTATAGATTTTGTGAGGCCTTCCTCCGGTGCATCCACAAGTGGTATCAAAGACACTATAGGTAGCAAACCTACCAAGAAAGTCACCACTTCACCTTCTCTTCCTTTTGGCAAGAAATCCCCTAAGGGTGGAAACTAAGAGCAAGGCCATGCTTATATGTACACTAACACTCATCCACGTAGGAAATCTCCTACTTCACAAGTGGATAATCATGACACATTCTATGCTCCGCACCCACGGACACGTACAAAACCACACATGAGAAATACTCATGTATGTGCTCCTATACACCCGTATGCTCATACGCATCATTCTTTCATGTATGCTCATTCTCCACATGTCATGCATGATCCATATGCTTCATATAGTATGCATGTTCCCAAGCATACATATCATCCTAGAATGTACAATGCATATCCTCCACCACATATCTATGCTAGAAATCATGTTCCTAAGAAGCATGCACCACATAAAAATCCAACACATATGCATGCAACTAGGAAGAGGACTCCCAAGATTTATACTATTTGGGGTCCTAAGAACACTAGTCTTAATGATAGGAATGCTTATGTTGATTCCTATTTTCATGATGTGATTAGAAATAGTAATTATATTGGGAAGCGGAAGTCCACTTGGACTTGGCTTCCAAAGGGCTAATCCCCTTGGACCCAACAAACATTGGGTATCATGAGCTTATGGTATAATATGTAGGTACCCAAGAGAAAGAAAGAGAGCTATAAAGGTCAAACTAGCTCTAAAAGGAAAGGATGGATTCTCGACAGTGGTTGCTCCAAACACATGACAGGAGATCCTTCATTACTCTCCGAAGTGATTAGCATCAAGAATGGTGCAACAGTCACTTTTGGAGGTAACCAAAAGGGAACCATCATTGGAGTAGATATAGTCGAAAAATCCTCCAAACCTTTAATTACTAATGTATTTTTAGTTAGTGGTTTATGTCACAACCTTACCTCCATTAGTCAACTTTGTGACAAAGGTTACAATGTTAACTTTGGAGAAGGATTGTGTAACATTGTTGATTCTAATTCAAATGTTTTATTTACTGGTATTAGGCGAAAAATATTTATTATTTGAGCTTGCCTAAAACCGTAGAACATTGCTTAGTTACTAATACAAATGAACAACTATTATGGCATCGCCGTTTTGGTCATGTTCATTTCAAGCACTTATATAAGTTAGCTAAGCATGATCTAGTCAAAGGTTTTCCAAATATTGCTTTTAGTAAGAAAAACTTTTGTGATTCATGTCAAAGCGGTAAACTTAGTAAATCATCTTTTAAGCTTAAAGAAGGCATTACTTCTAAGAGGCCCCTAGAACTACTTCATCTAGATTTGTTTGGGCCAACTAAAACCGCTTCTTTAGGCAATGCTCATTACGGATTAGTTGTCGTTGACGACTTCTCTAGATTTACTTGGGTTTTATTCTTAACTAATAAGAATGAAGCTTTTGAAGAGTTTACCATATTTGCAAAGAAGATTCAGGATCTCTTAGGATCCACCATAATCACTATCCGTAGTGATCATGAAGGAGAATTTGAGAATGAATCTTTTACAAAGTTTTGTGATGGCACCAGGATAACTCACAATTTTTCTTTTCCTCGGGCACCACCAAAAAATGGTGGTGTAGAGAGAAAGAATAGGACTCTTATTGAATGTGCTCGTACTATGCTCCATGATAGTCATCTTAGACTACAATTTTGGGTAGAGGCGGTGCACACGGCATGTTATGTGCTCAATAGGATCCTAGTGAGACCCCGAACGAACAAAACTTGTTTTGAGTTATTTTATGACAAAAAGCCTCAAGTTAAATATTTTCGAGTTTTTGGTTCAAAATGTTTTATCAAGAACACCTTTGGTAATTTAGATAAATTTGAGCCAAGATCTAATGAAGTAATTTTTGTTAGATATTTCATACGTAGCAAAGCCTACCTGATATACAACAAAACTTCTTCAATGATCGAGGAATCACTACACGTATCATTTTATGAAGATTTTGATTTTCCCTCATGTTATTGATGATAGTGTAGATGCTATATGTGATTCTCTTAGTAATGTCAAGATTAATGATTCAATTATTGAGACTAACACTACTAATGAGATTGTTGAAGATGTTCCAAGTGATGCAGGAATACCCAAAGCTTACCCAACCGTTCGCAACCATCCACATGACCAAATTATTAGAGATATTGGTGGGGGTGTTCGAACGAGATCTAGAATTGAAGAACTCTATCATTGCGCATTTGTCTCTACCATTGAGCCAAAGAACATCCAAGAAGTTTGTGAGGATAGCTCTTGGATAGTGGCAATGGAAGAAGAATTAATGAAATTATAGAGAAATGAAGTTTGTGAGCTCGTTCCTCTTCCAAGTGGTCATCAAGTTTTTGGGACCAAATGGATTTTCAAGAACAAGAACGATGAGAACGAGGTCATCACAAGGAACAAAGCAAGGTTAGTAGCTCAAGGCTACCGGTAAGAGGAAGGTATCGATTTAGAAGAATCCCTTGCCCCCGTAGCTAGATTAGAAGCTATTAGATTGCTTTTGTCTTTTGCATCTCATAAGAATTTCCAATCATTTCAAATGGATATTAAAAGTGTAATTTTAAACGGGATTGTCAATGAAGAAGTGTATGTTTCTCAACCTCCCGGTTTCATTCATGAAAAATTTCCAAACCATGTTTTCAAACTTAAGAAAGCGTTGTATGTGTTGAGACAAGCTCCTAGAGCTTGGTATGATCGACTCAAGACCTTTCTTTTGGATTTAGGTTTTAAAATAGGTGAAGTTGATTCAACACTTTTCATTAAAGATTATGAAAATGACATCCTATTGATTCAAGTTTATGTAGACGATATAATATTTGGTTCTACTAACTTTAATCTTTGTCAAGAATTTTCTAAGTCCATGAAGGATGAATTCGAGATGAGCCACATGGGTGAGCTCAATTATTTCCTTGGATTGCAAATTCGACAAATGAAGGATGAGACTTTCATACATCAAACTAAGTATACAAAGGAGCTTATCAAGCGATTTGGGATGGAATTGTCTTCAATCAAAAGGACTCCCATGAGTACGACAACCCATCTACATAAGAATGATAACGGAAAAGATGTAGATGTTCGTCTATATCAAGGTATGATCGGTATCTTACTCTATTTAACTGCTAGTAGGCCCGATATCATGTTTTCCATATGCTTGTGTGCTAGATATCAAGCTAGACCTAAGGAGTCACACTTGATTGTGTTTAAACGAATTTTTCGTTATCTCAATCATTCACTAGATTATGGGTTACTTTACCCTAAATCTAGCACATATGAGTTTATCTCATATAGTGATGCCGACTTTGTCGGATGCAAATCTGATAGGAAAAGTACTAGTGGCACTTGCCATTTCCTAGGAAATTCCTTAGTCTCTTGGTTCTCCAAGAAACAGAACTCGGTATCATTGTCCAAGACTGAAGCGGAATATATTGCCGTGGGTCTTGTATGTGCACAGGTTCTTTGGATGAGACACACTCTTAAAGACTATGGTGTCAATTGTGATACTTGCCCTATCATGGTTGATAACCAAAGTGCTATATGTCTTTTCAAGAATCACGTACATCACTCCCGTACTGTAACGACCTGTTTCTATACGTACGAATTCCGTACGTATTTCCGTTACGATCTTCCATAACTTGTGTGATGTTCATACACGTATCCGTATTTCATAAGTATTTTGTACGTATCTTTTCTATTAGCTAATTTATTTGTTTGATTGTTTTATGATTATTTCTATAACTCATATTATCTTTAAAACCTTTTTAATTATAAGAGCTTTTAGATTCAAACTTTGAATTAGTTACCATATAAGTTCTAGGAGACTTTTACGACATTTTGAATAACAATTAAATCATTTTCTTAATTATAATATTTCTTGTCCTTTCTTTTTCTTACCTGCAATTAAAATCCCCACTCTTAATTTCAATTATATGATTACGTATGTTTAAATCATTTCACATTCGAATTCAAAATCTCCTTCCCTATTTAGATGGGAGACTTTTTTATGACAATAAAAAACTCTATTTTAAATCACAATTGTTTTTCTTGTTCCTCCCTTTCCTTTAAGTCTTTAAAGCATACCACTTCTAAAATTTCCTTTTCTTCCTAGCATTAATTCCTGTTGTTGATTTCAATTATACCCTTGTTACTTCCAATTTTTCCTTATCTTTAAAACCGTTTAAATTTAAATTATATGTTTACATGTACGATATTTTTGAATTCAAATTTTAATACTTTCCTTGTAAGTCCTACGAAACTTTACCTTACTTTATGGCCAATAAACTCTATAATTTTAATGGTGATTATAGTTGTGTTTCTTGCCATGTTTATCTCATTCCAACCCTTCCATATTTTCCAACCTTAATTCGTTCTTTAATCACAGCCGCAAAGTTCATTTGATTTTATTTTAGTATTTACTGCATGCCATTATTATTACTACTAAGCTAATAGGATTAAGATAGTTATTTTGAGTGAGCTATTATAAATTAGAAATCAATTCACTTAATACAAATTCAAATTTGTTATGAATCAACTGCTGAGGGGAGAGCCCTCAGGTTTATATTTATAGCCAAAGGGGAGAATACAAGTGGATATGGGCCCAACCACTTGGGTTGGCCCAATAACTCATCAACCCAGTAAATACCCATTCACAACACTCCCCCTTATCCAGCCATGGTTGTGGACCCCGCTCATGAATACTTCAGGATTCTTGAGCCTGTATGGGTCTCACGTGGGGTGGATACTTCAGGATCCTGAGTTGGTGAGATTTGTCTCGTTAAAACCTTTGGCTATGGAAAACCCAGTGGGAAAAACCATAGTTAAGGAAAAAGAATGCAAACGCTCTTTAACTCCCCCTGATTTGTACAAGTGACTCTGCTCATGAATACTTCTGGATTCTGAGCGTCACTGAGGGGTGGATACTTCAGGATCCAGAGTTGATGTGATTTGCCTCGTTAAAACCTTTGGCTATGGAGAACCCAGTGGGAAAAACCATAGCTAAGGGAAAAGAGTACAAAATCTGTCAACTCCCCCTGATCTGTAAAAGCTCTTAGGCTTTCAGATCTCTTAGGCTTATCTCATCACTCCTATTTACAATATTCCGAAAATGTACACAGATTACAAATTTTGTCACCATCAAGCAGCTGCTGCATCCAGAAACTCTGGAGAGGTGTGCTAAGTTTCGTCGCCTCTGATGTGGTCTTCAGACTATATGGTCAGCTCCACAGAACCAGCCTCTATCCCAGTCGTCACTGGGATGTGATGTACCACCAGGCGCCCTCAAATACACCATTGGTGTGATTCTGGAATGGTGAGGATCTCGGAATGATAGGATGATGTTGCCTTCATAAGTTGCTTTGCAGATCTGCAGGGGATGGCCATCCCACTGTGGGTACCCGCTCTGTGATTTCTCAGCGTAGGGACTGGACCTGAAACCTGCATTTGCATAAACATTGGAGGATGCAACTACATTTTGTAAGTCCAAATATTTCGACCCTTGGAGGAAGCGCAGAAGGCTTAACTCAGGTCTAATGGCCCTTTTTAGGTGCCAACTATCTCTGGCTAATGAGTTAACTGCAACTGCTATATCGGGACGCGTGCAGTTTAGCCAGGAGTGCATGATTGCACTTAGATAAGGGACTTTAGGACCAGTTATATCCTCCCCCTCTTCCAGCGATCGGAAGGGTTCTTTTTTGTACATCCATTGAGTAGACCACCGTAGGTGTACTTTGGATGACAATGGTCCTTTTAATTTCCCCAACGCACTTCTGGGCGTTTGTAACAGGATTCTATGAGCCATGACTTTATATTTGCCTAGGTCTTTTTATTTCATGTTTTAAAAGTCAGGCTTGTACATTTATTTCAGTTTTCTCTTCAGGAGATCCGATGAGATGTTAGTTGTCTACAACTAAGATCTCTAATCCTGTTCTTTGCACAGATGCAAAGACAACCTTCAGAAGGAATCATTGACTTGTCAAGTGATTCTCTTGGTTGTACATTTATTTATACTTATTGTTTTTCTTGAATAGACGTCCCGAAGTCTATTCAGGCATTTTAAGGAGATGTGGAAATTATCTTTACAAGATATCCACGAAGGTATGCCGTCACAACATCCAATAACAGCATATCCAAAATTTTCCTTCGCCAAATCGTAAGGTATTCGCTTTTGATAACTTAGGGAGACTGATGCATCATTTATGAGACATGCTCATTTGAATTTGTTCGATCCCTAGTTTCAGCGAAATTTTCCTTGGGCTATAGGTTGTACCGTATAGCATACGATTTTGTATTTATTTTTCTTATGTTTGCAATACTTTGTTTTATCCACAGGTTTGACACCTTTTGGTGTCTGGACTTCAGGTCCGAACATTTCACGTTTCATAAGTGAGTCCAGCTCATCTTCTATTGCCACGTTCCATATTTTGGCCAATCTCTACGTTTGCCTTCTAGCAACGGAGTGTGGAACGATAATTTACAAACATCATCGCCATTGCGATGTATATGGCAATATAATACGTGAATATATTGTCGACAATTTATGTTCTATCTGTCCAACACCTCCCCAGTACGTACAACATTTACTTAATTTCACTTTTTCCCGGCAATTCCTCTGCAGTGGATTCCGGGAAGGGTGATGGTGTGGACATGAGCTCATTGTCCTGTGGTAGTATTGTCTTAAGGTCTCCAGGAGTTTCTTGTCCTAGGAGCCTGGTGGTCTGCCTCTTTTCTGTTGAGGGTCAGCCACTTCTGCTGCTGGTGGATTGCATCCATTCTCAGGGATGTCAATCCTAGCTGGAGTTTTTGCAGCAGGGATGTGTGATCTGACAATCTTCTGGTTGTCAATAAATGATTCCGGTAATTGGTAGACAATTTTCTGTATGTGGAGGATCTTCGGGATCTCATCGACACATTATATTATTACCGGATCATAGTGTGTCAAACTTTTTGTATCCCACGTTATAATTTTCTTCGCGCCAGATTTTCTAGTATCTGGGCCTATTTTTGGGAAACTCGTCTCATCGAGATCACAGTCTTCAAGATATGCCTTAAATGCGTCCCCCGTTTGGGGTTCTAGGTATCTTATAAGTGAGGGTGAGTCAAACCCTGCATGGATACCTAGGCGATGTTGAGTACCGTTTTGGTCCTCTTTGGTGGTGCAATGGGGATTTAAGACTGCGTGACCGAAGATTCTCAGATGAGAAATGTTCGGTGGCATTCCATATGCAAATTGCATTGGAGACTCTGACCTCCAGAGGGTCTTATTTTTTTTACGATGCAGCATGCAAAGTTTGCATGTCCCCATGCATCCATAGGCAATCGGGATTTAATGGACGTTCAGTCCATTGGAGTCTACTTTTCAGTGACTCTGCCGACCCATTTTGGGTATGAACATGCGGCACTTGTATGTTCATTTTCAATTCCCGTTGATTGGCAGTACTCTTGAAAAGACTGGGAGGTATATTTCCCAACATTAACCAGACTTATTTACAACATTTTATTGTCTGGGAAATGTGCCCGCAACATTTTTATTCTTGTGCCAATAGCTTTTGGAAAAGCTAAGTTGCGGGTCTTGTAGTAGACATACGTACGAATATTCTCAGGATGGATTTAAATACTAAAATAGCCCACTAGGGGTGGTGGATTTTATCCACATCTGTCTCCTTGTATTCTTTTTGAGGAAGCGTGGAGATCCTTTTTCAACTTTTCGTGGAGATGGCCTTGTAATTAATCTTCCCTTATAGTAAGGGATGCGAGGGAATTTTCCCTTCTGAAGAATCTTCTGGTTCTTCAAGTCATACCCATAGGATAAGATGCTGTGCATCACAAATCTAGGGTGGCCAAGTCCAACATGCCAGAGTAAAAACTCGGCTGATGTAGGGCACTTCAGGTGCTCAGTTTAATTCTGCTTCCTTTCTCCGAATCTTCGTATGGTAGAGGCCTATAAGGCTCTCAAAACGTTCAAGTGTGGATTTTACTCCTTTTTCTTGAGACGTTGCATACGGTAATTTTTCATTTACATTTGCTGTTTCCAAGTGGGATCCGTTGAAACGGATGTCCTTGAAACTTAGAAAGTTTCTTTTTGGAATTCGGAGGGTTTAGTGCATCCATTTTTGTGTCGTTTGGGGGCAACTGTGTTGCATTCCCGGGATCTTCAATATAGCCCTGATATTGGGCTTTGTATTGAAAGAGATCGTACGTGTTTATTGTCTACTAATTATTTATGAGAGCAGTTTCAAAAGATGAAACATAAAGGCACATGCATATTCAGATAGACATATTCATTTATTGTCTACTAAATTTTTTCAATCAAAACAGATTGCGTAATACAAAAGCTCTCATAACGTGAGATGTTCTAAACAATTTGCTAAGATAAAAGTAAAGGCTAGTCAAGCATGTCATTATTTTCGAAGTCGTCAGCTGAAAAACTTAACTGGAGCATCAGATGTCATCAGGTTTGTTTCAACTTTATTTTTCTTGTTCTCTTTATACAAATCCTGGAGATGATGCGGAGTTCGGCACATTCTGGACCAGTGGCCTTTTATGCCACAATTTTGGCACTGGTCTTCCCATTCCCTCTTGGGTGGGGGTATATCATTTCTATTTTTGTTATTTCTGTGCCTCGTGAACTTCCGCTTACTTTCATTATTTCGCTGCTGCTGTACATGGCCCTTGGCATTTTTCTGTTGACCCCCCCCCCTTTTGTGGTCTTTATTTT
Source organism: Scilla litardierei (assembly GCA_030789695.1). Lineage (NCBI taxonomy): Eukaryota > Viridiplantae > Streptophyta > Magnoliopsida > Asparagales > Asparagaceae > Scilla > Scilla litardierei. Next base: position 104,836,206 of record CM061132.1, read on the forward strand.
ATTTTATTATCTCTCTTCTTTTTGAAGGAAGAGGAATAGTGAGCTTCTGGTGGGGGGCAGTGCCGGGGAGCGTATATTGTGAGTGGAGAGAAGAAGCTCTCTGTTTTACTCGGCCATGAGTAAACATGACGGCAGCTCAGAATACTTGGTGAACTTGCGTTCACGATATTGCTGCATGAGTATCACATATTTTTCATGGAAGGACGTATACGTCTTTTCCAGCATGCGATTTTCTGAGACTTTTTCACCACACAACTTCAGGCGTGCGGTGATTGCTAAAAAGTGCTGAGTTGTACTCAGCAACGGACTTTAAGTCCTGTAGTCTCAGGTTCTCCCACTCGTATCGTGCCCTTGGGAGTATAACATCTTTCTGATGTTTATACCTGTCCTCAAGGGCAGTCCATAGCTCAAGTGGATCTTCGACCGTAAGGTATTCAGCCTTTAAGGTCTTGTCCACATGGCGGCGAATATAGATGATGGCTTGCGCCTTCTCTATATCGCTAATATTTTCTTTTTCAGTCACAACAGCGATGAGGGTATTTGCCCGCAGGTGAAACTTTACATCTAGCTGCCAGCTTAGATAGTTTCTACCTGATGCTTCCAGTACTTCGAAATTAACGCTTGCAATATTAGCCATTTATCTAGCAGGGCACAAACATGCATGAATGAATAATTAATTCAGAGAAAACATTTTCATGCGGAGGCAATATTTAACGAAAAACTAAATGTGTGGATCGGCCAGTCCCACAAGAAAGAGTCCAAAAAAGTCCACAGTCCAAATTATACAAATTTGCAGCTTAAAGAAAGTGAAAATACAACTTTGGAAACCCCGTGGGTCCCATATGGTATCTCCATCTTCAAGCGTGGCCTCCGTCTCCATGGAAGTTGGTCTTCTTTCTTTGACATTTACATAAATTCCTCACTACAATTTCTCTCAAAAATAAAAGGAAAATGCAGGAAATAAACTGTGGGACTAAACGGCCGATCCAAAAACCACATTTAGCAATTCATGCAGAAATATTGTGCTCATCAACATTTTCATCAGACATTTTCATCACAGGCATCACAGGCATTTAATATTCGCAGAGATGGATAAATAATTTAAACACTTAATAATTATTGGACCACTGGGCAACGTCATACACCGTTAGGTTACTAACGGCAGAGCGGTCGCAGGATCTTCCTAATTATTAAGTTTTAAATACAATGCACAACCACGCATATAATATCCAACAGAATATACCAGAGATGCAAAGCATGTAAATATGATATTTGCAGAAAACATCATTACAATGCACAGGTTGTAATTTGAATGGGGTTTAATCAATTAAATTGATAAAGAGCCCAAAATAAACATTTTCTTTGTTAGAGGGAAAAGTTTCCCTCATCATCCCAAAAGCCCCCCCCCCAAGGATCCCCAAAAAGTCCTCGCCTGCCCGATATTTGTCCCGTAATTTACCGTGATTTTTCACGAATATTTTGCCCTTAGAACCCCCTTTTAAATAAATTTTTAGGCTAGCGAGTTGCCTTTTAAGGCTTGTTAATAGCCTTTGCCTCCCCCAAATTTTTTTTTTCCAGATAAAACAGACTGCGGGTCTGAAGCCCGCAGTCGGCCTATGGGCTTCAGGCCCATAAGATTTTTTTTAAATATATATATAGAAATCTGTGGGCCTGAAGCCCACAGATCTGCTGTGGGCTTCAGGCCCACAGATCTGTATTTTTTTTGAAGAAGTAATTGGCCTGTGGGCCTGAAGCCCACAGCCGGCCTGTGGGCTTTAGGCCCACAGGCTTTATCACATCAATTTTTTTTTTGAATCTCTCGTTTAGGGTTTGGGGGGGGGGCCGGCGGCGCCGCCGCCGCCCCCTGCAAGGGGGGGGGGGCGCGGCCGGCGCCGCCGCTGCCGCCTGCAGGGGGTGCGGCGGGGGTCGCCCCCCGCAGGGGGGCGCGGCCGCGGAGGCCGCCCCCCCTGCAGGGGGGAGCGGCCCCGGCGGCCTCGGGGGCCGCCCCCCCTGCAGGGGGAGGCGGCCAAGGGGGCCGCCCCCCCTGCAGGGGCAGCGGCGGGGGCCGCCCCCCCTGCAGGGGGAGGCGGCCAGGGTGGTGGGGGGGATTCTGGCAGGGGGGGTTCCCCTAAAAAATTAGGGTTCAAAATTAGGGTTTTTACCCTAATGGGTTTTTGCTCTAAAAATTGGGTTTTTGCCCTAAAAATTGGGTTTTTGGGATGAAAAATCCGTCGTTTTCAAGGCGACGATGAATCCCCATGACGATCTTGTGAGATCTAGGGGAGGGGTAATCATACGTATGATTAAAAATATCGTTTTTAGTGTTTTTACCTCTATATCCGTCCTCCGGATATAGCGACGGTTGCTCGAAGCCCTACGCGGATGACGACCCTTGATGGAGGAAGCCTTGCACCGCGCTCGTGGATCTCCCGTCTCGCCTTCGCCTTCGCCTTCGCAACGAACGGAAAAAAAAATTTGTGGAAAATTTTTAGAGACTCGTGCTGATAACGTGTTATGAATCAACTGCTGAGGGGAGAGCCCTCAGGTTTATATTTATAGCCAAAGGGGAGAATACAAGTGGGTATGGGCCCAACCACTTGGGTTGGCCCAATAACTCATCAACCCAGTAAATACCCATTCACAACAAAATTTCATTTCATTTTCGACAACTTTTTCAAATAACTTTCTAATAAAACCTATAGCTAAATAGGAAGATTTTCCTCTTACTAAATTCCACTGATTACTCCCTAATTTATTATTTTAATCAACTTTCCTTAATTTCCTCTCACTAATAATTGTTTTTATTCAAATCCTTCCTTTTTCCCTTGCAATTAAATCCCCTCTTCATAACAATTAATGCTTGTTTCTTTCCTTGTTCTCTCGAGTTTTAAATCTTTTATTTAAAAAAAAACCTTTCCATTTTAACATTTTAAACCCTCCTAAATTAGACTCATTTAATACAAAAATTATTAAATAGGATTTCAAAACGTTTCCTTCTATAAACCCTTTATTATTATTAAAGGCCTCTTCTTAAAAATCTATTTTAATTTTCATTTCAAATTCAAACTTCTAATTTTTTTTAAACTTTTGAAATTCAAATGCAACTTCCATTTTTAGACCCTTTATACCTATTAATTCTTCTTTTCAAAACCTTCATAATAAATCCCATTTAAGCCTAAAATTGAATAGCCCTAATTTCCTTCATTAAACCTATTAAAATCAAATTCTATTAAGAGAATTTCAAATAATTTCCTATTTTAGCTAGCTCATTATTTCTCCCCATAATTATTGTTTTCATTTCAAAACTTTCCCCATTTGCAATAATTAATTCAAATTTCGAATTTAAATCTTTTCCTTAAAAACTCATATGAGACATTTGTACCCTTTCCATACTTAGATGAGGGACTTTTATTTTCTTTATAATTAACAATTAATCCCTATACTTTATTTCTATTAACACTCCTTTCCTTCCTAATTTAAATCCCTCTCTTAATAGTAATTAAAACCCTTGTTTCTTTCCAAGTTATCTTAGGATTTACTTCTCTTAATTACTAATAACCCCAATTCATTTTCACACAGCTGCCATGTTTATTGGGTTTCATTATTTTCGCACACAACACAAAAATAGAAAGAAAAACATTTGAAACCCAAGCTCTATTCACGGACTGTGCAAATTCAAACACACACACCAAAAGATATTATAAGAAGAGAACCTAAAGCTATAAGACCATGCCTATGTGATGTACTCTTCAAACCCCGCTCACCCTACACCCTAAAATAATATAACCCTATTCTTTTATTTTAAACCCTATGTCCTTTTCTCCCAACACAATAGAGGACAGTCGCCCTATCATCTCTCCCCCTCTCCCTTCATCACCGGCTTCTCCTCCCCGTTCTCCGGCGACCTAGCACCCATTCCTCCTCCCACCTTCGAGCTCGCCACATCTCCCTCCTCTGCCTACAGACCACGAGCCCACAGCCTCCTCTTCACGCCGGCGCCTCCAACTACGCCGAGCCCGCCAGCACTTCGCCACGCCGATCAGCTCCAGCCCTCTCTACGGCCAGCCAGCTCCGCCCCGACGGTGTTCCCTTTGCCGCCACCGTCCAAAACTGCACTCGCCGGTCCCTCTGACTTTGAACGCAACCGCCAGCACCAAGCACCTCCCTCATGGCGTCTCCCTTCTCCGCACCTGCCGAGCCTCCGAGCACAGCTCACTTCGGCGTCTCTTCGCTGCACCCCACACCGACATCGCCGTTGGAAGTCGCACGCCTCATGCAACGAGTCCGGCGTTGCTCCGCCGTCCACCTCACCCCGCCTTGCTTTGACAACCGCCACCGCCGCTGGTTCGCCGTCCGCCCTACGCTCGTCGTCGCTGCTTCATCTGCAACTCAAAGGGACAATTTGCAAGCCGTGAGTGAACATCATGTATCATGATATTTAACTCATATGTTATTTGGGGTAGTACTTTATATTACTTTATTCTATAATAAAGTTATAATGTATTTAGAGCAGTGTGTCTATTTATATAACTAATTGGTATATCAACTTATATTATGGTAGCTTGTTTGTAAATGAGTCTTAACTGATGAATAACTGATGAAGTGTTACCTATATAAATCAGTACGTATTAATTAACAGTAGAATGTCAAGTGGTGGTTAAACAGTAAGTCTTATATATATGTGGATATATTAGCAATAACTATATGTTACGGTATTATTCGATTTTGTTAGTTTAACCCTTTTAGTCTAATATTCCGGATCCAACTTCGCAGATTATTCCGCACTTCTCATTGCGAACGCGTGTGCACCCAAAACGCTTCAGGCAAGTATAGTATTTTCTATAAATTTTCAATGTGAAAAGTACTTACCCCTTGCAAGTATATTATTCTATAGATCTACAAAGGCACACGTATCTACTACCCACATATATATTATTCTCTACCAGTTTTTTTTAAAGGCACAAGTTTTTATCATCTGCAAGTATTTTTACCGTATACTAAACTTAAGGAGTAACATACGTCATTGGTATTGCCACGTAATAACTTCTTATAAATACGCTGCTTAAGAACATCTGAATTGATTGCAACGGACCTAGCAATATAGTTTAAATGTACATGTTGAATTGCTCTTACTATCAAAGGCTATTTCACAGTGCAATGGAAAGGAGATCTTATGTTGCTATCTTAATAACGTACATGAAATGCTCCCTATATTTGAAAGCGTAAAATTATGAATTCGTGCGCCCAAGAGGTGAAATCGGTAGATCGTGATGTCATGTGAGTTGACAAACTCATACTTATAATATGGATTAGGCCAGCTCGTGTTCCGGCAAACTTTGGGTGGGGTTAGGGTTGAGCGGCCACTGGGCATATGAAGGGTACTCTCCTCAAGAGCACCACCTGCACGCGGTGGGTTAGCGTCAATCACGGTAAGCCCCCGTGAGAGGAACGACCTTCTCATCACGACCTAAATGCGAGAACCCTATGATAGATGTGAGCTATTAACATGAAACTTGAAGTGCTAACGTGATCTCAATAACTTGACATGCTAACGAACCCAAGAAAACTTACTTTACTTCTTGAAAACTCCTTTCCATGTTATTACCATTAAGAATTGTGTACTCCATTAGTTACCCTTATCTTGTTCGTGTACTAATACCATGCTTATTGTTGTACACACCCCACTTCCCATGATTATTGCTGTACACACTACTCATGCTCGTTACTTTGCACACCACACTACTCCTGCTCACTGCGTTGCACACTACACGTCGTTACGCTCACATGTTTCCTTATGTTGCTTCATACCATCTTGTTGGTATCATATTTTGGTAACTATATTATTATCTTGTCGAGGGTTATTTTATTACTAACGTTTTAAATCTTGCCGAGCAACCCTCGCTGACGTATATTTCCTTGTCTGTGAAATATTCGTTAGGTTTTGAGTAGAGTTCACCGAAGAGTTCATTTGGAGATTAAGCAGGAGGACCAAGAGAACCAGGAGCACGAGATCCACTGCTGAAGACGGCAGACACATTACAGCTTGCTAAAATTTTAATAATTGTTGTCGTATTCTTTCAGGTGTAATTTTATTTGGTGTAACTGTTGTAATGGCCATGCGGGGCCTTAATTCTTTGTGTACATGTAATGTGGAAGTTAAAGAAATAATGTCATCGTTTTATTGTTTCGATTGTTCACAAGCAAGAACCTGTCAAGTAGTCATACACAGACGCTTATTGGGTTGGGGCTTCACCGCTCCAGTATTAGCGGGCCCGTTCACGTCCTCGCTCCCAAGTACAATGGGAAGCGGGGCGTGACAGGTTTTAGTGGTGGCCCATGCAGGTCATGCTTCTGCGAAATATTCGGAACAATATTGATGTCATTATTAACTAGACTGTCTGGATAAAACTTGTACGCAAATGTTTACTTTGTTTGTTTGCAGCATGGCAAGAAGACCTAATACTCGAGAAAGTTCCGGAGCTGCTGGAGGAGGACGACATCCGCCAGATGCTTGGAGTCGAGAGAGATGCTGGAGGTTCAGCACCATCTGGTCTAGCAGGGACGTCAGGTATGTCTCTTCCTTCCTTGATACCCTGACCCTTCGTCTATTAGGCTTTTACTTGATCTTACCTAACTTAAGAAATTCCGAGGATGGAATTTCTTTAAGGTGGGTAGGATGTAACGACCTGTTTCTATACGTACGTATTCCGTACGTATTTCCGTTACGATCTTCCATAACTTGTGCGATGTTCATACACGTATCCGTATTTCATAAGTATTTTGTACGTATCTTTTCTATTAGCTAATTTATTTGTTTGATTGTTTTATGGTTATTTCTATAACTCATATTATCTTTAAAACCTTTTTAATTATAAGAGCTTTTAGATTCAAACTTTGAATTAGTTACCATATAAGTTCTAGGAGACTTTTACGACATTTTGAATAACAATTAAATCATTTTCTTAATTATAATATTTCTTGTCCTTTCCTTTTCTTACCTGCAATTAAAATCCCCACTCTTAATTTCAATTATATGATTACGTATGTTTAAATCATTTCACATTCGAATTCAAAATCTCCTTCCCTATTTAGATGGGAGACTTTTTTATGACAATAAAAAACTCTATTTTAAATCACAATTGTTCTTCTTGTTCCTCCCTTTCCTTTAAGTCTTTAAAGCATACCACTTCTAAAATTTCCTTTTCTTCCTAGCATTAATTCCTGTTATTGATTTCAATTATAGCCTTGTTACTTCCAATTTTTCCTTACCTTTAAAACCGTTTAAATTTAAATTATATGTTTACATGTACGATATTTTTGAATTCAAATTTTAATACTTTCCTTGTAAGTCCTACGAAACTTTACCTTACTTTATGGCCAATAAACTCTATAATTTTAATGGTGATTATAGTTGTGTTTCTTGCCATGTTTATCTCATTCCAACCCTTCCATATTTTCCAACCTTAATTCGTTCTTTAATCACAGCCGCAAAGTTCATTTAATTTTATTTTAGTATTTACTGCATGCCATTATTATTACTACTAAGCTAATAGGATTAAGATAGTTATTTTGAGTGAGCTATTATAAATTAGAAATCAATTCACTTAATACAAATTCAAATTTCATTTCATTTTCGACAACTTTTTCAAATAACTTTCTAATAAAACCTATAGCTAAATAGGAAGATTTTCCTCTTACTAAATTCCACTGTTTACTCCCTAATTTATTATTTTAATCAACTTTCCTTAATTTCCTCTCACTAATAATTGTTTTTATTCAAATCCTTCCTTTTTCCCATGCAATTAAATCCCCTCTTCATAACAATTAATGCTTGTTTTTTCCTTGTTCTCTTGAGTTTTAAATCTTTTATTTAAAACAAAACTTTTCCATTTTAACATTTTAAACCCTCCTAAATTAGACTCATTTAATACTAAAATTATTAAATAGGATTTCAAAACGATCCTTCTATAAACCCTTTATTATTATTAAAGGCCTCTTCTTAAAAATCTATTTTAATTTTCATTTCAAATTCAAACTTCTAATTTTTTTTTAAACTTTTGAAATTCAAATGCAACTTCCATTTTAGACCCTTTAAATCTATTAATTCTTCTTTTCAAAACCTTCCTAATAAATCCCATTTAAGCCTAAAATTGAATAGCCCTAATTTCCTTCATTAAACCTATTAAAATCAAATTCTATGAAGAGGATTTCAAATAATTTCCTATTTTAGCTAGCCCATTATTTCTCCCCATAATTATTGTTTTCATTTCAAAACTTTCCTCATTTGCAATAATTAATTCAAATTTCGAATTTATATCTTTTCCTTAAAAACTCATATGAGACTTTTGTCCCCTTTCCATACTTAGATGAGGGACTTTTATTTTCTTTATAATTAACAATTAATCCCTATACTTTATTTCTATTAACACTCCTTTCCTTCCTAATTTAAATCCCTCTCTTAATAGTAATTAAAACTCTTGTCTCTTTCCATGTTATCTTAGGATTTAATTCTCTTAATTACTAATAACCTCAATTCATTTTCACACAGCTGCCATGTTTATTGGGTTTCATTATTTTCTCACACAACACAAAAATAGAAAGAAAAATATTTGATACCCAAGCTCTATTCACGGACTGTGCAAATTCAAACACACACACACCAAAAGATATTATAAGAAGAGAACCTAAAGCTATAAGACCATGCCCACGTGATGTACTCTTCAAACCCCGCTCACCCTACACCCTAAAATAATATAACCCCATTCTTTTATATAAAAACCCTATGTCCTTTTCTCCCAACGCAATAGAGGACAGCCGCCCTATCATCTCTCCCCCTCTCCCTTCATCACCGGCTTCTCCTCCCCGTTCTCCGGCGACCTCGCACCCATTCCTCCTCCCACCTTCGAGCTCGCCACATCTCCCTCCTCCGCCTGCAGACCACCAGCCCGCGGCCTCCTCTTCACGCCGGTGCCTCCAACTACGCCGAGCCCGCCAGCACTTCGCCATGCTGATCAGCTCCAGCCCTCTCTACGGCCAGCCAGCTACGCCCCGACGGTGTTCCCTTTGCCGCCACCGTCCAGAACTGCACTCGCCGGTCCCTCCGACTTCAAACGCAACCGCCAGCACCAAGCACCTCCCTCGTGGCGTCTCCCTTCTCCGCACCCACCGAGCCTCCGAGCACAGCTCACTTCGGCGTCTCTTCGCTGCACCCCACACCGACATCGCCGTTGGAAGTCGCACGCCTCATGCAACGAGTCCGGCGTTGCTCCGCCGTCCACCTCACCCCGCCTTGCTTTGACAACCGCCACCGCCGCTGGTTCGCCGTCCGCCCTACGCTTGTCGTCGCTGCTTCATCTGCAACTCAAAGGGACAATTTGCAAGTCGTGAGTGAACAACATGTATCATGATATTTAACTCATATGTTATTTGGGGTAGACTTTATATTACTTTATTCTATAATAAAGTTATAATGTATTTAGAGCAGTGTGTCTATTTATATAACTAATTGGTATATCAACTTATATTATGGTAGCTTGTTTGTAAATGAGTCTTAACTGATGAATAACTGATGAAGTGTTACCTATATAAATCAGTACGTATTAATTAATAGTAGAATGTCAAGTGGTGGTTAAACAGTAAGTCTTATATATATGTGGATATATTAGCAATAACTATATGTTACGGTATTATACGATTTTGTTAGTTTAACCCTTTTAGTCTAATATTTCGGATCCAACTTCGCAGATTATTCCGCACATCTCATTGCGAACGCGTGTGCACCCAAAACGCTTCAGGCAAGTATAGTATTTTCTATAAATTTTCAATGTGAAAAGTACTTACCCCTTGCAAGTATATTATTCTACAGATCTACAAAGGCGCAAGTATCTACTACCCACAAATATATTATTCTCTACCAGTTTTTTTAAAGGCACAAGTTTTTATCATCTGCAAGTATTTTTACCGTATACTAAACTTATGGAGTAACATACGTCATTGGTACTGCCAAGTAACAACTTCTTATAAATACGCTGCTTAAGAACATCTGAATTGATTGCAACAGACCTAGCAATATAGTTTAAATGTACAGGTTGAATTGCTCTTACTATCAAAGGCTATTTCACAGTGCAATGGAAAGGAGATCTTATGTTGCTATCTTAATAACGTACATGAAATGCTCCCTATATTTGAAAGCGTAAAATTATGAATTCGTGCGCCTAAGAGGCAAAATCGGGAGATCGTGATGTCATGTGAGTTGACAAACTTATACTTATAATATGGATTAGGCCGGCTCGTGTTCCGGCAAACTTTGGGTGGGGTTAGGGTTGAGCGGCCACTGGGCGTATGAAGGGTACTCTCTTCAAGAGCACCACCCGCACGCGGTGGGTTAGCGTCAATCACGGTAAGCCCCCGTGAGAGGAACGACCTTCTCATCATGACCTAAAGACGAGAACCCTATGATAGATGTGAGCTATTAACATGAAACTTGAAGTGCTAACGTGATCTTAGTAACTTGACATATTAATGAACCCAAGAAAACTTACTTTACTTCTTGAAAACACCTTTCCCTGTTATTACCATTAAGAATTGTGTACTCCATTAGTTACCCTTATCTTGTTCGTGTACTAATACCATGCTTATTGTTGTACACACCCCACTTCCCATGATTATTACTGTACACACTACTCATGCTCGTTACTTTGCACACTACACTACTCCTGCTCACTGCGTTGCACACTACACGTCGTTACGCTCACATGTTTCCTTATGTTGCTTCGTACCATCTTGTTGGTATCATATTTTGTAAACTATATTATTATCTTGCCGAGGGTCATTTTATTACTAACGTTTTAAATCTTGCCGAGCGACCCTCGCTGACATATATTTCCTTGTCTGTGAAATATACGTTAGGTTTTGAGTAGAGTTCACCGAAGAGTTCATTTGGAGATTAAGCAGGAGGACCAAGAGAACCAGGAGCACGAGATCCACTGCTGAAGACGGCAGACACATTGCAGTTTGCTAAAATTTTAATAATTGTTGTCGTATTCTTTCAGGTGTAATTTTATTTGGTGTAACTGTTGTAATGGCCATGCGGGGCCTTAATTCTTTGTGTACATGTAATCTGGAAGTTAAAGAAATAATGTCATCGTTTTATTGTTTCGATTGTTCGCAAGCAAGAACCTATCAAGTAGTCATACACAGACGCTTATTGGGTTGGGGCTTCACCGCTCCAGCCCAAGCGGGCCCGTTCACGTCCTCGCTCCCAAGTACAATGGGAAGCGGGGCGTGACACGTACCAAGACTTTATCAATGATTATGTAGCTAAGAAGGACATCATCTTTGAGTACATTGAAACCCAAAAACAAATTGCCGACATCTTCACAAAACCTCTTAAAGAGATTCATTTGTGAGGTTGCGTGGAGAATTAGGAATTATGGGTGAATATGAAATTTAGGAGTTCAACTTACTTGTTATAACTTCTTTTGAACTCATATCATCATGTTGTCTCTCTTCTTTTGATATATCATATATTGGTTTTAAGAAAGGCTATTGAGATTTCTTTGATTACATGAGTTTTCAGATTGTTTTAAGAGATTTATGTTATAAATGATTTATCATTTGATATTGATTTTATGATGAGTGTATGTTAGAGTATAGGTCCTAGGGTGAGTTGTGCATATCCTCTGGATTTTAATCTCACTGTGTATTTTTGGACTAGGACAGATGAATGTCTATCTTTCGACAGTCAACTGCCCTACTTTATCTTCTCTGTCTGCAGATTGTACCTTTCGACCAGGCGACAGATGGCAAATTTACAGTCGACTGTTGGATCAACAGGCGACTGCATTTTAGTCATCAGGCACCTGTCTATTTTGTCAGTAGTCTCTGTTTTATCATCAATTTTATTGATTCTCAGTCAGTCGACTGATGAGTATAATATAGTCGACTGTCACACTGACATGCGATTGTAAGTTACTCAAGAGTCGACTGTCAGTCAACCTAAGCCTATCTCTTATCACTTCGACCAGTCGACTGACTATTGTTATATAGTCGACTGTCTCCTATTGTGGCGGTTCGCTCATTTGATCTGAGCCGTCGATTCTTTGATCCAACGCCCCAGATTCATTTGCCCCTTCGTTATTTCATCGAGAGACTTCATTTCGATCGACTGATTCTCTCTCATCCGATTGAAACCTCTTCGCCTCCTCTGATTTGTTCGCCTAGTTGATCTCTCCGCCATCGTTTTTCAGTCATCTCCTCTCGTCGTCCAGTCGACTGCGTCTACCTTGTGCTTCGTCGACTACTCGTCTGCCTCTCATATTAGGTTGATTCCTCTCATAATTCTTTCGTGTGTTTTCTTTCAAATTCATCGTTTGATTGTGCAATGGCTCCCAAGACCAAGAACAATTGGAAGACTATTACTTCTAAGCGTGCTAGGGCTCCCAAGCCTACAACTGCCAAAAAAGCCAATTCTCCCTCTCGCTCTTCTTCGAGTGGTTATTCTCCTTCTTCTGCGTCTTCTTCATCTGAAGCTGAGTGCCTCTTGAAGCGTCAGCGCAAGCCCGTTGGTGTTCGCATCAATGCGCCTTGCGCTGAGGCTCCTCCTTCACCCTCTGTGTTGGGCTTCGAAGAAGAAACCCCTGTCGTGCCACCTGCTGATCCCCTCATTCCCATTTGTCGAGATGATTTGTGCTTAGCAAAATTTTACTCTCTCCTCGGGATCAAACTTCTTAGAGAGAGATTCATTGTCTTTCCCGCTTTCACCGCAGAGAGATTATCTGAGATCATATCTGCTACTCGCTTGGCTGACCTATTTCGCTTCTCTCAGAGCGAGTCCCCACGTGCTTACCCATTTTTGGTTAAGCTTTTCTATGCTAACCGCATTGGCGTTATTGACACTATCGTCCAGGGGACCCCCATTGGCATTGATCCTACTCTTTTAGGGACCATTCTTAGGATTCCCTCCACTGGATCCCTTCATGCTGATATTTCCATTTCAGATGTTAATGAGCTTGATCAGTCTGTCCTTCGGGACATGTTTCGTGAGATACCCTCTGCTCTTTCTTCTGGTGTTCGATCGTCCATGTTCTCGACGAGGGGTTGGGCTGTTCACCTTGTGGTGAAGTCCAACATCCTTCCGAAGTATGGATCTTCAAATCAGCATTCCCAGGAGATTCTTAGGTGTATGTATGTGATCTTTTTCGGCATGTCAGTAAACTGGGCCGGTGTCCTCCTTGATAGGATGGATAAGGTCGAGTTTACTACTGCTTCGTCTCATATTCCTTATGGTGGTCTTCTCACACTCGTTTTTCGTCATTTTGGGATTGATTTGACTCCATTCGAGCCCTTGCTTTTAGCTCCTCTTCTCGATGCTTCTACAAAGTCGAAGTCCTCTTCAGCTCTGCATTCTGCATCTAAGAAGAGGAAATCCACATCTGCTCTGTCTTCCTCCACGGTTCCTCCTGCTGACCAGCCATCTACATCTGCTCCTCCGTCACATGAAATTCTGTTTGAGATGGTTTCTGGTCTGTATGAGTTGGCATTTTTGTCATTCCAGCATCAGGGTATGCCTTCCCTGAGCACCTCAGGCGATTTGTTCCTCCTCAGCATCGTCAGCCTCCACCTCCTATCATCACTGAGATCATCTTGCACCCTGGCGTAGCTACTATTCAGGGTGCTGATGCTGCTGCTACTCCTCCAGAGGATACCCCCATTGATCCAGAGACAGTTTCCTCTGCTGCTGCACCTCGAGACTCTCACTCCTAGATTTTTTTTAGTTTTTGAGTGTTGTATGTATGATAGATACATTTTGTGTAGTGATGATGTATGGAGTATCATGTATTTTGTTCATTTTGTCGCACATGATGTTTGTCCATATATTTTTGTACTCATGTTGTCGTTTATATATATATATATATATATATATATATATATATATATATATATATATATATATATATATATATATATATATATATATATATATGAAGTTGCAGTTTCTTCGTCTGTTTCACACAATGTATAATTGCTTATCATATCTGTGCGAATATTGAGACATTGTCTCCATATATGATGTATTCTTCATATGATGTGTTTTGAGACGATATGTAATGTTGATATTGGACTCTTATTTCTCTAATCACATAAGTTTATGATTTGGTTTTATTAGTTTTGATTTATATATCTTCAACTCTTGTAATTGTTACTAGTTCTTATTTAGCACGATTGTTGTTATTTTACTCCCACCTTTTGGATAATGCCATGGGGGGAGAGAAATAAACATATAGATTCATAATGAATGTGCTAAGTATATACTAATAACACTTGAATCTAAGATTGATGTTGCCTTAGATTCAGGGGGAGTAAGATACAATGAATAGGGATTTTAAATCCTAGATTTCATGAATTCATTCCACTCATGCATATCTTACTGATTTGCTTCAATTGTTATATTGATGCCCTAATACATATTGACTAACTTGATTGGCATCTATGTAGGGGGAGTAAGTTTTCCTTTAAGCACAATTATTTATCTTTGTGTTTATGTTTGTTTGTCATCATAAAAAAGGGGGAGAATGTTGAGTATTGGACTTCTCCTTACTTGGTGTTAATGATGAGCAAACATAAATACTTGTGACTAATCCCCTATTTTGCAGTTAATCCATTGCCTAAGCTTATTATAAAGATCTACTTGCAATGGATGACACTCAAAGATCATTGAAAGCAAATGAAATGGATTGGATGATCGTAGATGGTGATTGAAGCTCCTAGAAAACTTCAAGCTCATGCGTTGGATAGAAGAGAGATTTCGTCAAATGAACTTTCTTGTTCTCTTCTAGTATGTTGCTTAGAAGTAGAACTTTGTTGGAGCACACACACATCTTCATTTCAGTCTTAGGATATCATTAGATTAACCTTCCTTAGACTCCAATTCATTTCTATTTAGATTGTGCATGTCTTATTTATACCAGTCAACTGCTGAACAATATACAGTCGACTGTCTCAAAAACATTCGACTGTGTTTTGTTCTACAATCGCCTGTTATGCACAAACTGTTTCAGTCTATTTTGGGCTTCTTAGCTTTAACTCTCACAGGCGACTTATGAATGATTCACATGCGCCTGTCCAAGTGACAGTCGACTGTTTTTTGTTAATCAGCCGCCTGTCTGTCTTTAGCCCAAATTCTATTTCTCTATTTATTCTGGCCAGTCGACTTATGTTGGATTTACAGTCGACTGTCCATTGGAACAGTCGACTGTCAATGCTTCAACAGTCGTCTGTCTGGGAGCCTATTTGATGTCTCAACTCTCTGGAAAATCTCAGGGTTTTGACAGTCGTCTGTAGAAGGAATTACAGTCGCCTGTTCAGATTAATAGTCGACTGTCTTCTCTTCATCAGTCGTCAGTCTTGTTCTCCCAGACAATTTTCAAATTCATCAACTTACCCAACTTACAGCCAGTCGCATGTAGTAGGATTTACAGTTGCCTGTTGGTTCAACAGTCGACTGTCTATGCCTCATCAGTCGACTGTCCACGTGGTAAGTTACCGTTATGAATTCTCACCTACCCTCTCTGACTGTGCAGCAGTCGACTGTGAATTCTTCAACAGTCGACAGTCACAGACACAGATTCTATCCGTTGAGTTTTTCCTCACGGATTTCATAGGGGTTTTTGCTGATTTCGTTGAAGGGTTTGAGAAACATATATAAGAAGCCTCTACTGTTCCATTGAGAGGCTAATAATCTACTAACTCTCTTTCTAAAACCTTCAAGCTTTTATTCTCTAAAGATCAAAGCTCTAAAGCCCTAGATTTCCAATCTTTAATCTCTTGCTCTCCAACCCAGAACCAAAGAGAAATCTTCTAGGCATTTGGTGCAGTCAAGAGAAAGGGCTTTCCTTTCTTCCACGAGAGTCTTTCAACACACAACACACTTCTTCTTCAAGTTCTACTTCAAGGCATATGTGATTGTAAGTGTTGCTTAATTTCATATTTCATAACTTTCGTTATTTGAATTTACTCTCGGGTTGTGAGAGTGGTTTGCTTGCTCCCAAGTTATGGGAATCAAGGTCAATCGATTGTATTTCGATTTCACTTGCAGGGTTGCTACAAGTAGGTTTTAAGGAAACCTCAAGTTAGGGTTCTAACTTGAGTATCCGGTTGTTAACCGGGTGGAAAGGACGTAGGATTACCGGAAACAAGTCGAGAAGTGATTTGGGTAATCCGAACCCTTGAAACATCCTTGCGTTTGCATTTGTTTCAATTTGTGTTTATTTTCTATTCTGCACTATTTGTTGGTTAGGAATTTAAATTGGTGTAACTATCATTTTAAATTGCATAAACACTATTCAACCCCCTTCTAATGTTTTTCCCGTAGCCACAGTCCTTACAAAGTTTGGAGGAAGGGGGAGGCCCCTATTTATATAGGCAGCTGACTCTCCCCTTTTCTCCACAACTGATGTGGGACTAAAGTTTGGAGTTAATAAATTCAATTTAGTTTGCCTTTCACAAATGCCTAAGTTCCGTGAATTTTAACTCCCTCACCGTTGAGCGTCATGATTGATACAACCTATCAATTCGAATGGCGTTCAACGGTGAACGCATAGGAAAAAACAGCGAGTCAATTGGAGTCCGTTTGACCCTCCAATTGATCGCCTAAAGTTCAGCCCAAAGCTAGTTTTCTAAAAAAACTGAGCCATCAAAAACTGCACGGCCCCCTAGGTTTCTGCACCCAATGTGGGGCCCTGCATGTGGGCCCCACTGCCTAAAATCGAGCTGACTGGGCACCTAGCCAGACCTGGGCACATGTGCCTAGGCCTGGAGCCTGGCACAGGCGCCCAGGCGCCAGGCGGGCACTTGGGCCGGGCGCCCAGGGCGCCCAGCCCAGGGCGCCTAGGTAGGTGCCCAGGCGACTGGGCCTAGGCACGGGCCCAGGCCCAGGGTGCCTGGAGCCCTGGGCGCCTAGGCCCAGGGCAGGCTCTTAGCTGGCCAGGCGCCCAGGTCAGACCCGGATGGTCTGGTCTGGTTCAGTCTGGTCTGGTCTAAACTGACTTGACCCATTGAGCTGTTTTGAGTGTAATTTGGGCATTTGGCATCCGATTTGGACGCCGTTCAAACCTGGAGTAGACCGAGACATTCCCGTCTTACCCGTGAACTTTTCCTTGCATTTATTTCATTAAATATTGTCGTAAACTATTTACGACACATTTAATCCGGTTTGCATCAAATGCAAAATAGTCCCTATCTAAGCTTAAATTATCATTTGCATCGAAGACAAATGATCTGAGGGCACATCCCTCTACAGTAACTTTATCGGACATTGTGCCCCTGAATGCTTCTAGAATGGCTTTCTTCATAATCATCATGTTGGAGGATATGTGCCCTCAAGGCAATTTATCGAGATAACATCTTGTTCGGTTTTAAATGGTACGACTTATCCTAGTATGAATAAAATGTTTTTTAAGTGCTTGGATAGTTTCCTTAGACTTAAAAGTAAGGTCATACACGTATATAAATGAAGATCTCGATTATGGAAAGTGAATGACCGATATGAACTTAAGTCTTAAAACGTTCATGGTCATAAGTGTGTCGAGAAAAGGATATCAGTACATCGGACAGACCATTGTGTCTTTGTCTTAACCTGAATGGTGATGATGATATCATAATCATTCGACCTGGCAAAGTCGGAGACAAAACATATGTGCTCATAGGAGAATGAGTCCGCTGAATGACCGAATAAAGAGTTATCAAATGGTTGACATTTACTAAACTGTTATTGATAACTCTCTAGTGATGATAAGCAAGTTGGTCTGTAAGGATTGAGGTCATTGTACGAACCTGTGCGTTAATGGTGTCACTTAGATCTATGATCAAGCCTTAAGTCTTCACTCGTTCAAAGGTCTTAGGTTGGGTGACACTTGAAGCGTACGAGGAAAGTAGTGATCAAGAAAGGATTCGTCTCTTCCGTTCATGGAAAGTTAATATCACAGGCTCAGTACGGTTCTTGGTGCTATACCTCAGCCAGGGTATGATGTAGAAAGTACAACATGTATATACCAAAGACTGTAGCATATTGACCAGTGCTTGCTAGTGTGGTTGACAGTTTACCATACCTTAGGCTATGCAATGACATAGTTTTGACGAAGGAACTAAAATTGCGGTATTCATCACGGTCACAGTCAGGGTGATCCCGAGGATACTTTTATCAATGTGTCAATAACGTAATTATGATGCCGAAACAGGGACCACACCTGATGCTCATGGTCGGTGTCGTCTAGGGGTTTCTAGCCCCAACCTGTAGTAGGGTCAGGTTGTAGGCTCTCACACCAAGTATGGTTTACGTCTTAGTAATAGGAAGAATGTAGGAGGAGTGGATTCGGGTGCATGGGAATAATTTAGTCACAAAGGTTGTGACATTAAGTCTTTATTAAATGAGATTTAATGGTTTCGCAAAATGTTTGCGATATAAGCATTAGAAAAATGTTGTTGGATTATTGCATATGACGCACAAGGTTTAAAATTTATAGGAATATTTTAAATAATAAAAGCATAGAAAAGGTTACAAAGGTTTTTGGGATATCCCATTCGAAACCTGTTTTCAAACAGATCTGAAATGGGCACAAACGGAGCTCAAATGCTCAAGATATAGCTCAAAAGGACAGAACTGGGCTTTTGCTCAGTTCTGGCCTAGCCCGACCCAGCTAGGCTGGTCTAGCCTGACCAGCTTGGGCGGGCAGGTCAAGCCCGCCTGCAGACAGGCGGGTCAAGCCCGCCCGTCTGCTGGCAGGTGGGGCTGGGCCCGTAAGAGCGGGTCTGGCCCGCTCATGCAGGAGCCCGCCCGCAGAGCGCGCCAGGCCCACTCCAGCGGGCGCCCCGTCGGCCCACCCAAGCGGCAGGTCAGGGTGCACCAGAGCGGGCACCAAACCCGCCCCAGGCGGGCGGGCTGCCCTGTTGGGTGCGCCTAGACTCGCGGGTGGGACTCGTGGGTGGACCCAGTCTGCACAAACCCTAATTCCCAAATGACGGCTGTGTTTTCAGCGTTTTTGCCCGACTTTGAGCTATCGTTTGAGTGGTCAATCGAAGTCAGATTGGAGCGCCATTTGTTTATATGCATTCACCATTCATAGCTCTTCGATTTGATATGTTGTATCACTTGCGAAGCTCAACGGCAAGGGAGAGAAAGTTAGTTGAAGTTTAGCCTGAGTGTAAGGCAAAACTAATTTACTTTTCTCCCCTTATTTTAATTAGTCACACATTGCTTGTGAGACGAGCAAGGTGTCCGCATCCTATATAAATAGGGGCTGACCCCCTTGGAAAATCTGTCCCAAGTCTCCGATTTGAGTAGCTCCAAAAAGTTTTGAGCACGCTCGAGCCAAGACTAAAATTATTCTCTCCTCCTTTATCTTTCGTTCCTCCATTCGCTTCCTAGCAAGATGAGGAGGAGGTTTGGAATAGATCCATAGTCTTTGACATTGATCATACTCAAGTGAGACTTTCTTTGGCAAGTGATTGGCTAGGAGGCATGGTGTTGGCTCGCCTCGGGAGGTCCAGTCTTGGAGGTGCAGAGTAGGCTCGCTGCAGGGGAGTAAAGAAGGTTGCTGAAAACGACGCTTTGCGTTCTACAGAAGCGAAGTTCCGGGTATGTTTTCTGGTTTTCCTTTTGCTTTCATATATTATTGCAGTAGCTTAGATCTTTCTTTGGGGTTGGTTAGACCCAACCCAAGATAGTAGATTTCCTGGCTAGGGTTAACAATATCCTTAGGGCTCATTAAATAGTTTAATGATTTCTTCCGATGTCTATTTTTCCTGCATCTATCGTCCGTCAGACATAGGACGGGCATATATTTATGCCCTAAGGTTCCCTCGAAACCCTTCATTGGTATCAGAGCATATGTCTACTTTGATCTAATTTATGCATAGGATATGTATGCTTAAAACGTTTGTTTGAAACATGTTGATAATAAGTTTTTTATAATTATGAGATAATTGTTAATCATGTTGCAACTTAATTTTATAAGATAAAATTTTAGATGCCTATTTAATGCTTAGAATTTATGTGATAAATTTTTGAGATGTATGCTAAACTTTATGAGATAAACTTTAGTTAATGTTCATAGTTCTGGTATAATTATTTAAAATGGGTGTAACTTAATTTTATACGATATTTTAAGTTGCTAGTAATCATGCTAATTTTTTATGTGATAAAATTTTAATGAATCTTAATGGTTAATCTGTTTCTTGCATATTATGTGATAATTCAAGAAAAACTCTTAGGATAGCCACTAAAAACTTTCTGAAACTTATGAGATAAATTTTAGATGGACATGCTATGATTTAAAAGGTTATTGCAACAAATTAAATACATAATACCTGATTAGGGTAGCCCTTTCAACAATTATTATTTTAATCGTTCCAATAATAATTTTGTACAAAGTCTATTGTTTAATTTGTAACTTAAATTTTAAATACCTAATACATGATTAGGACAGCATGTTGAAACCGATAATCCTTATAGTTGATAAGGACTCTAATAAAAGTTATTAACCAATCCTAATAATTTCGAATTTTAGGATTCAACTAGTTGATATGATTAAATAGTTTTAATGAAGCCATTTTTAATCAATGTTGACACATATAAATAATTCAAATCCTTAAAGGATTTCGATCCGGTCCAGTGTTTTTTACTAATGTTGTGGGTCACCCTAGCTCTACTGGGGATAGTGACATTAGCCTAGCAAATCCCTAGCCGTGTTCCGCTAAACCAAGGATGCGAATTGTTATTTTGTGAAACCATCAATTATATCTAGTCTAATACGTTTAAAATCTTCTTCAAGATTAATCGTAGCCCTCCTTGTTTTTGGATTATGAGACTAAAAGACGCCTGACAAGGTTGTTGAGTCTCCTCAAGCTGTGACATGGTCTCTTTTAGAAATTGACCCCATCATACATAAGATGTAGTCTAGTCTTAACCAAAGCCGTCGCGTCGGGGCTCCTTGAGTTTCAGTTTAAGTTGAGATTAGAAAAGAAAACAAGGGTTCGACTAGACTGGTCATTCCGATTTGTTGAGTCTCCTCAAGCTTATAAGCGACTAGGGGCAATAACCTATAGGGAGTCACATATGATGTGATCGATGAAGAGTTCTTCTACCAATTACATAGCCGATCAATTTGTTGAGTCTCCTCAAGATTGTAAACCTCAGGGTGGTTGAATCACCCTCTCACCAATTTTAATATTTAATGAATTTGTTCATTATTATGGCTTATATAAATCTTTAAATTAGTGAGAGAACATAGTTTAATAAAAACCTTTTAAACTATTTAGAACATATGCTAAATCAAAATTCTATCAGCATGGAGTCAGGACTTAAGTTTATCAACGAGAAGAACGTGTTGAATGGAACCAATTACAAGTACTGGTTGAGGAACATTAAATTGGTTTGCTCGTTAGCTGGAATCGCTTATGTTCTGACGAAAACCACTCCTAACAAACCTGATGACCAAGCCATCGAAGAACAGATTGAGTCCTACAAGACATTGCAAAAGGATGCAGAGAAGGCAATGTGCCTTACGCTGGCCTCGATGAACAATGGTCTGCAGAGAAATCATGAACATATGGATGTTCAGAGCATGCTTCTCAATACAGAGCAATTGTATTGTAAGCAGTCTTGGGCTGCTAAATTCGAGGCCACTTGCCACCTTTGGGAACCAAGATGACGAACGGCCCCGTTTAGGACCACATAATCAAAATGATCTGTTACGTAGATGACGCAGCTGAGTTTGGATTTTTCCTTGATCATGAGATGAGCACTGACATTATCTTAAAATCTTTGACCCCTACTTTTGGCCCGTTTATTACAAACTTCATAATGAACAACACTGAGGTGTAACTCCCTACCCTCCTGAACATGCTTTGGCAGTTCGAGGAGAGAATCCAGAAAGAACCACCAGTGTTGGTTGTTGGCTCTGCTTCTTCTCATCAGCCCAAAGGCAAGTGTAAGAAGAGGTAGATTCCTCAACCTGCAAAGGACAAGAAAGGGAATAAGAAGAAAGAGGCATCATCGAAGTCTGAGTATTTCCATTGCCATCAGTCTGGACACTGAAAGAGGAACTACAAGGCTTATCTTACAGAGAAAAAAGGGCATGGTGATGCCTCAACTTTAGGAACGAATCTTGTTACAGAGTATATGAATGTTTCATAATGCTTAATACATGGTATGCGATACCAGTAAGTTTACTAAACATCTGTATATTGTCTACAGGTGCTGAAAAGCTGTTGAGGGTGAAGTTCCTGGAGCGGTCGAAAATTAGAGTAATCGTTGCTGCTGGGGCCGTCTAGGAATTTGAAGATATCAAGGATGTTGTCTTAATTTTATTTTGAATAAATGAGGTGTTGTGAACTTGAACAATGATTGAAATGGATCCATTTTGGGATGAAAATGTTGTGAACAATTTTCTTATTAATAAAGTCATTGTTTTTTATGTTGGATAATCTTTACACACACACACACACACATACATACATACACATATATATGTATAAGAGTTTTTCGTTTCTCTCTCATTGAGTTTTAGAGAGAGAAGCTCCGGAGCTTTTTAGGTGTGGGGTTCGCCGCCGGCCGCTCCTGCAGCTGGCTTTGGCTGTTCTCCAGGATTTTGTCGACCTATCCTCGCGTTGATGCTTGATCGGTGCAAGATTCGTTTTGATTTGGCATCGATCCGAAGATTTCGAGAAGCATCAACGAGACGAGTCGATCCTTCTTGATTCGATTTGCGTTCGAGGATCTGGAGAGGATTCGACAGGATTTGGAAGCTGAGTTTGAACCTTGCTGCTATCCATCGGATCGGATCGGGATCTCGTCGAAGATCCTGATCCGGCTGTGAGTTCTTTATTAATTCTTCGGCTCAGTTACGATTCGTCTCGATTTAGCTGCTATTCCTGTTCTCTTGATAGATCTAACCTAGATCTATTTTTTCGGTTGCTAATCTGGAACGGCGTCAGCGGAAGAGTATTTGCTTCGAATCGATTCGAGTCGATCCAGATTCGAATCATCTTATGTTTGAAGGCCTCGAGAGGAGACGATCGGAGTCGGTTGCTGCGCTACCGTTATCGTGTGATCGGATCGGGATCTTGTTGGGGATACTGTTTCGACGGCGATGGAAGAGCTCCTGCTTCGATCCGTTTGGAATCCCTTCAGTTGGGGAACTTATTCCAGTAGACGGTGAACTTAATCGAATGGATCGAGAACTCAGACGAGTTCTCGATCCGGCGGTGAGTGCTCTGTCATTCTTTGATTCTTCTACTTTCTGGTACAAAGCTTTGATCCCCGTCTTGTTTTGCTTATTGGTATGGCCGATCCTAATGCTTGTTCTGATGGAACGTCGTCTTCTGACCTTACTGGGGATTGGTGCACTGTTAACAAGATAAAGCCTCACAATGCTGTTAACAAGGGGAAAGGAACTAGAACGGAATATAGGCCCCGTGCTCAGGGTGCTCAGGTGAATGAAGGCGGATCGCTTAAGGTGGGAGCTGGCGTCTCAGGGGGCAGGAAAACGCTCGAGAGGAGAATGCTGAGGCCCTCCTTTGAGATTAAGATCAATCCCCTATGACAAAGCACTCTTGGCTGGATGTTTGCACTAACAAGAGGAAGATTGCCGAATCCTTGGAAATGAGTTACATCCCTCCAGTTATTGATGAAACATGGGCTTCCATCGCTGTGCTAATAAAAGAGGCTATTGATGAAGCTGCTAGTTCTTGGGAGAACACTCTGGTCGCTTATGTTTTAGGGGATGTCACGTTCTATAGTCAGATGAAGGTGTGGGCCATCAGATCTTGGAAGAAGAAAGGAATGTCGATCTTCTCAAGAGAAACCGACTTCTTCTTCTTCCGATTCAAGGATAAGGCTGACAACGATGGAGTATTATATGGGGGGCCGTGGATGATTGATGGTAGACTCGTCGTGATCCAGCGATGGGCTTCGGATTTGGTTTTTGATAGGGACATGTTATCCTCTGCCCCTATATGGGTTCAGCTTCCTAACCTTCCTCTGAAATTTTGGTCGTTAAATATTTTGAATACTATAACTGTAATGCCCTACGAAGCTACTGCACAAGTACTAGAGGGGGGGTGAATAGTACTTTAAAATAATTAAGAAGATAATTCCTAATTATCTTGCAAACTCAACCAACAATGCGAAAATGTAAATATTGACAACAAAGAAATGCAATCGCAAACAAACGAATTAACGGGTTCGGATCCACCCAAGTCTCCCAGACTTGTTCCCGGTGATCCTACGTCCCAAACACCCGGATCCCCTCCGGATACTTGAGTTAGAATCCTCTAACTCAAATTTGCACTATGAAATACTTGTAGAAAACCTCTACAAGATCAAATCATACACAAATGAAAATGTGACTCCCACAAACCGAGATCACAACCAATCTCTCACAACCGAGAGAAAAACACTTGCAATAACAAATATAATGAAATATGAAATGCTTACCAACAAAATCCTATGCCTTGAGTAAACTTACGATTTAGGGCAAAGAGGATTTTGGGGAAGATGAAGGCACCAAACCCTAGCTCCAAGATGTAGATCAGCAATGGAAGCCTAGGAGGATGTTGGTGACCTTGGATCAAGCTCTTGGCTTGGAAGGCTCACAATCAATGAATCTCTCTTTTGGAATAAGAGTGAGGGAGAGATTCAAGTGAGAAATGAATGAGCTTTGAATGAGGATTAAATGCTTCTCTTTGATTCTCTAAAGATCAATTAATATCAGCCTTGAATGCTATGAAAGCAGCACTCCAAGTATATATAGGATAGAGAAAAGAGAGAGCAAAATTCGTGGCATTTAATGCTCCAACGCTCTATTCTGAAGCAGACTAGTCGGTCAAAGAAGGATCACTGATCTACTAGTTCATCAACTAGTCGGTCGGTGATTCAACATGAACCGACTAACTGAAGAACAACTATAAAGTAATGTTCAGAAGATAGAGAACTAGTCGGTCCAAGAAGACTTGCCAACCGACTAGTTTCATAACTAGTCGATCGGTGAGTGTTCTTTGACCGACTAAGAGTCAAAATAGTATAGGCTGAAATCAAGTTAAACTAGTCGGTCTGAGAACAAATTCCAACCGACTAGTTTCTCAACTAGTCGGTCGACAATCGTTCTTAGACCGACTAATGATAAACAGTAGCTCAGGCTGAAAAAACTGAACATAGAACTAGTCGGTCTAAGAAGGATTCCAAACCGACTAGTTTCACAACTAGTCCGTCGGTGAACCTTCTTGGACCGACTAACTGTAAACAGTGAATGAGCTGAAATTAGTCAAGGCATTCTAGTTGGTTCAAGAAGCATTGTCGACCGACTAGATTGCCATCTAGTCGGTTGGTTCTTCTTCTTGAACCAACTAACATGCACAAAAGCCGTGAAATGAAGCGCGAAGCTTCGGGAAAGTTTGTATGGGCTTTTAATAAGATCCTAGCTCTAAGATATGATCGTTATGAAGATTAAAACGTAAGACCTACTCAAGGCTTAACATTCTAAGAAACGAAGCTAGAAGACTATAAATAAAACTTGACGAACCATCTTCAATCGCTTCGATCCGAATCTATTGACTTCAATAATGGTGCTTAAGCTTCAACGAAGCTTCAAGCATACGATCACGTTCTTTGAGAAGTCTCAAGACGTCGCTTTTGATGTTCAAAGAAGTTTGGCGACGATCTCCATAACTGCGCTCACAAAGAGTTAGTTCATGATATTTATGTTTGTTCATCATCCAAAACCAAATCCGGGGAATCAATACTCAACATTCTCCCCCTTTTTGGTGATGACAACCCAACATAAATAATAATAAAAAATAATGATTCAAATGAAATTTACTTACTCCCCTTGCATTGATGACATGTTATTCCAAAATAAATATTAATCATAAGCATCAAGCAAACGAGTAAAGTATAAAATGTGAATCAATTATTGAAATATCGGATTTGAAATCCATTTTTATATCTTAACTCCCCCTGAATCTAACATATCAAATTAGATTCACGGTAAATTGCTTTGAATTATCATGTAGCACATCGTCATTATTAATTCTCTCCCCCTTTGGCATTAGCAAAAAGAGCGGGAGGATAACACCGACAACAACAATGGCTTCAAATAAAAGCACGGGAGTCGTAGAATACGACCACGGTCCAAACGACACCAAAGGAAAATATGAAGTAAATCAAAGCGTGCCAACGAGACCATAGTCGATAAACGAAAAATAAAATCATCACAACTCAAATTAATTTCACGTATTGAGTTATGGAATATACTCTCCAATATCAATATTCTTGATGAATTTAGTGCATGGAAAACAATTCTATGTTTTCATAGAATTAATTTCTATTAAATCAAATTTAATCGTCGAGCGACGAAGTCAATATTAGAGACAGACAAAATATATAAAATATGCACACGGAAGTAAATGTCAACACGATGTGTGTGTGTGTGTGTATATATATATATATATATATATATATATATATATATATCAAAATGGATACATCTGACAACATACATAATAGCGATCCTCAGATCGGGGCACATCACACAACATATATCGCACATACATCAAAATGAACATACATCAAGAAGTGTATCATCAGAACATCAAAGAAATACATCAAAAGTCATAACCACCCAAACTATCCTACCCCACTGTCTCACTACAAAGTATATCATCCAATGTGCATAGGGAGGGTCCTCCAAGCAAGCTCAGGAGGTGGTGTCATGCCCCGCTTCCCAAAAATATGGAGGCGAAGCGTGAGAAGGTCCGCTCAGACTTGAAGCTACAAAGCTGCAAGTCCGATAAGCGTCAATCAACTTTAAATAGCAGGTTCTTGCAACGCGAAACAAAATAAGATAATAATAAGGAAATGAGACAAAAGAGAAATCTCAGAATATCCATATTAATAAACTCCAACATCACATAAAAGCCACCAGGCTAAAAGAAAAGAGTCTAAAAAGAGGCCCCAGCATGGCCAACAAAAGTACAAAGTACAAAAACAAGGTAATGGTGATACGCACCGACAACTAACAGCAACCTAAAGCAAAAGCAACTCAAATCAGTCTCTAAGACTGGTCTCCGGTGTCCACTAACTCCTCGTCAAACGTAGGCTTTGGCTCAGCGTCGACAAACACCTCGTCCTCAGCTACGGTCTCTGGCTCAGGGTCTAACATGTGACACCCAAAAGAGCAAGGGGCACATGTCCGCAAGTCTACAAGAGACTTGTGCAAGGAAACTGAAAGTGAAAGTAAGCAACCTAGCAGTTCTAGCATGATGCAATGACATGGCAGTTAAAGTATGAGTGCAACAAGTAAAGTAAAGTAAAGTAAGGTACGAGCATGGCATGGCATGGATGTCAAGTTTTGCAAGAAACATTCATAAGGACAAGTACAAGTATAGTAAGCACGTCGTGCACAAAGATTACGCCTTTTGGCTAGAGTGGCTGCGCGGGCCAACTCCTAAGCTCAAGTGATCGCTTATCCCTACCCCTCCACGTGTATCGGGCTTTGGTTTTCAACCAACACATGTGGCCCGCTTCTGGATCACGAGCCAGGAAGTGTTTTTAACAAGTATGGCGTAGGGTTATGCCCGCATAGCAGGTGCCTAGCCGGAAACAAGGATTGTACAAGTATTTTGTAGCGTGTGCTATGATGCAACAGGCAAATCAGATGACATGTAAAAATGCAAATGCATGGCAGATATTTAAATAAAAATGCGTACCGTTAGAGAAATTAAACGTGACAGGCAAATGCATGACATGACATGACATGACAAAAGGCAGTTCTAGCTTCGTTGTCAAGCTAGAACTTGAAATTGCGCCTGGACAGCTATCATTTCACGGTCTAGTCTCTTTTACGCTAAAAGCAAGGAAATGGCCTAAAGCATGGCTTAAAACAAGGTTGGCAAGTTTCACTTGCCTGGTACTGAGGTTGTTGATCGACGAGAGTTGTCTAAAAATCGCTATTCTACTGGGATGGGTCACTGTTATGGCAAAACAGAAAATCAGAATTGGATGATCTAATCCGGATTTGTAGTGGAATCCTACAACGTCTAGTAATCCATTTTTATTAGGTTTTCTAAATTTATAGTGTGGGTTATGGAAAGATTAAGGGTAGATCACTAACCGTATATGAAGCGGAAGAAACGACGATCAAAGACGCCTACGAATCTGCAGGTAGGAGAGGATCTCGACGTATCCAGATTGCCGTCGCCAAATCTGATCTAGCACGGCAATGGAAGAAGCGATCCCGGGAAAACTACGGCTGAAGAGATCTGCTGGCGGCTGAGATATAACGATCTGGAGATGGGAGAATGAAGGGGAAAAACTGAAACAAAAGGAGAATTGGGGGGTTTTAGAGTCGGCAGGCGGCCTGCAGGGTGGTTGCCGGCGCAATGGGGGTGAGAGAGAGCACGGGAGGAGGTGGAAAGGCAAGAGGAAGATGGGGGATGATTGGGGAAGAAGGTCGGCTAGGAAAATGAGAGAAGAAGTGAAGAATATATAGTGTTTAAATAGAAAGAACAAGCGGTGGCTGCAACTTAACCTAGGTTTTCTGGGTAGATTAGTCGGTCAGTGAAGAGTGGTCGACCGATTAGTTTGGGAACTAGTCGGTCGGTCGTCCAACTATGACTGACTAAAAGGCAAACTGAGAACAGGGTCAATACAGGGTAGACAGATTTAGTCGGTCTGTGAAGGCTCGTCAACCGACTAGTTTGGGAATTAGTCGATCTGTGAATGTTCATAGACCGACTAAGGGTTGAATATAATAAACAATAAGTACTGAGAGCTAGTCAGTCTGAGAAGAAACTCTAACCGACTAGTTTCTCAACTAGTCGGTCGATAGTCGTTCTTTGACCGACTAACTTTAAACAGTAACTCGACTGACAGAAAGAACTCTGAATTAGTCGGTCTGAGAACAAGTTCTAACCGACTAGTTTCACAACTAGTCAGTCGATGGATGTGCTTAGACCGACTAAGTGGAAACAGTAACTCAGATGAAATAATCAAGATGAACTAGTCGGTTTTTGAAGAGTTACCGACCGACTAGATTGCAATCTAGTCGGTTGGTTCTCCTTCTTGAACCAACTAAGAGTCATGAAAAGTCTCGAATTGAAGCGCGAAGCTTCGGGAAAGATTCATATGGCTTCTAAGATCAACCTAGCTCTAAGATATGGACGCTATGAAGCTCATCGTAAAAATACTTACTCCAAGCCCATCATGATATGCAACGGAAGGTAGAAGATCAGAAAGAACTGAAGGAAAATGTCCAACAGGGGAAAAAACACACAAGGAAGAGAACAACCATAATATATATAAATTAGATAATACATAGACAAAAACCAGTCGTTACATCCTACCCACCTTAAAAATAAAGTCCGTCCTCAGACTTTCCAACATACCTAGTCGCTCCAGTAACTACCCCAATCATAGCACGTTATAATTTAAACCATGTATAGTCATCACAAGTGCTTATATATGCACTAGGTCGTCAAATTTTAACACTACCAACATGTACTTATTCACGAACATTATACTCTTATACCTATCATAGCCAGTCAAATTTATACACGTATTTCAATCATTCATATAGTCACGCACATCCCTATATAACTATTAAACACTATCATATAACCAAGTTACACATACTTACAAAAATAGTCTCATACCAGCAAATACAAACGGAGTACTTCACGTATGGATAACTACCTACGCACCAACCAAACGTGAATATTCCATTCCCTAATATCTCTTAGTATACAACCAACACCCAACAATCACCACGTGTAATCACACCATACCAATATTAAAACGAGTTACTATATCTAATATACATTCACCATCACTATATTCATGGTACTACACGCAAATCAAAGACATATGTAACAATACACTTAGGGTACACCCACTCAAGCTTGAGTGAGACCCAAAACACGTATCAGAATAATCTATGTACGTAACACGGTATCTATACTTATACCAATACCACACTCTAATATATATACATCTACCAACATAACCACATACATACTATAATATCAATCACTATATTTAGTCAGGTAACACTCACATAGTTCAATCACTCTATATACCATAATAATAATACAGACATCAGCACACGTATAATTATAATACCTTCCCTAATATATGCATTCACCGTATAGTCACACACATGTAGAACATATATTCACACCATATCCTACTACCATATGTATATCACCTATATACTCATGCAACAAATACATAACTACTTACGTCTAAGCACAATACGTATCTACGTACGAGCACATACTCACACGTACTAACACATAGGTCATATAATAGGCCTACCCACTTAACTATACGTACACCTATTATTATCACACCTAACATACACATAACTTTACCAACATATTATTTCAACCATTATAAGTATTTCCAACTACATACACCTCATTAGATATTCCAACACTGTTCCTTATATACACAGACGCCCCTAGAGTGGTATAGCTATCCTCACACATATCTATAAATACCAACACACAAACAACTTCATAACGTCATGAATAACTCTGAGTATGTATATATCACACAATAGGCTACCATTAATATACTATATGGGAGTACACTCATTCAAGCCCACATACTCAACTTAGGTACATGCACCACGACAACATCACAAAGGTCCAATGGCCTACTAGCAATTTAGAGTTGACACAGTTATTGATGAGCACTAAAGCCTAAGCAATAGAGGGAGATCGAGGTCGAAAGCGTGACGAGGGAAGGATTGATAAGCACGAGTTCAGATAGGACGAATACAAGGAGACAACTTGGTAAGGTGAAACAGTGCCTCATTAGTGAATATTTAGGTAGAGGAAAGGGAGATGTAGTGATACTTATATAGGATTGAGAAGGAAATAGTATAAATAACATAAGCTAAAATACGTGAAATTTGAAAACTGTTGTACTTCAAAAGTTGGAATCCTCGTCTGTATAAAATATTTGGAGATCGATAAAACAAGTTGTTCGAAATAAGTTTGAGTTGAATATTCATAAATAGAGAAAACGGTTTATTGGCTTATATAAAATTATCAGGAGGAAAGTGAATCATTCACATGAACATGAAGGACGTAGCTTAGAAAATGCTATGCAGCAGTAATTTAATATAATGTTGGCAAAAGTTTTGAAATTCAAAGAATGAAATTAAAGTGACTGAAGAATTTAAGCTCGTGTTAAATGCTTTCAAGTCTTTAAGCTAGGGAAAAATTTAAAATAATCAATATTGAAACTACTTCCAGCAGAACCAGAATTTGCCAAAAAGAAACTGATTTACACATGGTTCTTAACATACGAGCACAACGAGCATGGTACGGATATAAAAATAATTGAAATTCTATTTATTTTAGAATTTATTCTAAAAGTATGTATGGTGAACGGAAAGATAATAATAACTTAGTAGTAGAATTATCAAAATTGGTAATAAAGCTTTAAAACCAAATTATGGAGGGTCTAGATCAGGAAGTGGTTACGAAATAGTAATTTTCCAAAAATCTGTAATAGGGAAAAACGTTGAACATAACTATGATTTGTTGAAAGCTGAAGTCCCATGTGACTTGAAAAGTATTTTAAAAGTAAGCGCGTCGTGTCATTCGAATGTCATAAATAAGAAAAGAAAATTAGAAGTCGAATTGGGCAAAATAAAAGTACGGTTCAGAATAAAATTAGTATATGAAGGGACAAGGTATTTACATAGGTAGGAAAATTATAGGCTGGAAAAATGTCATAAGCTAGTATTCAAAAATTTCGACAAACGTTTATAAAAAATTTTTTTAAGTCAACGAGGGAGTAGGAAGTCTAAGTATATATATATATATATATATATATATATATATATATATATATATATAAATTTTGAACAAATTCAAACTTAGGGAAAGAGGAAGTTGAAAAATACTTTCAGAAGATTCAAGATTTGTAACGGAGAGATTCGAAAATTGACGACGATCGTCATGAGGCGATCTCGTGAATCGAGGCAAGGAAAAGGTCGGATGATCAAAACATACATACGCCTAGGATACGACCCAGGAAAATCTACGGGGAACTCCTACAGTCGACCAACTAAAGATTAAGAAACTTGGCGCTATGACTTCCTAAGGAACAAGACTGCAATGAAATGCGTTCAGCTTGGCCCGAGATCGATGAACCCAAGCGAACGACTAAGAAATTCTAGAAGTCTAATATGGTCAAAGTTAGACAAGAACCACTAAGGTAAGTCCTAAGACGATGAAATCAATTCCTAGCATGGAGTCTAACTAACAATCAGGGGCCTCTAACTAGCAAGCACAGACGTCTAACTAAGTCTTCTTACCACCTAGTGACATAGGAAAACGACTAGACTAGGCTTATGACTCGAATGTTGCAATTTATTTAATGGACATTCCACAGTTATTATCGTTGTTCCGAAAATTCGCAGTTGCAAGACGGACCTGCATGGGCCACCAACAAAACCTGTCACGCCTCGCTTCCCAAAAATATGGAGGCGAAGCGTGAGAAGGTCCGCTCAGACTTGAAGCTACAAAGCTGCAAGTCCGATAAGCGTCAATCAACTTTAAATAGCAGGTCCTTGCAACGCAAAACGAAACAAGATAATAATAAGGAAATGAGACAAAAGAGAAATCTCAGAATATCCATATTAATAAACTCCAACATCGCAGAAAAGCCACCAGGCTAAAAGAAAAGTGTCTAAAAAGAGGCCCCAGCATGGCCAACAAAAGTACAAAGTACAAAAACAAGGTAATGGTGCTACACACCAACAACTAACAGCAACCTAAAGTAAAAGCAACTCAAATCAGTCTCTAAGACTGGTCTCCGGTGTCCACCAACTCCTCGTCAAACGTAGGCTCTGGCTTAGAGTCGGCAAACACCTCGTCCTCAGCTACGGTCTCTGGCTCAGGGTCTAACATGTGACACCCAAAAGAGCAAGGGGCACATGTCAACAAGTCTATAAGAGACTTATGCAAGGAAACTGAAAGTGAAAGTAAGCAACCTAGCAGTTCTAGCATGATGCAATGACATGGCAGTTAAAGTATGAGTGCAACAAGTAAAGTAAAGTAAAGTAAGGTACGAGCATGGCATGTCATGGATGTCAAGTTTTGCAAGAAACATTCACAAGGACAAGTACAAGTATAGTAAGCACGTCGTGCACAAAGATTACGCCTTTTGGCTAGAGTGGCTGCGCGGGCCAACTCCTAAGCTCAAGTGATCGCTTATCCCTACCCCTCCACGTGTATCGGGCTTTGGTTTTCAACCAACACATGTGGCCCGCTTCTGGATCACGAGCCAGGAAGTGTTTTTAACAAGTATGGCGTAGGGTTATGCCCGCATAGCAGGTGCCTAGCCGGAAACAAGGATTGTACAAGTATTTTGTAGCGTGTGCTACGATGCAACATGCAAATCAGATGACATGTAAAAAATTCAAATGCATGGCAGATATTTAAATAAAAATGCATAACGTTAGAGAAATTAAACGTGACAGGCAAATGCATGACATGAGATGACAAAAGGCAGTTCTAGCTTCGTTGTCAAGCTAGAACTTGAAATTGTGCCTAGACCGCTATCATTTCACGGTCTAGTCTTTTTTATGCTAAAATCAAGGAAATGGCCTAAAGCATGGCCTAAAACAAGGTTGGCAAGTTTCACTTACCTGGTACCGAGGTTGTTGATCGACGAGAGTCGTCTCAAAAATCGCTATTCTACGGGGATGGGTCACTGTTATGGCAGAACAGAAAATTAGAATTGGATGATCTAATCCGGATTTGTAGTGGAATCCTACAACGTCTAGTAATCCATTTTTATTAGGTTTTCTAAATTTATAGTGTGGTTTATGGAAAGATTAAGGGTAGATCACTAACCGTATATGAAGCGGAAGAAACGACGATCAAAGATGCCTATGAATCTGCAGGTAGGAGAGGATCTCGACGTATCCGGATTGACGTCGCCAAATCTGATCTAGCACGGCAACGGAAGAAGCGATCCCGGGAAAACTACGGCTGAAGAGATCTGCTGGCGGCTGAGATATAACGATGTGGAGATGGGAGAATGAAGGGGAAAAACTGAAACAAAAGGAGAATTGGGGGGTTTTAGAGTTGGCCGGCGGCCTGCAGGGTGGTTGCCAGCGCAATGGGGTTGAGAGGGAGCACGGGAGGAGGTGGAAAGGCAAGAGGAAGATGTGGGATGATTGGGGAAGAAGGTCGGCTAGGAAAAGTGAGAGAAGAAGTGAAGAATATATAGTGTTTAAATAGAAAGAACAAGCGGCAGCTGCAACTTAACCTAGGGTTTCTAGGTAGATTAGTGGGTCAGTGAAGAGTGGTTGACCGATTAGTTTGGGAACTAGTCGGTCGGTCGTCCAACTGTGACCGACTAAAAGGCAAACTGAGAACATGGTCAATACAGGGTAGACAGATTTAGTCGGTCTGTGAAGGCTCGTCAACCGACTAGTTTGGGAATTAGTCGGTCGGTGAATGTTCATAGACCGACTAAGGGTTGAATATGATAGACAATAAGTACTGAGAGCTAGTCGGTCTGAGAAGAAACTCTAACCGACTAGTTTCTCAACTAGTCGGTCGATAGTCGTTCTTTGACCGACTAACTGTAAACAGTAACTCGACTGACAGAAAGAACTCTGAATTAGTCGGTCTGAGAACAAGTTCTTACCGACTAGTTTCACAACTAGTCGATCGATGGATGTGCTTAGACCGACTAAGTGGAAACAGTAACTCAGCTGAAATAATCAAGATGAACTAGTTGGTTCCTGAAGAGTTGCCGACCGACTAGATTGCAATCTAGTTGGTTGGTTCTCCTTCTTGAACCAACTAAGAGTCATGAAAAGTCTCGAATTGAAGCGCGAAGCTTCGGGAAAGATTCATATGGCTTCTAAGATCAACCTAGCTCTAAGATATGGACGCTATGAAGCTCATCGTAAAAAATACTTACTCCAAGCCCATCATGATATGCAACGGAAGGTAGAAGATCAGAAAGAACTGAAGGAAACGTCCAACAGGGGAAAACACACAAGGAAGAGAACAACCATAATATATATAAATTAGATAATACATAGACAAAAACCAGTCGTTACAGGTGGAGGCAGGGTCAGCAGCAGCAGCATGCTCTGCAGAAGGAGTGGTGGTCACTGGGTCAACAGGAGTGTCCACAGACGGGAGAGTCTCTATGGGGGTGTCCTCGGGAGCACCAGACGAAGTATCCACCGAAGGAATGGTGGCAGCAAGTGTGCTCTCGGGGGCACCAGCAGATGTAGCAGCAGTAGCAGCAGACGTACCCTCTGGGGCACGAGCAGCAGATCCAATAAGCTCCTGGAGCTCATCCTCATCCATCTCTTCCTCGTCAGAAACAAACAGAGGAATCTCAATGCCCAAGTGAGAGCAGATGCAAGCAAGCATCACCTCAAAACGAGCACAACGAGACTCCACACGTCTCAACGAACGTGCAAGGTCATCGAGAGTAGGAGTAGGAGGAGTAACTGAAGCAGAAGCTGAAGGAGTCGTCCTCTGAACATGACGAAGCACCGCAAGAGACTTCTTGACGGCCGTCGCATTCAGAGGGGGACCAAGAGGACGCTCATCATCAGGAGGGAGAGGGACACCGAAACGACGAAACACGAGAGTCAACAGGCATGGATATGGAATATGGGCTGACTTGGTGGACTTTCGAATACATTCGAAGGAGTCCATCTTATCAAGAATAATCCGGGCCCAATTGATCTCGCTCCCCATAAAAAGAGCGTAGATGAGTTTGAGGAATGGCTGGGAGGGTAAGCTAGATGATCCGTACTTCGGAAGGAGGCACGACTTCAAGATAAGATTTAGAACCCAGGCATTCGGCTTAAAATACTTGGATGGGACGCCAATCATGGCGGGAGGGATCACATGGAATATCTCGGAGAGCATGGCCTGGTCAAGAACAAAAATGTCATCGAGAGAGATATCGGCAGGGAGGAGGCCAGAAGAGGAGACACATATCAAATCCCCTAAGATTTCTGCCGTGAGGACAATCGGTGTCCCCAAGACAGTCGTCTTAATGGAATGGGTCTCGTCATACTAACCGCGAACACGGTTCGCATAAAAAAGCTTGACTAGACGGGGGTACGGGTGTGGATTCGCCTTAGGGTCATGGCGAAGAAAGTCAAGGAGACCGTTGTATGAAAGAAGATCGGCT
Organism: Scilla litardierei; assembly: GCA_030789695.1. Lineage (NCBI taxonomy): Eukaryota > Viridiplantae > Streptophyta > Magnoliopsida > Asparagales > Asparagaceae > Scilla > Scilla litardierei. Next base: position 104,872,453 of record CM061132.1, read on the forward strand.
AGATGCGGGAAGTCAGAGAACTGAATGAAGTGCTCCAATAGCAGAGGACAGTGCTCAATACGGTTGTAAGCCGCGAGACACATAGGGTCATCGCGACACAACGATATATCTACACCGCCTACTGGCATGGGAGCCTTCCCCTTAGGCTGACGAGTGCTAGATCGAGGTGGAGGAGTAGGATCCCTAGCGGTAAGCTCGGTCTCTGGAATATATTCCGTGTCGGAGTCATCGGGAGGAGAGGGAGCACGGAATGAAGCTGGAGACACGGTCTGCTTCCTAGGCTTGGGCTGAGATCTAGGCTTAGCGGTCATCGTCCTCTTCTTCTTAAGAGGAGGCGAAGAAGACGATGGATGGGTCGTTTTGGATTGGCGGTTAGGAGGAGTTCGTTTGGATTGAGGGGGATCCGTAGGAGGTGACTCTACAGTCATATGTGACAGACTCGAGGGTCTGATGGGGATGCGTGTCTTTGCCATAATCGAGACGAGACACGCGCAATCAACGAGATCGAACTAGAAATAGAAACCCTAACACAAACCCTAGAAACGCTGAAATCGAAGGAGATCTAATCCTAAAACGAGAGAGAGATAGGATACCTAGGTCGACAGGAGGAGAGGGAGAGATCTACGACGGAGGAGATGACCGGAGATGGCCGAAAACGACGATCGACGGCGAAGGGAGAGGAGGAATCGAGGAGATTTCGGGGTTTGGAGGAGTTTACACCAATTAGAAAGTGATCTAATCGGTGTGGAAGGGAGTATAAGTCGATCGGAATTCTAAAAGACACATCAGTCCCTGAGCAGTTAGTCGGTCATAGTTCAAGTGCTGACCGACTAGATGACGATCTAGTCGGTCGGCCACTGAGCTTGAACCGACTAAGTGCAAACAGTAACTGAAGCCAAAAATTAGGGCTTGAGTTAGTCGGTCTGCGTTCATTCACTGACAGACTAGAACGCAATCTAGTCGATCGGTCACTGAACATGAACCGACTAAAAGAGTCCAAAAATTTTAGAATTTGAAATTTAGAGTTCTCTCCTAATCGCACTTGGACGAAACATCATAAAACTCTCATTAATCATTATACTACCCCATAAAACATCGAAAATCTTAAATATGACGTTCATGAATATTTCGAGCATAAGTTCCAAAAATTCAACCAAAAATCCAGAAAAAATCTCAATAATTCTAGCATGAGCATATATAAACGAAATTTAATAGCATGCAAGATTATTGAACAAAATATGAATCCTAAATCTCGGATTCACCCATAATCCCCAATTCTCGACGTAACCGCATAAAGGAGTCTTCCTTGAGTGGTTTCGTGAAAATATCGGCGATTTGCTTTTGGGTTTCAACGTACACTAATATGATGTCCTTTTTAGCAACATGATCATCTAAGAAATGGTGTCGGACATCTATGTGTTTAGAACGGGAATGGTGTACCGGATCTTAGAGAGACAAATTGCACTTTGGTTGTCCACCATGATAGGGCAAGTATCACAGTTTATACCAAATTCTTTAAAAGTGTGTCTCATCCAAAGAACCTGAGCACACGCAGCACCGGCGGCAATATATTCCGCCTCGGTGGTTGAAAGTGATACAGAATTCTGCTTCTTGGAAAACCAAGAGACAAGAGAATTTCCTATAAAATGGCAAGTGCCATAGTACTTTTCCTGTCGGATTTGCATCCCGTATAATCTGCGTCACTATATGAGATTAACTCATATGTGCTAGACTTTGGATAAAGTAATCCAAAGTCAAGTGTGTAACTTAAATAACGGAAAATACGTTTTACCGCTACTAAGTGTGATTCCTTAGGTTGAGACTGATAACGAGCACATACACATACGGCAAACATAATATCGGGCCTACTAGCAGTAAGATATAATAAGCTACCTATCATACCTCGATATAGACGAATGTCTACATCTTTGTCACCCGTATCTTTATCAAGTTGTGTAGTCGTGCTCATTGGCGTCTTCTTGCCTGAGGTATTCTCCATTCCAAATCGCTTTAGCAACTCCACCGTGTACTTGGTTTGGTGGATGAAGATTGCATCGTTCATTTGGCGAATTTGGATACCTAAGAAATATTTGAGCTCACCCATGTGGCTCATCTCAAATTGATCCTTCATAACATTAGAAAACTCTTCGCAAAGAGTGAAGTTAGTAGCACCGAAAATGATATCATCAACATAAATTTGAACTAAAATAATATCATAATTCGAATACTTAACAAATAATGTAGAATCAACTTCTCCCATTTTAAAATCCAAATCAAAAAGAAAGTTCTTTAGACGGTCATACCAAGCTCGAGGAGCTTGTCTCAAACCGTAAAGTGCTTTCTTATGTTTGAAAACATGATTTGGAAATTTTTCATTTATAAAACCCGGAGGTTGAGAGACATAAACTTCCTCAACAACATCTCCATTTAAAAACGCACTTTTTACATCCATTTGAAAGAGTTTAAAATCTTTATGGCATGCAAAAGATAACAATAATCTAATAGATCTAATAATCTACCGGAGCAAAGGATTCTTCGAAATCTATACCTTCCTCTTGCCGGTAGCCTTGAGCTATTAACCGAGCTTTGTTCCGGATGACGATTTGGTTCTCGTCGGTCTTGTTCTTGAAAATCCACTTTGTTCCTATAATGGTGTGGTTCTTCGAAGGCAATGGAACAAGCTCCCAAACCTCATTCCTCTCGAATTGAATGAGTTCCTCCTCCATGGCTAAGATCCAAGCACTATCTTTGCACGCTTCTTTAATATTCTTTGGCTCTATCGAGGAGGTAAAGGCACAATGAGCGAAGTAGTTGACTTTAGATCTCGTCTTGATACTATCAAGGTTGTTGCCAATGACTTGCTCATGGGGATGGTCACAAACTATATGAAGCCGTTTGGGAATTCCCTGATCACTAGGAACATCCTCAAAAGATTCATTAGTCGGGTTAGTATCAATAGAATCAATAGAATTAGAATTACCAATAGAATCACATAAGACATCCATGGAGTCATCATCATTAGTAATTCTAGTAGGGACAAAGCCTTCATTAAATGAAACATGAAGTGATTCCTCGATCGTTGAGTTTCGTTTGTTGTATATCCGGTAGGCTTTGCTACGTGAGGAATATCCAATAAATATCCCCTCATCGGATCTTGGATCAAATTTGTCCAAACTACCATATGTGTTTTTAATAAAACATTTTGCGCCGAAAACTCGAAAATGTTTAACTTGTTTTTCATGCATATTTGTGTCCTTCGGGCTCCAAATAGTGAAGATTTTGGGAGCCCTATTCCTATTGGGAGCATGCATGCATTGTTGATTTTTACGTGATGTATGTCGTGGATAGGCATATGGCACATGATGAAATGGTGCATGATGATAATTGTTTATACGATGATGTGGGTGAACATATGCATGTGGAGGAACACGTGCGTGAGGGTGTCTCACTTGGTGTGTATGTGCCCGTGGATGTGGTGCATAAAAATCATCATATGTGTGAACATGTGGAGTAGGATGTGTGTTCCTACGTGGCATGGTATTGGTGTACATATAAGCATGACCCTTCTTTGGAGGTCCACCCAAAGTGGGTTTCTTTCCAAATGAGGGTGTGCACAAGGTGGAAGCACCATTGGTAGATGAACTACCAATAGAGTGTTTGCTCCCACTCGTTGAGGCATCGGAAGTTGGCCTAACAAAGGTAGTGGCCGATTTGGATGAATTTCCCATCTTATACCCCAAGCCAATGTGGTGATTGGCCGGAAGTAAGTCATTTAGGATTTTATCTAAATGGTCCTTACCTTTATTGAATTTATTAATTCGGCCTAATGTGCACTTATACTTCTCGGTGAGAGAATGCATAGAAGCATCCAAAGTGGATACTTGCGATGTGAGTACATAAACACGAGATTTGAGATTCTCATTCTCAATACTCAAAGTTGAGTTTTTGAGAAGTTAAATCCGCTATCTTGTGTTCCTCCAAATCCTCGATATGAACATGCTCAAGTTGAGATTTGAGATTTACGATCTCATTTCTCAAGTCTTCAACAACGGTGTCGTTGTTGATGATGATAGGTTTAGGCGAGGTTTGGAGACTAACTAACTCATCTTTAGCCTTAGTATATCTATTTACTAGTTTAGAATACTTAGACCATATTTGTTCGTTAGCTAATCTAAGGTTGTCCATAGTTACCTCATCATCGCCTTCATCCTCGCTATCATCGAAAGAGGATCCTTGATCATGTTCCTCTCTAGCCATGAAGCACATGTGTGCTTGCTCCACTTGTTCATCGTCTGACTCTCCACTTGACGAGTCCTCGTCGGAGTCGGTGAATGTCCCGACAAGCCCCTTCTTGTACCCTTTCTTGTACTTCTTTGACTTGTCGAACTTTGGCGCCTTCCACTTCTCCTTTTGCTTGTTTTGAGGACAATCCGCTTTCCTGTGTCCTGGCTTGTTACATTTGAAACACAAAGAAGCGGAGGCGTTAGAAGAACTAAACCTAGATTTGTTCTTGAAATTACCTTTCCGGAAGAACCGGTTGAACTTCTTTGCCATGAGGGCAATGGATTCCAAGTCCAATTCTTCTTCCGATTCTTCATCATCGGTAGATGTAGATATGGATGGAGCGGCCTTGAACGCAATCGCCTTTTTCTTTGGCTCGTCTTGCTTCAAGTAAGACTTCATCTTGTCCTGCAACTTTAGTTTGCTATCCTTGCGTACCTTATAAGACATCAAGGTACCCATTAGTTGAATGACGATATACTTACTCATATCATTACCTTCCTCGATGGTGAAGGTACATTTTTCCCAACAAGAAGGAAGTCCGTCAATTATCTTTGAGACTTTCTCCTTTTGGGTGTAGGTCTTACCCTGTTGCATATGAAATTATCTTTGAGCCTCCAACTCGTTGGTGATGTCGACGAAGCGAGCATAGTACTCCTTCATCTTTTCACCCTGTTGCATATGAAATTATTCGAAATCTTTATTTACAACAACGAGTTTGGAGTCTCTTACCCTACTCGTTCCTTCATGTAAGATGAGGAGAGAGTTCCAGATTTGATATGCACTCTTACATGTGAATATCTTATTGAAGTCCTCGGGCTCCAAAGCGCATTGCAAGGCATTCATTGCCTTGGCATTGCTTACCTCCGCGACGACCTCCGCGGTAGTCCACTTCGCGAAATCTTCTTCATTGGGCTCGACGTACTCCGTCAACGTGGCTCTCCATAGTGAAGCACTCCGAAGGAAAGTTTCCATCCGGCATTTCCAGTACCCGTAATTGGTACCGTTGAAGAAAGGAGGCCTAGTCGAGGAGTGTCCTTCCATCACCGAAGAAGCTCCTTCACGATTCCTGAAGGTGCTGTAGTCTGAAGGTGGACGTACGGTTTTGTTGTCGTTGGAAGACATAGCTAGGTACTTGGCTCTGATACCAAATGTAATGCCCTACGAAGCTACTGCACAAGTAATAGAGGGGGGGTGAATAGTACTTTAAAATAATTAAGAAGATAATTCCTAATTATCTTGCAAACTCAACCAACAATGCGGAAATGTAAATATTGACAACAAAGAAATGCAATCGCAAACAAACGAATAAACAGGTTCGGATCCACCCAAGTCTCCCCGACTTGTTCCCGGTGATCCTACGTCCCAAACACCCAGATCCCCTCTGGATACTTGAGTTAGAATCCTCTAACTCAAATTTGCACTATGAAATACTTGTAGAAAACCTCTACAAGATCAAATCATACACAAATGAAAATGTGACTCCCACAAACCGGGATCACAACCAATCTCTCACAACCGAGAGAAAAACACTTGCAATAACAAATATAATGAAATATGAAATGCTTACCAACAAAATCCTATGCCTTGAGTAAACTTACGATTTAGGGCAAAGAGGATTTTGGGGAAGATGAAGGCACCAAACCCTAGCTCCAAGATGTAGATCAGCAATGGAAGCCTAGGAGGATGTTGGTGACCTTGGATCAAGCTCTTGGCTTGGAAAGCTCACAATCAATGAATCTCTCTTTTGAAATAAGAGTGAGGGAGAGATTCAAGTGAGAAATGAATGAGCTTTGAATGAGGATTAAATGCTTCTCTTTGATTCTCTAAAGATCAATTAATATCAGCCTTGAATGCTATGAAAGTAGCACTCCAAGTATATATAGGATAGAGGAAAGAGAGAGAAAAATTCGTGTCATTTAATGCTCCAACGGCTATATTCTGAAGCAGAATAGTCGGTCAAAGAAGGATCACTAACCGACTAGTTCATCAACTAGTCGGTCGGTGATTCAATATAAACCGACTAACTGAAGAACAGCCATAAAGTGAAGTTCAGAAGATAGAGAACTAGTCGGTCTAAGAAAACTTGCCAACCGACTCGTTTCACAACTAGTCGGTCGGTGCGTGTTATTTGACCGACTAAGAGTCAAAATAGTATAGGCTGAAATCAAGTTGAACTAGTCGGTCTGAGAACAAATTCCAACCGACTAGTTTCTCAACTAGTCGGTCGACAATCGTTCTTAGATCGACTAATGATAAACAGTAGCTCAGGCTGAAAAAACTGAACACAGAACTAGTCAGTCTAAGAAGGATTCCTAACCGACTAGTTTCACAACTAGTCGATCGGTGAACCTTCTTGGACCGACTAACTGTAAACAGTGAATGAGCTGAAATTAGTCAAGGCATTCTAGTCGGTTCAAGAAGCATTACCGACCGACTAGATTGCCATCTAGTCGGTCGGTTCTTCTTCTTGAACCAACTAACATGTACAAAAAGCCGTGAAATGAAGCGCGAAGCTTCGGAAAAGTTTGTATGGGCTTTTAATAAGATCCTAGCTCTAAGATATGATCGTTATGAAGATTAAAACGTAAGACCTACTTAAGGCTTAACATTCTACGAAACGAAGCTAGAAGACTATAAATAAAACTTGACGAATCGTCTTCAATCGCTTTGATCCGAATCTCTTGACTTCAATAATGGTCCTTGAGCTTCAACGAAGCTTCAAGCATACGATCACGCGCTTTGAGAAGTCTCGAGACGTCGCTTTTGATGTTCAAAGAAGTTTGGCGATGATCTCCATAACTGCGCTCACAAAGAGTTAGTTCACGATATTTATGTTTGTTCATCATCCAAAACCAAATCCGGGGAATTAATACTCAACAATAACTAATGTCCTTGGGTCCCCTATTTGTTTGGACAGAGCCACAGCCACCATGGAGAGGATGTCTTTTGCTCGGTGTTTGGTTGAGATATCTGCTGAGCAAGAACTCCCGCAGATTATGGTAGCCCAGGTTGAAGATGGAGAATGCTTTGAAGTGGAAGTCAGGTATGAAGAGAAGCCCCCCCGGTGTACCAACTGCAAATGCTTTGGGCATCTCATACAACAATGTTCATCTAAAGCTGGAGATGTTGGCGAAGGGGATGTGCATATTATAGCTGAATCCCGTGATCTAGGTGAATTGCTGAAGGAGACTGCTAACGGTGTCAATGGTGCGGGAGACCCAGGTGAACTGCTGAAGGATACGAATGCTCTGGGTGATGGCCGTGGAAAAGTAAGTACTATTCTGAATCCCTTGATCTCTTTGTCTTCGAGCCACTCTGTTGTGGGGGAGGTGAACATTGTAGCTGACAAATGTAAGGAGACGGAGGCTCAGGCTGTAGGAGTTTGTAACGACTTCAAGTCGGGGGAAGCTGATGTCTGTAGCTTTATCATTGCGGAGAATTGTAAAGAGGGAAGAGGAAGTGAGAATTGTAATTCTGAGGATGTGGGTGCTTGTAAAATGGATCCTATTGCTGGGGATTATAGGGCTGATGCTGGGGCCATAGGGGCTAGAGAGCCTTGTAATATAGGGTACATCAATGAGCTTTGTAAAATGCAGGCTGTGCCCAGCTGTAATGAGATTTGTAGTGAGGGAAAGGGGGCTGAGGATGTGGAGAGGAATGGCCCGAGCAAGCAGCATGAGGACATCGGCAATAAGGCTAGTTGTGGAGACAAATGTACGCCTACTATTCTGGCAGTGGCTGAAGAAAAGGGGGTTGTAAATAATAAGATACCCCAAGATAAGGAGATGTATAGAAAGGATAGTGAGATAGCTGCGTCTAGCGTATGTGGCGTGATTGGAGGCCCGTGTAGCAGAGGGACTCTTGTACAACTGCCTAATAATATAGCGGGGGACGGGTCAGGGGTCTTGACGTGCGTTTATATTTCATATATTTACGCGTGTTTTCTTCCATGTTTTTCCGTATTTACCGCCGTATTTTATTCGTTTTCTCGTGTTTTCTTGTATTTTCTTGTTTTCTTTCACTTTTCCGTATTTTCCGTGTTTTGCAGGAGTTTGCTGGCATTTGGGACGCAAAACGATGATATCATGTGTCCCCGGAGCAACGGGAGGAGTCACGCGTGATCTATGGGGTCAAACGACGAAGATTACATCTTTCAGCCCTTCACCCGGTCGGTTGGTCATCTCCAACCGATCGGGTGATGCATGCGTGCACCACCCGGACGCAGCTTGGAGCCCCCGAGAAGTCACCCGGTCGGTTCAGTGACCGGGTCAAAAGCTCAAAGTCTCTGGAATTCGGAGCTCAATTTCCAACCGATCGGGTGACCTTCACCCGATCGGTTCACCTGTAGCTGAATTTCAACGGCCAAGACTCGAAGCTCCAACCGGTCTCCTCACCCGGCCCGCACCAAGATCCAACCGGTCGGCACCAAGATCCAACCGACCGCACCAAGATCCAACCGACCGGTTCATACTGACCGGGTGAAACCCCTGCATCGCGCTGTAATTTTGTGAAGCGGCTCACCCGACCGGTTGACTTGTCAACCGACTGGGTGATGTCGTTTTCTATAAATAGAACCCTAGGTTTCCCAGATTCGGGAGTTGGTTATTTTTTACTGTTTTCTTCATTTTGTGACGGCTGTAAATTTCCTGTTTTTGTAAGTTTTCGGATCTTTGTAAAACTTTAGTATTATCTTAATTGCTCTACTACCTTCGCATTCCTATCGTCTGATTATGATTTTAACGGTTCATTTTCATTTAGATCGCTTTTTAATGAATATTTGTGAGTAGTTCCCAAATCTGGGATTTTGGCGGAAACCCCTTCGGGGGCTCTTCCCGATGCGTCCATAGGGTTAGGAAATCGATAGGGATTAGGAATCTAACGGTTACGTGGGGTGTTTTATTGTCATCGGCGGGAAAAAGACCGCCTTTGACCGTTGGGCCAAGGGGGAATACTCTTGGCGGTTGACTCCCTAGCCATAGCTCACGCCCTTAGCGTGCCGAATCCTAGCGCGCGGGAGCGACAGGATGAGACGTTGGGAGTTATCGTTGCGAGCTTAGTGCTCCCGGAATCGATCAGTGTTAATGGACACGGGAGTGCCCACTGATCGAACCCGGGAAGTCTGGTGTATCATCCTGGGCACCGACCGGAATATCGGGCCCATGGGATGCCGGTACCACTTTCAGAGGCAACGTCTCACCATTAGACCCTAATTCCAATCACCATCCTACCCGTAGGGCGTATCGGCGAGAGTCACTCGTTGAAGTGGAAACCAAAGTCCCGGGTTTATTTTCTTATTGTTCATACCTTGCATTCCTTTACCGTGACAACCCATCAACCAATCCCTCTTGAACCCTAGTGTCTAGCTCTTATCCCTACCTCGCGATAATTTTCACATTCTTCTTTTTCCTTTTTATTTTCTTCTTTTTATTTCTTATCTTATCTGTTTCTCTCCCACTTGTCGCTTCACCGGTGTTTGTTGTTTTTCATGCGCAGGAGTTCAAGAAGTCTCGACGACTTGATCCCCGTTGATCCAGAGATTAACGCCACCCTTAGGTGTTTGGCCGCCGAGAAGCGAAGAAGAGAGGATCCTGAAGCCATGGAGGAGAACACCCCGCCTCGCAAGTCCCTGTTGGAGTACTCGATGCCATCTATCGAGTTAACTTCCGCCATCCGTCCTCCAGCTATTACTGCCCAAAGCTTCGAGCTAAAGCCGTCTTTGGTGACATGGATCCAGCAGGATCAGTTTTCAGGTGCACCCATGGAGAGCCCAATCGAGCATCTAGACTCCTTCTTGGAGAAATGTGACACCTTCCGGATTAACGGTGTCACAACTGAGGCGATCCGACTTAAGCTGTTCCCCTTCTCCTTGCGAGACAAGGCCAAGCTGTGGCTTAGGGGGAAGGACCCAAATACATTCAACACCTGGGAGAAGCTCTCCAATGCTTTCCTGACAAAGTTCTTTCCTCCGGGGAAGACCATGAAGCTGAGGAGTGAGATCTCCTCCTTCTCACAGGCCAGCCACGAGTCCTTGCATGAGGCTTGGACAAGATACAAGGAGATGCAGAGAAGATGTCCCCACCATGAGCTCCCCAAATGGCAGATTATAAATCTGTTTTATAATGGGCTGAGGGATTATTTAAAGTCTTCCATGGACGCCGCGGCTGGAGGGTCTTTCATGTCAAGAAGCGAAGAAGATGCCGGGCAAATTTTGGAAAATATGGCATCCAACAATGAACGATGGTGTGACGAGAGAGCCACACCAAGGTCTGGGGGCATCCATAGAGTGGAAGACGTCGACAAATTGTCAAGCAAATTTGACTTGCTATCGACCCAGATCTCCGCATTGATGGTAGGCACCGGTGGCGCCCGTACACAACAGATTGCTGCGGTAGAATCCGAATTTTTTGGGGAATTCGATGGTGGTGACGTCTCACCACCGTTGGATCAGGCGAGCGCATTGTTTTACAATCCTACGGGGAATGCGCCATTTCCACCACGGACCAACTCAAACCCGGCCTACTCTCCTGACAACCGAAATCATCCGAACCTTAGTTACCGGGCACCCTACCAACAACCGGCTCAGCAACAACAGCAGATATATCAGCCGGCTAGGCCTCAGCAGCAGTTTCAGCAGTAGCAATATCAGCAACAACCTCCACCACAGTATCAACAATATGCCCCTAGGAATCAGCAGCCCGCCCAGCAGCAATACGGCCAACAGAGGGCCATTTCTCCGGTTGAGTCCCTCTTGACTCAATACATAGCCAACCAGGAGAAAATCAATCTGAAGCTGGAGATGGGACAAAGAGTACTCACAGATCAGGTGACCCAGCTGGGGTTGCAAGTGGCGAACCTGTAAAGACCTCAGAATTTATTACCGCCACAACCTGCGGTAAATCCTAGGGGGTAAATCGGACCTTGGCGCTCACACATGAACATGAAAAAGTGTCCGCCATCGTCTTGAGGAGCGGGACACAAATTCCTACTAGAGCGCCGCCCAAAGAACCGGAAGCACCACTGGCCGTCGGGCGACCAATTGAAAAAGCTAGTGACGACGGTGCCTCGTCACCAAAAATTGTGGCTCCGGAGGGAACCCCCGAAGAAGAGAAGAAGAAAGAGGAAGGGAATTTGAAGGTATTCAAGCCCGTTGTGCCTTTCCCACAACGGCTCGCCAAAGCCAAAATCGATGAGAAGTATGGCAAATTCTTTGCCATGGTGAAAGATATGAGTTTGCAAATCCCCTTCCTCGAGGCCATAGAGACGATCCCCTCCTATGCTAAATTCTTGAAAGACTTAGTGACACGGGGATCTAGAAAAGAAAAGGTCATGTTAACGGCGGAGTGCACCGCACTCATTCAGCATGCAAATCCGCCCAAGCTCAAGGATCCAGGAAGTTTCTCCATCCCTTGCTCTATCGGGGAAGTGCAAATCCATATGGCGCTCGTCGATCTTAGTGCGAGCGTCAGTTTAATGCCCCTATCATTGTACAAGAGAATAGGGATGGGAGACTTGGAGCCCACCGGCATGACATTACAACTTGTTGACCGTTCGGTCAAGTATCCGGTGGGAGTAGTGGACGACCTCCCAGTCGATGTGAAAGGGGTGCATGTTCTAGTCGATTTTGTGGTGATGGACATGCCGGAAGACAAGCATACCCCAATTATTCTTGGACGACCCTTTATGGCAACCGTCGGAGTGTTAATAGACGTAAAGAACGGGAAGCTTTCCCTGAATGTGGGCCAAGAAAGTGTCGAATTTGACTTGGGCTTGTCGATGAAACATCCGAACCCCCCGGACGATCCTAGTATCAATGTGTTGGAGAATGAAGAAGAAAGAGCTATTGAAACGAGTGCATGGGAAGTGCTCTCGAGGAATCCCCTCGATAGCTTAGGGGACCTTGGAGAGCAAATTAGCTCCCCTAAGAATGGAGTGTCTAATGAGGCGGTCGCGCGACATACGATCCCTCCTGGATTCCCTAAGTCTCCTCCCACGAGGAGAAAAGGAAAAGAACCCATGGACCTCACTGGCGATGAGGTCCGGATCCTGAAAAAGACGGCGGTGGACGCCAATTTGAGGGAGAAACCCCCGGATCCTGTGAACAAAGGGAGGGTAGTCGAGCAAATCTTTTTACAGCCGCCGACTACACCAATAGCCAAGACTTCTGGAGCTGAAGAGATGCCGGATTTTGGGCATCACCCGTATCACCCACCATGAAAATCATCAACGGGCGTCGAGCTAAACGACGTTAAACAAAAGCGCTTGATGGGAGGCAACCCATGTTCTAAACTTTTGCTTCTCTTTTTAGGACTTTTTCCTACTTTATTTTTATCTATTTTTATTATTAAATCCAGCCGAAACAGATCCCGTCGTGAAACTTAGGCGATTTTTGGGTTTTTGCAGAAAACAAGGCCTCAACCGACCGGGTGATAACTCACCCGATCGGTTGGGATGTATCAGCTAACAGCCGTGTCTGTCACGAAATGAACCGACCGGGTGAAGAAAGAAGTGACCGGGTGAGCAGACCGGGTGACCTGGGGGAACTCTCGGAAAAACTTCAGAATTTATCAACCGACCGGGTGGCTAGAAGAGAGACCGGTTGAGGGACCGGGTGAAAAACTCAGAGTTCTCGAGAAAGTGTATGGAGCGGCGAACCGATCGGTTGAGTTCTCAACCGATCGGGTCGCCTGTAGCGCTTCTTCAGCAACAAATTTTCGACCTAACGTCAACCGATCGGGTGAAAACTCACCCGACCGGGTCGACTTAAAACCTATAAATAACCCCCCGACCACCCGCTCACAAACCCTCGCCCGATCCCCTCTACTCGCCGTCGTTTCGTCTCCTCCAGCCACCCGACTGCAAAAATCTCTCTCCCACAACCTCAAACCCTCCATCAACCTCTCTCTCCACCTCCCCCTTGCATTTCTCCATCTCTTCCTCTCTCCCCCTCTCCTATTTCCTAATTTTCTAGCCCTAATTCCCAACATCCACCCCCACCTTCGAATTTTTCACTGAAGAAGAGTGCCGCGGCTCCACACTTCCCCAATTGCATGGCATTGAGTCATCTACAAGCAGGGAGCTCTATTTGCTACGGGGTAACTTCGTTCCACTTCTCGAATTTTGATTTTTACCCTACTATTTGAATTGCTTGGTTTTCGGGTGTGTGCACTTTAATAGTATTTTGCACCCATTTGCATCGTCCACACACACATGGCCCGAGAGAGGGATAAAGGAAAAGGTATCTTGCGTGAGGAGGAACCGTCTCGTAAGAGACGGAAACAAACACGTCCTCCTCACCGCACACGTGAGCTGACACTTGCCCCTCCCCCGCCTATCATTCCCCCTGTAGACCCCATGTTGGGCCCGCATGGATACATATTTAGGAACCAGGAGCAGAAAGACTTCTACCACAGACTTGACACTCGGGGGCATTTATCAACCATGTTTGCCCACTCCCAATCACTCGTCGACCTCGGTGTATTCACCGAGGTCGAGACTCTTTTTGCTAATCTAGGTTGGTTGGCCTTCCTTAATGCGTCTGCGGTATCTTACCCGTCACTCACCCTAGAATTCCTCTCCTCCCTCGTTTGTGAGTCGGGGTCGACCGTCACTTTTAGGATGCGTAACCAAACCATTCGTACAAACCTAGACACCATCTGCGATATATTTGGTTATCTATTCTAGGGAATGACGCTATCCGTCACTACGGATATCCCCCGGAATTTGACGTCGATAATTTCTGGTTCCGCCTCACCATAATCCGCCGCTATCCCCGGGGGAAGGCCAAGGCCTCCTCCATCATCCATCCCATATTTCGTCTGGCCCATAGGATCATATCATCTGCATTTTTCCCGCGGGATGAGTCAGGCACCGTGACTATCCCCGATCTTTTTATTTTCTGGGCCATGACTTTCCCCTTTGTTCGTGATGATGATGGAGTTAGTTTTAAGGCCCCGGTTGTCCCTGTCCATGCTGGCGATTGGCTTGTTTACAAGCTTCTCGAGATTAGCAGGGCCGAGAAGGGCAAAATCTGATGTGGGGGCATTATCACCATAATTGTTTCTTTCCCCCCGTTCAATATTCATATCCCTCGTGGTCTTCCCACCGCCGCAGGACCCTCACGTCTAGATCTTGATGTCATGCGGCACATTCACATGATTAAGCCCCGCCCCGACGGTCGTTTCGAATTCAATTACGGCCACCCCCTCGCCCCTACACTATTCTCCCCAACCCCGTTCGCATGACTGTGGCTATCGTGGCGGATTGGACTTTTCCGCCCGACCCTGAGTTCTTTGAGGGGTTGCAACTTCCTTTCCTTCCCCCTGGCGCACGTAGACCTCATTCCCCTGTCGCCCACTTAGGCGAGCAGGATATTCCTACGTCTCGGGGAGATATGGGGGCTGGCCCGAGTCGCCCTGTTTCTGTTCCTGGCCCCATAACTTCTGAGCACCTCTTAGCGGCCATTTCTGGCCTTGTCTCCTGTGCCGGCATGACCACCGCCGCCGGCACCACTTCCACCTTACCTGGCGGCACCACTTCTGCCTCACGTCAGTCCACATCCTTTGGTCATCTCCAGGTCTCTGCCCGTCTTGGTCTTGAAAGGGAGGTCGCTGCCCTCCGTGATCTCGCCATGTCCTCTGCCTCCTCGGACCCATCACCGTCCTCCTTTCTCACACACCCACGTTTCCTCGCACTTGAGAGGAACGTGGCCGCCATTCTTCGCCTTCTCACTCACATCCACGGTCCACCTCCACCTTCACCACCTCGACGATCTCCACCTCCACCTTCACCACCTCGACGATCTTCACCTCCACCTTCACCACCTCGACGATCTTCTCCTCCACCCTCCTACACATCCCCACATCCATCACCTCCCCCACCACATTCTTCTCCTCCCTCATCTATTCCCATCCCGGTATCCACTTCCCCCATCCCGACCACTTCCATCGCACCCACACTACCTCCTCCCTCCTCCTCCATCACGTCATATGTGCGTCGGAGGAAGTTGCCGGTGCGCTCCAAATCTCTCCCACCACCACCCACTACCGTCACCATCACATCTACTCCCCCCATTTCTATTCCTTTCACCACCGCCATGATCACCGTCCTACCACCACCACCCACCTCCACCGACACTCCTCCCATCGTTCACACCACTGCTACACCTATTCCTCCACCTCCTTCCCCGCTTCTCCGCACACCCCCCGCCTCCCCCGACCACCCAGCCACACCCTCTTCCGAGGAGGGCGAGGATTCGCCTTCTCCCGATTTTTGATTTCACTTTGTTTGTTTTTTGACTCCCCCTTGCATATTTCTGCATTTCACGATCACATTTTATTTGCTAGCACTGTCATGTCTAGCTTGGGGGACGTCTATTTTGGTGTGTTGTCGTGTCTTGTTTTTATTATTTTTATGTGTGTGCTTGTTTTTCCCCTTTTGAGTGTCGTGTCGTGTGGTTTTATTTCTATTTTCGTGTCGTGTGGTTTGATTTTGATTTTTCTTTATTTTCAGTTTCATCTCTGTGTTTTCCTCATTTTTCATTTCTTTTTGTGTCGGTGCGTATTCCCCCTATCTTCATTGCCCTCCCGTACTCACTCCTATTGCATTGAGGGCAATGCAAGCTTCAGCTTGGGGGAGTCGCACTGTGTGCGCCATTTGAGTCTTTCTTTTTTGTTTTTGTGCCGTTTTCATCGTGTTTTAATTTTTTCTTTTCTTCTTTTTATCTCTTTCTCCTAGAGATGAACCCTATGATGAATTGCCACAAAATCACACACACCTAGCATAGCATCGATAATCACATTCACTATCCCTGGGATTTCGAGTTCTCTTGCATTTCACGCATCGTGGGTCCTCTTAGCTTTTTGTGAGTCGTGTGTCATGCCTATCTGTTTGGTGTGCTTCTACTTTGTGATTTTACTTTATATACCTGTCCAGGAATGACCCCTAGATTATCATGCTTCGATTTGAATATGCGGTATTTATTTCCCCTGTCTGCTTCTGCATGCTATATATATATATCGTGAACTTCATTTCGCATGTGTCGGGATTCCACAATTAAGGACTAGGATAACCCATTTAGCCCATGCTCTATTTAGCGAGAATAGTTTCCTTTGCCCAAGTGTTTAGATTCCGACTTCTTTTTTGTTTTACTTGGTGCAAATCCCCTCGTCGTGTACCGTTCTCCCACTTGGGAGAGTACACATGTGTATAGCCAAAAAAAACCAAAAATCCAAAAAAAGAGAAAAGAAAAGAAAAACCCAAAAAGAAAAGAAAAGAAAAATTTTGTATAGCCGAAAAGCCAAAAAAAATACAAATGCCCAAAACCCAAAAAAATTCCCGTGTGAATATTTTTTCCTACTTACCGAGAATAAAGGGAAGGCGAGAATTTGCACCGAGTGTTCTACTCCACATCATCTCAACCCCCATCGTTTTCGAAAACACTTGGCTTAGGAACTTTTTAGCTAGTATCTAGGCTATAATGGTGTGATTTCCTTAACCCTAGTTATGGAGTCCCCGATGCATGATACGCTTCTATTCTTATACTTTTCTCATGCATGCTTGAACTAATATTCACCGCAATTTCAAATTCGAATCGGTATTTGGGTCGTTTCCTGGGTCTGTGTATATCGAGCTTTATTGCACATCGTAGATAGCGACTAACATGCATAACTGCTTAAGGCTTGAACCAACTAACATCGTCGGTCGGTTCTTCTTCTTGAACCAACTAACATGCACAAAAAGACGTGAAATGAAGCGCGAAGCTTCGGAAAAGTTTGTATGGGCTTTTAATAAGATCCTAGCTCTAAGATATGATCGTTATGAAGATTAAAACGTAAGACCTACTTAAGGCTTAACATTCTACGAAACGAAGCTAGAAGACTATAAATAAAACTTGACGAACCGTCTTCAATCGCTTTGATCCGAATCTCTTGACTTCAATAATGGTCCTTGAGCTTCAACGAAGCTTCAAGCATATGATCACGCTCTTTGAGAAGTCTCGAGACGTCGCTTTTGATGTTCAAAGAAGTTTGGCGATGATCTCCATAACTGCGCTCACAAAGAGTTAGTTCACGATATTTATGTTTGTTCATCATCCAAAACCAAATCCGGGGAATTAATACTCAACAATAACTAATGTCCTTGGGTCCCCTATTTGTTTGGACAGAGCCACAGCCACCATGGAGAGGATGTCTTTTGCTCGGTGTTTGGTTGAGATATCTGCTGAGCAAGAACTCCCACAGATTGTGGTAGCCCAGGTTGAAGATGGAGAATGCTTTGAAGTGGAAGTCAGGTATGAAGAGAAGCCCCCCCGGTGTACCAACTGCAAATGCTTTGGGCATCTCATACAACAATGTTCATCTAAAGCTGGAGATGTTGGCGAAGGGGATGTGCATATTATAGCTGAATCCAGTGATCTAGGTGAATTGCTGAAGGAGACTACTAACGGTGTCAATGGTGCGGGAGACCCATGTGAACTGCTGAAGGATACGAATGCGCTGGGTGATGGCCGTGGAAAAGTAAGTACTATTCTGAATCCCTTGATCTCTTCGTCTTTGAGCCACTCTGTTGTGGGGGAGGTGAACATTGTAGCTGACAAATGTAAGGAGACGGAGGCTCAGGCTGTAGGAGTTTGTAACGACTTCAAGTCGGGGGAAGCTGATGTCTGTAGCTTTATCATTGCGGAGAATTGTAAAGAGGGAAGAGGAAGTGAGAATTGTAATTCTGAGGATGTGGGTGCTTGTAAAATGGATCCTATTGCTGGGGATTATAGGGCTGATGCTGGGGCCATAGGGGCTAGAGAGCCTTGTAATATAGGGTACGTCAATGAGCTTTGTAAAATGCAGGCTGTGCCCAGCTGTAATGAGATTTGTAGTGAGGGAAAGGGGGCTGAGGATGTGGAGAGGAATGGCCCGAGCAAGCAGCATGAGGACATCGGCAATAAGGCTAGTTGTGGAGACAAATGTACGCCTACTATTCTGGCAGTGGCTGAAGAAAAGGGGGTTGTAAATAATAAGATACCCCAAGATAAGGAGATGTATAGGAAGGATAGTGAGCTAGCTGCGTCTAGCGTATGTGGTGCGATTGGAGGCCCGTGTAGCAGAGGGACTCTTGTACAGCTGCCTAATAATATAGCGGGGGACGGGTCAGGGGTCTTGACGTGCGTTTATATTTCATATATTTACGCGCGTTTTCTTCCATGTTTTTCCGTATTTACCGCCGTCTTTTATTCGTTTTCTCGTGTTTTCTTGTATTTTCTTGTTTTCTTTCACTTTTCCGTATTTTCCGTGTTTTGCAGGAGTTTGCTGGCATTTGGGACGCAAAACGATGATATTATGTGTCCCCGGAGCAACGGGAGGAGTCACGCGTGATCCAGGGGGTCAAACGACGAAGATTACATCTTTCAGCCCCTCACCCGGTCGGTTGGTCATCTCCAACCGATCGGGTGATGCATGCGTGCACCACCCGGACGCAGCTTGGAGCCCCCGAGAAGTCACCCGGTCGGTTCAGTGACCGGGTCAAAAGCTCAAAGTCTCTGGAATTCGGAGCTCAATTTCCAACCGATCGGGTGACCTTCACCCGATCGGTTCACCTGTAGCTGAATTTCAACGGCCAAGACTCGAAGCTCCAACCGGTCTCCTCACCCGGCCCGCACCAAGATCCAACCGGTCGGCACCAAGATCCAACCGACCGCACCAAGATCCAACCGACCGGTTCATACTGACCGGGTGAAACCCCCGCATCGCGCTGTAATTTTGTGAAGCGGCTCACCCGACCGGTTGACTTGTCAACCGACTGGGTGATGTCGTTTTCTATAAATAGAACCCTAGGTTTCCCAGATTCGGGAGTTGGTTATTTTTTACTGTTTTCTTCATTTTGTGACGGCTGTAAATTTCCTGTTTTTGTAAGTTTTCGGATCTTTGTAAAACTTTAGTATTATCTTAATTGCTCTACTACCTTCGCATTCCTATCGTCTGATTATGATTTTAACGGTTCATTTTCATTCAGATCGCTTTTTAATGAATATTTGTGAGTAGTTCCCAAATCTGGGATTTTGGCGGAAACCCCTTCGGGGGCTCTTCCCGATGCGTCCATAGGGTTAGGAAATCGATAGGGATTAGGAATCTAACGGTTACGTGGGGTGTTTTATTGTCATCGGCGGGAAAAAGACCGCCTTTGACCGTTGGGCCAAGGGGGAATACACTTAGCGGTTGACTCCCTAGCCATAGCTCACGCCCTTAGCGTAGACGCCGAATCCTAGCGCGCGGGAGCGACAGGATGAGACGTTGGGAGTTATCGTTGCGAGCTTAGTGCTCCCGGAATCGATCAGTGTTAATGGACACGGGAGTGCCCACTGATCGAACCCGGGAAGTCTGGTGTATCATCCTGGACACCGACCGGAATATCGGGCCCATGGGATGCCGGTACCACTTTCAGAGGCAACGTCTCACCATTAGACCCTAATTCCAATCACCATCCTACCCGTAGGGCGTATCGGCGAGAGTCACTCGTTGGAGTGGAAACCAAAGTCCCGGGTTTATTTTCTTATTGTTCATACATTGCATTCCTTTACCGTGACAACCCATCAACCGATCTGGGCTAGCTCGCCCACGGGGTGATCCCGGTCCTCCTTGACACAAGCACATCCTAGCCTCCCTGTGTTCGACCCCCAAGCCACACTACAACACCGTGCGCTTGCGGTTACAAATATCTAAACCCTCACACGGGTCCCCCGGCCATTTGCGGCTCGCAAACCGGGGGCACGTCAGGTCTGCTTGGGGATGTGCTCGAAAAACTCTAAGCCGACACAGATCTCACAACTCTCGCCTAACGCGCGGGCTAAAATGAGTATCCCCATCACCGAGAGCAATATAAAATATGATAACCCCTTTAATGCTCTAAGAATAGGAAGCAATACTCGACTGGGAGGATCTTTGCTTGATAACACAGGGGTTGCTGTGGAATCAGATGATGAGCCAAATGAAATGACAATTATTAATGAAGCATGGCTAGTAGAGCAAGAGCTGATGAAATAGAGCAGTAAGGGGCAGAAAAAACAAAACCAAAATAAGGGGGGCGGTTTCGGTAAAGGGTACTCGTAAGAGTTCTAGGATTAATAGGGAGGGTGAACGCCCCCTGCCCACTAACTCTGATCAATGACCTTGTTTATTTGGAATACTCGGGGGCTTAATAGCGTCGCTAGACGTAGGGAGCTTAGAGATCGTATTCAGAAATATTCTCCCTTTCTGGTTGGGCTTCTTGAAACTAAGGTTATTGAGAATAATGGCCATAGAATTACCAAATGCTTCCCAAAGAAGTGGTTATCAATCATATCGTAGTGTCCATCATAATGGACGTATTGTCATCATGTATGATATATGGAATTGTGTGGTCGAAGACATGACGGATCAACACATATCCTCGAAGGGTAGTAATGTTGCGGGTTTTGTTATGGTTGTTACCATTGTTTATGCATCCAATTCCTATCAAAACCGTAGAACTCTATGGGATGATATTGTCTCCAGTGCCAGCAAGTATAAAAATACCCCATGGATCATTGGGGGTGACTTCAATTGTGTCAGATATACTATGGATAAAGTTGGCAGTAGGATGGTTAAGGGGTGTATGGTTGATGAGTTTAAGGACTGCATTAATGCCAGCGCTCTCATGGAACTTAAAACCGTTGGTAACACTCTGAGTTGGAATAATTGTAATATTGGGCAACGTCGTATTACTGCCACGCTTGATAGGTCTTTCTGCAATAGTGCTTGGATGAATATTCTCACATCTTCTTACTGTGAATACATTGATGGAGGCACTAGTGATCATTCCATTCTCATTATCCGTACTCATCAGACTGGGGGTGCTAATCCTAAGCCATTCAAATTTTTTAATGCATGGCATCGTAGTCCTGCGTATCTTAGTGTGTTGAAGGAGCATTGGCGTATCAGGGTCAACGGCTGCCCTATGATACGACTGGTTGCTAAACTTAAGAATTTGAAAAGTGGGCTTAAGTGTTTTGGAGCGGCATTTAGAGAGGCTAATGATGTGTCTAAATATCGTTCTGAGCTTGCTGCTATTCAAAATAACCCTAATCTGGGTTCTGGTGTTGAGCTACAAGAAAAGAACGTACCTTATTTAATCAGCTTGCTGAAGCTATTGATATTGAAGAATCCAATTTTAAGCAGAAAAGTAGACAAGATTGGCTGAGCCTTGGGGATCGTAATTCCCAGTTCTTTTATACTGCTATGAGGGCTAGACAGAGTCATAACAACCTTGGTCACCTTATTTCTTCTGATGGTTCTCGCAACAATTCTATTGATAAACTGAAAGTTGAAGCCCTTGAATTTTATTCTAACCTGTATAATCAGAATGACTATTGGAGAGCCTTTCCTTGTCTCACCACTAAAAGAGTCCTTACAAATGAGGCTGTTGATTGGGTTGAAAGACCGGTTCTGGCTGAGGAAGTTAAAAATGCTGTTTTTCAGATTGGGGCGGATAAGGCCCCTGGCCCCGATGGTTTCAATGTTTCTTTTATCAGAACTCGTGGGATATCTTTGGGAATGATGTCACCTTTGCTATCCTTAACTTCTTCAAATTGGGGAAGATATATCGCCAAATTAATCATACCTTTTTAACTCTTATACCTAAGAATGGCAATGCTTCTGGGCTTGGTGATTACAGGCCCATTGCCTGTTGCAATGTTTTGTACAAAATCATCAGCAAAATTCTCTGCAATCGGCTGAAAAAAGCGGTCATTGAGCTCATATCGCCAAATCAACCTGCCTTTCTTCAAGACCGATTACTTGCTGATTGTTCCTTGCTTGCGCAAGAACATATTAGGGATTTTAATAATCCTATGGGTTCCTGGGCCTGCCTCAAATTAGACCTGAGGAAATCGTTTGATAGTGTTAACAGAGAATTTGTCTATTTCATGCTCCACCAAATGGGGTTCAAACACAAATTCATCAGCTGGATGTGCGAATGTATCTCTACTCCTTCATTCTCAGTTATGATTAATGGTTCCCTTTATGGTATGTTTCAATCTAATAGGGGGCTGAGGCAGGGAGACCCCCTATCCCATTATCTCTTTGTGATTGTTATGGAAGCCTTCTCCTTGCTTATGGCTAAGGCCAATGCCACCTGCAGTATTAGGCCTATGAAAAGAATTGGGGCGGTTACGCATCTCCTCTTCACTGATGACCTGCTTGTTTTTTGTTGTGCTAATGAAGATTCCTTTAAGGGCTTGAGAGATCTTCTCTCCACTTTCAAGTCCTACTCTGGGCTTGAGGTTAACTGGAGCAAAAGTGCAGGCATATTTAGCAAAGGGGTCAGGGGTGTTGGTAGTCTTGCTGACATCTTGGGTATCAAGAGGGTGAAATCTCTATCTACATACTTGGGCCTTCTGCTCTCTGCTATGTATCCCAACGCCTCTATGTATGGCCGTCTGATTGATAGGTGCAAGAACAGATTGCAAGGGTGGTCTTCATCCTTATTATCCATTGCTGGGTGTATTGAGCTTGTCAAATCTGTTATCTATGGCATGGTTGTGTTCTGGATGCAGGCCTTCCGTATTCCTAAGTCGATTTTGCACTCTCTTACCTCCATATGTAGGGGATTCATTTGTGGGAGAAATCATCTTTGGGCTTGGGATGATATATGTGTGCCTAAGCAAGAAGGGGGAGTGGGGCTTAGAAGTTGCACTGATTTGAATAATGCTTATGGCGTTAAGTTGACTTGGCGTATGCTTACACATAGGGGGATTTGGGCTTCCTATATGAGGAACCATCATATGAGTAATACGGGGTTGTTTCTGGTTAAGGCCATCCTATGCAATCAGGAACTTGGAATTTCATCTTGCGTTGTCGGGAATTTACTAAGAAGCTTACCCAGCGCAAAGTCAGAGATGGGTCTTCTACTCTTTTCTGGTATGATAATTGGCTGCCTTGTGGGCCTCTTAATGATACTTATGAGGTTCCTATTGGGGAGGAGGGGTATATGGTTAGGGATTACTGGTCTGATGAGGGATGGGTGGACAACAGATCTCTTATAACAGTGTGGCACATGATTGACACGGTGACTTTAATTTCTGGTGATGATTCTTGGTCCTGGGTCTCCAAGTCTCCTTCCCTTCAGGATGCATGAGCTGGGTCTAGGGCTATAAAACATATCTTTCCCTATCACTAGGTGGTCTGGTTCCAGGGGCATATTCCCAAGATGGCTATCACGTTATTACGAGCTTTCCACAGGAAACTCCTAACATGTGATAAGCTCATACAATGGGGAGTGCCCACTTCACCCTTTTGTGTTCTATGTTCTGATAATGTTCATGAAAATATGGATCATTTATTTTTTGAGTTCAGTTATACTAACTATCTCCTTTGCAAGAGTTTTCTAAAAATGGGGTTCACTTCTGCTTTGCCGTCCTCTTTAGCAGGAATGTGAGATCTGATACTCTCTCACTTCCATAGGAAGGACAATATAGGAAGATTGGCCAAGACTGTTCTTGCTGTGATGACTTGGCACATTTGGAAAGAGAGAAACATGAGAATCTTTGAAGGTAGCAATCAGAGACAGACGGCTCTTTTTGAAAATATAGCTGAGGATGTTAGAATTGCGTTGAGACATGTGTATTGGGACCTGGATGGTGGTGAGAGTTCCCCCCTTCAAACTGGGGGTTGATATTTTAGGTTTTTGGGCTTGTATCTTTTGTTTCCATTTGGCTCTTTGGATATCGGAAGGTGTTATGTATTGGTTGGGGGGATGGCGCCTGTGCTCTTGCCCCGCCTTACAAACATCCCTCTTCCATCCTAGAGTCCTGTACATTTTTTGAGTATTAATAAAGATGCAAAGCATATTCTCCAATATATATATGCTCTTATGGATTTTGTGAGTTGTTATGTATTTTTCTGAGTTGATGCGATTGACTGGAGCAGTCCATAATTTTAACCAATTCTATAACAACGAGTAAAGTTTCAGGCGCAAATATATTAGATGCGATCTTTATTATGCGCACATGAAATAAGTTCTTGTTTTGGCTTCATGTGAAACTTTTAGTAAGAAGATTAATACACATATAGGAATATACTGTGTGGATAATTATGACTAAGTAAGTTATCATCAAGGCTCCTATAAACGGATCTTGATGTAACATATTCGTCATACAACCAAACACAAACCCATTCCGTTTTAACTCATTCAGCACAAATGGATTGGTTATACTTAATAGTCAGATGTTCTAAATAAAATTTAGAAAGTCAAGTTAGAGTATATGACCAGATAGTTCTCAAAGTCAGTGGGAGCTAGCTTGTTGCTTGGTCCGTTTTGGGCTAAATAAAGTTTCAAGTTATAGAACATCTATATATGACATACAATCAAAAAGGTTTTGTTTATGTCAGTAATATAAAATTTTAGTGTCATTAATGTGTTGGACAGAACTGATACAAAATTATTGGAATATACTATGCTATGACTGACTAATATGAAATGATAAATCTTTTACATAGTAGTATATGCTAATCATTAGCCATATAGAAGATGATAAGTTGTTGGATGAGATCCGAAGATGTTTTCGTAAAATCACCCCTAAGTGATTTAATGTGCATAGTTTTAAAGACTTTGTAATAATGCATAATAGATACGTTTTAGCAGATCCATTTTATGCTCTGACATATGAATGTCCTTAGAGACTAATATGTTATAGCGGTATTAGATACCGAGATAAATAACCTGAGTGCAAGTGGGAGATGTAGGAAGATATGTGCACTCAAGGAAATTTATCGAGATAACATCTTGTTCGGTTTTAAATGGTACGAATTATCCTAGTATGAATAAAATGTTTTTTAAACCCTTTGATAATTTCCTTAGACTTAAAAGTAAGGTCATACACGTATCTAGATGAAGATCTCGATTATGGGAAGTGAATGACCGATAGGAACTTAAGTCTTAAAACGTTCATGGTCAAAGATGTGTTGAGAAAAGGATATCAACACATTGGACAGACCATTATGTCTTTGTCTTAACTTGAATAGTGATGATGATCTCATAATCATTCGGCTTGGCAAAGTCAGAGACAAGACGCATGTGCTCATAGGAGAATGAGTCCACTGAACGACCGAATAAAGAGTTATCAAATGGTTAACATTTACTAAACTGTCATTGATAACTCTTTAGTGATGATAGGCAAGTTGGTCCGTAAGGCTTAAGGTCATTGTACGAATCTTTGTGTGAATGGTGTCACTTAGATCTATGATCTAGCCTTGAGTCTTCACTCGTTGAAAGGTCTTAGGTTGGGTGACACTTGAAGCGTACAAGGAAAGTAGTGATCAAGAAAGGGTTCGTCTATTCCGTTCGTGGAAAGTGAGTGTCACAGGCTCAGTACGGTTCTTGGTGCTATACCTCGGCCGGGGTATGTTGTAGGAAGTACAACATGTATATACCAAGTACAACATGTATATACCTCAGTCGGGGTATATTGCCGGAGTTTGTGTTGTTTGCCTGAATTTGAGCTATCATTTGAGTGGTCAAATGAAGTCGGATTGGAGCGCCGTTTATTTCTATGCGTTTACCATTCATAGCTCTTCGATTTGATAGGTTGTCTCACTTGCGAAGCTCAACGGTGAGGGAGAGAAAATTAGTTGAAGTTTTGCCTTAGTGTAAGGCAAAACTAATTTAATTTTCTCCCCTAATTTTAGTTAGTCTCACATTACTCATAAGACAAGTAAGGGGTCCGACCTCCTATATAAATAGGGCTGACTCCCCTTGGAAAATCTGTCCTAAGTCTCCAATTCGAGTAGCTTCAAAAAGTTTTGAGCACGCTCAAGCCAAGACTAAAATTATTCTACCCTCCTTAATTTTTCGTTCCTCCGTTCACCTCCAAGCAAGACGATGAGGAGGGTTGGATTAGACCTATAGTCTTTGATGTGGATCATACTCAAGTGAAACTTTCTTTGGCAAGTGATTGGCTCAGAGGCACGGTGTTGGCTCGCCTCGGGAGGTCCAGTCTTAGAGCTACAGAGTCAGCTCGCTATAGGGGAGTAAAGAAGGTTGTTGAAAACGACGCTTTGCATTCGGTGGAAGCGAATTTGCAGGTAAGTTTTCTGGTTTTTCTTTGCTTTCATACAATATTGCAGTAGTTTAGATCTATCTTTGGGGTTGGTTATATCTAACCCAAGATAGTAGATTTCTTGGCTAGGGTTAACAATATCCTTAGGGCTCATTAAATAGTTTAATGATTTCGTCTGCTATCTGTTTTTCCTGCTTCTATCATCCGTTTGACGTAGGACGAGCATAGATTTATGCCCTAAGGGTCTCTCTAAACCCTTCACATCATGCACATGCGATTTGACCTTTCCCACCTTTACAACTGCCTCTTTTAATCAGAGGTACTCTTATCTGTAAGTGGTCAGGGAGAGTCAATCATCATCGCCAGGTCAAGGTCCATGACCCCAAGAACTAGAGCCATTCAGAACCAGAATAGAATTGATGCTGGCATTGATATTAGCAGGTGTTAAAAGTGAAAAGTGAACAACAACAAAATTCAACAAGCTCACATAAGTAAACTGAAAAGCTGCAATAAATTCAAATTAAATGTAACTCACATCTTTCAAGATATCAGGCTCTCCATTAATATTTATCTTTGGAAAACATATTAACTTGTAATTGATATCTTGATGTAGTAATCATACACTGATAATAAATAACACGTCAAATAATAAATCTTCATTTGGGCCGATTTATAATTTACATGTAAAACCGAATAATTATCACGAGTTTATTACCACCGAAGCACACATAATTATGTCAAATATTTAACTTTCTTTGGGCCGGTAAATATTCACATAAAAATACGCAAAAGACCTTTTATATTTTGAAATGAAATTAATTTCCACAAGAGAGCCCGCTTTGGTGGGTTGTTTTTTCAATCAACTCATTCCAAAATATATATAACCATTCAAATTTTAATTTCAACTGTAGCATCATTAAAACAAAAATTGTCCTTAAGAGGAAATATACGACATACCTTTTTTTCATCTTTCATTGAATTTAAATTCATATTTAAGGCAAAATTTCATACAAAGTATGTCCACATATTTTTATGTTTCAAAAATAAAAGATAATCTCAACAATAGAGCCGACTTTGGTGGGGTTTTGTTTTAATTAAAGTTACTTCGAAACATATATCCAAATGTGCCCAAAATTGAATTTAAATTAAAATAAACGTTAACCCACAAAATGGACCTAAAGGAAACATATACACAAAAACATTTATTTCCTCTTTTAATAAGTTTAAATCCATATTTTAGATGCAAAATTTTCATACAGCGTATGTCCGTAGCCTTTTATATTTTGAAATAAAGATAATCTCCACATAGAGCCCACTTTGGTGGGATTTTGTTTTAATTAAATTTATTTTTAAACATTAACCAAATGTGCCTAAAACTTGAACTTAAACCAAAATTAAAATTTTTAACACAATTTATGCCTTAGGTAAATTTATAAACAAGGGTTTTTAGCATAGCTGTCCCTTAAATCTTGCGTATTTTGATATCTGTCACTCAAATCTTCGTATTTGCCATCAAGTCCCTCAAAAGTTCGTATTTAACCTTAATAGTCCCTCTCACTAACTATCTGTTAAAACCTTAACGGAAATGGGAATATTCCGTTAGGTTTGGGCTTAACGACGTGGGGGGTTCTGGGCGCCGTGCTAGGGTGGAGGCGGCGGCGGCGCTGCCACCGGAGGAGGAGGGGGATGGGGTGGGGGTGCCGCCCCCTCCCCTACTGTTCTGGGGGGAGAGGGGGCAGTGCCCCTCCCCCTCCTCCTCGTCTGAGGGGGAGGGGGGCGACCTGCTGTTCTGGGGGGTAGGGGGTGCCGCCCCTCCCCCTCTGCCTCGTCTGAGGCGGAGGGCAGGGGCGCCACCCCTCCTCCTGTTTTCTGGGTGGGGTTAACACTTAATTAGGGGGTGTTTAATGATTAATTAAATGTAATTTCTTAATTAACTAAATATAATCGTTAATTAATATAACTTTCTAACAGAAAATAGGATGGAGGGACTATTAAGGTTAACGTTTAAAATTTAAGGGTTTTATGAGCAAATATCAAGATTTGAGGGACATATATCAAAATACGCAAGATTTAAGGGACAAATATGCTTAAAACCCTATAAACAAACCTATTTATTTTCACTTCCATTTGTGTTAAAATATCCCAAAACAAGCCCAAAATAGTGTCCACATGGCCCTAAAAGGGGCCAAAACAACCACATAACCCAAAAGCCCAATCCGTTAAAGCCCAGCCCTTTTAGTTTTTTTAATTTTTTTAAACGTCCTCATGCGGGGCTACAGCCCGCTTTACCTTTTGTGGGATGAGGCCTGCATAACTATTTGCGGGCTAAGGCCAGCATAACTATTTGCGGGCTGAGGCCCACATATCCTTTGCTAGTCGAGGCACGCATATACTTAAGTTTTTTATAAAACAAAGGAGTGGGTCGGCACTGAGACTGACCCACTAGGCTTCGAACACAAACATAGGAGGGGGGAACTGTAGCTAGGGTTTTGTGGTTCCTTTGAGGGGGGCTGCTGCCATGGGGGACTGGCGACCGAAGGCGACCGCGCCTCTGTATTAAAAAAATGTTTTTTAAAACTTGTAATCCTATGGGGATTTGGCGGTGGCTGTAGCCGCTACTGTCCCCCACCCCGCCTGGACTTGGGCGGCCAGTGGCCACCATCTGCCGCCCCCTCTAGTAAAAATCAAGACTTTTATTATTATTTTATAACATCCAGAAAAAATCACCCCAAAACCGTAAGTTTTGATTTTTACACCGAAAAGTACACCAATGTTCTGAAGCTTAAAGATCTCATAGATTGAATATGAGGTGGCTCTGATTCCACTAATTGGGGCTATTTCTAGATTAACAATAAGAAATAACATGCAAAATAATCTAGATATACAACATGTCAGATCTACGAGAAATAATATACTGAATCTTAAACCGAAGCATACTTGAATCCATAACAATTGAAAAATTATGATATGTGTGGATGGCCTTCCAGATCAGTACATATCCCCGTGAGAAATCCTGCGGCTTTCTCGAGCTCTCGTCTGTCGACGTGATGTAGAAAAGACGGCTCTTCATACGTTCGATCCAGGGACCATGACCACATATAAATAGGCAAAGCCTAATGCCTATTGGGTTTCGGGTTTAGCCCATCTTTCCAGAAAGCCCATAGTCTCTACACATTAAAGGACCACACCCTAAACAGATAGATCAAAGCCCACTTAATTAATTAGATAACTTTATTGTGCTTAACTTAACTTGATAGCCAGCATACATAATTATTTAACATATTGTAACGACCCGCTTCCGGGGGCCCGTTACTTATTTGATATTTGCGCAGGTCCTGCAGGTTACCAGTGAAATCAAAATAGCCACGATGCAGAGATATACAAAAATACTCAAATAGTGTCCAATTATTACCATCCATACTGTACAAGATGTCCCAATAGATATACATGAAAGAAAAAAGTACACAACAGAAAATAACTCTGGAAGCTGCGGTCTCATGGTTGAATTCTGGCGCTATTAGCTCAGGAGCATCTACCTCCATATGTACGTCGTCTACGGTGCCACGGAGATGAAACCGTAGGTAAGTCACAATAATTCTAAATATAGAAAAGAAGCAGTGCACAAGTATGACAAAAGTAACTATATACAAGCAGACCAGAGTGAAAGTAAAGTACCTAGCAACAACTGTACATAGCTGAGTAGTGAAAGTAAACTGAACTAGAAAGGAGGACAGCTGTACTGTGGTAGAGCAAGTGTAAAGCAGGCTAAGCAAGAAACATGCTACTCCTAAAAGTACGACAAGTAAAGTACTCGGGACTGCACAGGTGTAATAGGTGAAGTGCATGCAATGCGTAAAGCAAAAGTGACTGTAATGCGTAAAGTAAAAGTGACTGTGCAAAAGTAGCTACACTATGTGACTCAAGTCGGAGAGTACAATATGTGACCATCGAGTTCATCTCTTGCTTGGGCGCGACCAAGACGAATGCCAAAAACCCAGGCAGCTAGACAGGATGCTTACATGCAGCATATTTTGTTTGTCGAAACAGAGGCAGCTAGACATGATTGCCAAAAACCCAGGCAGCTAGACATGATGCCAAAAACCCAGGCAGCTAGACATGTAGATTGAACTCCAGTCACTCCCGCACTCTCTCAAACTATGAGTTACCCCCAAAAAAACCCCAGTGAAGTGTCAAGTGTTCTATGTACATTTCCTTTTCATGATGTTCCACGAGATGTTCCACAAGATATTCCACAAGATGTTCCACATGTTACTAGTCAAACCAAAACAACTGGTTGACTTTCTTATTGAAAACCAGTGAGTAGTAACTCATTCCAAAGCAGACCGTGCCAAAGCGAACTGAGGATAAAGACAAGTCCAACAGATACCGATTCCATGCTTCGAGCATGTAGAAGTATTGTTTAGCACACAATTTACCCAAGTTGATGGTCGTGTGCTACAACCACCAAAGTTGAAAGTTGGCAAAGTAATCTGTAGTTGATTACTTTTCCTATTAGATTAGGTCTCTAGTTCGGTTCAAGTCAAGTAGCCGTTCTGAGGCTATAGGTAGTGTTCCTAAGTTCATACAGGGACACTAACTAATTTTCTAATTTTAGAATTAGTCGTGACTTACATTATCGAGCTCGTTGTGGCAAGACGAGTTCGGAGCTAGCGGAGTTGGTGCACGAGGATTGGTACCTGCAACCACAAGAATACTCAGTTAAAGAATGCGACATTTCTATTTAAATAATTTGGTCGTTTTGATTTTTAAATGGATTGAAACGTTGTCGAAAAGTGTTCTAAATTTTTCTATAGGCTAGATATGATGAAAATAATTTTTCTGCAAGAGAAAATAATTTTCAGAACATTATAGTAATTTTTATTATTTTTAAAAGCCCAAAAACAATTTAAAAGCTATTTTTCAATTAGTAACGTATTTATTCAAACATTAATTCTGGATGCAATATGCATCGGATTGGTTCAAGTGAGTTGTCAAAATGACCGTATCGAAGAGTACTATAGCATATATTTTTCTCATATATTAGTATACGTGAAAATATCAAGTTACGGATTTTTGAGCAAAAATAACATATTTAACTTTTAGGCTTAAAAATTAATTCTGTAAAAACTAAGTGTCTGATTGTAATGAAACTAGTTCCATTGGGTCCAGAATGTCATTTCTGATTTTCTGGAGCTGGTCTTGTAATTTTCTGGCCTCTATATTATTTAATATTGATTTAAAACCATTAAACCCATTTAATAATTACGTATTATACGAAAATACGCTGAAAATACGTATAAAAATAAGTTTTTATTTCAAAACTATCCTTCGCGCGCTCTCTCTCTTCTTACCCATGCAGCGTGGGGGGGCTGTTGTGCGGCGACGGCGACGGCATCGACGTCGGAGGGGGAGCTCGGTGCGGCGCTTGTGGCGGCGTGCAGTCGGGGCAGTCGGAGCTCCGGGTAGTGCGTGGTGGCTCTGGGAGAGAGAGAGCGACGGCGGTCGTCTTGTGGGGCTTGTGCAGGTCGTCACCGGCGATGGTGCAGCGAGGAGGTCTCGTCGTCGGAGCTCGGTGAATCAGGGAATGGCGGAGGAGCTCAGGGTCGGAGGGAGGGCTGTTCGAGCGGGTCTCGGGGTCTTCGGGGCACGTCGAACAGGGCGCCATTGCGTGGGTTTCGGCGGCGACTCCGGTGGCTAGTGGGGGCGTTCGGGCGAAGTCGGAGAGCTCGGGGACGGCGGAGCTCGACTTTGCGGTGGTGGACGAACAGAGGGCAGGGTGCTGCTGCATGGAGAAGGGAGGAGGGCACGGGCGGTGTCGTGCATGGCGAAGGCGGGCAGAGCGGGTCACGAAGGCCTCGACGAAGGTGAGCGGAGGGGTTCATCGCTGAGAGCGGGAAGTCGGAGCGGGGGCTGCGGGTTCCTGTGAGTCACCGTGACGAGGGCAGCGATTCGAAGGCGAGGCGGAGCATCGTCGGATGGCGGTGGGGGTCTCGTTCGGGCTAGTTGGCGACTCGAGGAGCCGATGAGCATGGTGTGTGGCATGGACGGAGGCGCTGTGGCAAAACGGGGTGGAGCATGCGGCGGTCTGCGTGGGGTTGATGATGAATCGGAGGGGAGACGGCGTGTGCCGGAGTGCGGGCACGTCTGCCGTGGTTTGGGTTGCGCATGGGTTCGAGCGGCCTTTGGTGTTTGCGTGTGTAGGGTTTGTGCGGGAGAACGGAGGAAAGTGGAGGGTTTATATAAGTAAGTTTAGTAATTACTTAGTCAATGTATTAAATAGGTTTGATAGATAAGTGTGGAAATTAGGGTCAGGGGAAATTAATTAGGTTGGTGGGAGGTTTGGCAATTGGTGTAAGAGGATGAACGTGTTTATCATGTGATGCCACGATGTTAAGAAAAATTTGTCTGGTAGCTATGCTTAGGTGAGGGTAACTGTAATTAGTAATATAAGTAGGGTAATTAGTAGATAATGTCAAAATATAAAATTACGATTTTGCCCCTCGTAGCAAACGTGTCCGAAAAATTACGAAAACATACCCACTGGTTCGTATCTTCACGAGGATTGCGAATACGAGATCCATTTCGGGGTTTGAGCTACGGAGATACTGGTTTTTAGCCAAAACATTTAGGAAGCGGGTTTGCAGGTTCTTTATTGATTTGACTTTAGAAAATTACGAAATTAATATGGGAAGCCCTAATTGATCATAGAAGGATACAGTAAAAGTTTAAAAACATTTTGATGATGTTTGTATAGAAAATTAATTCATTAAGCCAAAACGATAATAACTTAAAATAAATTTTTACCAGAATTGTTTTGAGTATTTGATGAAACTCGAACTTACTAAAATACTTCATAACTAGTCTGATACTTAAAAATATTTTTATAAGAAATTTTTGAAATCGTAAAACTCCTGACAAACCATTACAAAATAGTAAAAAAAATTTGAAAATAGATTAAATACGTAAATGGTTGTGTTGAAAAATACGGACCGTTACATTCTACCCTCCTTAAAATAATTCCGTCCTCGGAATTTAAAAGTCTTTTCAAATAATTGATGTTATGAAGAAGCTCAAGCAAATAAATGATAGAAAAGATGGTAATCTAGTAAATCAGGTTGTAAATAACATGAAATATAATGTGATATCATAGCAATAAGAAAACAAGAGATGTCATATATGAATATACTACTGACATCATCATAGCTTCCGTAACTAGTCAAAATAGGCTCAGATAGAAGAAGGAAGATGAGTCCAGGAAAAGATGACGAAGTAGCGGCTCACGCTTGCACGTCTCGGTTTGGTTCGTCTCAAATTCTCTAGCACCATCTTCAATTCCTTCGATTCGCTTCCGTTGTTGAACTCGAACTTCTAGTGATCGAAAAGTCAGTGTTTTCCCCATAGACAGGGTCCTAACAAATGCTACCCTCCTTAAAATAGACGTAGCTAGAGTTCAAGCTAACTAGAAATAGAAAGATTCTAAGAAGGTCAATCGAAAGGTCATCAATCCAAAGGAAGGGTTATAGTGATGAAGATCAATGGCGTTACATAATCATGATTCACGTCCTTGCGGTCCAGCGGAACACGGCCAGGGAAGTGACTAAGCCAGGATCACTTATCCCAAGTCTAGCAAGGGTGATCCAATAAACTTAGCCAAGCACATTGACCGGATCATGGTCCATTGAAGGAAGCTTATCATTTATACGTGTGCCATCATCAACTGAAGGAAAGGTGATGAAGAAGGCAGATGGTTCAACCTATGAAAAATAACTATAACTGCTAGCAAAAGAGATTATTAGGGAGGGTATATCCAAAGAATGGAACACAAATTCCTAAGTTAGGGTTAAGAGTTCAAAGAATATGATGAGAATCAAGAAAGGCCTAATGAAGATGGTAATAAGGACGCTTTACCCGTATATCCAATACAGGTGAACACTCGAGACAACCAGTACTCGAGAGTTCAATTTGAGTATTTTATATTGTACACCCTGATCTTGATATATTGTTCACGAGGTAGTTAGCGCGGACCTGCATGGGCCACCAAAACTGTAACGACCCGCTTCCGGGGGCCCGTTACTTATTTGATATTTGCGCAGGTCCTGCAGGTTACCAGTGAAATCAAAATAGCCACGATGCAGAGATGTACAAAAATACTCAAATAGTGTCCAATTATTACCATCCATACTATACAAGATGTCCCAATAGATATACATGAAAGAAAAAAGTACACAACTGAAAATAACTCTAGAAGTTGCGGTCTCATGGTTGAATTCTGGCGATATTAGCTTAAAAGCATCTACCTCCATATGTACGTCGTCTGCGGTGCCACGGAGATGAAACCGTAGGTAAGTCACAATAATTCTAAATATAGAAAAGAAGCAGTGCACAAGTATGACAAAAGTAACTATATACAAGCAGACCAGAGTGAAAGTAAAGTACTGAGCAACAACTGTACATAGCTGAGTAGTGAAAGTAAACTGAACTGGAAAGGGGGACAACTGTACTGTGGTAGAGCAAGTGTAAAGCAGGCTAAGCAAGAAACATGCTACTGCTAAAAGTACGACAAGTAAAGTACTCGGGACTGCACAGGTGTAATAGGTGAAGTGCATGCAATTAAAGTAAAAGTGACTGTGTAAAAGTAGCTACATTACGTGACTCAAGTCGGAGAGTACAATATGTGACCATCGAGGTCATCTCTTGCCTGGGCGCGACCCAGACGAATGCCAAAAACCCAGGCAGCTAGACAGGATGCTGACATGCAGCATATTTTGTTTGCCGAAACACAGGCAGCTAGACATGATTGCCAAAAACCCAGGCAGCTAGACATGATGCCAAAAACCCAGGCAGCTAGACATGTAGATTGAACTCCAGTCACTCCCGCACTCTCTCAAACTATGAGTTACCCCAAAAAAACCCCAGTGAAGTGTCAAGTGTTCTATGTACATTTCCTTTTCATGATGTTCCACGAGATGTTCCACAACATATTCCACAAGATATTCCACAAGATATTCCACAAGATGTTCCACATGTTACTAGTCAAACCAAAACAACTGGTTGACTTTCTTATTGAAAACCAGGGAGTAGTAACTCATTCCAAAGCAGACCGTGCCAAAGCGAACTGAGGATAAAGACAAGTCCAACAGATACCGATTCCATGATTCGAGCATGTAGAAGTATTGTTTAGCACACAATTTACCCAAGTTGATGGTCGTGTGCTACAACCACCAAAGTTGAAAGTTGGCAAAGTAATCTGTAGTTAATTACTTTTCCTATTAGATTAGGTCTCTAGTTCGGTTCAAGTCAAGTAGCCGTTCTGAGGCTATAGGTAGTGTTCCTAAGTTCATACATGGACACTAACTAATTTTCTAATTTTAGAATTAGTCGTGACTTACATTATCGAGCTCGTTGTGGCAAGACGAGTTCGGAGCTAGCGGAGCTGGTGCACGAGGATTGGTACCTGCAACCACAAGAGTACTCAGTTAAAGAATGCGACATTTCTATTTAAATAATTTGGTCGTTTTGATTTTTAAACGGATTGAAACGTTGTCGAAAAGTGTTCTAAATTTTTCTATAGGCTAGATATGATAAAAATAATTTTTCTGCAACAGAAAATAATTTTCAGAACCTTATAGTAATTTTTATTATTTTTAAAAGCCCAAAAACAATTTAAAAACTATTTTTCAATTAGTAACGTATTTATTCAAACATTAATTCTGGATGCAATATGCATCGGAATGGTTCAAGTGAGTTGTCAAAATGACCGTACCGAAGAGTACTATAGCATATATTTTTCTCATATATTAGTATACGTGAAAATATCAAGTTACGGATTTTTGATCAAAAATAACATATTTAACTTTTAGGCTTAAAAATTAATTCTGTAAAAACTAAGTGTCTGATTGTGATGAAACTAGTTCCATTGGGTCCAGAATGTCATTTCTGATTTTCTGGAGCTGGTCTTGTAATTTTCTGGCCTCTATATTATTTAATATTGATTTAAAACCATTAAACCCATTTAATAATTACGTATTATACGGAAATACGCTGAAAATGCGTATAAAAATAAGTTTTTATTTCAAAACTATCCTTCGCGCGCGCTCTCTCTTCTTACCCATGCAGCGTGGGGGGGCTGTTGTGCGGCGACGGCGACGGCATCGACGTCGGAGGGGGAGCTCAGTGCGGCGCTTGTGGCGGCGTGCAGTCGGGGCAGTCGGAGCTCCGGGCAGTGCGTGGTGGCTCTGGGAGAGAGAGAGCGATGGCGGTCGGCGTGTGGGGCTTGTGCAGGTCGTCACCGGTGATGGTGCAGCGAGGAGGTCTCATCGTCGGAGCTTGGTGAATCAGGGGATGTCGGAGGAGCTCAGGGTCGGAGGGAGGGCTGTTCGAGCGGGTCTCGGGGTCTTCGGGGCACATCAAATGGGGCGTCGTTGCGTGTGTTTCGGCGGTGACTCCGGTGGCTAGCGGGGGCGTTCGGGCGAAGTCGGAGAGCTCGGGGACGGCGAAGCTCGACTGTGCGGTGGTGGACGAACGGAGGGCAGGGTGCTGCTGCTGGAGATGGGAGGAGGGCACGGGCGGTGTCGTGCATGGCAAAGGCGGGCATAGCGGGTCGCAACGGCCTTGACGGAGGTGAGCGGAGGGGTTCATCGCTGAGAGCGGGAAGTCGGAGCGGTGGCTGTGGGTTCCCGTGAGTCGCTGTGACGAGGGCAGCGAGTCGAAGGCGAGGCGGAGCATCGTCGGGCGGCGGTGGGGGTCTCGTTCGGGCTAGTTGGCGACTCAGGGAGCGGACGAGCAGGGTGTGTGGCATGGACGGCGACGCTGTGGCGAAACGGGGCGGAGCATGAGGCGGTCTGCGTGGGGTTGATGATGAATCGGAGGGGAGACGGCCTGTGCCGGAGTGCGGGCACGTCTGCCGTGGGTTGGGTTGCGCATGGGTTCGAGCGGCCTTTGGTGTTTACGTGTGTAGGGTTTGTGCAGGAGAACGGAGGAAAGTGGAGGGTTTATATAAGTAAGTTTAGTAATTACTTAGTCAATGTATTAAATAGGTTAGATTGAAAAGTGTGGAAATTAGGGTCAGGGGAAATTAATTAGGTTGGTGGGAGGTTTGACAATTGGTTTAAGAGGATGAACGTGTTTATCATGTGATGCCACGATGTTAAGAAAAATTTGTCTGGTAGCTATGCTTAGGTGAGGGTAACTGTAATTAGTAATATAAGTAGGGTAATTAGTAGATAATGTCAAAATATAAAATTACGATTTTGCCCCTCGTAGCAAACGTGTCCGAAAAATTACGAAAACATACCCACTGGTTCGTATCTTCACGAGGATTGTGAATACGAGATCCATTTCAGGGTTTGAGCTACGGAGATACTGGTTTTTAGCCAAAATGTTTAGGAAGCGGGTTTGCAGGTTCTTTATTGATTTAACTTTAGAAAATTACGAAATTAATATGGGAAGCCCTAACTGATCATAGAAGGATACTGTAAAAGTTTGAAAAAGTTTTGATGATGTTTGTATAGAAAAATAATTCATTAAGCCAAAACGATAATAACTGAAAATAAATTTTTACCAGAATTGTTTTGAGTATTTGATGAAACTCAAACTTACTAAAATACTTCATAACTAGTCTGATACTTCAAAATATTTTTATAAGAAATTTTTGAAATCGTAAAACTCCTGACAAACCATTATAAAATAGTAAAAATATATTTGAAAATAGATTAAATACGTAAATAGTTGTGTTGAAAAATACGGACCGTTACACATATAAGTCCAACGTTGGATTAAAGATCCAACATGATACCCTAGCCCTACGTGGGCCTCATATGGGCCTACAAAAGCCCATTCATAACACTCCCCCTTATCCATCCATCATTGTAAGTTCGACATAAGAATACTTCAGGATTAACGGTGCTTATTAGTATCATGGGGATTTGGATACTTCTGGATCCTAAGTTAGGAGGAGTTGCCCCGTTAAAACCTTTGGCTATGAAAAACACAATGGCAAAAACCCGATAACTAAGGAAAAGGAGTAGAAATCTCCTTAACTTCCCCTGGTCGGTGGATATCACTAGGGGTGGATACTTCTGGATCCAAAGAAAATGTGGTTGCCTCGTTAAAACCTTTGGCTATGGAAAACTCAGTTGAAAAAACAAATAGCTAATGAAAAAGAGTACAACCCTACATTTAACTCCCCCTCTTGTGTACAAGCTTCAGGCTTGTAGATCTATCATTCGTCTCATCCAAACCCCATTTACAAGTTTTCTAAAAGTACTTCAATGTAGCATTTTAGTAAACAGATCGGCTAAGTAGTTACATGACTAGAGTTGATGTATGTCGATCTGTTTCTTCTCTTGTAGTTGGTGCATCCAGAAGAGCTTGGAGAAGATGTGCTTCCTCCTGTCACCATTGATATAACCACCTTGTAGTTGAGCTATGCATGCTGCAGTGTCTTCAAACATAGTGGTTGGTTCAAGGTCACCAGTTTTTAGGCCGGTCGTCACTAAGATGTGATGACTGACTAAACGTATCCAGAAACATTCTCTGCTAGCTTCATGGATCGCTAGGTGTTCAGATTGATTGGATGAGGTTGCTATTATGGTCTGCTTACATATTTCCATGAGATGGCTTGTCACGCCCCTCTTCCCAAGTATGGAAGGCGAGACGCGAAGATGTCCGCTCAGACTTAGAGCTATGAAGCTACAGTCTGATAAGCGTCTGTGTGTTCATCCATTCACATATTCTTGCATTGCAATGAAACAACAATAATAATAAATATGAACGCATGCAATAAAATAACTAACTTTCAAAATATCCAATTCATTATTCCAAACATCCAGAGATACAGTCATAAAATAAAGTACAAGAGAGTCTAAAAAGAAAGGCCCCAAGCATGTCCGAAACTAAAACATAGAAAAGGTGCTACACACCGAATAACCTAACATCAGCTACTAGGAAAAAAAACAAATACAAACTAAGAAAATAGCCTCCAGCTGAGACTAGGACAGAACTCTGGTACCATCAAACTGAACGTCAGCAACAGGTCGTCTGGTACCATCAAACTGAACGTCAGCAACAGGTCGTCCTCAGCAACTAACTCAGGCTCAAAACCTAACATGCGACACCCAAAGAGAAAAGGGCGCATGTCAGCAAAAGACTCAAAAAGGTAAAAGGGAGAGACTTTTGTGCAAGGAAACATAAGGTTAAAATGAATGCAATAGCAGTTTAAAATGATGATGGCATAACATGATATTTTAATGAATGCAGCAGTTTAAACATGAACATGATATTTTGCAATGCATGACACGTCGTAGCGAGAGCTACTGTAACGGCCGCTTTCCGACCGTTCGTATTTTCTACGTGCACGTACCTTTCGTACGCGTATTTTATTTGATTCTTTCTTGTTTTCGGTATATACGATGTGATATGCCGTTGTGACCGTATGGAAGTGTAGAATTTTATGGTAATTTTTGGGAACGTTTTTTTCACGGCTCGTTTTCTCGCGAAACGACTTTGAATGATATGGGCGTTTTAGTCAGTTGACTCAAAACGCCGTTTCCAATTTTACGTAAATTCTTGGTAGGCGTTACGCACGATTGAGATC
Source organism: Scilla litardierei (assembly GCA_030789695.1). Lineage (NCBI taxonomy): Eukaryota > Viridiplantae > Streptophyta > Magnoliopsida > Asparagales > Asparagaceae > Scilla > Scilla litardierei. The sequence goes on from CM061132.1 coordinate 104,912,391, forward strand.
CGTAGATCTGTGCGTCTCGTCTCCACGATCACCCCGATATTTTCGGATCATTTTTCCGATGCTCGTAGTGGAAGATATCCCCTAATCAATTTTCCTCTCTTAATTAATCCTAAACCTATTTGAAATTTGAATTTAACCATATCCCTCAAATGTCTCATACGTGCCAAGGAGATTAATTTCAGCATTTATTTGCACCTTCCATTTTCCCTATTTCCACTTCTCCTATCTCTATATCTCTCACCTAACTAAGCAAAAGTCTATAGCCATTTAGCAATAACTCTCATTCTAAAAGCCCTCCATGCGTAACCTCCTAGGGCAAATGTCGCAGCCGTCGCAACCCCATTCCACGCCGATTTTTGCTCCTTCTCCGGCCACACAAGGCCGTCCCCGGCCCCTCCCTTGACTCCGGCCATCTTCCACCTCTCCCTCCTCCTCTCTCTCCCCTAAAAAGCCATTAAAAACCTCAAGAAAACCCAACCCATGCTGTCCTTGCGCCTGAAGCTTGCAACCACCGGCCACCCCTCTCCGGCGACCCTCTCCGGCCGACTCCGCCTCCCTCGGGTCCCCCACGACCTCTCCTAGTCGCTAGACCCCTCCTCCCTCCTTCCTCCCACCTCAAAACCTCTCAAAACCCCATTGAAACACCAAGAAACTGCCCAGTTCCAGATCTGTGCGCGCCCGCCGGAAAACGACCGCAGCCGCCACCTCCGGCCACCCCATCCGGTGACCACCACCCCCGATCAACTCCTCTCTGACCCCCCCAAGCATCTCCACCTCCCCTTACCCTCTTCCCTCATCTCTATCTCCCTCAAAACGCTTTCAAACACAACCCAAACGACAGTTTTACAGATCTGCGCCACCGCCGGAAAACCTCACGCCCACCGGCCATCCGGCCACCTATGATGACCACCCTACCGCCGTTGGATTCCTATCGAAACCACCTACCAACTGCAACTTTCCTCACGCTCATAGCTCACCTGTAGCTCCCGGAATCCTCGTCGGAACACGTCGCATCCGTTGTTTTTCACAGATCTGGAAGCTGAACTTCGCCGTCTGCGCACGGCCACCTCAGACCACCCCCGGTGACAACTCCACTGTCGTTGGCTTCGTCTTAAAGTCCTTTACCTACTGCAGCTTTTCGTTTCCGCTGTTCATCTCCGAAATTTCACTGAGACGCACGACAACGGACGTGACACGAATCTGTCCTCCCCGGCTTCTCACGGCCGCCCACCACCGTGCGCTCGCGCCGTCGGCCATCCACCGGGCCGATCATCTTTCTTTGGTCCCACTTCATCTACCAACAGCCCCCTTGGACTCTCGGAGTTCACGTGCGTTGCCGCACGCACGTACTTTTAGCCGACGTCGCCATTATCGTGAAGAACCGTTGCGCTACTCGCAACGGGAAGGAGATCGCTGATTAGCTCGCTGATTTCACGTCACCACCCCGCTGTCCAGAGGTACCTCGCTACGCTACATGCAGCCGAGGAGTTCCAGACGACGCCGACGTTGCGCCGTTCAGACCCGACTTCCGCTTGTTGGACGACATTACGAGGTTAGTTTCCCCTAACTCATAGCACAACCCACACCATAGAAGAACTGAAAACCTAACTAAAATCAGCAACTTAACTCATTAAATTTATTTTCTGCTCCCTTAAAACGATGTGGAACTATAGATCGACGAATGGACTTTTTGACTGTGCACATAGGATAGAATCGTCGAATAGGGTTGAACATCAAAATGTGACTTCTGACGAATAGGATAGTCCCGATAACCTAGAAACGAACCCTAATAGGACTTGATGAATTTGAGACCTGACACCGTCGCCGTGACACTATTTCAGACGGACTTCCGCGGAGGAGACGCTTGGACGAGACGCTTCGAGAGGACGACACACTCGCCACGCAGGCAAGTGTATCCACTTGCACTTTTGTCCGTGCTTAGGCCCTAGTTGGTTAGAATTGTTAACTGTGAACAAATGGAACCGGACGTGAAATGATAGCGTCCGGGACGACTCCTGACGGCTCAGACTTGACGACGAAGTCTGAGCCTGACAACAACAACTTTTGATATTGTAAGGCTATCATGTGTGTGCGTGCGTGTGGACACCCTAGAATAACAACTCCCTACACTTGTCATGTCGTGTCCCATTACACAAAAAGCCTTCGGGCGTTTCGGATGCTTTCCTAGCGGAAGTGATCCCTGTTACCCAAAAAGCCTTCGGGCGTTTCGGATGCTTTCCTAGCGGAAGTGATCCCTGTTACACAAAAAGCCTTCGGGCATTTCGGATGCTTTCCTAGCGGAAGTGATCCCTGTTACCCAAAAAGCCTTCAGGCTTTTCAGATGCTTTCCTAGCGGAAGTGACCCCTGTTACACAAAAAGCCTTCGGGCGTTTCGGATGCTTTCCCCCGCGAAAGTGATCCTTTTTACACAAAAAGCCTTCGGGCGTTTTGGATGTTTCCCTAGCGGAAATGATCCCTGTAAATCTTGTCCTGAGTTCCTGGGTTTGGGGTTGGGTTGAGCGTGCGCACGACAAGAGGGTCTGATCCCCCTCGAACCATAAGGCGTGAACCCTTTCGTGTCTCACTTGTCTTGTCTTGTCTTGTCTTGTCTTGTCCCGTCACGTCCCGACTTGTCTTGACACATGTAGGTTAGTCCCGTAGTTGGTAGCACACGCTACAACTACTACTTGCTACGCTTTACTTTCCTGCTACGTTACTTCTGTTTGTTACTCTGTTATAACTCCAACATGCTAATCAACCAGTAAACCGTCTGTTATAACCTCAGCATGCTAATCAACCAGTAAATCGTTGTTTAAAGTTCGGTGCACTTGCAGAAAAGTCTAACCCTTCTTGTAGACTTTACCTGACGTACAGTTCCTTTCTCTTGGGTACTGTACGTCAGGTGTTCAGCCAGAGAAACGTGGACGAGGCAGACTCACTGGAGTACAAGGAGCCGAGGACGTCGACCCAGAGTACGTGCTTGACAAGGACCAGACCTTGAGGTCTTTTAGTCGTCACTTTCAGAGGTTACTACTTTCAGTTTGCTTTTAGATAGTTTGTTGTCACGCTTAGGCTTCTTTTTTTAGACTTTGTACATGTTGGATATTATATCTCTAATTTAATGAATGCAACTTCCTTTCCGTACTTTCTGTTGTTACGAACTTTATTAATACAAGAACCTGAAGTTTTTAAAATGGTACCCCTACAGACGCTTATTGGGTCCGAGCTTCGCAGCTCTGGCCTAAGCGGGCCTTAGTCACGCTTCGCCTCCGTTCGTTTTGGGAAGCGGGGCGTGACAGGTTTTAGTGGTGGCCCATGCAGGTCTTGCAAATGTTCGGAACAATAAAAATACCGCATTCATTTAATATCCACGTACAAGTCTAAATTAGGTTTACCCAGTCTTAGATGGTAGGAAGACTTAGGTAGACGTCCCAATTTGATAGTCTGACGCCTTAGTTAGGCATTAGACATCCTCGTCCTAGGATACCTTAGTAGCCACTTGACTCTGACCAAATTAGATTTCTAGAGTCCTCCTTTTTGTTTAGTCGCTCGACCAGCTCCATTGACTTCGAGCCCAGCAGAATGTAACCTTGATTCTCTTAGGAACTTCCCCCTAGATCCTGATTGTAGTTTAGCTCGTTAGGAAATCTTAGCGCCGAGCTCTCCTGATCTTCCGACGACCCGATAATTAGAATCCCTGACTTCTAGCGTCTCCCTGATCATTACCCTTTTCGTGATATCGACCGTAGAGTTCCATCGTAGCTTCGTGAATCGTATCCTAAGAGTATCCATCATGCGATCTTTTCCTTTCTTCCAATTCAAGTGATCGTTCCTGACGAGTGTCGTTGATCCTTCGAGTCTTTTCCCTTGCCAAGTCTGCTGCCTCTAAAAGTATTTTTGAAATTCCTATTAAGTTTTTCGCTCAGCTTAACTTCTTTGAAAACCCATATGTTATATATTTCAAAATTCTTGTTTTTCGGTTGAGTTAAAATTCTTTCACTAATCTTGAAACCTCCCTGGTTGTAAAATTATTTTACTATCTTGTACCTATTTTCAAATCGGCATCTTTCGTGTTTCAGTTTTTTTTAACCTTGTTATCAAATTCTATAATCCAATATATATATATTACTTTTCCAAACTACAAAATTTTTATTGCTAATCACTTACCGCACGTACTTTTAAAATATTTTCTAAACCAGAGGGAACTCCAATTATTATTTAATTATTATTGTTATATCAGGTCTATGTTCTTCGTGACCACATTTCAAAATCTTTGTGTAAACTTATTTTCATTTGCAAAATAATCACTTCTCACCCTACCTTTCTTTCCTTCGTCTCACTCTTTCCCAGAATTGTAATTTACTACATCTGCCAACTTTTCTACGTATTTTTTTAATAAGTATAAAAGTATATGATACCATATTTTACACGTAATTCTTCTTCCATCTATTTAATTATTTTGAGAAATATTTTTGTTCCATCCAACCAACTATCTCCTTATCCCGCCTTATTCAAACTCTTTCCTTCCGATTCATTTCGTTACACTCCTGGCTTCTGTTTTTCCTTAGGTTGTGTAGACATTAGTCCTTGTAGTTGTCTATGTTATCTCCGGTTTAGGAGAAGGCCCTTTTGGTAGGTGATGTCGTTGTGGTGCATGAGTATAGGTAGAGTGCGTAGACCTGTATGAGTGTGTGTTATTTAGGATCCCGATGATTGCCTTTTGTGTCTTGAATGTGTACTCAGTGTTAACCATGATATGATTGAAGTTGTCTGAATGACGGTATTCATACGTATATGAATAGGGTCATAGCAGACAATTTCCTTAGACGTAGTTTTCGCGATTATAGAATAGCTTAACTTTGACTGAATGTGATTGTATCAAAACTTTGTTTTCTTTTAAACCAACCCCTTTAAAGTTTTTGAAATTAGCTCATAAGATCACAAATCAATTATCTTCCTCATCCATTACCACGACTCCACACGTTTTTCCAAATGTTTTAAATGTGTCACTGGTTTTAAGTTTCCCTTTTTCTTCTCTATCTCTTCTTTTAGAAATATTATGTTATGGTTGTTATAGTTTCGGGACTAGCTATTATTGTGGTATGATTTTGTTTGCGGGTAGGCTCAGGGTGAGATGAGTTTTATTATAGCAATGATTAATTGGTTTTGAAAAACAAGGATGTTGGATTAGAATTTCCTTTGAATATAAAGGGTAAGTTGTCCAAGACTTATTTATAATACCGAGGTGTGAAGGACCCAATGGAGAACTCTAATTGGATGAAATTATGTATAGGGAGATGAGTACTTAATCGATCTGAAACTTGGACGAGTGATAGACAAGAGTAGCTAGGACGGGATAGCATGATTTGGAGTGTTCATGAGAATGAGCAGAATATTTGAAGCATCAAGTTCGATGATTAAGTTGACGTGAGAAGACATTGCAAGTAATACGACATGTTGAGATGAATGAGATGTTATGAAGATGGATTTTATTATTATTAGGAGGTTAGATGTTAAGAGTAAGGATAGATGTTGTTTTTGGTTCATTGATTTTTGGGAATAGAATTATGAGCTAAGGTGACGGATGATATATTGGGGACATGATGATTGTTGACTTGTGGACGGTAATATGGATCTATAGTCAGATGCTAGGGCGTGATTCTAGTTGTAGCATTATCCAGTGAAGAGACGCATTGTGATGGATTATTGAAGAACGTAGTTTGGAGTAATAGGATTAGCGATCTTTATGTGTAGATATGAGAGTTGCGGCTATGAGATTAGGTAGATAGTATTATTAGTGTAAGTGATTCCGAGGGCGGAATCATTTCTAAGGTGGGTAGAATGTAACGGCCGCTTTCCGACCGTTCGTATTTTCTACGTGCACGTACCTTTCGTGCGCGTATTTTATTTGACTCTTTCTTGTTTTCGGTATATACGATGTGCTATGCCGTTGTGACCGTATGGAAGTGTAGAATTTTATGGTAATTTTTGGGAACGTTTTTTTCACGGCTCGTTTTCTCGCGAAACGACTTTGAATGATATGGGCGTTTTAGTCAGTTGACTCGAAACGCCGTTTCCAATTTTACGTAAATTCTTAGTAGGCGTTACGCACGATTGGGATCCGTAGATCTGTGCGTCTCGTCTCCACGATCACCCCGATATTTTCGGATTATTTTTCTGATGCTCGTAGTGGAAGATATCCCCTAATCAATTTTCCTCTCTTAATTAATCCTAAACCTATTTGAAATTTGAATTTAACCATATCCCTCAAATGTCTCATACGTGCCAAGGAGATTAATTTCAGCCTTTATTTGCACCTTCCATTTTCCCTATTTCCACTTCTCCTATCTCTATATCTCTCACCTAACTAAGCAAAAGTTTATAGCCATTTAGCAATAACTCTCATTCTAAAAGCCCTCCATGCGTAACCTCCTAGGGCAAATGTCGAAGCCGTCGCAACCCCATTCCACGCCGATTTTTGCTCCTTCTCCGGCCACTCAAGGCCGTCCCCGGCCCCTCCCTTGACTCCGGTCATCTTCCACCTCTCCCTCCTCCTCTCTCTCTCCCCTAAAAAGCCATTAAAAACCTCAAGAAAACCCAACCCATGCTGTCCTTGCGCCTGAAGCTTGCAACCGCCGGCCACCCCTCTCCGGCGACCCTCTCCGGCCGACTCCGCCTCCCTCGGGTCCCCCACGACCTCTCCTAGTCGCTGCACCCCTCCTCCCTCCTTCCTCCCACCTCAAAACCTCTCAAAACCCCATTGAAACACCAAGAAACTGCCCAGTTCCAGATCTGTGCGCGCCCGCCGGAAAACGGCCGCAGCCGCCACCTCCGGCCACCCCATCCGGCGACCACCACCCCCGATCAACTCCTCTCTGCCCCCCAAGCATCTCCACCTCCCCTTACCCTCTTCCCTCATCTCTATCTCCCTCAAAACGCTTTCAAACACAACCCAAACGACAGTTTTACAGATCTGCGCCACCGCCGGAAAACCTCACGCCCACCGGCCATCCGGCCACCTATGATGACCACCCTACCGCCGTTGGATTCCTATCGAAACCACCTACCAACTGCATCTTTCCTCACGCTCATAGTCCACCTGTAGCTCCCGGAATCCTCGTCGGAACACGTCGCATCCGCTGTTTTTCACAGATCTTGAAGCTGAACTTCGCCGTCCGCGCACGGCCACCTCAGACCACCCCCGGTGACAACTCCACTGCCGTTGGCTTCTTCTTAAAGTCCTTTACCTATTGCAGCTTTTCGTTTCCACTGTTCATCTCCGAAATTTCACTGAGACGCACGGAAACGGACGTGACACGAATCTGTCCTCCCCGGCTTCTCACGGCCGCCCACCGCCGTGCGCTCGCGCCGTCGGCCATCCACCGGGCCGAGCATCTTTCTTTGGTCCCACTTCATCAACCAACAGCCCCCTTGGACTCTCGGAGTTCACGTGCGTTGCCGCACGCACGTACTTTTAGCGGACGTCGCCGTTATCGTGAAGAACCGTTGCGCTACTCGCAACGGGACGGAGATCGCTGATTAGCTCGCTGATTTCACGTCACCACCCCGCTATCCAGAGGTATCTCGCTACGCTACATGCGGCCGAGGAGTTCCAGACGACGCCGACGTTGCGCCGTTCAGACCCGACTTCCGCTTGTTGGACGACATTACGAGGTTAGTTTCCCCTAACTCATAGCACAACCCACACCATAGAAGAACTGAAAACCTAACTAAAATCGGCAACTTAACTCATTAAATTTATTTTCTGCTCCCTTAAAACGATGTGGAACTGTAGATCGACGAATGGACTTTTTGACTGTGCACATAGGATAGAATCGTCGAATAGGGTTGAACATCAAAATGTGACTTCTGACGAATAGGATAGTCCCGATAACCTAGAAACGAACCCTAATAGGACTTGATGAATTTGAGACCTGACACCGTCGCCGTGACACTATTTCAGACGGACTTCCGCGGACGAGACGCTTGGACGAGACGCTTCGAGAGGACGACACACTCGCCACGCAGGCAAGTGTATCCACTTGCACTTTTGGCCGTGCTTAGGCCCTAGTTGGTTAGAATTGTTAACTGTGAACAAATGGAACCGGACGTGAAATGATAGCGTCCGGGACGACTCCTGACGGCTCAGACTTGACGACGAAGTCTGAGACTGACAACAACAACTTTTGATATTGTAAGGCTATCATGTGTGTGCATGCGTGTGGACACCCTAGAATAACAACTCCCTACACTTGTAATGTCGTGTCCCGTTACACAAAAAGCCTTCGGGCGTTTCGGATGCTTTCCTAGCGGAAGTGATCCCTGTTACCCAAAAAGCCTTCGGGCGTTTCGGATGCTTTCCTAGCGGAAGTGATCCCTGTTACACAAAAAGCCTTCGGGCATTTCGGATGCTTTCCTAGCGGAAGTGATCCCTGTTACCCAAAAAGCCTTCAGGCTTTTCAGATGCTTTCCTAGCGGAAGTGACCCCTGTTACACAAAAAGCCTTCGGGCGTTTCGGATGCTTTCCCCCGCGAAAGTGATCCTTGTTACACAAAAAGCCTTCGGGATTTTCGGATGTTTCCCTAGCGGAAATGATCCCTGTAAATCTTGTCCTGAGTTCCTGGGTTTGGGGTTGGGTTGAGCGTGCGCACGGCAAGAGGGTCTGATCCCCCTCGAACCGTAAGGCGTGAACCCTTTCGTGTCTCACTTGTCTTGTCTTGTCTTGTCTTATCTTGTCTTGTCCCGTCACGTCCCGACTTGTCTTGACACTTGTAGGTTAGTCACGTAGTTGGTAGCACACGCTACGACTACTACTTGCTACGCTTTACTTTCCTGCTACGTTACTTCTGTTTGTTACTCTGTTATAACTCCAACATGCTAATCAACCAGTAAACCGTCTGTTATAACCTCAGCATGCTAATCAACCAGTAAATCGTTGTTTAAAGTTCGGTGCACTTGCAGAAAAGTCTAACCCTTCTCGTAGACTTTACCTGACGTACAGTTCCTTTCTCTTGGGTGCTGTACGTCAGGTGTTCAGCCAGAGAAACGTGGACGAGGCAGACTCACTGGAGTACGAGGAGCCGAGGACGTCGACCCAGAGTACGTGCTTGACAAGGACCAGACCTTGAGGTCTTTTAGTCGTCACTTTCAGAGATTAATACTTTCAGTTTGCATTTAGATAGTTTGTTGCCACGCTTAGGCTTCTTTTTTTAGACTTTGTACATGTTGGATATTATATCTCTAATTTAATGAATGCAACTTCCTTTCCGTACTTTCTGTTGTTACGAACTTTATTAATGCAAGAACCTGAAGTTTTTAAAATGGTACCCCTACAGACGCTTATTGGGTCCGAGCTTCGCAGCTCTGGCCTAAGCGGGCCTTAGTCACGCTTCGACTCTGTTCGTTTTGGGAAGCGGGGCGTGACAGCTACTAAACAATATGCACAATTTCACGATTTAACATGCATTCACGATGTGCACAAGGTTTACGCCTTTCAGCTAAAGTTGCTGTATTGGCAAACTTTTACGCTGAGTGATCGCGTAACCCTACCCCTCCACGTGTGTATGGACTAGCGCCCATCTTCTAGATCACGAGCCAGGAAGTGTTTAAGGCTTAGGGTTGACCTAGCCTCATTCATAATGTAGGAGTCAAAATCCTACTCGTCGCAGCTTACATTTCATGCTTCTGGAACACGAGCCAGGAATTGTTCTTTATTTGGCATAGGGGTGTACCTAGCCTCATTCATGATGTAGGAGTCAAAATCCTACTCGTCACAGCTTACATTTCAATAGTAGTGTGTGCTACACATTCACAACAAAACATTCAATGCATGAAATGACATGCGATATGCAACAAGATAGTATAATGGCAGATATTAAATTGCATACAGTTATATCGAAATAAACGTGACATGTGATATGCATGAATCATGGCATGACAAGGGTGTCAGATCTAGCTTTGTTGTCAAGTTAGATCAAGTATGGTACCGAATCTAGCTTCGTTATTAAGCTAGATCTAGCATGGTGTCTAGGCGACTATCATTTCACCGCCTAGTCTCTTTTTTACAAAAATCACAGAATGGCCAAAACATGGTCTAACAATAATCTGAGCAAGTTTCACTTGCCTGAAATAACGTCTGCAATCTCAGTTCAACGGTGGTCCAGATCTTCCTATGTGCTCAATCACCAATCACCAATCACCAACCACAGTCTCGTATTATTTATCTTCAATTAGTTATTTAATCAAACAATGAAAGTTACGGTTTTTAATCTTGTTTAAATAGGCGGGTGTTTGGGTCTCGACGGATCAGGATTTACCTTAACACGACACAAGAGCTACACTGACGTCGGGTAGCGATGTCAGGGGTTGGATTTGGCAATGAGCTAGGTACTGCGAACTACGGCGAAGCCGTCGACAACTAGAGACAACAGTAGCACGATACGCGAACGGCAACGAGCAAGGGAGATCTCGGCCTGCTGTAGGCCACAATGGAAGGAGGTGAACGATAGTTGTGAAGGTGGAGGAACAGTTCGGGTGGAGGGTTTCTGTTTGTGGACAGTATTTTGAGGGGAGATGGCAGTTGGTGGAGGAGCATGCCGGCAAAATGGAGGGTGGCTGCTGTGTTCAAGGGGAGAGGCCGTGAGCAATGGGGGAGGAACGGTAGATTTCTTGGTGGGGGAGAGTTTTGTGAGGCTGTTTTTGGGGGATGATGGCCGGATCTAAAGGAAGAAGGGGTGGCAGTTTGTGGGGCTGATCGGGGGTTGATGGAGGAAGGGTTGCGCCGGTGATAGGTGGTCGTAGGTGGGTGGTGCGGCTGTGCAAATGGTGGGGTGCGGCTGGCAGTTTTTTGGGAGAGGAGATGGGGGTGCTTGCGTGGCTTGGAGGAGGAGGAGGGGGTGTTGTTGGATAAAGGGTGGTTTGCCATAGCAAGGAGGTGGCCGGTGACGAGGGGTGTACGGCTGTGTTGATGGGTTGGCGGCTGAGCAGCAGTATTAAGGGTGGTCGGCGGCAGCTTTGCGGTGGGGGGTTTGGCTGTGCAACAATGAGAAAGGAGGGCCGGCAGTATTTCGTGGGGCTATGCAGGTTTGTGGTGGTCGGAGGAGATGGCCGGTGTGACGAGGGGTCGTCGGAGGTGGGAGATGCGGCCTAGGGTGCGTGAGATATGGTGGTGATCGGTCCATATTTTACACCTTTTTCAGCATGTTTGCGCGCCATTTCGATTGCTCATATTGCGATTTTCACGATTATTCGATGATATTGCATTACTTTTCAATATTTCTTGTTTTTGTCGGATTTCAGGAATTATGGAGCAATTCGGAGCAAAATGAGCTTAAAAGACTTGCACATGTAACGGACCATCATTCATGGCCTTATCGAGGAGTTATCAGCGCTAGTGGATGAGTGGGAAGGAAAGAATCTGATAGAATCGACGAAGAGGCGAAAAGGAGAAGAAAAGAGCTCAAGAGTACCCCACTCGGCCGAGCAGACTGCTCACTCGGTCGAGTGAAGGACTGCACTCGCCCGAGTGAAACGGATACGCACCGAAGATTTGCCATGTTCACTCGGCCGAGCAAGGAAGACCACTCGGCCGAGTGAGAAAGCTCACTCGCCCGAGTGCTATAGAGATTTTGTCCAGAGAAGAGGCCAACTTAGTGGAATTTGGAGAAGCCTCACTCGGCCGAGTGGCAAAGCCCACTCGCCCGAGTGATGAAGCCCACTCGCCCGAGTATTACAGGGTTTTTCTCATGAGATATAAGCAGATTCTCTGGAATTCTGGAGAGAACATTAGAAGACCCTACTCGGCCGAGTATAGAAGTCCACTCGCCCGAGTGAAGAATCCCACTCGGCCGAATGATGCCGATGACACGAGTGCCCAGATTTTCAGATAGCCTTCCACTATTTGGCATTTGCTATCATTCCATCAGTCAAAGTATTTTTCTCATATTTTTATGTATAGTATACTTCATAACGGTTCCAACGCCACCAAGAACGTGCCAATCGGAGGTTGGATGAAATCTGGAGAATTTTTGCAAGTTGATGCTGCAGAGCTGGAATTCGCGTATCAGTGTCACTCGGCCGAGTGACACTTTCACTCAGCCGAGTGAGTTTTCCACTCGGTCGAGTGACCAGTTTTTGATAGTTTTTGACAGAGTGCTGTTTTCTGGAATTTCTGCAGGAATTCTCACTCGGCCGAGTGAGCTTTCCACTCGGCCGAGTCGCTGCTGCCCCAGAACTTAAGTTGCACGCAGAATTTATTTTGGGCGCGAGTTTCGGAGGGTTTTTAGGGGATTTGCTAGGGTTTTTGGGGGGCTATTTAAGAGGTTTGTAGCCGTCATTAGAGGGATTTCCCATATGTTTTCTTAAAGACTTTTTAGAGGTTAGGCCATGCCCTAGGCCCCCTCTTGGATCTAAAAGCTTGTAATTGGATTGAAGTTCTTCATCAAAGCTAAGTATCTTTGTTCTTATTATTTGAATCTTTGATTTGATATCTTTATATATGCAAGCAATGTTTTTATCGATTTCTCCATCATTATTGCCATGCTTGAGTAGATTTGATGTTCTAGGGCATGGGGATGAACCCTATGGATCTAATTTCAATTTTGTGATGAATGAATTTCTAAGTTGCTAGAATTGCTAGGAGGTCAGGTTGTGATTAATTTAACACGAATAGCTAGGGATTTCCATCGATTGGGGTTTGCAAGAGATTGGATTCCTATCGATGGGAAGGCCTAGATATTCGAATTAGGTTTATAATCGAAATTCTCTAGACTTGGTTGTAAGAGATTGGACCAAAGCTAGGATTTTTATTATAAATATATACCCATATTCGTTTGTAAGAGATTGGACGAATATGAACTATCACAACCTAGATCGTAACTCGAGTTTGCACGAGAGTGGGCTCGAGGTGCAATTGGACGATGATGTCGATCTTCATGCTAGTGGCTTAGGTTAGGGTTTGCACAAGAGTGGGCCCTAATCTAGGTTGCTATAGACCGGCAATAGCATGAGAGTGTGAGCTTGGTTCTCTATTCAGTTACGACTAGTTCACCTCGACAGAAGTCTTGCAATATTGAGATTCACAATTTACAAGGATGAATGACGATCCGTAATGGGGATTCCCTAGCCCTAGACACTTTTATTATATTGTATTTGAATCGAAATTTGACCAACATCTCTATCACCGACACCGACATCCACCACCATTTCCATTATATCATTCCATAAACATCTCCACCAATAAAACATTCGTAGTCGAGCCAACCTAGGTTAGATTGGAACCAACACCACCTCCTCGTGTTCGATACCCGCTCGTCGCTACACCGTGTGCTTGCGGTAAAACTACAAGTCATTTTTCGGGTGTACACTTGGACGCGATCAATTTTTTGGTGCCGTTGCCGGGGAGGTGTTTTCCGTTGGGAGCCAATTTGTCACAATTCGGTTGATTAGAATACGAAATTTTTTTTAACAAAAGGGAATTTTCACCCCCGCCACCATTATTATCATTTCTATATTCTTTTGTGCCACTGATATTTTTCTCCAGGTATTTATCTCTGTTGATCAGGTGCTACGGATTATACTACGTGGACCACAGACTTTGATCAGAGTGCTCAGATGGGAGAATACTATTATGATCAGAGTGCTCAGATGGGAGAATACTGACGTGCGTTTATATTTCATATATTTACGCACGTTTTCTTCCGTGTTTTTCCGTATTTTACCGTCGTCTTTTATTCGTCTTCTCGTGTTTTCTTGTTTTCTTTCACTTTTCCGTGTTTTCCGTGTTTTGCAGGAGTTTGCTGGCATTTGGGGGCATAAAACGATGATATCATATGTCCCCGGAGCAACGGGAGGAGTCACGCATGATCCAGGGGGTCAAACGACGAAGATTGCATCTTTCAGCCCCTCACCCGGTCGGTTGGTCATCACCAACCGATCGGGTGATGCACGCGTGCACCACCCGGGCGCAGCTTGGAGCTCACGAGAAGTCACCCGGTCGGTTCAGTGACCGGGTCAAAAGCTCAAAGTCTCTGGAAATTCGAAGCTGATTGCCAACCGATCGGGTGACCTTCACCCGATCGGTTCACCTGTAGTAGAATTTCAACAGCCCAAACTCGATGATCCAACCGGTCTCTTCACCCGGTCCGCACCAAGATCCAACCGGTCAGCATCAAGATCCAACCGACTGCACCAAGTTCCAACCGACCGGTTCATACTGACCGGGTGAAACCCCGCTTTGCGCTGTAATTTTGTGAAGCGGCTCACCCGACCGGTTCACTTGTCAACCGATCGGGTGATGTCGTTTTCTATAAATAGAACCCTAGGTTTCCCAGATTCGGGAGTTGGTTATTTTCTACTGTTTTCTTCATTTTGTGACGGCTGTAATTTTCCAGTTTTTGTAAGTTTTCGGATCTTTGTAAAACTTTAGTATTATCTTAATTGCTTTACTACCATTGCATTTCTATTGTCTGATTATGATTTTAATGGTTCATTTTCGTTTAGATCGCTTTTTAATGAATATTTGTGAGTAGTTCCCAAATCTGGGATTTTGGCGGAAACCCCTTCGGGGGGTCTTCCCGATGCGTCCATAGGGTTAGGAATCCAACGGTTACGCGGGGTGTTTTATTGTCATCGGCGGGAAAAAGACCGCCTTTGACCGTTGGGCCAAGGGGGAATAAATTTGGCGGTTGACTCCCTAGCCATAGCTCACGCCCTTAGCGTAGACGCCGAATCCTAGCGAGCTGGAGCGACAGGATGAGACGTTGGGAGTTATCATTGTGTGATTAGTGCTCCCAGAGTCGATCAGTGTTAATGGACACGGGAGTGCCCACTGATCGAACCCGAGAAGTTCGGCGTATCATCCTGGGCACCGACCGGAATATCGGGCCCATGGAATGCCGGTACCACTTTCAGAGGTAACGTCTCACCATTAGACCCTAATTCCGATCGCCATCCTATCCGTAGGCCGTATCGGCGAGAGTCACTCGTTGGGGTCGAAACCAAGGTCCCGGGGTTTTCCTTCATATTTTCTACACCTTGCATTTCTTACCGTGACAACCCACCAATCGATCTGGGCTAGCTCGCCCATGGGATGACTTTGACCCTCTTTGACACAAGCACATCCTCGCCTCCCTGTGTTCGACCCCCAAGCCACACTACAACACTGTGCGCTTGCGGTTACAAATATTTAGATTTCCCACGCCCCCGTCCGCATCATTGCACACATCTGGCGCGCAAGAGCCGCGCCCGGCGGGGCACCTGCCAAGTTTATGGCGCCGTTGCCGGGGAGGCAACGTGCTTGTTATTTTTGGATCTCATGAACCCTAGTGTCTAGCTCTCATCCCTACCTCACGATAATTATCGCATTCTTCTTTTTCCTTTTTATTTTCTTATTTTTTATTTTTATTTTTATTTCTTATCTTTTCTGTTTCTTTCCCACTTGTCGCTTCACGGGTGTTTGTTGTTTTTCATGCTCAGGAGTTCAAGAAGTCTCGACAACTTGATCCCCGTTGATCCAGAGATAAACACCACCCTAAGGCGTTTGGCCGCCGAGAAGCGAAGAAGAGAGGATCCTGAAGCCATGGGGAGAACACCCCGCCTCACAAGTCCCTGTTGGAGTACTCGATGCCTTCCATCGAGTCCACCTCCGCCATCTGTCCTCCAGCTATTACGGCCCAAAGCTTCGAGCTTAAGCCATCTTTGGTGACGTGGATCCAGCAGGATCAATTTTCGGGTGCACCCATGGAGAGCCCGATTGAGCATCTAGACTCCTTCTTGGAGAAATGTGACACCTTTCGGATAAACGGTGTCACAACTGAGGCGATCCGACTGAAGTTGTTCCCCTTCTCCTTGCGAGATAAAGCCAAGATGTGGCTTAGGGGGAAGGACCCAAATACATTCAACACCTGGGAGAAGCTCTCAAATGCTTTCCTGACGAAGTTCTTTCCCCCGGAGAAAACCATGAAGCTGTGGAGTGAGATCTCCTCCTTCTCCTAGGCCAGCCACGAGTCCTTGCATGAGGCTTGGACAAGATACAAGGAGATGCAGAGAAGATGTCCCCACCATGAGCTCCCCAAGTGGCAGATTATAAATCTGTTTTATAATGGGTTGAGGGACGATTTAAAATCTTCCATGGACGCTGCGGCTGGAGGGTCCTTCATGTCGAGAAGCGAAGAAGATACCGGACAGATTCTTGAAAATATGGCATCCAACAATGAACGGTGGTGTGACGAGAGAGCCACACCAAGATCTGGGGGCATCCATAGAGTGGAAGACGTCGACAAATTGTCAAGCAAGTTTGACTTGCTGTCAACCCAGATCTTCGCATTGATGGTAGGCACCGGTGGTGCCGGTTCACAACAGATTGCTGCGGTAGAATCCGAAGTTTTTGGAGAGTTCGACGGTGGTGACATCTCACCACCGTTGGATCAGGCGAGCGCATTGTTTTACAATCCTACGGGGAATGCGCCATTTCCACCACGAACCAACTCAAACCCGGCCTACTCTCCCAACAACCGGAATCATCCGAACCTCAGTTACCGGGCGCCTTACCAACAGCCGGCTCAGCAACAACAGCAGATATATCAGCCGGCTAGGCCCTAGCAGCAGTTTCAGCAGCAACAATATCAGCAGCAACAACCACCACAACAGTATCAACAGTATGCTCCTAGAAATCAGTAGCCCACCCAGCAGCAATACGGCCAGCAGAGGGCCATTTCTCCGGTTGAGTCCCTCCTGACTCAATACATCGCCAATCAGGAGAAAATAAATCTGAAGCTGGAGATGTGACAAAGAGTCCTCACTAATCAGGTAACCCAACTGGGGTTGCAAGTGGCAAACCTTCAGAGACCGCAGAATCTTTTATCGCCACAGCCTGAGGTGAACCCGAGGGGGGTAAATCGGACCTTGGCGATCACACATGAGCATGAGAACGTGTCCGCCATCGTCTTGAGGAGCGGAACGCAAATACCTACGAGAGAGCCCCCCAAAGGACCGGAAGCACCGTTGGTCGTGGAGCGACCAACTGAGAAATTAAATGACGACGGTGCTTCATCACCAAAACCAACTATTCCGGAGGGAGTTCATAGAGAGGAGAAGAAGAATGATGAGGAAGGGAACCTAAGGGTGTTCAAGCCCGTTGTGCCTTTCCCACACGGCTTGCCAAGGCCAAAATCGATGAGAAGTATGGCAAATTCTTTGCCATGGTGAAAGATATGAGCCTTCAAATCCCCTTCCTAGAAGCTATAGAGACGATCCCCTCCTATGCAAAATTCTTGAAAGACTTGGTGACACGGGGATCTAGAAAAGAGAAGGTCGTGTTAACGGCGGAGTGCAGCGCACTCATTCAGCGCGCAAATCCGCCCAAGCTCAAGGACCCCGGAAGTTTCTCCATCCCTTGCTCTATTGGGGAAGTGCAAATACAGAGGGCGCTCATCGATATAGGAGCGAGCGTCAGTTTAATGCCCCTATCGCTGTACAAGAGAATAGGGATGGGAGACTTAGAGCCCACCGGCATGACATTGAAACTTGTTGACCGTTCGGTCAAGTATCCGGTGGGAGTAGTGGACGACCTCCCCGTCGATGTGAAAGGAGTACATGTACCGGTTGATTTTGTTGTGATGGACATGCCGGAAGACAAGCATACACCGATTATTCTTGGACGACCCTTTATGGCAACCGCCGGAGTGTTGATAGACGTGAAGAATGAGAAGCTTTCCCTTAATGTGGGCCAAGAAAGAGTCGAATTTGACTTAGGCTTGTCGATGAAGCATCCAAATCCCCCGGACGATCCGAGTATCAGTATGCTGGAGAATGAAGAAGATAGAGCTGTTGAAACAAGTGCCTGGGAAGTGCTCTCAAGGAATCCCCCCGATAGCTTGGGGGACCTTGGAGAGCAAGTTGGCTCCCCGAAGAATGAAGTTGCTAATGAGGCGGTGGCGCGACATGTGATCCCTCCCGGATTTCCTAAGTCTCCTCCTACGAGGAGAAAAGGGAAAGAACCCATGGACCTCACCGGCGATGAGGTCCGGATCCTGAAAAAGATGGCGGTAGACGCCAATTTGAGGGAGAAGCCCCCGGATCCTGTCGACATAGGGAGGGTAGTCGAGCAAATCTTTTTACAGCCGCCGACTACACCAATAGCCACAACCTCTGGAGCTAAAGAGATGCCGGATTTTGGGCATCACCCGTATCGCCCACCATGAACATCATCAACGGGCGTCGAGCTAACGACTTTAAACAAAAGTGCTCCATGGGAGGCAACCCATGTTCTAAACTTTTACTTCCGCTTTTTAGGACTTTTTCTTAACTTTATTTTATCTATTTTTTTAAATAAATCCAGCCGGAAGAACTCCCGTCGTGAAACTTAGGTGATTTTTGGGTTTTGCAGGAAACAAGGCCCCAACCGATCGGGTGATAACTCACCCGATCGGTTGGGATGTATCAGCTATCGGCCGTGTCTGTCACCAAATGAACCGATCGGGTGGAGAATGATGAGACCGGGTGAGCAGACCGGGTGACCTGGGGAAACTCTCGGGAAAATTTCAGTATTCATCAACCGACTGGGTGACAATATGCGAGACCGGTTGAGGGACCAGGTGAGAAAGTCTGAGTTCTCAGGAAAATGTATGGAGCGGTGAACCGATCGGTTGAGTTCTCAACCGATCGGGTTGCATGTAGCGTTTCTTCAGCATCAAATTTTCGACCTAAGGTCAACCGATCGGGTGAAAACTCACCCGACCGGTTCGACTTAAAACCTATAAATAACCCCCGACCCACCCGTTCACAAACCCTCGCCCGATCTCATCGTCTCGCCGTCGTTTCGTCTCCTCCAACCACCCGTCTGCCAAAAACCCCTCTCCCACAACCTCAAATCCTCCATTAACCTCTCTCTCCACCTCCCCCTTGCATCTCTCCGTCTATTTCTCTCTCTCCCTCTCCTATTTCGCATTTCTCTAGCCCTAATTCCCAACACCAACCACCACTTTCGAATTTTTTGCTGAAGAAGAGTGCCGCGGCTCCACACTTCTCCCATTGCACGGCATTGGGGTCATCTACAAGCGAGGAGCTCTAATTTCTACGGGGTAACTTCGCTCCACTTCTCAAATTTCAATTTTTACCCTAGATATTTGATTTGCTTGGTTTTCGTGTGTGTGCACTTTGATAGTACTTTGCACCCATTTGCACCACTCACACACACACATGGCCCGGGAGAGAGATAAAGGGAAGAGTATCATGCGGGAGGAGGAACCGTCTCGAAAGAGACGTAAACAAACACACCCTCCTCCCCACACACGTGAGCTGACACTAGCCCCTCCCCCGCCTATCATCCCCCCTGTGGACCCTATGTTGGGCCCGCATGGGTACCTATTTAGGAACCAAGAGCAGAAAGACTTCTACCGCAGACTAGATGCTTGGGGGCATTTGTCAACTAAGTTTGCCCACACCCAATCACTCGTCGACCTCGGTCTCTTCATCGAGGTCGAGACTCTTTTCGCTAACCTTGGTTGGTTGGCCTTCCTGAATGCCTCTGCGGTATCTTACCCGTCGCTGACCCTAGAATTCCTTTCCTCCCTCGTTTGTGAGTCGGGGTCGACTGTCACTTTTCAGGTGCGTAACCAAACCATACGCACCAACCTGGATACCATCAATCGTATATTTGGTTTCCCTATTCTAGGGAATGACGCTATCCGACACTACGGATACCCCCCAGAATTTGACGTCGATAACTTTTGGTTCCGCCTCACCATCCTCCCTCGCTATCCCCGGGGTAAGGCCAAGGCCTCCTCCATCATCCATCCCATATTTCGTCTGGCCCATAGGATCATATCCTCAGCATTTTTCCCGCGGGATGAGTCAGGCACTGTGACTATCCCCGATCTTTTGATTCTCTGGGCCATTACCTTCCCCTTTGTTCGTGACGATGATGGAGTTAGCTTTCGGGCCCCTACTGTCCCTGTTCATGCTGGCGATACGCTTGTTTACAAGCTTCTCGAGATTAGCAAGGCCGGGAAGGGCAAGATCTGTTGTGGGGGCATTATCACTATTATTGCTTCTTACCCCCCATTTAATATCCATATCCCCCGTGGTCTTCCCATCGCCGCAGGACCCGCATGTCTAGATCTTGACGTCCTGCGGCACATTCATATGATTACGCCCCGCCCCGACGGTCGCTTCGAATTCAATTACGGCCACCCCCCTCGACCCTACACCATTCTCCCCAACCCCGCTCGCATGACTGTTACTATCGTTGCGGATTGTACTTTTCCGCCCGATCCCGAGTTCTTTGCGGGGTTGCACCTTCCTTTCTTTCCCCCGGACGCTCGCAGACCACCTTCCCATGCCGCCCACTTAGGCGAGCAGGATATTCCTGCGTCCCGGGGAGATATTAGGGCTGGCCCGAGTCACCCTGTTTCTGCCCCTGGCCCCATCACTTCTGAGCATCTCTTTGTGGCCATCTCTGGCCTTGTATCCAGTGCCGGCATGACCACTGCCGTCGGCACTACTTCCACATCACCTGCCGGTACCACTTCCGCCTCACGTCAGTCCACTTCCTTTGGTCGCCGCCAGGTCTCTGCCCGTCTTGCTCTAGAGAGGGAGGTTGCAGCCCTCCGTGATCTCGCCATGTCCTCGTCCCCCTCGGACCCATCTCCGTCCTCCTTTCTCTCTCACCCACGGTTCCTCGCACTTGAGAGCAACGTGGCCGCCATTCTTCGCCTTCTCACTCACATCCACGGACCACCTCCACCTTCACCACCTCGACATTCGTATCCTCCACCATCCCACCCATCCTCACCTCCCCCTCCCCCACCTAGGCGATCATCTCCCCCACCCATATCCATTCCCATCCCTGTATCCACTTCTCCTCTCACGACCACCTCCGTCGCGCCCACACCACCTTCTACCTCCTCCATCGTCACATCATATGTGCGCCGCAAGAAATTGCCAGTGCGCTCCAAATCTCTCCCACCTCCACCCACTACCGTCACCATCACATCTTCTCCCCCCATTTCTATTCCTTTCACCACCGCCTTGATCACCGTCCTTCCACCACCACCCACCTCCACCGACACTCCTCACATCGTTCACACCGCCACTGCACCTATTCCTCCACCTCTTTCCCCGCTTCTCCGCACACCCCCTGTTTCCCCCACCCACCCATCCACACCCTCTTCTGAGGAGGGCGATGATTCGCCTTCTCCTGATTTTTGATTTCACTTTGTTTTTTTTGACATCCCCCTTGCATATTTCTGCACTTTCACGTTCATATTTCATTGCTAGCATTGTCATGACTAGCTTGGGGGAAGTCTATTTTGCTGTGATGTCGTGTTTTGTTTTCTCTTTGTGTGTGTGTACTTGTTTTACTTTTTGTCGTGTCATGTCATGTGCTTTGATCGTGTCGTGTCGTGTCTTGTAGTTTGTTCATTTTTCTTTCTTTGTTTTTCTATTTTCATGTCGTGTGGTTTGATCGTGATTTTTAATTATTTTCAGTTTCGTATCTGTGTTTTCCATGTTTTTCATTTCTTTTTGTGTCGGTGCGTATTCCCCCCCATTTCCATTGCCCTCCCGTACTCACTCTTATTGCATTGAGGGCAATGCAAGCTTCAGCTTGGGGGAGTCGCACTTTGTGCGTCATTTGAGTCTTTCTTTTTCGTTTTTTGTGTCGTTTTCATCGTGTTTTTTTTAATTTTTCTTCTCTTCTTTTTATCTCTTTCTCCTAGAGATGAACCCTATGATGAATTGCCACAGAATCACACACACCTAGCATAGCATCGATAGTCACACTCACTAACCCTAGGATATCGAGTCCACTGCATTTCACGAATCGTGGGTCAACTTAGATTTTTTGTGAGTCGTGCGTCGTGCCTAGCTGTGTGGTGTGCCTCTACTTTGTGATTCACTTTATATACCTGTCCAGGAATGACCCCTAGATTATAATGTTTCGATATGAATATGCGGTACTTATTTCTACTGTCTGCTTCTTCTGCATGCTATATATATGGTACGCTTCATTTCGCATGTGTCAGGATTCCATAATTAAGGACTAGGATAACCCATTAAGCCCATGCTCTATTTAGCGAGAATAGTTTCCTTTGCCCAAGTGTTTAGATTCCGACTTCTTTTTTGTTTTACTTGGTGCAAATCCCCTCGCCGTGTACCGTTCTCCCACTTGGGAGAGTACACATGTGTATAGCCAAAAAACCCCAAAAAAAATCCAAAACAAGGAGAAAAGAAAAGAAAAACCCAAAAAGAAGAAAAAATATTGTATAGCCAAAAATCCAAAAAAATTCACAAATACCCAAAACCAAAAAAAATCTCGTGTGAATATTTTCCTACTTGCCGAGAATAAAGGGAAGGCGAGAATTTGCACCGAGTGTTCTTCTCCACATCATCTCAACCCCCATCGGTTTCGAAAACACTTGGCTTAGGAACTTTTTAGCTAGTATCTAGGCTATAGTGGCGTGATTTCCCTAACCCTAGTTGTGGAGTCCCTGACGCATGATGTGTTTCGATTCTCTCTATTCTCATGCATGCTTGAACTAAAAATTCACCGCTTTATTCAATTCGAATCGATATTTGGGTCGTTTCCTGGATTTGTGTATATCGAGCTTTATTGCACATCGTAGATAGTGACACCGTCTGCTAGCGCACGACCACACTCACTCGCGCTTCACCGCGTGGGCCCACGGCACTTGTTTGGACTCGTATTCCTTGGTTTAGTGATGTGATTTGGCGTTTGCTTGCTTGGTGTGTCGTTTTTGATTTTGTTGGCCCTGACAGGCGATCTAGGATATAGAGTTTTCTTTTTCTCTCTTTCTCTCTATTTTCTCCCTCTGAGCTCCTACTCTCACTCGTCTTCCTCGAGGATGAGGAAGAGTTCAGCTTGGGGGATTTTGACGTGCGTTTATATTTCATATATTTACGCACGTTTTCTTCCGTGTTTTTCTGTATTTTACCACCGTCTTTTATTCGTTTTCTCGTGTTTTCTTGTTTTCTTTCACTTTTCCGTGTTTTCCGTGTTTTGCAGGAGTTTGCTGGCATTTGGGGCATAAAACGATGATATCATGTGTCCCCGGAGCAACGGGAGGAGTCACACGTGATCCAGGGGGTCAAACGATGAAGATTGCATCTTTCAGCCCCTCACCCGGTCGGTTGGTCATCACCAACCGATCGGGTGATGCACGCGTGCACCACCCGAGCGCAGCTTGGAGCTCACGAGAAGTCACCCGGTCGGTTCAGTGACCGTGTCAAAAGCTCAAAGTCTCTGGAAATTCGAAGCTGATTGCCAACCGATCAGGTGACCTTCACCCGATCGGTTCACCTGTAGCAGAATTTCAACAGCCCAAACTCGATGATCCAACCGGTCTCTTCACCCGGTCCGCACCAAGATCCAACCGGTCGGCACCAAGATCCAACCGACCGCACCAAGTTCCAACCGACCGGTTCATACTGACCGGGTGAAACCCCGCTTTGCGCTGTAATTTTGTGAAGCGGCTCACCCGACCGGTTCACTTGTCAACCGATCGGGTGATGTCGTTTTCTATAAATAGAACCCTAGGTTTCCCAGATTCGGGAGTTGGTTATTTTCTACCGTTTTCTTCATTTTGTGACGGCTGTAATTTTCCAGTTTTTGTAAGTTTTCGGATCTTTGTAAAACTTTAGTATTATCTTAATTGCTTTACTACCATTGCATTTCTATTGTCTGATTATGATTTTAACGGTTCATTTTCGTTTAGATCGCTTTTTAATGAATATTTGTGAGTAGTTCCCAAATCTGGGATTTTGGCGGAAACCCCTTCGGGGGCTCTTCCCGATGCGTCCATAGGGTTAGGAAATCGATAGGGATTAGGAATCTAACGGTTACGTGGGGTGTTTTATTGTCATCGGCGGGAAAAAGACCGCCTTTGACCGTTGGGCCAAGGGGGAATACACTTAGCGGTTGACTCCCTAGCCATAGCTCACGCCCTTAGCGTAGACGCCGAATCCTAGCGCGCGGGAGCGGCAGGATGAGACGTAGGGAGTTATCGTTGCATGCTTAGTGCTCCCAGAGTCGACCAGTGTTAATGGACACAGGAGTGCCCACTGATCGAACCCGAGAAGTCCGGCGTATCATCCTAGGCACCGACCGGAATATCGGGCCCATGGGATACCGGTACCACTTTCAGAGGCAACGTCTCACCATTAGACCCTAATTCTGATCGCCATCCTACCCGTAGGCCGTATCGACAAGAGTCGCTCGTTGGGATCGAAACCTAGGTCCCGGGTTTTTCCTTCATATTGTCTACACCTTGCATTTCTTACCGTGACAACCCACCAATCGATCTGGGCTAGCTCGCCCATGGGGTGACTTTGACCCTCTTTGACACAAGCACATCCTCGCCTCCCTTTGTTCGACCCCCAAGCCACACTACAACACCGTGCGCTTGCGGTTACAAATATTTAGATTTCCCACGCCCCCGTCCGCATCATTGCACACATCCGGCGCGCAAGAGCCGCGCCCGGCGGGGCACCGGCCAAATACTATTATGATCAGAGTGCTCAGATGGGAGAATACTATTTTGATCAGAGGGCTCAGACGGGAGAATACTATTTTGATCAGAGTGCTCAGATGGGAGAATAATTTTTTGAGGAAACGCACTGGCCCGAGCTTGATGAGAAACAAAGGATTTTCTTTGATGAGATGCATGCACACCAAGTTGAAATACAAGCCAGGCTTGATGAGGGCGACCTTTAATTGGAATGGGTGAAGAGGGAACTTGAAATGAATGCGCTCAAGCTTAAGGTTGCAGAGATTTCCAAAGATATCAGTTCTGCTTCTCCATTTTATGGGCAAGAAGCATCACCGGTCATATTACCAGAGCCAGAATGTGCCGTCATCGATCACACATCCTATGATACAGCAATTGCATGTGAAGAATTGATGGACGAAGAGGCCGTGGAGGAAGCAGAAATTGAGTCATATGCGCAGCCAGAGGAGGACGCATTTCAGAGATTGTTGGATGGCCTTTTGGAGTCAGTGAGGTTCGCCGGTTCAGAGAGCATTACAGCAAGTGATACATTTGAGCTACGATTTGCAGATTTTGTTATGAGCCGTGTTTCAGCTGCAGGAACAATTGAGGACAACCATGTCAGTCTTGATGGGGATAGACTATATTTTTGGATTGCTTGCGGGCATTCCCCTCCACATGATACATCCCCACAAGTTGACACACATGAGCAGCTAGCATCACCATTCCAGAGAGAGCCTACATTGATAGTTAATGAGAAGGCAAAAGAGCACCCTGTCGAGCCAGAGCGTATTGACGAGGAGGCCTTACACACAGAGCCAGAGCTTATCACCGAGGAGGTCGTACATCGGATGAGGACACATCCATTCATGAGGATCCTGAGCACTATCCTCCACCATTAGAGCTCCCGCAGCCACCTCATCCTTCCACTGACGACGAGGACTATCCCACAGAGCTTACTACTCCCACTCATCAAGATATTTTTACCCACTCCATTTCTGAATCATGTATTCCATTCGATATTTATTTTGATTCAGATATTTTTGACACGTCATACCTTTTGCAGCACACATACGATTATGGACCGGAGGTATGCTTGGACGTGTCACAGTTTGATGAGTCTATCGAGGAGATCCACAGCTATGATCCAGATTTACCTGACCAACTGAGAGAGGACACCATGGAGACAACTATCACAGCACGACAGGATATTGGATTATTTCCAGGGAAGTATCGTCCACCATTATTTATTTCATATATTTATATAGACGATCCTCTTTGGAATACTTTTATTACGAGGGTGAATTTTTTACAGCGAACTAATGCATCCTATTCTCTACTGGGTACATGTGGAGTCCTTGTAGGAATGCTGGAGGATGCATTGCTGGAGTTTGTTGGTGTCCGTGGACATACACGCCTGGCGGAGCCACGGAAGTAGCAGTTGGAGCAGTTGCCTGCACCAGCAAAGATACGGGATCCGCCTTTTGCTATATGTGATATTAATCCAGTAGTGTAGAAATTTTATGCTTTTAATAAACACAAATCTTCTCGACAGCGAGAGGACCGTATAGATTTGCTTGAATAAATATCACCTCATATGACGGTAAAAAAAATTTTTACACCACAAACCCATTATATATATTAATTGCCCTCTTTATATTTTGATGTGTCACATCCTTTTTGCTCACCACCCATCGAGCATTTCTTTCAAGTGAATACTCACATTCCTATTCGTTTGACTCAATCTCGCTCAGCAAAGCCGTGACATTTTTGATCGAGTCATTTGAATAGGATTGTTTGGCATAAGCTTGGGGGAAAGCGCTCTCATGCATCATTGTATTTGCATGTAGTTGCATTAGGATTTCATGTCATTCATTTCATCAGTTTTCATTCACACCCCTTATTATTATCGTTGTTCCTCATATTCTTCCACTATGATCACATTGAGGACAATGTGAAGTTTAAGCTTGGGGGAGTGCATTTCCATGCCATTTAGATGCATTAGTTGTATTTTTACTTTATTTTAGGGATTTTTAAAAAAAATTCAAAATTTTTGCATCACCTTTTTTATTTTCCCATCTTATTTTCCTTTTATGTGTGTTCATGCATCATATTGTGTGCTTGTTTTTTTTTCTTTTCTTTCCTCTCTTTTATTTTTATTTATTTATTTTCCTCTTCTCTTCTTCCGCTAGATGAATTTCAGATTATGATATCTCTTATTGCTTTAGCAACCATCACGATGCTTATTATTCCATGCCATGCTACTTAGAGTATTCCATAGTCTTGCTATTCACATGTGCTTACAAATCTATTTCTCTTGATGACTCCTCTATATGAATGCATGATATTAATTGAAGCTAAATATATTGATTAATGTTTAGTATGCTTTTGTTGGAAGTGCACCAAGATTCACGCATCAATTGTATATCTGAAGCATCAGTTTTATTATCTTATTCACCTTCTGTTACATGCCTGATATGGTTGTAAACTTTACTGCTTGACTTAACTATTTATTGAGATGATTGAGAATATCCATGCTTACATATTAGTTTTAGTAAAAGTATTATTTTATTTAACCGTTCGTGCACATCTTAGAGTGAACCGAGTGCTAAATTATTTCTTTCTCCACATATATCTTTTTATTCTCTATATGTCACTTGAGTTCACCTCCTAAAGCTACTTATATCGCATCTATTTCCCAAAAATCCCTACAAAAGAAAAAGGTTGCTCCAAAAAGCCCAAAAAGCCAAAAAGGAGCCAAAAACCAAAAATACAAATCATATAGCTCCTACAAAAATCCAAAAAGAAAAATGAGAAACAAAAGGTTCAAAAAGAAAAAGAAAAATATTTTTCTATCTCATTATTGGAGCCACTGAATACTTGGGAAACCCAAGGCAAAAATCCCATTTTCCACTATCATATTCCTTTAGATGCGATGCCTCAAGCTAAGCTTGGAGGGGTGAATTCACTTGACCATATGAGTGACTGCGACATTAGAGTGTAGAGGTGCACGAATGGGAAAGTTTGATAATACTGAGACTTAGCAGATTACTTTAGCTATGGAGATTTCTTATGAATTGATATGAAAATGTGAATGGCATGTCTCTTATTCCATTCTCTATTGCATGCTTGGTGTGATTCTTATATGCTTATGTTATAACTCTTCATTGAAAAGTGCATCGCCAACATTCGTATATTAAATTCTATGAAATGTGTGATGTGGATATGGATTGATTGTATGAATTTAGAGAGTCCCTCTTGTTGTTCTTAAAAGCTTGCAAGTACCATGTTTAAGTAAGATATGAAATCTTTATAGCATGTGATTCGTATTTTCTGAGTTATCGTGATGTGTAGCTTATGACTTGAGATCTGAGAGAATAATCTAGCGACCCCTTCCACCTCGTGTTCTTTCTTTTTCGTTTCATTTCCTTTGTTTTCATTTCCCGAGTTCGTCTCTACTTATCTTCCTCGAGGACGAGTAAGAGGCAAACTTGAGGGATTTGATCAGTCCATATTTTACACCTTTTTTCTGCATGTTTGCACGCCATTTCGATTGCTCATATTGCAATTTTCACGATTATTCGATGATATTGCATTACTTTTCAATATTTCTTGTTTTTGTCGGATTTCAGGAATATTGGAACAATTGGGAGCAAAATGAGCTTAAAGGACTTGCACGTGTAACGGACTATCGTTCATGGCCTTATCGAGGAGTTATCAGCTCTAGTGGATGAGTGGGAAGGAAAGAATTTGATAGAATCGACGAAGAGGCGAAAAGGAGAAGAAAAGAGCTCAAGAGTACCCCACTCGGCCGAGCAGACTGCTCACTCGGTCGAGTGAAGCACTGCACTCGCCCGAGTGAAACAGATACGCACCGAAGATTTGCCATGTTCACTCGGCCGAGCAAGGAATGTTGGATCTGGATCTTATCCTAGAGGGGGGGTGAATAGGCTTATAAAAATAATTCGTGCAACCCATGAATAATCACACGCAGTTATAGCAACAACATGGTAAATAAAAAGTAGACACAGAGTACACAGCAGCTTTACCTTGGTTCGGTTGTCCCAACGACCTACTCCAGCCCCCAAAGCAGATACTAGTATTGAATAGCACAATAGGTACAAAACCACAAGTTAGAGCACGCTCAGAGCACCCTCTACATCTCTACACTCGCCAGGCTCTCAGTACCACACACACAGTGTTTTCTCTCACTATCAATCCTAGCAATGCTTTCTACCAGCTAGTCCCAAACTAGCTGGGTCCCACTTGTCTAGCCCCAACCAGACAAGTCCCAAAATAGTCACAGAAAAAATAGGTAAAGTTTCCCCTACAAAGAACGTTACACTAAGACACAAATAAAAGAGTTTAAGGGTTTAGAAATGCTCAGTTTGTGTCTGTGTAGGCGTCTCTGTCAATCAACACGTCGTCAGCTCTAATCTGACGCAAACGGTGTCTCAATCCGACTCCTGGATGTCAAGTTGTGCACTGGTCTGTGCGTAAAGCAATTGCAGTTCAAATCCCAAATATAGTCGGTCTGTATGCTCAGCAATTCCCTTATAACCTCAGCCACGTCAGCGCGAAATAAATCGCTTCGTTTCGAATTCACGGAGCAGCAGTCGCCTCGGCCACGTCAGCACAATAATATTCGATCACTTGATTAATCTCGGCCGTTGGTTTTGCTTCCTCACGATCTCATCCGTTCATTTGTTTTCAATTCATGCAGCGGCGACGATTCTTCGAGGGCGATGGCGGCGATCACTTCTCCGGCAGTGACGTGCAGGCAGCCAGCGAACGGCGACTTCAACTCTCCTCGTGACTTTGAGCGGCGACTTCGTGGCACAGATCTTTCGCAGCGCTCTCCGGTGTGATGAGTTGACAAAGACGGCTTCACGGTGCAGCGGCGATGGCGAGTGGCAGAAGTCTGCCTCAGCAGCTTGATCAACGGCGATCTTTGAAGACGACGGTGACTTCCTCGTGGCGTTCTCCGACGACGGCGACAGCTCCTCCAGCGTCGACTTCAATCACTTCTTCAGGCGGCGGCGGTCTTCGTTCGACTGCAGTGGCAGCCTCGTCTTCAACAACGGCGATGCGATGACGGCAGTGGCATCGCTCCTCCGGGACGACGACGATGATGACGAGCTCTTCAGCATGCAGTGGGCTTCGTCTCCGACGAGCTTCTTGCAGCGGCGGTCTCTCCTTCTTCGATGGCGTACTCTTCTTCGACGACGAGCTTTTGAACACCGATAGGTTTGGCTTCGACAGCTTCGAGCGACGGCAACCGGTGACTGCTCCCAGCAGCGACAGCAGCGGCGAAGGCTTCTCGAGGCAGCGACGACGATTGTCTCCTCCTTCCGACTTCACTTCGACGGCAACAGCGAGTTTGATGACGACTTTCCTTCGACGTGCATTGGCTCTTATCCGGTGATCAGCTTCTCAACGTTGATGCAGATGTCGGCTTCTTCGTGTTGGCAACGAGCCTCGTCGACGTTCTCCTCTTCTTCCTTCGGCGATGGTGTTGAGGGTTAGAAGCTTTTGGCTGGAAGGAGGATGGCAATGGAGAGGCTTTTGTAGTTTTTTGATGGGCTTGGAGATTTTACGGCAAAAAGGAGTTCTAAGCTTTCGGCATATTGTATGCCTAAAATTTTTTGTTGCCCTCTTGATTTTGTTACGGCCCCTTTCGATTTTTGATTGCTGCTACTTCAACCATAGGGATGATGCCCTATATATACTGTGTGCTAGGGTTTTGATATAGCCTTGGGAGAATCTTGTGTAGCCGCACCCTAGTCTTGGGTTAGGGTAAAGAAGAATCCCATAAAAATAGGAGTGGTAGATTTGAATCCATCTTTGAGAAGGAAAATATATTGTGATAATATATTTGAGTAGGAATTGGGTAGACCCAACACTATGATAATTGATTCGATCACATCCCACATTGATTTGATTAAATCCCCATGAGATTTGAATTGATCAAGTTGGTGTTTGAATAGGAGAAGGATAGGAGACAATCTTTCTAATATATTTGGCCACATCTCTCCTCCATTGACCAAGTCAAACTTCTTTGTGCACACACATTCCCTCTCTCTCAATATGCTATACGAATAGAAATTCCTCCATATAGTGAAAATATATTGTTTCGCCAAGCCTGAAACATACTAAGCACACACATTAGATATAACAACACGTTTTTCATCATCAAACCAAGATCCTAGATCGTTGCTTCCAACAATCTCCCACTTTTGGTGATGACAAACCCATAAAAGATTTGAGCAATAGATATGAGTGTGTGAATTGTGTTGAAGGGTGTAATGCAATATAATGTATGAATGAGTCATTCAAGCATTGCAAAGCATGCACAACAAATAGTAAAATATAAAAGCATGCTCCCCCTTCTCTCAAGCTCCCCCTTCAACATATATTCAAGTACTTTCCATGCTCCCCCTTCAACAAATAATTCCCGACATCAAATCTGCAAAATCTTTTCTTTCTCCCCCTTTGTAATCACCAAAAGTGGATTAATGAAGTCACAGGAATATTCCATGCAAAACTAAACCATTATTAAAAGTAGCGTGCAATTTGCATGAGTTTTCCAAAGAGTAGACCATTCAAGCTCATAGAATTTCATAACAAGACTTCTCCACCTTTGTGTAAGTGTAGTGATATAGACAATAAAGTACAAGAGGAGATTCAATTTCAGAAAATCAACGAACTCAATCCACAGTTTCCAATTTTCATGAATATCGGGAGGATTGAATTTTCCTACCTCATCAAGGATGAGTTCAAGTTACCGAACCCCAAAACATGGCCTAAAAGGACTTTTAAATGTGGGGTGGCATTGCTTGACGAGTTATATACACCAACACTAATGATTACCCATTTAGCATAAGTTGAATACTCGTGGGTTGTGTATTAGCCATGAAGTGTATCCATTTTTCATACGGAGCAAAAATATAGTATAATTTTTTTTCAATTCTTTTGTGCTCAATTTTAATTCATGGCTAAACACTTCATATCCCTTAGAAAATTCAGAAATTAAACATTCCTACATTCACTTTCCATTATTCTTCAGTAGAATCTCCAAAAGCACTAAAACATCAATTATCGTGAAAGTGCAAGTGTAGGTGTAGAAGTCAAATTCGAACTTTATGAGACATGTCATGGCTACTAAAAAGAGAACAACATGTTCATGTAGCTACATCAATAATGAATTAACTTCTACAAGGGATAGATTTGAACATCCATACAATACCACTTAAGATAAATCATTAAGGGTATTCATTAAAGCTCATTTTTTTTCACTTTTTTTTGTTTTTTTCAGAAATAGAAACATTTAAAATCATGCAAACAAGCACACAAACAAAAATAAATCAAGCACATAAAACAATCTATGAAGGTATGCAATGAAATGCAAAGAGGGATAAAAATTATACCTTCTCGTCGCTATTTGACGAAGGAGCTAAAAGAATGAGACATTGAAAAATTTGCTCCTCGCCAAATATCCATCACACCTACATGAAAGGTGTTAAGTGTGACCTTGGAATCCAACAAGGTCCACGAGTGTTAGCCATTAAATATTTAGGAACCCAAACTTGTTTAAACTTGATATTTGTGTTCCTAAATTTACAATAATATGAAGTATGGCCTACACTATCACAAGTAAAGCACTTTGCATATTTGTTCTTTGCAATAGAGGGCACATTGTGGAATTTCTTGAATTTTTGCTTTTCAACGTTTTTCAGACCAAAACCAAGTCCTCTTCTATTATTGCCATATAATTGATTCTCTAAAATAGTGTCCAACGATTGTTTTCCCATAGAGAATTTCTTAATGGGTACTTCAAGATGAGAGACTTTGGTTTTTAATTGTTTATTTTCTTCCACAAGCATCGTGCATTTACTAATAAAAACTCTCTTGTTTTCCTCTTCCTTCTTTTCACATTCAATCATTTTTCTTTTAAAGTCATTATCCAACATGCAGAATTTATCATTAAGCTCTCTAATCACATAGTCTTTTTCAGTTTCGAGCTTAATCAAGTCAAGTTTAAGCATGCTAATTTGGTTTAATAATGAGGAACAAGAAATATAAGGAGCATTTTCATCAAAGCTTTCTTTTTCCTTCTTCATGACTTCAATAATAGACTTACATGCATTAAGTTCAATTTTAATTTTTTCATTCTCTTTAAACACCTTATCATCTCTAACTTGCATGTCATAGTTCTGATTTTGGAGACATTCAATAGTGAACTCATGATCTACTATTTGATTTTGCATTTCTTCACAAATTTTAAGAAGTTCAGCTTTGCTACCTGACGGTGTCTCATCTTGGATCCCCATCAAAGCCATGCAAGAATGGGCTTCATTTTCCTCCTCGCTTTCAGCTTCGCTATCCATATCCCATGTTAATACCTTCGCTTTTCCTTTTCCTTTAGCGAGCTGAGCAGTTTCATTTGGGCAATCCTTCATCAGATGTCCTCCTCCCTTACATTTAAAACATTGCATTCTATCAGTAGATTTCTGATCATTAAATTGCTTGGAAGAATTATTAAAGTTAGAACGATTAAACCTGGGTGGAATTTCGTTTCTCCCATGCTTGGTCTTGATGAACTTTCTGAAGTTTCTCACCATTAGCGCTATGTCGTCATCATCATCTTCACTTTCGTCAGCTTTCAGAGCAAGGGGCTTTATGGCTTGCTTCAACATTTTACAGTTCCAACTCATGGGACATCAAATTACCAATAAGGTCCTCCACCTTCAATTGAGACAATACCTTTGCTTCCTGGATGGCGGTGACCTTTGGTCTGAAAGAGATTGGCAATGCTCTTAGGATCTTCCTCACTTGATCGAGGCTATCATATAGCTTTCCAAGCGAGCTAGACTTGTAGACTATGTCGGTGAACCTCGCATACATCTCCGATATGCTCTCTGATGGTAGCATGCGAAATCCCTCGAACTCTGCACTCAAAAGAGACAGTCTAGACTCCTTTACCTGTGACGTTCCCTCGTGCGTCACCTCCAAAGTATGCCATACCTCATGCGCAGTTAAACAATGTGAGATTCTATTATATTCAGATTTATCAAGTGCAAAAATGAGAGCATTCATAGCTTTAGCATTTAAAGAATAAGATTTCCAATCATTATCATCCCATTTGTCATTTGGTTTTTCAATCTCAACATTATCTACTTTAATAACAGGCAGTTTATAACCTTTTTCAATTATTTGCCAAGCTTTATAATCAACAGAAATAAGGTAGATTTTCATTCGATTTTTTCAATAAGCATAATCACCTCCATTACACCTAGGGGGACGGGAAACAGACTGATCCTCAGCAAAAGCACTATCCATATGGTTATTCATGGTCAATCCTAGGCTGGATCCTAAAATCTGCTCTGATACCACTTGTTGGATCTGGATCCTAGCCTAGAGGGGGGGGGGGGGGGTGAATAGGCTTATAAAAATAATTCGTGCAACCCACGAATAATCACACGCAGTTATAGCAGCAACATGGTAAATAAAAAGCAAACACAGAGTACACAACAGATTTACTCTGGTTCGGTCGTCCCAACGACCTACTCCAGCCCCCAAAGCAGATACTAGTATTGAATAGCGCAATATGTACAAAACCACAAGTTAGAGCATGCTCAGAGCACCCTCTACGTCTCTACACTCGCCAGGCTCTCAGTACCCACACACACAATGTTTTCTCTCACTATCAATCCTAGCAATACTTTCTAGCAGCTAGTCCCAAACTAGCTGGGTCCCACTTGTCTAGCCCCAACCAGACAAGTCCCAAAATAGTCACAGAAAAAATAGGTAAAGTTTCCACTACAGAGAACGTTACACTAAGACACAAATAAAAGAGTTTAAGGGTTTAGAAATGCTCAGTTTGTGTCCGTGTAGGCGTCTCTATAAATCAGCACGTCATCAGCTCCAATCTGACGTAAACAGTGTCTCAATCCGACTCCTGGATGTCAAGTTGTGCACTGGTCTGTGCGTAAAGCAATTGCAGTTCAAATCCCAAATATAGTCAGTCTGTACGCTCAGCAATTCCCTTATAACCTCAGCCACGTCAGCGCGAAATAAATCGCTTCGTTTCAAATTTACGGAGCAGCAGTCGCCTCGGCCACGTCAGTGACGTGCCCCCGGTTTGCGAACCGCAAATGGCCGGGGACCCGCGTGAGGGTTTAGATATTTGTAACCGCAAGCGCACGGTGTTGTAGTGTGGCTTGGGGGTCGAACACAGGGAGGCTAGGATGTGCTTGTGTCAAGGAGGACCGAAATGACCCCGTGGGCGAGCTAGCCCAGATCGGTTGATGGTTTGTCACGGTAAAGGAATGCAAGGTATGAACAATATGAAAATAAACCCGGGACTTTGGTTTCCACTCCAACGAGCGACTCTCGCCGATACGGCCTACGGGTAGGATGGCGATCGGAATTAGAGTCTAATGGTGAGACGTTGCCTCTGAAAGTGGTACCGGCATCCCATGGGCCCGATATTCCGGTCGGTGCACAGGATGATACACCGGACTTCCCGGGTTCGATCAGTGGGCACTCCCGTGTCCATTAACACTGATCGATTCCGGGAGCACTAAGCTCGCAACGATAACTCCCAACATCTCATCATGCCGCTCCCGCACGCTAGGATTCGGCGTCTACGCTAAGGGCGTGAGCTATGGCTAGGGAGTCAACCGCCAAGTTTATTCCCCCTTGGCCCAACGGTCAAAGGCGGTCTTTTTCCCGCCGATGACAATAAAACACCCCGCATAACCGTTAGATTCATAATCCCTAACGATTTCCTAACCCTATGGACGCATCAGGAAGAGCCCCCGAAGGGGTTTCCGCCAAAATCCCAGATTTGGGAACTACTCACCAATATTCATTAAAAAGCGATCTAAATGAAAATAGACCATTGAAATCATAATCAGACGATAGGAATGCAAAGGTAGTAGAGCAATAAAGATAATACTAAAGTTTTACAAAGATCCGAAAACTTACAAAAACAGGAAAATTACATCCGTCACAAAATGAAGAAAACAGTAAAAAATAACCAAACCCCGAATCTGGGAAACCTAGGGTTCTATTTATAGAAAACGACATCACCCGATCGGTTGACAAGTCTACCGGTCGGGTGAGCCGCTTCACAAAATCACAGCGCAATGCGGGGGTTTCACCCGGTCAGTATGAACCGGTCGGTTGGATCTTGGTGTGGTCGGTTGGATCTTGGTGCGGGCCGAGTGAGGAGACCGGTTGGAGCTTCGAGTCTTGGCTGTTGAAATTCAGCTACAGGTGAACCGATCGGGTGAAGGTCACCCGATCGGTTGGAAATCAGCTTCGAATTTCCAGAGACTTTGAGCTTTCGACCCGGTCACTGAACCGACCGGGTGACTTCTCGGGGGCTCCAAGCTACATCCGGGTGGTGCACGCGTGCATCACCCGATCGGTTGGAGATGACCAACCGACCGGGTGAGGGGCTGAAAGATGTAATCTTCGTCGTTTGACCCCCTGGATCACGCGTGACTCCTCCCGTTGCTCCGGGGACACATGATATCATCGTTTTACGTCCCAAATGCCAGTAAACTCCTGCAAAACACGGAAAATACGGAAAAGTGAAGGAAAACAAGAAAATACAAGAAAACACGAGAAAACGAATAAAAGACGGCGGTAAATACGGAAAAACATGGAAGAAAACGCGCGTAAATATGTGAAATATAAACGCACGTCAAAATCCCCCAAGCTAAACTCTTCCTCGTCCTCGAGGAAGACGAGTGAGAGTAGGAGCTCGGAGGGGAAAATAGAGAGAAAGAGAGAAAATGAAAACTCTATATCCTAGATCGTCCGTCAGAGCCAACAAAATCAAAAACGACACACCAAGCAAGAAAACGCCAAATCACATCACTAAACCTAGGAATACGAGCCCAAATAAGTGTCGTGGGCCCACGCGGTTAAGCGCGAGTGAGTGTGGTCGTGCGCTAGCAGTCGGTGTCACTACCTACGATATGCGATAAAGCTCGATATACGCAAACCCAGGAAATGACCCAAATACCAATTCGAATTGAATAAGGAGGTAAATATATGGTTCAAGCATGCATGAGAATAGAGAGGGAATCGAAACATATCATGCGTCAGGGACTCCACAACTAGGGTTAAGGAAATCACCACACTAAAGCCTAGATAATAGCTAAAAAGTTCCTAAGCCAAGTGTTTTCGAAAACGATGGGGGTTGAGATGATGTGGAGTAGAACACTCGGTGCAAATTCTCACCTTCCTTTTATTCTCGGCAAGTAGGAAAATATTCTCTGGAAATTTTTGGGTTTTG
Source organism: Scilla litardierei (assembly GCA_030789695.1). Lineage (NCBI taxonomy): Eukaryota > Viridiplantae > Streptophyta > Magnoliopsida > Asparagales > Asparagaceae > Scilla > Scilla litardierei. The sequence goes on from CM061132.1 coordinate 104,949,204, forward strand.
GGTATTTGTATTTGTATTTTTTTTTTGAATTTTGGGCTATACAAAATTTTTCTTTTCTTTTCTTTTTGGGTTTTTCTTTTCTTTTCTCTTTTTTTTTGGATTTTTGGATATTGGGATATATACATGTGTACTCTCCCAAGTGGGAGAACGGTACACGATGAGGGGATTTGCACCAAGTAAAACAAAAAAGAAGTCGGAATCTAAACACTTGGGCAAAGGAAACTATTCTCGCTAAATAGAGCATGGGCTTAATGGGTTATCCTAGTCCTTCATTGTGGAATCCCGACACATGCGAAATGAAGTACTTGATATATATATATATATATAGCATGCAGAACAGGGAAAATAAATACCGCATATTCAAATCGAAGCATGATAATCTAGGGGTCATTCCTGGACAGGTATATAAAGTAAATCATAAAGTAGAAGCACACCACACAGCTAGGCACGACACACGACTCACAAAAAGCTAAGAGGACCCACGATGCGTGAAATGCAAGAGAACTCGAAATCCTAGGGTTAGTGAATGTGATTATCGATGCTATGCTAGGTGTGTGTGATTTTGTGGAAATTCATCATAGGGTTCATCTCTAGGAGAAAGAGATAAAAAGAAGAAAAGAAAAAAATAAAAACACGATGAAAACGGCACAAAAACGAAAAAGAAAGATTCAAATGGCGCACACAGTGCGACTCCCCCAAGCTGAAGCTTGCATTGCCCTCAATGCAATAAGAGTGAGTACGGGAGGGCAATGAAGATGGGGGGAATACACACCGACACAAAAAGAAATGAAAAACGAGAAAAACACAGAGATGAAACTAAAAATAAAGAAAAATAAAGATCAAACCACACGACACGAAAATAGAAATAAAACCACACGACACGACACGACACGAACAAAATACACGACATGACACGACAAAAAGTAAAAAAAAAGCACACACACACCCAAAGAAAATAAAACGTCACAACACACCCAAAAATAGACTTCCCCCAAGCTAGATATGACAGTGCTAGCAAAGAAATATGAACGTGAAATGCAGAAATATGCGAGGGGGAGTCAATCGGATTCGCTGGTACTAGAATGGTAGGGGAGGGAGAGGAGGGTGGGGAATAGCAAATGAAAGAATCCTCAGAGGAAGAGGAGGGCGTGCCTACAGGGGAAGGAGGGGCGACAGGCTGGAGCACGGGTGGATCGATGTGCACCGGGGGGCTGTGGTGGAGAAAGATCGTACCAGGTGGGCCGACAGTTGGGTGCCAATCGGGAGGATCCAAGGGTGGTAGATGCACTAATGGAGAATACCAAGGATCGGGGTAAAACTCCCAAGGCAGATGAGATGGGGGGTAGGGTAGCCGCAAAGGGGCTAAAGGTGGCAGGATCGCGAAAGGTGCGCAGGCGGGGCCATAGAGATAAACTGCACGGTCTTCACCAAAGGGAGTGAGCATATTGATATCGATCAAGTAATCGCGATCAATACGGCTACGTGTAGGCAAAATAGGGAGGTCGAGCGGCACTCTCAAAACACAGCTGACAATAAGAGTGATCATCCCACCACAACAGATGGATCCAGAATTGGCGCGGCTAACAGCAAAAATTTCGTGGATGATCCAATGAGCGGCGTTTATGGGCATAGGGATGTGCCCAAGGATATTGTCATCGGACATGGCATAGAGAAAGAAAAGCTCATCCCTAGATACAATGGACACATCCACGCGGGCGAAAACAGTGTTGGCGAGGATACAATGGGCGAGGCGGTAACACGGGTGAATAATGTAGGAGGCAAGAGCCTCAGGTGGAAAGGCGGTGTACCAGGTAAATCGTTGCCAAACACCATCAGCCCGAAATTGAGAGTAGACATCAGTTCGATCGTGGGTGGAATGTTCAGTATTAAGATCGGGGTGACGGAGATTGAGGATATTGTTCAACTCGATGAAACCCAGAGAAAAATCGCAGTTGAAAGCGCGGAAGGAGAAACCCCCATCAAACACCTCGAGGGAACTGAGGAATTCAAGCGTGAGATTTCTGTGTGTGTGAGCCTGGATGTACGAAAGGGTATGGCACCTGATACAGTTGAAAATTCTGCCGACGCCGTTCGAAAGCCCTAGAGCTTCGAGTGTGGGGCGATCGACGAAGAGTGTAGGTCTCATCGGGCGATGAAGTAGTGCTCGTAAACGGTCAGAATGTTCTTCCGTAGAAGGGTTTATGCCAAGGAAAGAGGGGGAAAAGGGGCTGTAGAGCGGATCACGGCGTGAAGATGAGGCAATCTCTTTCCCTTTCTTAGACATGTTGACTATGTGGGTGGCGAAAAGGAAAGTGGGAGCGTGCCTAAGATGAAAATAAAGCAGGTGAAGCAGGTACAACACCAATTCAGGATATTACAGATAAAGTAAGAGATGTGTAGAGTGGAAAGGTGTTACCAATCTATGTAGCAAGATCAAGCTCCTGGGGGACTCGCGCAGTAGGAGGAGGTAATTCGGGAAGCCGCCGCTCGCTGATCCGACAAGAAACAGGTTTTTGAAAATTTTGGGGGCTAGGGTTAGGGTTTGGATGTTTAGATGATGGAATGTTGATGATAGCAAGGTGGCGAGGGTGGGGAAGTATGGGATTGAGTGGGGAGGAGGGTTTAGGGGCAGTATGTTGGATGGAGGAGGTCGATTCGACTATTTGAGGGTGAGTAACTACGTGAAGGGGATTTTCGGGGGTCGGGTGGCGATCATCGAGCGGTGGTGGTATTTATAGGGGCGAAACTGAACCGATCGGGTGAGTACTCACCCGATCGGGTGGACGAATTTTGAAAGTTTCATGTCGGCCAACAGCTACAGGTGAACCGATCGGGTGAATAGTCACCCGATCGGTTGACCGCTTCCCAAATCTTTCCCGAGAACATGTGATATTTCACCCGGCCCCTCACCCGATCGCGATATTACTCAACCGATCGGTTGATGCGATTTCCAAATTTCCCGAAAGTTCAGCACTACCCACACGGTCAGTGACCCGGTCACTGCTACTGCCACCCGGTCGGTTCGTTAGGAAACTGACTCTGCCATTTAGCTGATACGTCCAAACCGATCGGGTGAGTTCTCGCCCGATCGGTTGGGGTCTTGTTTCCTGCAGAAAATGAACACATGGCATCAGTCCTCAACGGAAATTTTTGCGGCTGGATTTATTTATCAGAAATAGACAAAATAAAGTTAGAAATAATTCCGAAGATTGGAGATAGAGATTTTAAGAGCATGGTTTGCCTCCCATGAAGCGCTTTTGTTTAACGTCGTTTGCTCGACGCCTCTAGCGGTGGTCAATTAGGATCCGGAGGGTTAGAGGAAGAGTTGTCACTCGTTGGGGGCCTAACCGGGGAGAATTCTGGTTCTCCAACCGCATAGTGCTTCAGACGCTGTCCGTTGACTTTAAACGGCTCATCCCTTCCCATTATCTCAATAGCCCCATGCGGGAAAACCTTGGTGACATGGAACGGTCCCGACCACCTTGACTTGAGTTTTCCAGGAAAGAGCTTCAGCTTTGAGTTGAATATGAGAACTAAGTCCCCTTCCCTGAATTCCCTCTTCAAGACTCGCTTATCGTGCCACCGCTTCAGCTTCTCCTTGTAGATCTTGGCGTTCTTATAGGCATTGAGCCGGATTTCGTCGAGCTCGTTGAGTTGTAATTGCCGGTGCCCCCCTACCTCCTTGGCGTCAAAGTTCAGATTCTTAATTGCCCAAAATGCTCTATGCTCCAATTCCACCGGAAGATGGCAGACTTTCCCATAGACAAGCCGGTAGGGAGTCGTGCTGATCGGAGTTTTAAATGCCGTCCTGTAGGCCCAAAGTGCGTCAGGAAGCTTTGATGACCAGTCCTTTCTAGAATTGGCTACCGTCTTTTCTAGTATGCTTTTAATCTCCCGGTTAGAGACTTCCGCCTGACCGATGGTCTGCGGGTGGTAGGCACGCCCCACCCGGTGTTGTACCCCGTATCTTTTTAAGAGGGCCTCGAATTTCTTTTCTATAAATTGGCTCCCCCCGTCACTGATCAGGACACAAGGTACACCGAATCGCGGGAAGATGTTGCTTTTTAAGAACTTGGCCACCACTCTGGAATCATTGGTTGGACTGGCCATCGCTTCAACCCATTTTGACACGTAGTCTACAACCACCAAGATATACTGGTTCCCTGAGGAGGAAGGGAACGGTCCCATGAAGTCCACTCCCCATACATCGAAGATTTCTACCTCCAGGATGTAGTGTTGAGGCATCTCATTCCTATTGGAGATATTCCCTGCTCTTTGGCATTTATCGCAGGCTTGGACATAAGCATGTGTGTCCTTGAAGAGTGTAGGCCAGTAGAATCCGCTTTGGAGAATTTTTGTGGTGGTCTTGTAGGTGCTCGCGTGCCCTCCACATTGCTACCAGTGACAGTGGGAAATTATGGAGGTCGCCTCAGTTTCAGGGATGCATCTTTGTATCACCCCATCATTGCAGGTTTTGTATAGGTGGGGGTCATGCCAATAAAATCTACGGACCTCATGGAAAAATTTCTTCTTCTGCTGAAAGCTCACATTGTGTGGGACGATGGCACAAGCCAGATAATTTGCGATGTCAGTGTACCAGGGGGTCCAGGAGGAAGAGACAGAGAAAAGATGCTCATCAGGGAGTGAATCGTTGATCGGCGTAGCATTTAAATCGAGGGTAGGCATCCTGGACAGGTGATCGGCAACAACATTCTCCGCCCCATTCTTGTCTCTGATTTCCAGGTCGAATTCCTGGAGAAGGAGAATCCATCTAATGAGCCGCGGCTTAGCTTCTTTCTTGCTCAATAGGTATTTAAGGGCCGCGTGATCTGTGTGCATGATCACCTTGGCACCAACGAGATATTGTCGGAACTTATCCATGGTGTAGATGACCGCTAGCAATTCCTTTTCCGTGGTAGTATAATTTCTTTGGCCGGCATCAAGGGTTTTGCACGTATAATATATGACATGAAGATTTTTATCCTTCCTCTGCCCCAAGACGGCACCAACCGCATAATCACTAGCGTCACACATTAGCTCAAAGGGTAGATTCCAGTCCGGTGGCTGTATTATGGGCGCGGAAATCAAAGCTAGCTTCAAAGTGCGGAAGGCCTCCATACACTCCTCGCTGAAGACGAAAGGCACGTCCTTCACGAGGAGTTGGGTCAGCGGCCTGGAAATCTTCGAGAAGTCTTTTATGAAGCGGCGATAAAATCCCGCATGTCCTAGGAAACCACGGACTCCACGAAGATTGAGCGGTGGTGGAAGCTTTTCAATCACCTCAACTTTAGCCTTATCAACCTCGATTCCCCTCGAAGAGATGACGTGTCCCAACACAACTCCTTCTTGGACCATGAAGTGGCACTTCTCCCAGTTTAGGACTAATCCCTTTTCTTGACATCTCTCCAGGACTTTAGTTAGATTACTGAGGCATGAGTCAAACTTAGTTCCATAGACGGAGAAATCGTCCATGAAAACCTCCATGATGTCCTGGGAGTAGTCGGAGAAGATAGCGGACATGAGTCTTTTTAATGTAGCAGGGGCGTTACAAAGTCCGAACGGCATTCTTCTATAGGCATATGTCCCGAATGGGCAAGTGAAAGTCGTCTTCTCCTTGTCATCGTTATGAATAGGGATCTGAAGAAATCCTGAATACCCGTCCATGAAACAGAAATAATTATGCTTCGCCAGTCTCTCGAGCATCTGGTCAATAAAGGGGAGAGGGTAATGATCCTTCCTCGTTGCTTTGTTCAGCTTTCTATAGTCAATGCACATCCTGTACCCCGTGACGGTCCTCGTTGGTATTAGCTCGTTCTTCTCGTTGCAAACCACCGTCATTCCTCCTTTCTTAGGTACGACGTGCACCGGGCTAACCCAGCGACTATCGGAGATAGGGTATATAATACCTGCATGTAGAAGCCTAACAATCTCCCTTTTTACAACCTCCATCATTATGGGATTTAGCCGCCGCTGCGGCTCAATCGACGAGGCTTGCTCATCTTCAAGCAGAATTCTGTATGAGCAGAGGCCTAAGCTAACCCCTTTTAAATCCTCAATTGCATATCCGAAAACTCCTTTAAACCTTTTTAAAACACCAAGAAGTTTGGTCATTTGGTCTTCAGGCAGTGAAGAGTTGACTATGACCGGAAGGGTCGAGCCAGCCCCCAAATATTCATATTTTAGCCCCGGCGGTAATTCTTTCATCTCAACTTCATGAGGCCCCGACGCATACTTCTCAAGCTGAGCATCCTCAAGGGAAAGGAGTTCTTCGTGGATTTCTCGGAAGCCAGCATCTGGAACCTCATCCTCGGCCTCGGTTCCGCATGGCAAAGTTTTGCAAGGTATAGTGGGAATGATCGAGGAAGGCACCGGGTCTCTTTCAAGCTCATAATAATTGTCCGGGAAGAAGGCTTCTAAGTGAAAACAGGTTTCAATTGTCGATGGTTCCCCACAACTGTTTCTAGCTTCCTCATTGTCCAAAGATCGGGGACGCTCAATAGAAGTCTACAAGGAATAGATTGGTTCCTGTCCAGCGTAGCCTACAAACTCAGTCGGATGGTTCTCCTGACAAAACTCCGCGGACAACTCTTCTTCACTAAATTCGGGACCAGGATTGTCGATATACGCCACTTCACCATGAGGAAAGAGAGTTGTCGTGGCAAGGTGCTCCTGCGTATCTCGACATCTCCTCTGATTTTCCACGGCGGCAGACATGAGGGATAGTATATTCGAAGTATTCAGGGATTCCGCTAAGCTCCGTGCCAAACAGCGGATATGGTGAGAGTGATCCCAGATGTCTCCTGAAACTACATGCAACATCCTCGTCATGGGGCCATGATCCTATACGAAAGGAGAGAGAGAGAACTGCACAAGTGGCAAACACGTCAAAAGCACGGGTTGCATAAACGGAAACCGAAAGTAGCGATGGAAGCACGGCAATTCAGTCAATTAGCACTATACAATTACTATCTACAGTATGTCCAAGTGAAATTGAAAAGTGTAGAGTGCGAAAATTATCGCGAGGTAGGGACAAGAGCTAGACACTAGGGTTCAAGATATCCTAAAATAACAAGCACGTTGCCTCCCCGGCAACGGCGCCATAAACTTGACGTGCCCCCGGTTTGCGAACCGCAAATGGCCGGGGGACCCGCGTGAGGGTTAAGATATTTGTAACCGTAAGCGCACGGTGTTGTAGTGTGGCTTGGGGGTCAAACACAGGGAGGCTAGGATGTGCTTGTGTCAAGGAGGACCGAAATCACCCTGTGGGCGAGCTAGCCCAGATCGGTTGATGGTTTGTCACGGTAAAGGAATGCAAGGTATGAACAATATGAAAATAAACCCGGGACTTTGGTTTCCACTCTAACGAGCGACTCTCGCCGATACGGCCTACGGGTAGGATGGCGATCGGAATTAGAGTCTAATGGTGAGACGTTGCCTCTGAAAGTGGTACCGGCATCCCATGGGCCCGATATTCCGGTCGGTGCCCAGGATGATACACCGGACTTCCCGGGTTCGATCAGTAGGCACTCCCGTGTCCATTAACACTGATCGATTTCGGGAGCACTAAGCTCGCAACGATAACACCCAACGTCTCATCCTGCCGCTCCCACGCGCTAGGATTCGGCGTCTACGATAAAGGCGTGAGCTATGGCTAGGGAGTCAACCGCCAAGTTTATTCCCCCTTGGCCCAACGGTCAAAGGCGGTCTTTTTCCCGCCGATGACAATAAAACACCCCGCGTAACCGTTAGATTCCTAATCCCTAACGATTTCCTAACCCTATGGACGCATCAGGAAAAGCCCCCGAAGGGGTTTTCGCCAAAATCCCATATTTGGGAACTACTCACCAATATTCATTAAAAAGCGATCTAAATGAAAATAGACCGTTGAAATCATAATTAGACGATAGGAATGCAAAGGTAGTAGAGCAATAAAGATAATACTAAAGTTTTACAAAGATCCGAAAACTTACAAAAACAGGAAAATTACAGCCATCACAAAATGAAGAAAACAGTAAAAAATAACCAACCCCCGAATCTGGGAAACCTAGGGTTCTATTTATAGAAAACGACATCACCCGATCAGTTGACAAGTCAACCGGTTGGGTGAGCCGCTTCACAAAATCACATCGCAATGCGGGGGTTTCACCCGGTCAGTATGAACCGGTCGGTTGGATCTTGGTGCGGTCGGTTGGATCTTGGTGCGGGCTGGGTGAGGAGACCGGTTGGAGCTTCGAGTCTTGGCTGTTGAAATTCAGCTACAGGTGAACCGATCAGGTGAAGGTCACCCGATCGGTTGGAAATCAGCTTCGAATTTCCAGAGACTTTGAGCTTTCGACCCGGTCACTGAACCGACCGGGTGACTTCTCGGGGGCTCCAAGCTACGTCCGGGTGGTGCACACGTGCATCACCCGATCGGTTGGAGATGACCAACCGACCGGGTGAGGGGCTGAAAGATGTAATCTTCGTCGTTTGACCCCCTGGATCACGCGTTACTCCTCCCGTTGCTACGGGGACACATGATATCATCGTTTTGCGTCCCAAATGCCAGTAAACTCCTGCAAAACACGGAAAATACGGAAAAGTGAAAGAAAACAAGAAAATACAAGAAAACACGAGAAAACGAATAAAAGACGGCGGTAAATACGGAAAAACATGGAAGAAAACGTTTGTAAATATATGAAATATAAACGCACGTCAGTCAGCACAATAATATTCGATCGCTTGATTAATCTCGGCCGTTGGTTTTGTTTCCTCGCGATCTCATCCGTTTGTTTGTTTTCAATTCATGCAGCGGCGACGATTCTTCGAGGGCAATGGCGGCGATCACTTCACCGGCAGTGACGTGCAGGCAGCCAGTGAACGGTGACTTCAACTCTCCTCGTGACTTTGAGCGGTGACTTCATGGCGCAAATCCTTCGTAGCGCTCTCCGGTGTGATGAGTTGACAACGACGGCTTCACGGTGCAGCGGCGATGGCGAGTGGTGGAAGTCTCCCTCAGCAGCTTGATCAACGGCGATCTTTGAAGACGACGGCGACTTCTTCGTGGCGTTCTCCGAGGACGGCGTCAACTCCTCCAGCGTCGACTTCAATCACTTCTTCAGGCGGCGGCGGTCTTCGTTCGACTGCAGTGGCAGGCTCGTCTTCAACAACGGCGACGCGACAACTGCAGTGGCAGCGCTCCTCCGGGACGACGATGATGATGACGAGCTCTTCAGCGTGCAGTGGGCTTCGTCTCCGGTGGGCTTCTTGCAGCAACGGTCTCTCCTTCTTCGATGGCGTACTCTTCTTCGACGAGGAGCTTTTGAACACCGATAGGTTTGGCTTCGACTGCTTCGAGCGACGGCAACCGGTGACTGCTCCCAGCAGTGATAGCAGCGGCGAAGTCTTCTCGAGGTAGCAACGACGATTGTCTCCTCCTTCCGACTTCACTTCGACGGCAGCAGCGAGTTGTGACGGCGACTTTCCTTCGACGTGCGTTGGCTCTTCTACGGTGATCAGCTTCTCAACATTGATGCAGATGTCGACTTCTTCGTGTTGGCAATGAGCCTCGTTGACGTTCTCCTCTTCTTCCTTCGGCGATGGTGTTGAGGGTTAGAAGCTTTTGGCTGGAAGGAGGATGGCAATGGAGAGGCTTTTGGAGTTTTTTGATGGGCTTGGAGATTTTACGGCAAAAAGGAGTTCTAAGCTTGCGGCATATTGTATGCCTAAAAATTTTTGTTGCCCTCTTGATTTTGTTACGGCCCCTTTCGATTTTTGATTGCTGCTACTTCAACCATAGGGATGATGCCCTATATATATTGTGTGCTAGGGTTTTGATATAGCCTTGGGAGAATCTTGTGTAGCCGCACCCTAGTCTTGGGTTAGGGTAAAGAAGAATCCCATAAAAATAGGAGTGGTAGATTTGAATCCATCTTTGAGAAGGAAAATATATTGTGATAATATATTTGAGTAGGAATTGGGTAGACCCAACACTATGATAATTGATTCGATCACATCCCACATTGATTTGATTAAATCCCCATGAGATTTGAATTGATCAAGTTGGTGTTTGAATAGGAGAAGGATAGGAGACAATCTTTCTAATATATTTGGCCACATCTCTCCTCCATTGACCAAGTCAAACTTCTTTGTGCGCACACACTCCCTCTCTCACAATATGCTATACGAATAGAAATTCCTCCCTATAGTGAAAATATATTGTTTCGCCAAGCCTGAAACACACTAAGCACACGCATTAGATATAACAGCACGTTTGTCATCATCAAACCAAGATCCTAGATCGTTGATTCCAACAAGGAAGACCACTCGGCCGAGTGAGAAAGCTCACTCGCCCGAGTTCTATTGAGATTTCGTCCAGAGAAGAGGCCAACTTAGTGGAATTTGGAGAAGCCTCACTTGGCCGAGTGGCAAAGCCCACTCGACCGAGTGATGAAGCCCACTCGCCCGAGTATTACAGGGTTTTTCTCCTGATGAAGCCTTCCACTATTTTGACATCTGTTATCATTTCATTGGTAAAAGTATTTTATTCATATTTTTTATGTATAGTAGACTTCATAACGGTTCCAACGCCGCCAAGAACGTGCCAATAGGAGGTTGGATGAAATCTGGAGAATTTCTGCAAGTTGATACTGCAGAGCTGGAATTCGCGTATCAGTGTCACTCGGCCGAGTGACACTTTCACTCGGCCGAGTGACCAGTTTTTGACAGTTTTTGACAGAGTGCTGTTTTTTGGAATTTATGCAGGAATTCTCACTCGGCCGAGTGAGCTTTCCACTCGGCCGAGTCGCTGCTGCCCCAGAACTTAAGTTGCACTCAGAATTTATTTTGGGCGCGGGTTTCGGAGGGGTTTTAAGGGGTTTTGCTAGGGTTTTGGGGGGCTATTTAAGATGTTTGTAGCCGTCATTAGAGGGATTTCCCATATGTTTTCTTAAAGACTTTTTAGAGGTTAGGCCATGCCCTAGGCCCCCTCTTGGATCTAAAAGCTTGTAATTGGATTGATGTTCTTCATCAAAGCTAAGTATCTTTGTTCTTATTATTTGAATCTTTGATTTGATATCTTTATATATGCAAGCAATGTTTTTTATCGATTTCTCCATCGTTATTGCATGCTTGAGTAGATTTGATGTTCTAGGGCATGGGGATGAACCATTTGGATCTAATTTCAAATTTGTGATGAATGAATTTCTAAGTTGCTAGAATTGCTAGGAGGCCAGGTTGTGATTAATTTAACACGAATAGCTAGGGATTTCCATCGATTGGGGTTTGCAAGAGATTGGATTCCTATCGATGGGAAGGCCTAGATATTCGAATTAGGTTTATAATCGAAATTCTCTAGACTTGGTTTGCAAGAGATTGGACCAAAGCTAGGATTTTTATTATAAATATATACCCATATTCGTTTGCAAGAGATTGGACGAATACGAACAATCACAACCTAGATCGTAACTCGAGTTTGCACGAGAGTGGGCTCGAGGTGCGATTGGACGATGATGTCGGTCTTCATGCTAGTGGCTTAGGTTAGGGTTTGCACGAGAGTGGGCCCTAATCTAGATTGCTATAGACCGGCAATAGCGCGAGAGCGTGAGCTTGGTTCTCTATTCAGTTACGACTAGTTCACCTCGACACAAGTCTTGTAATATTGAGATTCACAAATTTTATTATATTGTATTTTGAATCGAAATTTGACCAACATCTCTATCACCGACACCGACATCCACCACCATTTCCATTATATCATTCCATAACCATCTCCACCAATAAAACATTCATAGTCGAGCCAACCTAGGATAGATTAGAACCAACACCACCTCCTCGTGTTCGATACCCGCTCGTCGCTACACCGTGCGCTTGCGGTAAAACTACAAGTTGTTTTTTGGGTGTACACTCGGACACGATCAGGTGGCGGCTGGCTTTGGGTTCTCTTACGTGAGAAAAGAAACCCTTGGGGAAGTTTCGATACAATGAGGGTACCTAGCTATATGGGGTAGGAAAGGGATAGATTTAGGCTTGATTGGAGAGAGTGTGTGCGTGAGGGGGAGGGTAGAATTAGTGTGGTCAATAGTTATGAGAAACATCATGTGATACGTAAGAAATCCTAGAGATTTTGGTTAGATATAATTAAGATTTGAATTTTGAATTAACTAAGGCTAATTACAGATTAAAAGTGATTAGGGTGAAAGGTCGGTCTAACGATGTCCGATAAATACAAGAAAAATATCGGGACGATCGTGTCGACGAGAGGATCGAGATACGATGATCGGTCATGGGCTAGGTTAACGAAAAACGGAACTAAAAATAAAAAGGTCAAACGTCGAAGTCTAAAGTTACGACACCCCTTCAAACAAAGCTGTTTTGTGGAGGAATGAGCCGTGAAATGACGTTCACGAAAATTCCACAAATAAGTACTCTCTCAGAGGGTTATAACGACGGGTTTGGGATACAAGAAGATGTCGCAAAAATACGCGTACTAACAAGAAGGTATGTGCACGAAAAACATACGGTCGAACAGCGACCGTGACATCCTACCCATCTTTGAGCAAAGTCCATTCTCGGACTTTCTACCTAAAAAATATATCTAGCCATTCTAGTAACTACCACAATCGTATCACATTATAATTCAAACCAAGTATAGTTACTACAAGTGCTTATAAATGCACTATGTAGTCAAAATTAATACTACAAACATGTTTATATTTATATGCACATTTTATACTTATACCTATCATAGACAGTTAGATTCATACACGTACTTCAATCATTCATATAGTCATGTACATCCCTTATATAACTATGACTCACTTATCACATAATTATGGTATAGATACCTACAGAAAATAGTTTCACACTAGCAAATACAATCGTAGTACTTCATATATAGATAATTACCTATAAACAGAACGAACATGGACATACTACTCCCTTATGTCTCCTAGTGTACATTCAATACCAAACATATCAACACATGTAATCACACTATACAATATTAAATCATGTTTGCTATATCTAATATAATTCACCACTAATATAAATACACACATATATAGTTATTTAAATACACGCAGATACTTCATCATATATACACATCACATACAATCCTATAACTATAGTCAAGACATAACACACATACCATAGTTGCAAACACCTATATCTAAGCACATACTTACCCGTGCATTGTGCACACCCACACACGCTAATATACTCTTCATACATGCCACTCATACCACTATATACTTAGCACATTCTACACATCTAGTTTAGCTAGCATATACACATTCAAACATGTAAAACCTTCGTAAAGAACTATACTACAAAACCAACACATACTAGTCATAACCCGTGCCCATAGGGCACGGTTCATTTAAGATATTACCCCCTCAGAAATCTGTGTTTCCCCCAAAATTAAAGCACAATAACTGCTATGTAATTTCCTCAAAAATTATTGTTACCCAAAATCGTTTGTGTTACCCAAATGCTACAGGCAAAGTCCTATATAGTTTAACAATTTTGTGTCATTTGTTCATGTCATGTGTCATGTGCGTGCAGTTTAACTCTTCCTTTGTCTGGCCATGTAAATCACACAACAAAAATGAACAACACGGGGGATTTTGGTTAGGATTTTGCAAACTGGACATCATTTTGCAAGCAATTTTTCACAAAATCAAACACTTGTTAACAATTCTAAATGGCCAGGAAAAATCCAACATAGGTTAACAATTATTAACTCTTGCTTTGTTTTGTGTCATTTAGAAATTATGTGTTATGCATATCATACAATTCTGTTTTATGTTAACTCCTAGAAATTGTAGGGATGTTAACTTAAAACAAAACAACATTGCTTTGTTTTGTATTACCATACAATTTTGTGTTTTGATACAATTTTGCAGGGATGTTATAATACAATTGTTAACTCTAAACAATCGTTTGTTTACCCAAAATCCAACATATGCAAAATCCTATATAGGTTAACAATCCAACATATGTATTAATATGCAAATGTATTGATACTATTAAATTGGCTCTGTGAAGTAGCATTAAGTTCAACACATGGAAATTTACCCCCACAACATATCCCATACATAATTAGCACCATCTAATTTAGAAGCAAGCTGCCTATAGGAAGAATAAATGGAAATTAGTATAATAGAGCAATTTGATTAAACCCAACAGAACACAGAATAGTAAACAAACCCACCCACACACCCACAAAGATTACCATCTCATCCAGAAAGAAAGAAAATAAATAAGCATACAAACAACATAGAAACGCAATGAATAGATGTAATTTGATTCGATCAACATAAAACACTGTATAGGGTTAGTTAGCAAGACAAAACCACAAATATGACCTTTTACCCATAAGCACGAAGTTCAAAGAAAGCATCAAAGAAAGATAATAATTAACAATAAATTAATGAACTTTATTAAACCTACAAAACAACAAAGTACAATTCAGAAAGAAAATTCCACCAACAAAAAGGCAAAACCCCCCACCAACAAAATCTTCTGCATTCTTCTACATTTATGACGCCTCATATCTCATCTTCTTTTTTTCTTCTACATAATTTAATATTATTGATATGTCTTCTCTTTTCTTTCTTTCAGCACCATGTTCTATTTCTCATCTGCAAGCGGCAGAGCTAAAATCATAAGAAAATCTCATGATCAAAATTATACTGTGATAGTTAATTTGTACGTGGATTTTGCAAGTGGCGTAGCTAAAATCGTACTGTCATAACATGTATGTGGATTTTGTATGTATAATCACATCAAAATCTTGATAACATAATTGGACTGAGAACATGAAGTGATGGGTGTATAACAGGGTAGATTGCATTTAGAGCAGTTAAGCCATATATGTCTACATGTCGTATTCCCCATTATACATTATTACCCTTATCAACCCTCCAAAGTTTTAATAAATATATATAAATAAATCAAATTTCCACAGATCTGACATTTTTTTGTGAATTCTACGTCAGTGAACCCAGCTGGCGGGTTAGATACGGGTCGCAAAGTGCATCTTAAAGTGCAGTAAATCGAAACAATCAAATAAACAAATGAAAAAAATCATGAAAGAAAATTCTCGGTCAATGGTCAACAAAAATATGCAAACTCGATGTCGCGCTACTGACTCACAACATGCATCAGGCCAAAGCACTGGATTAGGGTGTGAAAGTGCCATCATTTCCTGAATGATCGCCGCGGAGCCACCATCTTGGAATCGGACGACGCACTCCCTTCATCTATAAAAAGGACTCGAACTCTATGCCTTCTCTGCACCACCAATTCCTCCAGTTTCAAAGCACCGGGACATCGTCAGATAAAATCGGATCATCCTCTAACATGGATACTACCATGGAATCAAGGACATGGAAACTAACGTTATTTCAGATGCAGATAGACCAGCCACCCTGTCGTAAGGAGAAGTGTCCTATATACTATAGAAAAGGACCTTGCAACGGAATAAGAAACAAACAATAATTCTAAATAAGCCCTAAATCTCTATGCCAAGGTAAATTTGCATATCAACATAGCGCTTCTAAATCACACCGTTGTGCTTTAGACCTCATTAAAAGTATAATAACAAATATTAAAGGGGAAAACTAAGCTTTATATTTCCTGGAGCATGTGGACATATATTAGATATTAATGGTGAATACCTGAATCAATTGTTTTCTTGCAAACAGTGATATGAAACATCAGCTACCAACATTAACATAAAATACTTATTTCGTTAGTATGCATTTAATAGTGACAGGAGAGGTAGGACCAAATGAAAATAACATCAAAGATGAATAGAATTGCCTTCTCAATGTAAATAAGTTCTTTACAAAAATATAACAATTTATAGACATGAAATAAAGAAAATAAAATAAAGATGTGGTACCGCTCAATTAAATCTTTATAATTTTCTGAAAAATCTTCTCCAAGTCTGTCGAATGGTTGGCTAATCACAATCTTGTAGCTACAAAGACTATTTATGGAGTTTGGCGTCTGCAGCACAGAGCCAGCATCAATAATAAAATTAAAATATGTGGAATAAGAAAGAAGAAAACATGAATAACATAGATGCGGGTCTAAAGAAATAGAAATTTGTGTACTTCTGCAAACCTAGATGTGGAATAACATAGATGTGGAATAAGATAGATGCGGGTCTAAAGAAATAAGGCAAATTTTAAGGGATGTACTTCTGCAAACCTGCTTCTTCAGTCTTTCAAATTTGTGTCTTCAGTCTTTCTCTTAGGCATGTACTTCTGCAGAAAGCAGAGAAACCTTCGTAAACAACATGAAGTTGATTACAAATCAACAAAGAGAAGAAACAAAAATCACCAGATCTCACAAACCACCGGGACATCGATCTAGCAAACCTGCGAGAAACAGAAATCCTCTCTAAAATTGGGTGTAGAAAGAGAGAGATCATCACCACCGAAGTATTTCATTTCCACTTATCAAGAGCACTAATGGTCACAGAAATTTCATGAACAGAGTATTTCATGTCTCCATCAAAGGCCAACTCTGATGTGCAACATAACTTAAGAGCACTTCATGAACAGAGGATGGAGTTCACAGAAGCCTCAACCAACCAACGAAATCAGAAACAAAATACGTTCACAGAAGCATTTCATCAAATAGCTAATGTGCAAAACAAATACGTTCATCAAACATCCTTTGATGGAGACAGTGTCAATGAGAAAACAAAATACGTCCAAGCATTTCATCAAGAGCTTGCCCTGGGCATTGCATCAAACAGAAACAAAATACGTTGACAGAAGCTCTGCCCTTGGCGAAATTTCTCACAAAAACCAACCAAATTGAGACAGTGTCAATGAGAAGCTCTGCCCTTGGCGAGCTTAGGATAAATTGACCGTGACTTATTTGCTGAAAAGGGCCAGATCTTGGATCTTACCTCTTACCTCTTGGCGAGAAGCTCTGCCGTGCTTGAGGGAAGGCGTACCCTCTTGCTTTCGTGAAGCTCTTCCCTGCGAGATGGTGATGCGAGATGAATGAACAGCCGCCTTTGAATTTGCGAGATGAATTCCGTTCAAGAGCTTGCCTTGCGAGATGGATTTGCGATGAATTGACACCACCTAACAGCGTAATGCTTCCCTAGACGACGCTTGAGCTTCCCTAGAGACGCCTGGGAGAGCAAGAGACGTCCAATTTCCAAAGCGCGCTGTCAGTTTAATAATCATGTGTACTCTTTTTACCCACGAAAAATGTTGGACCCACAAAAATTTAATCCTAACCGTTCATCATCCAAGATTAAATCCTGGCCGTTTTTTATCAACCAGTTTGTCCTAGTCAGCTTGTCCTAGTCAGCCCTAGGATTCAAAAATCGCTGTCAAATGTATAATAGATATCTATATAATGGTATAGCCACCCACAACCATGTGCGTAACGTAACCATGCACAACCAAACCTATCACTATACACACATCATCCATTACTATGTTCATAGCGCTATACACATACCACAGATAAATATAACAATATACTTAGAGTATACCCACTCAAGCATGAGTGAGACTCAATGACCCATACAAGAACCAGAATACTTTATATACATAACACGATATCTATACCTATACCAACAGACCACTCTTACACACACACACACACACACACACACACACACACACACACACACACACACACACACACACCAATTGTAACAAACGTGTGGGCAATGGGAGGATAGAAGCTAAGCTCGATAGAGTATTCTGCAACACGGATTGGTTGGGGAAGTTATCTGAAGCCTTCGTTGACTACTTGGACCCCTAAACGAGCGACCATTCTCCAATGTTGTCAGGCTACACTCTGAGGTACCGTCTGTCCCCAAATCATTCAAATTTTTAACCCTTGGTCTAAATTCTCAGGATTCAGCAAGCTGGTTGAGGGAAGTTGGAAGCAGCACATTGCGGGCTCTCTAATGTTCCGTGTAACTAGTAAACTTCAGCGCCTTAAGCCTATTCTGCGTGCTTGGACAACCACCTTTATGACTGGAAATGCCATCAATTGCTGCCGGAAAAAACTGGAGGCGATCAGATTGAGTCCTGACATCCACACTGATCATTTTTTGCAGCTCGAAGAAAGAGTACTTTCTAACAATCTGGGTAGGTTATTGGAGCTAGAAGAAAAAATGTATCGACAAAAGAGCTGTCAAAATAGGATAAGTTTGGGGACAAGAACACAAAATTTTTTTACACTTCCATGAAATCCAGGCAGGGTCACAATAATCTGGTACATTTGATTGATGCAAATGGGATTAAGGGCTCTTATGAAAAGCTGAAAAGAGATGCGCCAAAATTTTATGAGGATCTGTACAACCAATCTGACTATTGGAGAGTGTTCCCAGAGCTGGTGCCTAACCGAAAATTATCCCCGGAGGCAATTGTTTGGCTCGAAAGAATAATTTCTAAGTTGGAGATAAAAGAGGCGGTCTTCCAGATTGGTGCCGATAAAGCCCCCGGGCCCGATGGCTTTAATGGCTACTTCTACCACTCAACCTGGAATATTATTGGTGATGATATTACTGCGGCAGTCCTATCATTTTTTAGGTCGGGTAGCCTTCTATGAAAAATAAACCACACTTTCCTAACTTTGGTACCTAAGAATTCAAATGCAACAGGTTTGGAAGACTACAGGCATATTTCGTGTTGCAATGTCCTATATAAAATTATCAGTAAAGTGATATGCAACAGGCTGAAGGTGGTTATCCATGAGCTCATCTCTCCAAATCAAGCTGCCTTCCTAAAAGGTCGTCTCCTCTCAGATTACACTCTTGTAGCCCATGAACACATTCGAGATTTCAGCAATCCCATGGGGTCTAGAGCCTGTCTAAAACTGGATCTGAGGAAAGCTTTCGATAGTGTTAATAGAGAATTCATATATAATATTCTGCACCGACTTGGTTTCCCTCCTAATTTTATTTCCTGGATTCAAGAATGCATATCTATGCCCAGCTTCTCAGTTATGGTGAATGGGGCACCCACAGGGCACTTTGAAGGAAATAGGGGGCTGAGGCAAGGAGACCCATGTTGAATATTGGACTCCCCAGATTTGGTTTTGATGATGAGCAAACATAAATAATTCATGAACTAACAATTTGTGAGCGCAGTATTGGAGATCGTCGCCAATTTCATGAGAACATTCAAAGCGACATCTCAACACTTCCCAAAGCTCGTATTCATGCCTAAAGCTTCGTTGAAGCTCTTGCGCCATTTTGGAAGTTATGAAGATTCAATCGAAGCTCTCAAAGACCGTTTATTAAGGTTTTATTTATAGTCTTTTAGCTTCGATATATAGAATGTTAAGCCTTGAGTATATCTTACGTTTCTATCTTCATTACGCTCATTTCGTAGCTCTAGGATCATTGCACAAGTTCATTCTAACTTCCTCGAAGCGTCGCGCTTCGATTCGGATTTGTATGTGCATATTAGTTGGTACAAGAACAAGTACTGACCGACTAGATGGTGATCTAGTCGGTCGGCAACTGTTCTTGGACCGATTAGTTTGATTCCTTAATTTCTTGGACTTTACTGTTTACAGTTAGTCGGTCTACGTTGACTCACCGACCGACTAGTTTGTGAACTAATCGGTCAGTGATGCTTCTTTGACCGACTAGTTGTGACTTACTGTTCATGCTAAAATTTCTCCTAAGCTACTGTTTATCGTTAGTCGGTCTAAGAACGTTTGGTGACCGACTAGTTGACAATTTAGTCGGTCAACTTTTGTTCTTGGACCGACTAAGTCACTTTGTACTCAGACTAATTCTTTTTGCTCTTAGTCGGTCTACGTTCACTGACTGACCGACTAGTTGTGAAACTAGTCGGTCAGAAAGTCTTCTTGGACCGACTAGATATCTAGGTCTGAACTTCTATCTCTTCTCAGATCTACTCTTAGTCGGTCCACGTTGTTTGACTGATCGACTAGTTGATGAACTAGTCGGTCAGTGATTGTTCTTTGACCGACTAACTCTCACAGATTTCTATCCGTTGGTGAATGACCTAACTTGTGTTTTTGGGTTCCTATAAATACGAACCTAGGTCATTTCTATCTAGGTGAGAGCTGCCATTAAGAGATTCATTGAGTTCTAAAGAGATAGCCATTCTCACTCTAATCAAAAGCTCTCTTCCTCACAAGAAACCCATTCTCTCTCATTTCTAGATCTAGAGAGAAGCTTGTTCTTGGTGAGCTCTTCAAGCTATTGCTTGATCCAAGTCTCCAACTCATTCCTAGGCACCGATTCCTGGTCATTTCCTTGGTGCTAGGTCTTGGTGACTTCATCTTCCTCAAATCCTTCATTTCACCATTTGGGTAAGAAAAACTCAAGGTATAGGATTTTGTGGTAAGATTGTTTATTTCATTTAAACTCTTTAATATTGCTAATTGGTTCTCTCGGTTGTGAGAGAAGATTGTGATCCCGGGTTGTGGGATTCACTTTGCCATTGCATGTATGATTTGATCTTGTGAAGGTTTTTCACAAGATATTCATAGTGAAAATCTTGAGTTAGGGTTTCTAACTCAAGTATCCGGAAGGGATCCGGGTGGTTGGGACGTAGGATCACCAGGAACAAGTCGGGGAGACTTGGGTGGATCCGAACCCATTAACATCGTTTGTTAGCATTGTTAATTTTGTGTTGTCATTCAATTTAAGCTTCCGCAAATTGATTTGGTAGTTGATTGCAATTTAATTTGGAATTATACTCCTTATTATTTTAAAGTACTATTCACCCCCCCCCTCTAATACTTGTGCAGTAGCTGGTAGGGCATTACATTTGGTATCAGAGCCAGATACTCAGCTATGTCTGCCAACGACAACAAGACCGTGCCTCCACCTTCCAACTATGACACCTTCAGGAACCGTGAAGGAGCATCTTCGGTGATGGAAGGACATTCCTCTACGAGGCCTCCATTCTTCAACGGTACCAACTATGGGTATTGGAAATGCCGGATGGAAACTTTCCTCCGGAGTGCATCCTTATGGAGGACTACAATGAAGGAATACATCGAACCCAAAGAAGAAGACTTTGAGAAATGGACTACCGCGGAGGTCGCCGCGGAGGTAAGCAATGCCAAGGCAATGAACGCCTTGCAATGCGCATTGGAGCCCGAGGATTTCAATAAGATATGCACATGTAAGAGTGCATATCAAATTTGGAACTCCCTCCTCATACTTCATGAAGGGACGAGTAGGGTAAGAGACTCTAAACTCGTAGTCGTAAACAAAGATTACGAAATGTTTCATATGCAACAGGGCGAGAAGATGAAAGAATATTACGCTCGCTTCGTTGACATAATAAACGAGTTAGAGGCCCTCGGCAAGTCCTACACTCAAAAGGAGAAGTGCTCAAAGATTATTGAAGGACTTCCCTCTTCTTGGGAAAAACGTACCTTCGCCATCGAGGAAGGTAATGACATGAACAAATATACCGTAGTTCAACTAATGGGTACTTTGATGTCATACGAGGTACGCAAAGATAGCAAGGTGAAGTTATAAGAAAAGATGAAGTCCTATTTGAACCTAGATGCGCCTAAGAAAAAGGCGATTGCATTCAAGGCGGCTTCATCCACCTCTACCGATGATGAGGACTCGGAAGAAGAAATGGACATGGAATCCATTGCACTCATGGCAAAGAAGTTCAATCGCTTCTTTCGAAAGGGTAACTTCAAACAAAAATCTAAGTTTACTTCTACTAACGCCTCTCCACCTTTATGCTTTAAATGCAATAAGCCAGGACACATCAAAGCGGATTGTCCTCAAAACAAGCAAAAGGAGAAGTGGAAGGCGCCGAAGTTCGACAAGTCAAAGAAGTACAAAAAGGGGTACAAAAAGGGACTTGTCGGAACAACATTCACCGACTCCGAGGATTCCTCAAGCGGAGAGTCGGACGATGAGAACGTGGAGCAAGCGCACATGTGTTTCATGGCAAGAGAGGAGCACGATCAAGGATCCTCCTCTTCCGATGATAGTGATGACGAAAGCGATGAGGTAACCATGGACGATCTTAGGAATGCTAACTCTCAACTTTGGTCAAAATACACTAAATTAGTAAATAGATATACTAAAGTAAAAGATGACCTAGCTAGCATTCAAACATCGCCTAAGAATATCATCACCAACAACGACACCGTTGTTGAAGAGTTAAGAAATGAGATTGTGAATCTCAAATCTAAACTTGAACATGTTAGCATTGAGGATGCGGAAGAACATGAGATAGCGGATTTAACTTCTCAAAACTCGACTTTGAGTATTGAGAACGAAAATCTTAAATCTCGTGTTTATGTGCTCACATCGCAAATATCCACTTTGGATACTTCTTTGCGTTCTCTCAAAGAGAAATATGAGGACACATTGGGCCGAATCAATAAATTCAACAAGGGTAAGGGCCACTTGGATAATATCCTAAAAGACTTACTTCCGGCCAAACACCACATTGGCTTGGGGTATATGATGGGAAATTCATCCAAGTCGGTCACTACTTTTGTAAGGCCAACTTCCGAAGCCTCTACAAGTGGGAGCAAACACTCTATTGGTAGTTCATCTACCAATGGTGCTTCCACCTCGTCCACACCCTCTTTTGGAAAGAAACCCACTTTGGGTGGACCTCCAAAGAAGGGGCATGCTTATATGTACACAAATACCATGCCACGTAGGAACACACGTCCTACTCCACCATCTCACACATATGATGATTTCTATGCTACACGTTCACGGGCACGTGCACACCATGTGAGACACCCTCACGCACGTGTTCCCACACATGCATATGTTCACCCACCTCATCGTATGAATAATTCTCGTCATGCACCATTCCATCATGTCCCGTATGCCTATCCACAACATGCATCATGTAGAAACCAACAACGCATGCATGCACCCAATAGGATGATGGCTCCCAAAATTTTCACTATTTGGAGCCCAAAGGACACAAGCATGGACGAAAAACAAATGTATATGAATGCTTATTTTTCGAATGTTGTGCATAGTAGGAATTATGTGGGGAAGTCAAAGTCCAATTGGACTTGGCTTCCAAAGGTCTAACCTTTGAGGACCCAATGACCTTGGGTACCATGATATGAAAGTTTCTATCTTTAGGTACTCAAGGAAAAGAAAAAGAAAAGGAGCAACAAATTTAAATTTAGCTCCAAAGGGAATTGGATACTCGATAGCGGGTGTTCAAAACACATGACGGGTGACGCTCGATTGCTCTCCGGAGTGGTTCCCATTGCGAATGGAAACCGCGTCGTATTTGGAGGCAACGAGAGCGGAACCATCATAGGTGTTGGTAAAGTGGGTAACCCTTCTAAACCCTTAATTAGTGATGTTTATCTAGTTGATGGTTTAAATCATAATCTTATTTCAATAAGCCAACTTTGTGACAAAGGTTACAAAGTTAGCTTTGCGAAAGGATTGTGTCATATTTCAAATGATAATAATAAATTATTATTTTCCGGCACACGCCATAAAGATATTTATATTTTGGATCTTCCTAAGTCATATGAACAATGTCTCGTTGCCAACACAAGTGAACAACACTTATGGCATCGACGCTTTGGACATGTGAACTTTGGAACACTTTATAAACTTTCGAAATTAAATTCCATTAAAGGTTTTCCGAAGCTCGTTTTCGAAGAGAAAAGTTTTTGTGATTCTTGTCAACGTGGCAAGCTTCCTAAATCTTCATTTAAACCTAAGAAAAGCATTTCTACGAAACGGCCACTAGAGCTATTACATCTAGATTTATTTGGGCCAACTAGAGTTGCTCCCTTAGGAAATGCAAGATATGGACTAGTCATCGTTGATGATTATTCAAGATTTACATGGGTATTTTTCTTTTGTAATAAAAATGAAGCTTTTGAAAACTTCACAATATTTGTGAAGAAAGTACAAAATCTCATCGGAACCACCATTGTCACTATTCGTAGTGATCATGGGGGTGAATTTGAGAATGAGTCTTTCTCAAATTTTTGTGATGATCTTGGAATTACTCACACGTTTTCTTTCCCTCGCGCACCTCCTCAAAATGGTGTTGTTGAGAGGAAGAATAGAACGCTTGTGGAGTGTGCTCGCACTATGCTCGAAGATAGTCAACTTGGTTATCAATTTTGGGCGGAAGCGGTACACACCGCTTGCTATGTGTTTAATAGAATACTTTTGAGGCCCGGCACCAAACAAACTAGCTATGAATTGTTGTTTGGTAGATTGCCTCAAGTTAAACATTTTCGTGTTTTCGGCGCAAAATGTTTTATTAAAAACACATATGATAATTTGGACAAGTTTGATCCGAGATCGGATGAGGGGATATTTGTTGGGTATTCCTCACGTAGCAAAGCCTACCGGATATACAACAAAAGATCCTCTACGATCGAGGAATCACTTCATGTCTCTTTTAATGAGAATTTTACTACTTCTAGAATTTCAAATGATAATGATTCTATGGATGTTTTATGTGATTCATTTGAAAATTCTAAGTCTATTGATTCAATTGATTCTATTGAGACTAACCCGACTAATGAAGTTGTTGAGAATGTGCCTAGTGACCAAGGTATTCCCAAGCGCCTTCATACCGTTCGCGACCATCCCCATGAGCAAGTTATTGGCAATATTAATGATAGTGTCAAGACGAGATCTCAAGTCCACCACTTCGCCAATTGTGCCTTTGCCTCATCGATAGAGCCAAAGAATATCGTTGAAGCATGCGAAGATAGTGCTTGGATCCTTGCCATGGAGGAGGAACTCATTCAATTCGAGAGGAATGAGGTATGGGAGCTTGTTCCTTTGCCATCGAAGAACCACACCGTCATAGGGACAAAGTGGATCTTCAAGAACAAAACCGACGAAAACCAAGTCGTCGTCCGGAACAAAGCTCGGTTAGTTGCTCAAGGCTATCGACAAGAGGAAGGTATTGATTTCGAAGAATCCTTCGCCCCGGTAGCTAGATTAGAATCAATTAGATTATTATTGTCTTTTGCATGCCATAAGAATTTTAAATTATTTCAAATGGATGTTAAAAGTGCATTTTTAAACGGAGATGTCGTTGAGGAAGTTTACGTGTAACGGCCGCTTTCCGACCGTTCGTATTTCCTGCGTGCACGTGCTTTATCGTGCACGTATTCTATTTGGCTATTTCTGAGCTCCGGCATGAGCGATGCGATATGCCGTTGCGATCGTTTTGGGGCGTTGTATTTTATTGAAATTATTGGGAACGTCTTTTCACTGCTCGTTTTCTCGCGAAACGACTTTGAACGATAGGGGCGTTTTAGTCCTTTGACTCAAAACGCCGTTTCCGATTTTACGTAAATTTTTGGTAGGCGTTACGCACGATCAGGCTCCGTAGATCTGTGCGTCTCGTCTCCACGATCGCCCCGGTATTTGCGGATTACTTTTCTGACGCCCGGATTGAAAGATATCGCCCGGAATAACCTCGACCGCCGATTTTTCCCCAATCAGTTCCAAATTTCGAAATGTGTTAGCCAAATCTGGCTAAATCTCTTTTAAAATCATTTTAAAATCTTCCCTAACCCGTTTCTCTAACCTCCCCTGGGATTTCCCCTTTTGTGCACACTCCATCCTTATACCCTTCTCCTATTTTACCCATATCATATGCCTATTTAGCAAACCCCTATTATTATATAACATTAAATAACCCAAATCCCTAACGCTAAAGAAACCCTAACCCTAATGCTTTCCCGCAGCCCTAGGCGACTCACAGCGCCGCCGGCCTCCTTCCCCCCAAATCCAGACCTCCCTCACCCTCTCCCTCCGGCGCCGGCGAGATCTCACCGCCGCCTCCCCTCGTTTTCCTCACCGCCGTGCCAGGCAGGCCGCCATCTCGCGCTCCCCTCTCAACCCGCCATCATCTCTCTCCTCGTGGCCCCCTCCCGATCGCCGGGCCCCAACCCCGTCAGCGGTTGTCCCAGACGTCAATTCGCCCCTCACAGCCCGCTGCGCCGCCGTCCGTTTGACCCAGCGCCGCCGTGCCTCCGGCGAACCCCGCCACGATTCGATCCGACCCGCTGGTGCTCCCTCTCATTTTCCCCTAGCATCCGCGCCCAGGTCGCCGCCTGCGGCCGCCATCCGCTTCTCAGCGCTTTCCGATCGCCGGCCCCCGCCTCCTCGGCCACTCCCCGACGCCGTCCTCTCTCTCTCTCGCCCTCGGTCGTCGCGATCCGCCACCGTGACCCACGATCACCGCTCATTGTCTCCCGCCGCCCTCGCGACTTTTCCCCGATCGCCGTTGTACCGCCCTCACGGCCTCCACATGACGCCGCCCTCGCAGAACCCCGTCGCCGCCATGCTTTCCTCTCGCCTGCAGCCGCCTCCGCGGCTCTTCCTCTTCCGCTCCACTCCTCGCGCTGCAACTGCTGCCGATAGCGCCGCCGCCGCAGACCCGTCCCGTCCTTGATCGCCGGCGATCTCGCTCCTCGCCGTGGCCCCAATCCCGTGCAGCGCATCTCCGCCGCTGCAGCTCCCCGCTGCGTCGCCGCTTGCTCCTCGCCGCGGCCGCCTGAGCAGATCTCAGCGCCGCCTTCCTCGCGGTCTCCCCGAAGCCCCCAAGCTACTGCACGAGACCCACGCAGCAGCTTCTAGGCCGAACGGACGTGGACTTACGTTCCAATGGAGTTCCGTCGCCTCCCGCGCCGTAGCTCGCTGTTTTGCCGTTGGACCAATAGTGCTCGCTGCCCACATTCCGTCCGCTGCTCGGACGAGCCTCACTACGCTACCCGTAGTCGAGGCAACTTAGACGCCGCAGGGCTCACGATCTTCCGGCATCGTGATCCGTTACCATTACCGTTGCCTGAGACATTTCGTTGCACTACCCGCAGCCGTTACAATCCTGAGGCGATTCCGAGGCGACCTCCACTGCGCTACCCGCAGTCGGGGACATGAGCACCGCCACTGTTTCAGACCTGACGCCAGACCTATGCGTGGACATCATTCAGGTTGGTACCTCTAACTCATAGCACAACCCACACTGTAGAGAAACCGAAAACCTAACTAAAACTGGACAACTACAATTAAATTTACTTTTCCGCACCAGTAAAACGCTGCTCACCATAGAAAACCGACCAACGGACAATTTTATGCGCACATAGGGTAGTGGTCGATTTAGGTTGATAAAACACCAAAATTTTGATGATTGACAAATAGGATAGCCCCGATAACTTAGACACGAACCCTAATAGGATTTGATGAATTTGAGGCCTGACATCGTCACCGTGGCGATATTTCAGACGGACTTCTGTGGACGAGACGCTTGGACGAGACGCTTCGAGAGGACGACACACTCACCATCGCAGGCAAGTGTACCCACTTGCGTTTTTGACCGTGCCTTGGTCTTAGATTGCTAGAACTGTTAGACTGTGACTGTATAGAACCGGACGTGAAATGATAGCGTCCGGGACGCCCCTGACGACTCAGACTTGACGACGAAGTCTGAGCCTGACAACAACAACATTGATGCTGTAGGACTATCATGTGTGTGCGTGCGTGTGGACACCCTAGAATAACTCTCCCGTACACTGGTCGTGTCTTGTCACTGTTATCCACACTGGTCATGTCTTGTCACTGTGTTACAAAAAGCCTTCGGGCGTTTCAGATGCTCTCCTTGCGGGAGTGATCTCCGTGTTACAAAAAGCCTACGGGCGTTTCAGATGCTTCCTGAGCGGAAGTGATCTCCGTGCTACAAAAAGCCTTCGGGCGTTTCAGATGCTCTCCCTGCGGGAGTGATCTCCGTGTTACAAAAAGCCTACGGGCGTTTCAGATGCTTCCCGAGCGGAAGTGATCTCCGTGATACAAAAAGCCTACGGGCGTTTCAGGTGCTTTCCTTGCGAAAGTGATCTCCGTGCTTCCTGTCCTGAGTTCTGGGGTTTTGGGTAGGGTTGAGCGTGCGCACGGTGAGAGGGTCTGATCCCCCTCGAACCGTAAGGCGTGAACCCTTCGTGTCGTGTCGTGTCGTGCCGTGTCGTGTCGTGTCCTACATGTCTTGTCAGTCTTCGTCTTGTCCTGACACCTTTAGGTTAGTCCCGTAGTCGGTAGCACACACTACGACTACTGCCTGCTACGCTTTACTTTCCTGCTACGTTACTTCTCTTGTACTTGTTGTAACCCCAGCATGCTAATCAACCAGTAAGCCATTGTTTAAAGTTCGGTGCACTTGCAGTAAAGTCTAACCCTTCTTGTAGACTTTACCTGACGTACAGTTCCTTTTTCTTGGGTGCTGTACGTCAGGTGTTCAGCCAGAGATCGTGGACGAAGCAGACTCGCTGGAGTACGAGGAGCCGAGGACGCTGATCCAGAGTCCGTGCCTGACGAGGACCAGACCTTGAGGTCTTTTAGTCGCCACTTCCCGAGGGTACTACTTTTCGGTTTGTCTTTAAACTTGTGTTGCCATGCTTAGGTTTCTTTTAGACTTTGTACCGGTTGGATATTATTTCTCCATGTAAATGAATGCAAATTTCCTTTCCGTACTTTTGTTGTTTCGAACTATAATAATGCAAGAACCTGAAATTCTTTTAAAATGGTACCTCTACAGACGCTTATTGGGTCCGAGCTTCTAAAGCTCTGGCCTAAGCGGGCCTCGTCACGTTTCGCTTCCGTCCATTTTGGGAAGCGGGGCGTGACAGGTTTTAGTGGTGGCCCATGCAGGTCATGCAAAGTTCGGAACAATAAGAGTACTGCATTCATCTAATATCCACGTACAAGTCTGAATTAGTTTCCCAGTCTTAGATAGTAGGAAGACTTAGGTAGACGTTCCAATTTGACAGTCTGACGCCTTGGTTAAGATTTAGGCATCCTCGTTCTAGAATACCTTAGTAGTCACTTGACTCTGACCGTATTAGATTTCTAGAGCCATTATTTTAGTCATCCGCTCGGGTCCATCGACATCGAGCCCAGCAGAACTAACCTGGATTCTCTTAGGAACCTTCCCATTGGAATCCTAGTTATAGTCTAGCTCATTAGGAAATTTTAGTGCCGAGCTCTCCTGATCTTAGGCAACCCGAAAAGTAGAATCCCTGACTCCTAGCGTCTTCCTGATCATTACCATTTTCGTGTTATCGACCGTGATGTTGCATCGTAGCTCTTCACGGTTCGTATCCTACACATACTATTCAAGCGATCATTTTCCTGTCTCCCGATTCACGTGATCGTTTCCTAACGATCATCGTAGATCATCCGAATCTCTCTCTTTGCCAATTTTGTCTTCTCTAAAAGCATTTTCGAAACTCCATATTCAGTTTCATCGCTCAGCTTAATTTCTTTGAAAACCCCTATACTATATATTTAAAATTTCTTGTTTTCGGTTGAATTAAAATTCTTTTATCGACTTTGAAACCTTCTTGGTCGTAAATCCTTAAGTTACTAATTCGTACTCGCTTTTGAATCATTAACTTTCGTATTTCGGTATTAAAACTAGTTGCCATTCAATGTTATTCTTTAAAAAAAAACTACCAAAATTTCTAATCACTTATCGTACGTACTTTTTACATATTTTCTAGACTAGAGGGAACTCCAATTATTTTATTATTAGTATTATACCAATTCTATGTTCTTCTTGACCACATTTCAAAATCTTTGTGTAAACTTATTTTTCATTTGCAAACAAACGTTTCACACCCGACCCATCCTTCCTACGTCTTTTTAAGTATGTAAATATATATATTTGTAAAAGGTATATGATACCATATTTTGCACAAAATCCTTCTTTCATCGTTAAATTATTTTTAGCAATATTTTCGTCCAGTCCATCCGATTATCTTCTTATCCTCGCCTTACCTGACTTCGTTCCTTCGATCTTGTTTCGTGTCGTTTTTTTTTGGTTTCGGCCTCCCTCTTGTATGTAGGCATCAGCGCCTGTGGTTGCCTATGTCATCCCTAGCTAGGAGTAGGCCTTGGTAGGTGATGTTGTCATGATGCATGAGTATAGGTAGAGAGTGTAGACCTGTATGAGAGTGTCATCCTTAGGATTCTGATATTCTCGCGATTATAGAATAGCTTATCTTTGACTACATGTGATTGTATCAAAACATTGTTTTCCTTAAACCAAACCTTTAAAGTTTTTGAAATTAGCTCACAAGATCACAAATCAATTATCCTTCCTCGTCCATTACCACAACTCCGCACGTTTTTTTTTCCAAATGTTTTAAATGTGTCACTGGTTTTAAGTTTTTTTTTTTTTCTTTTCTCTCTCTCCATTTAGAAATATTATGTTATGGTTGTTATAGTTTTGGGACTAGCTATTATTGTTGTAGGGTTTTGTTTGCGGGTAGGCTCAGGAAGAGATGAGAATTGTTATAGCAATGATTAACCGATTTTGGAACAATAGGATTTTGGAATAGATTTCGTTCGGAAGAAAAGAATGAGCTGTCCAAGACTTATTTATAAAACCGAAATGTGGCGGATTCAATGGAGAATTCTGGTTGGATGAGATTATATGCGTGAAGATGAGGACTTATCAGATTTGAAGCTTAGACGAATGGTAAATGCGGATAGCTACAGAGTATGGTAGGAGTTAGAGTGATCATGAGATTGAGTAGAGCTTTTATTAGCATCGAGACTTGATTGTTGAGCCGACGTGAGAAGACGTTGGGAGTAACACGACGTGTTGAGATAAATGGATGGTTAGGTTGTCGGATTTAATATTGGTTGAAAATAATTATAATGAGTGGGGGAGATGTGATTTTGATAGTTCACTTATTTGGCGGATAAATTTATGGAAGATGTGACAAGGGATGTATTAAAGACACGGTGAATGTTGATTGGTGAAAAGGTGTTATAAGATAGACAGAGTTTTTGTCTTGGATTGGAGATCGACTAGGAAATTATTTTAGCAATTGATAAATTTTGGGAAAAGATTGAGGAATTTAAAAGATTGTTTTTGAGCAATGATGTTTAGTGGAGTGGTATGAGAATTTGATTATTAATCTTTGGTGAGGACTTGGAGTTGGAAAGTTGAACAATAGTGATGGGTCTATAGTTAAGGATTAAGAGGTGAGATTAGTTGTGGCTTTACCTAGTGAAAAGAAGGGTCATAATGGATTATTGGAGGAACGATATTGAAGTTTTAATGAGGAGAAATCATGGAGTGGAGGATAGGAGTTGTAAGCTTAGGTATTTATAGATTCTATAATTAGTCTTAGTATAAGTGATTCCGAGGACGGAATCATTTTTAAGGTGGGTAGAATGTAACGGCCGCTTTCCGACCGTTTGTATTTCCTGCGTGCACGTGCTTTATCGTGCACGTATTCTATTTGGCTATTTCTGAGCTCCGGCATGAGCGATGCGATATGCCGTTGCGATCGTTTTGGGGCGTTGTATTTTATTGAAATTATTGGGAACGTCTTTTCACTGCTCGTTTTCTCGCGAAACGACTTTGAACGATAGGGGCGTTTTAGTCCTTTGACTCAAAACGCCGTTTCCGATTTTACGTAAATTTTTGGTAGGCGTTACGCATGATCAGGCTCCGTAGATCTGTGCGTCTCGTCTCCACGATCGCCCCGGTATTTGCGGATTACTTTTCTGACGCCCGGATTGAAAGATATCGCCCGGAATAACCTCGACCGCCGATTTTTCCCCAATCAGTTCCAAATTTCGAAATGTGTTAGCCAAATCTGGCTAAATCTCTTTTAAAATCATTTTAAAATCTTCCCTAACCCGTTTCTCTAACCTCCCCTGGGATTTCCCCTTTTGTGCACACTCCATCCTTATACCCTTCTCCTATTTTACCCATATCATATGCCTATTTAGCAAACCCCTATTATTATATAACATTAAATAACCCAAATCCCTAACGCTAAAGAAACCCTAACCCTAATGCTTTCCCGCAGCCCTAGGCGACTCACAGCGCCGCCGGCCTCCTTCCCCCCAAATCCAGACCTCCCTCACCCTCGCCCTCCGGCGCCGGCGAGATCTCACCGCCGCCTCCCCTCGTTTTCCTCACCGCCGTGCCAGGCAGGCCGCCGTCTCGCGCTCCCCTCTCAACCCGCCATCATATCTCTCCTCGTGGCCCCCTCCCGATCGCCGTGCCCCAACCCCGTCAGCGGTTGTCCCCGACGTCAATTCGCCCCTCACAGCCCGCTGCTCCGCCGTCCGTTTGACCCAGCGCCGCCGTGCCTCCGGCGAACCCCGCCACGATTCGATCCGACCCGCTGGTGCTCCCTCTCATTTTCCCCTAGCATCTGCGCCCAGGCCGCCGCCCGCGGCCGCCATCCGCTTCTCAGCGCTTTCCGATCGCCGGCCCCCGCCTCCTCGGCCACTCCCCGACGCCGTCCTCTCTCTCTCGCCCTCGGTCGTCGCGATCCGCCACCGTGACCCACGATCGCCGCTCAGTGTCTCCCGCCGCCCTCGCGACTTTTCCCCGATCGCCGTTGTGCCGCCCTCACGGCCTCCACATGACGCCGCCCTCGCAGAACCCCGTCGCCGCCATGCTTTCCTCTCGCCTGCAGCCGCCTCCACGGCTCTTCCTCTTCTGCTCCACTCCTCGCGCTGCAACTGCTGCCGATAGCGCCGCCGCCGCAGACCCGTCCCGTCCTTGATCGCCGGCGATCTCGCTCCTCGCCGTGGCCCCAATCCCGTGCAGCGCTTCTCCGCCGCTGCAGCTCCCCGCTGCGTCGCCGCTTGCTCCTCGCCGCGGCCGCCTGAGCAGATCTCAGCGCCGCCTTCCTCGCGGTCTCCCCGAAGCCCCCAAGCTGCTGCACGAGACCCCCGCAGTAGCTTCTAGGCCGAACGGACGTGGACTTACGTTCCAATGGAGTTCCGTCGCCTCCCGCGCCGTAGCTCGCTGTTTTGCCGTTGGACCAATAGTGCTCGATGCCCACATTCCGTCCGCTGCTCGGAAGAGCCTCACTACGCTACCCGTAGTCGAGGCAACTTAGACGCCGCAGGGCTCACGATCTTCCGGCATCGTGATCCGTTACCATTACCGTTGCCTGAGACATTTCGTTGCACTACCCGCAGCCGTTACAATCCTGAGGCGATTCCGAGGCGACCTCCACTGCGCTACCCGCAGTCGGGGACATGAGCACCGCCACTGTTTCAGACCTGACGCCAGACCTATGCGTGGACATCATTCAGGTTGGTACCTCTAACTCATAGCACAACCCACACTGTAGAGAAACCGAAAACCTAACTAAAACTGGACAACTACAATTAAATTTACTTTTCCGCACCAGTAAAACGATGCTCACCATAGAAAACCGACCAACGGACAATTTTATGCGCACATAGGGTAGTGGTCGATTTAGGTTGATAAAACACCAAAATTTTGATGATTGACAAATAGGATAGCCCCGATAACTTAGACACGAACCCTAATAGGATTTGATGAATTTAAGGCCTGACATCGTCACCGTGGCGATATTTCAGACGGACTTCTGTGGACGAGACGCTTGGACGAGACGCTTGGACGAGACGCTTCGAGAGGACGACACACTCGCCATCGCAGGCAAGTGTACCCACTTGCGTTTTTGACCGTGCCTTGGTCTTAGATTGCTAGAACTGTTAGACTGTGACTGTATAGAACCGGACGTGAAATGATAGCGTCCGGGACGCCCCTGACGACTCAGACTTGACGACGAAGTCTGAGCCTGACAACAACAACATTGATGTTGTAGGACTATCATGTGTGTGCGTGCGTGTGGACACCCTAGAATAACTCTCCCGTACACTGGTCGTGTCTTGTCACTGTTATCCACACTGGTCATGTCTTGTCACTGTGTTACAAAAAGCCTTCGGGCGTTTCAGATGCTCTCCTTGCGGGAGTGATCTCCGTGTTACAAAAAGCCTACGGGCGTTTCAGATGCTTCCTGAGCGGAAGTGATCTCCGTGCTACAAAAAGCCTTCGGGCGTTTCAGATGCTCTCCCTGCGGGAGTGATCTCCGTGTTACAAAAAGCCTACGGGCGTTTCAGATGCTTCCCGAGCGGAAGTGATCTCCGTGATACAAAAAGCCTACGGGCGTTTCAGGTGCTTTCCTTGCGAAAGTGATCTCCGTGCTTCCTGTCCTGAGTTCTGGGGTTTTGGGTAGGGTTGAGCGTGCGCACGGTGAGAGGGTCTGATCCCCCTCGAACCGTAAGGCGTGAACCCTTCGTGTCGTGTCGTGTCGTGCCGTGTCGTGTCGTGTCCTACATGTCTTGTCAGTCTTCGTCTTGTCCTGACACCTTTAGGTTAGTCCCGTAGTCGGTAGCACACACTACGACTACTGCCTGCTACGCTTTACTTTCCTGCTACGTTACTTCTCTTGTACTTGTTGTAACCCCAGCATGCTAATCAACCAGTAAGCCATTGTTTAAAGTTCGGTGCACTTGCAGTAAAGTCTAACCCTTCTTGTAGACTTTACCTGACGTACAGTTCCTTTTTCTTGGGTGCTGTACGTCAGGTGTTCAGCCAGAGATCGTGGACGAAGCAGACTCGCTGGAGTACGAGGAGCCGAGGACGCTGATCCAGAGTCCGTGCCTGACGAGGACCAGACCTTGAGGTCTTTTAGTCGCCACTTCCCGAGGGTACTACTTTTCGGTTTGTCTTTAAACTTGTGTTGCCATGCTTAGGTTTCTTTTAGACTTTGTACCGGTTGGATATTATTTCTCCATGTAAATGAATGCAAATTTCCTTTCCGTACTTTTGTTGTTTCGAACTATAATAATGCAAGAACCTGAAATTCTTTTAAAATGGTACCTCTACAGACGCTTATTGGGTCCGAGCTTCTAAAGCTCTGGCCTAAGCGGGCCTCGTCACGTTTCGCTTCCGTCCATTTTGGGAAGCGGGGCGTGACAGGTTTTAGTGGTGGCCCATGCAGGTCATGCAAAGTTCGGAACAATAAGAGTACTGCATTCATCTAATATCCACGTACAAGTCTGAATTAGTTTCCCAGTCTTAGATAGTAGGAAGACTTAGGTAGACGTTCCAATTTGACAGTCTGACGCCTTGGTTAAGATTTAGGCATCCTCGTTCTAGAATACCTTAGTAGTCACTTGACTCTGACCGTATTAGATTTCTAGAGCCATTATTTTAGTCATCCGCTCGGGTCCATCGACATCGAGCCCAGCAGAACTAACCTGGATTCTCTTAGGAACCTTCCCATTGGAATCCTAGTTATAGTCTAGCTCATTAGGAAATTTTAGTGCCGAGCTCTCCTGATCTTAGGCAACCCGAAAAGTAGAATCCCTGACTCCTAGCGTCTTCCTGATCATTACCATTTTCGTGTTATCGACCGTGATGTTGCATCGTAGCTCTTCACGGTTCGTATCCTACACATACTATTCAAGCGATCATTTTCCTGTCTCCCGATTCACGTGATCGTTTCCTAACGATCATCGTAGATCATCCGAATCTCTCTCTTTGCCAATTTTGTCTTCTCTAAAAGCATTTTCGAAACTCCATATTCAGTTTCATCGCTCAGCTTAATTTCTTTGAAAACCCCTATACTATATATTTAAAATTTCTTGTTTTCGGTTGAATTAAAATTCTTTTATCGACTTTGAAACCTTCTTGGTCGTAAATCCTTAAGTTACTAATTCGTACTCGCTTTTGAATCATTAACTTTCGTATTTCGGTATTAAAACTAGTTGCCATTCAATGTTATTCTTTAAAAAAAACTACCAAAATTTCTAATCACTTATCGTACGTACTTTTTACATATTTTCTAGACTAGAGGGAACTCCAATTATTTTATTATTAGTATTATACCAATTCTATGTTCTTCTTGACCACATTTCAAAATCTTTGTGTAAACTTATTTTTCATTTGCAAACAAACGTTTCACACCCGACCCATCCTTCCTACGTCTTTTTAAGTATGTAAATATATATATTTGTAAAAGGTATATGATACCATATTTTGCACAAAATCCTTCTTTCATCGTTAAATTATTTTTAGCAATATTTTCGTCCAGTCCATCCGATTATCTTCTTATCCTCGCCTTACCTGACTTCGTTCCTTCGATCTTGTTTCGTGTCGTTTTTTTTTGGTTTCGGCCTCCCTCTTGTATGTAGGCATCAGCGCCTGTGGTTGCCTATGTCATCCCTAGCTAGGAGTAGGCCTTGGTAGGTGATGTTGTCATGATGCATGAGTATAGGTAGAGAGTGTAGACCTGTATGAGAGTGTCATCCTTAGGATTCTGATATTCTCGCGATTATAGAATAGCTTATCTTTGACTACATGTGATTGTATCAAAACATTGTTTTCCTTAAACCAAACCTTTAAAGTTTTTGAAATTAGCTCACAAGATCACAAATCAATTATCCTTCCTCGTCCATTACCACAACTCCGCACGTTTTTTTTCCAAATGTTTTAAATGTGTCACTGGTTTTAAGTTTCTTTTTTTTTCTTTTCTCTCTCTCCATTTAGAAATATTATGTTATGGTTGTTATAGTTTTGGGACTAGCTATTATTGTTGTAGGGTTTTGTTTGCGGGTAGGCTCAGGAAGAGATGAGAATTGTTATAGCAATGATTAACCGATTTTGGAACAATAGGATTTTGGAATAGATTTCGTTCGGAAGAAAAGAATGAGCTGTCCAAGACTTATTTATAAAACCGAAATGTGGCGGATTCAATGGAGAATTCTGGTTGGATGAGATTATATGCGTGAAGATGAGGACTTATCAGATTTGAAGCTTAGACGAATGGTAAATGCGGATAGCTACAGAGTATGGTAGGAGTTAGAGTGATCATGAGATTGAGTAGAGCTTTTATTAGCATCGAGACTTGATTGTTGAGCCGACGTGAGAAGACGTTGGGAGTAACACGACGTGTTGAGATAAATGGATGGTTAGGTTGTCGGATTTAATATTGGTTGAAAATAATTATAATGAGTGGGGGAGATGTGATTTTGATAGTTCACTTATTTGGCGGATAAATTTATGGAAGATGTGACAAGGGATGTATTAAAGACACGGTGAATGTTGATTGGTGAAAAGGTGTTATAAGATAGACAGAGTTTTTGTCTTGGATTGGAGATCGACTAGGAAATTATTTTAGCAATTGATAAATTTTGGGAAAAGATTGAGGAATTTAAAAGATTGTTTTTGAGCAATGATGTTTAGTGGAGTGGTATGGGAATTTGATTATTAATCTTTGGTGAGGACTTGGAGTTGGAAAGTTGAACAATAGTGATGGGTCTATAGTTAAGGATTAAGAGGTGAGATTAGTTGTGGCTTTACCTAGTGAAAAGAAGGGTCATAATGGATTATTGGAGGAACGATATTGAAGTTTTAATGACGAGAAATCATGGAGTGGAGGATAGGAGTTGTAAGCTTAGGTATTTATAGATTCTATAATTAGTCTTAGTATAAGTGATTCCGAGGACGGAATCATTTTTAAGGTGGGTAGAATGTAACGGCCGCTTTCCGACCGTTCGTATTTCCTGCGTGCACGTGCTTTATCGTGCACGTATTCTATTTGGCTATTTCTGAGCTCCGGCATGAGCGATGCGATATGCCGTTGCGATCGTTTTGGGGCGTTGTATTTTATTGAAATTATTGGGAACGTCTTTTCACTGCTCGTTTTCTCGCGAAACGACTTTGAACGATAGGAGCGTTTTAGTCCTTTGACTAAAAACGCCGTTTCCGATTTTACGTAAATTTTTGGTAGGCGTTACGCACGATCAGGCTCCGTAGATCTGTGCGTCTCGTCTCCACGATCGCCCCGGTATTTTCGGATTACTTTTCTGACGCCCGGATTGAAAGATATCGCCCGGAATAACCTCGACCGCCGATTTTTCCCCAATCAGTTCCAAATTTCGAAATGTGTTAGCCAAATCTGGCTAAATCTCTTTTAAAATCATTTTAAAATCTTTCCTAAACCGTTTCTCTAACCTCCCCTGGGATTTCCCCTTTTGTGCACACTCCATCCTTATACCCTTCTCCTATTTTACCCATATCATATGCCTATTTAGCAAACCCCTATTATTATATAACATTAAATAACCCAAATCCCTAACCCTAAAGAAACCCTAACCCTAATGCTTTCCCGCAGCCCTAGGCGACTCACAGCGCCGTCGGCCTCCTTCCCCCCAAATCCCGACCTCCCTCACCCTCTCCCTCCGGCGCCGGCGAGATCTCACCGCCGCCTCCCCTCGTTTTCCTCACCGCCGTGCCAGGCAGGCCGCCGTCTCGCGCTCCCCTCTCAACCCGCCATCATCTCTCTCCTCGCGGCCCCCTCCCGATCGCCGGGCCCCAACCCCGTCAGCGGTTGTCCCCGACGTCAATTCGCCCCTCACAGCCCGCTACGCCGCCGTCCGTTTGACCCAGCGCCGCCGTGCCTCCGGCGAACCCCGCCACGATTCGATCCGACCCGCCGGTGCTCCCTCTCATTTTCCCCTAGCATCCGCGCCCAGGCCGCCGCCCGCGGCCGCCATCCGCTTCTCAGCGCTTTCCGATCGCCGGCCCCCGCCTCCTCGGCCACTCCCCGACGCCGTCCTCTCTCTCTCGCCCTCGGTCGTCGCGATCCGCCACCGTGACCCACGATCACCGCTCAGTGTCTCCCGCTGCCCTCGCGACTTTTCCCCGATCGCCGTTGTGCCGCCCTCACGGCCTCCACATGACGCCGCCCTCGCAGAACCCCGTCGCCGCCATGCTTTCCTCTCGCCTGCAGCCGCCTCCGCGGCTCTTCCTCTTCCGCTCCACTCCTCGTGCTACAACTGCTGCGGATAGCGCCGCCGCCGAAGACCCGTCCCGTCCTCGATCGCCGGCGATCTCGCTCCTCGCCGTGGCCCCAATCCCGTGCAGCGCTTCTCCGCCGCTGCAGCTCCCCGCTACGTCGCCGCTTGCTCCTCGCCGCGGCCGCCTGAGCAGATCTCAGCGCCGCCTTCCTCACGGTCTCCCCGAAGCCCCCAAGCCGCTGCACGAAACCCCCACAGCAGCTTCTAGGCCGAACGGACGTGGACTTACGTTCCAATGGAGTTCTGTCGCCTCCCGCGCCGTAGCTCACTGTTTTGCCGTTGGACCAATAGTGCTCGCTGCCCACATTCCGTCCGCTGCTCGGACGACCCTCACTACGCTACCTGTAGTCGAGGCAACTTAGACGCCGCAGGGCTCACGATCTTCCGGCATCGTGATCCGTTACCATTACCGTTGCCTGAGACATTTCGTTGCGCTACCCGCAGCCGTTACAATCCTGAGGCGATTCCGAGGCGACCTCCACTGCGCTACCCGCAGTCGGGGACATGAGCACCGCCACTGTTTCAGACCTGACGCCAGACCTATGCGTGGACATCATTCAGGTTGGTACCTCTAACTCATAGCACAACCCACACTGTAGAGAAACCGAAAACCTAACTAAAACTGGACAACTACAATTAAATTTACTTTTCCGCACCAGTAAAACGCTGCTCACCATAGAAAACCGACCAACGGACAATTTTATGCGCACATAGGGTAGTGGTCGATTTAGGTTGATAAAACACCAAAATTTTGATGATTGACAAATAGGATAGCCCCGATAACTTAGACACGAACCCTAATAGGATTTGATGAATTTGAGGCCTGACATCGTCACCGTGGCGATATTTCAGACGGACTTCTGTGGACGAGACGCTTGGACGAGACGCTTCGAGAGGACGACACACTCGCCATCGCAGGCAAGTGTACCCACTTGCGTTTTTGACCGTGCCTTGGTCTTAGATTGCTAGAACTGTTAGACTGTGACTGTATAGAACCGGACGTGAAATGATAGCGTCCGGGACGCCCCTGACGACTCAGACTTGACGACGAAGTCTGAACCTGACAACAACAACTTTGATGCTGTAGGACTATCATGTGTGTGCGTGCGTGTGGACACCCTAGAATAACTCTCCCGTACACTGGTCGTGTCTTGTCACTGTTATCCACACTGGTCGTGTCTTGTCACTGTGTTACAAAAAGCCTTCGGGCGTTTCAGATGCTCTCCTTGCGGGAGTGATCTCCGTGTTACAAAAAGCCTACGGGCGTTTCAGATGCTTCCCGAGCGGAAGTGATCTCCGTGCTACAAAAAGCCTTCGGGCGTTTCAGATGCTCTCCTTGCGGGAGTGATCTCCATGTTACAAAAAGCCTACGGGCGTTTCAGATGCTTCCCGAGCGGAAGTGATCTCCGTGATACAAAAAGCCTACGGGCGTTTCAGGTGCTTTCCTTGCGAAAGTGATCTCTGTGCTTCCTGTCCTGAGTTCTGGGGTTTTGGGGTAGGGTTGAGCGTGCGCACGGTGAGAGGGTCTGATCCCCCTCGAACCGTAAGGCGTGAACCCTTCGTGTCGTGTCGTGTCGTGTCGTGCCGTGTCGTGTCGTGTCCTACATGTCTTGTCAGTCTTCGTCTTGTCCTGACACCTTTAGGTTAGTCCTGTAGTCGGTAGCACACGCTACGACTACTGCCTGCTACGCTTTACTTTCATGCTACGTTACTTCTCTTGTACTTGTTGTAACCCCAGCATGCTAATCAACCAGTAAGCCGTTGTTTAAAGTTCGGTGCACTTGCAGTAAAGTCTAACTCTTCTTGTAGACTTTACCTGACGTACAGTTCCTTTTTCTTGGGTGCTGTACGTCAGGTGTTCAGCCAGAGATCGTGGACGAAGCAGACTCGCTGGAGTACGAGGAGCCGAGGACGCTGATCCAGAGTCCGTGCCTGACGAGGACCAGACCTTAAGGTCTTTTAGTCGCCACTTCCCGAGGGTACTACTTTTCGGTTTGTCTTTAAACTTGTGTTGCCATTCTTAGGTTTCTTTTAGACTTTGTACCGGTTGGATATTATTTCTCCATGTAAATGAATGCAAATTTCCTTTCCGTACTTTTGTTGTTTCGAACTATAATAATGCAAGAACCTGAAATTCTTTTAAAATGGTACCTCTACAGACGCTTATTGGGTCCGAGCTTCTAAAGCTCTGGCCTAAGCGGGCCTCGTCACGTTTCGCTTCCGTCCATTTTGGGAAGCGGGGCGTGACATTACGTTTCTCAACCTCCGGGCTTCATAAATGAAAAATTTCCAAATCATGTTTTTAAACTAAAGAAAGCTCTTTATGGGTTGAGACAAGCTCCTCGAGCTTGGTATGATCGCCTAAAGAATTTTCTTTTGGATTTGAATTTTAAAATGGGTGAAGCCGATTCAACACTTTTTATTAAGCATGCGAATAATGATATTTTATTAGTTCAAATTTATGTTGATGATATCATTTTCGGTGCTACTAACTTTGCTCTTTGCGAAGAGTTTTCTAATGTTATGAAGGAACAATTTGAGATGAGCCACATGGGCGAACTCAAATATTTCTTAGGTCTCCAAATTCGCCAATTGAACGATGCAATCTTCATCCACCAAACAAAGTACACGGTGGAGTTGCTAAAGCGATTTGGAATGGAGAATGCCTCAGGGAAAAAGACTCCTATGAGCACTACAACGCATCTTGATAAAGATACGGGCGGAAAAGATGTAGACATTCGTCTATATCGAGGTATGATAGGTAGTTTACTTTATCTTACCGCGAGTAGGCCCGATATTATGTTTGCCGTATGTATATGTGCTCGTTATCAGTCTCAACCTAAGGATTCTCACTTAGTAGCGGTAAAACGTATTTTTCGCTATCTAAGTTACACTTTAGATTTTGGATTACTTTATCCGAAATCTAGCACATATGAGTTAGTCTCATATAGTGACGCTGATTATGCGGGATGCAAATCCGATAGGAAAAGTACTAGTGGCACTTGCCATTTTCTAGGAAATTCTCTTGTCTCTTGGTTTTCCAAGAAGCAAAATTCGGTATCACTTTCAACCACCGAGGCGGAATATATTGCCGCCGGTGCCGCTTGTGCCCAGGTTCTTTGGATGAGACACACTTTGAAGGATTTTGGTATTCATTGTGAT
Organism: Scilla litardierei; assembly: GCA_030789695.1. Classification (NCBI taxonomy): domain Eukaryota; kingdom Viridiplantae; phylum Streptophyta; class Magnoliopsida; order Asparagales; family Asparagaceae; genus Scilla; species Scilla litardierei. The sequence goes on from CM061132.1 coordinate 104,991,022, forward strand.
ACTAGCCCTATCATGGTGGATAACCAAAGTGCTATCTGTCTTTCAAAGAATCCGGTGCACCATTCCCGATCAAAACACATAGATGTCCGACACCATTTCTTAGATGATCATGTTGCTAAAAAGGACATCATATTAGTGTACGTTGAAACCCAAAAGCAAATCGCCGATATTTTCACGAAACCCCTAAAGGAGGACTCCTTTGTGCGGTTGCGTCGAGAATTGGGGATTATGGGTGAATCCGATATATAGGATTCATATTTCATTCAATTATCTTGCATGCTATTCGATTTCGCGATATTTTGTTCATGCTAGATTAATTGAATTTTTGGGAATTTTATGTGATATATTTGAATTTATGATCGAATTCGTATTTGAAAGTCGTATTTAAGATTTCGACGTTTTATGGGGTAATTTAGATGACTAATGAGTGAGTTATGATGTTTCATCCAAGTGGTTTGTGAAGAGAAATCAATTATCAATTTTTGGACTCTTCTAGTCGGTCTAAGTTCACTTGTCAACCGACTAGATGCTCATCTAGTCGGTCAGCAAATGAACTCAGACCGACTAGATCAAGCATATATCTAACTCCTATCATTTTCTTTCGTTAGTCGGTCACAGTACAGTTACCGACCGACTAGATTGTAAACTAGTCGGTCAGTGAATATACTGCGACCGACTAATTCTTGCCCTAGAAATTCATCTGTGCCTCTGTTTCGACTTAGTCGGTTCAAGCTCATTGACCGACCGACTAGATCGTAATCTAGTCGGTCAGTGCTTGAACTATGACCGACTAAGTGTGTTAGGGCATTTGTGTCTTTTTGATTCCAGACCGACTTATACTCTTATTTCATTCGACTAAAATTACTTTTAGTCGGTCTTCTCTCCAGCTCAAACTCGAAAACCCCCAACCCCTCTCGAGCCCCTTCAAATTCCGTCGACTCTGGCCTGATCTCCGGCGATCCCCGCCGTCCGCCGCCGTCGACTCCTCCTCCTAGGTAAAACCCTCCTCCTCCTAGGACTCATTTCCTATTCTAGGGTTTGGATTTCAGCTTTTAGGTATTCTAGGGCTTATTTTCGAATTTCTTGATTTCTAGGGTTTGTGTTAGCTTCTAGGGTTTGTGCTAGGATATTTGATCTTCGTTTTCAGTTGCTTGTGATCGTCGTGCTATGGCAAAGACGAGAATTCCTATCGCCTCTTCCGGGGCTTCTCCTATGTCTGTAGAACAACCTTCCGACCCTAGGAATCCCCCGAAGCCTAAACGTCGTGCCAAGTCTACCCAAGCCTCTCCATCTTCGCCTCCTCCTAAGAAGCCTAGGACTGCGACCGTCAAGCCCCGCAAATCTAAATCCAAAAAGCCCATTCTCCACACTCCGGCTACTCCTCCCGATTCCGACACTGATTTTGTCCCAGAGGATGAGCCTTCTAGGGAACCTACTCCTCCTCCGAAGACCCGTAAGGCTAAGGGTAAAGCTCCTATGCCAGTCGGTGGTATCGTTGTGCCGCGATGACCCTCAGTGTCTCGCAGCGTACAACCGTATAGAGCACTGTCCACTGTTGTTAGAGCATTACGTTCAGTTTTCTGATTTTCTCGGCCTTGCTGATCTTCTGTCCTATAGTGGTCTTCTTGATTATCTCCGATACGACCCCAAGGCCAATCCCAAACCGTATCCTCGCCTCGTGAAATTGTTCTATGCCAATCGTATTCGAGGCCAGTACGATGCCAGCCACTCCATTGAGACGACTGTCTTGGGAACTCCTATAGTTCTCACGGCAGAAATCTTAGGGGAGATTCTTGGTTGTTCGTCGTGTGGTCTCCTCCCTTCGGACATTTCAGTCGATGACATTTCCTCCTTGGATCAGTCTATTCTTGTAGATATCTTCCAGGTTATCGCCTCCGCATTCATTGGTGTTCCATCGAAATCTTTCAAGCCGAATGCGTGGGTTCTTAACCTGATCTTGAAGTCATGTCTCCTCCCTAAGTATGGATCCTCTTCACTCCCATCCCAGCCGTTCTTGAAATTGATCTACGCTCTTTTCTTGGGGTGCGAGATTAATTGGGCTCGCGTGATACTCGATAAGATGGATTCTTTCGAGTGTATACGCAAGACCAATAAGTCTGCGCACATTCCATACCCTTGCCTGTTGACTCTTGTATTTCGACATTTCCGAGTTCCTCTCCCTCCTGATGATGAGCGTCCTTTGGGTACTCCTCTGAACGCGACGGCCGTGAAGAAATCTCTAGCGGCACTTCGTCATGTGCAGAGGTCTACCGCATCTGCTTCCCAGTCTACTCCGTCAGCTGCTGCAGCCTCCTCTTCCCCTGCTACATTGGACGATGTCGTACGCCTACTTCGTCAGCACGACTCCCGTTTGGCTCGTACTGAGGAGGTAGTCTGCCGTATGGCTCGTATGATGGGGATTGATCTTCCTCCTTCAGTGTCTGAGGCCGAGGAGATGGACGATGAGGAGCTTGACGAGCTTGTCACTTCTTTTGCCCGCGGCGATGAGGCCACTGCTGCTGCTGCTGGTACTTCCACTTCTGCTCCTGGAGTTGGCACCACTTCCGGTGTTCCAGAGCCTTCTGCTTCAGCACTTCAGACTTCCGAGCATGCTCATGTATCTCCTGCTGCTGTTGACACTGCCACTGCTGCTGCTTCTGTCGAGACCCATGCTGCTGTTGAGATTCCCGTTGTTGAGCCTGTTGCTGAGATCTCCACTCCTGCCCCGACGATTCCATCTGTTGAGACACCTCTACTCCCTGCAGAGCCTGAGTCCACTCCATCGACTGGACCCACGGAGACTGCAGATCCTACCACCTCCTCGTGATCGCTTGTTTCGAGGACTCTCCACTACGCTTTGGATGATATATCTTAGTGAGAGTATTTTGGGTTAGGATGGGGTTTGAGAGATGTTTTGATGTATTTTGATACACTTTGATGATGTTGATGATGTTGATGTATTTTTTTTGATGTTTATATAGATGATGTGTCTCGCTTCATATGATGTACCACATGTATTCGATGTGATACCTTTTTGATATACTCATGATGTCTCTATATATATATACGTTCATCGTCATTCACTTTGTCTTTTATTCGTCGTGCATTTTTTTTCATATTCGTTGAATGCATTTGAAATGTGAATTCGTCGCTCGACGATTAAAAACTTGGTTAAATAGATTATATTTCTATAATTATATAGAATTGTTTTCCATGCACAAAATTAACCAAGAATATTGAATATTGGAGAGTATGTTTCTTTATTCAAGAAATGACTAATTATTTGGTATTTTTGATGATTTTGATTATTTTTTTTTGATAATGGACATTTTGGCACACCTTGTTTTGATTTCCACACTCTTCCCTTGGTGTCAAGTTGGTCCATTGTCTTTGTCTACGACTCCCGATGTTGGATTTTACATTTCCTAATTGTTGTCGTTGTATGCCCCCCATTTTTGGGATAATGCCAAAGGGGGAGATATAATGATAATAAATAGCGCAAATGAAAATTTAACTCAATTTCCAAGAATCTAGTTTGATATGTTAGATTCAGGGGGAGTTAAGATACATATAAGGATTTTCAAAATCCGATATTTCGAAAATTGATTCTCTTTATTTATCTTACTCATCTGATTGATGCAATTCTTATATATTCATTTTGGAATTAACGTGTCATCAATGCAGGGGGAGTAAGTATTGTACATTTGAATCATTATTTTTGATTATTATTTATGTTGGTTTGTCATCACCAAAAAGGGGGAGAATGTTGAATATTGGACTCCCCGGATTTGGTTTTGATGATGAGCAAACATAAATAATTCATGAACTAACAATTTGTGAGCGCAGTATTGGAGATCGTCGCCAATTTCATGAGAACATTCAAAGCGACATCTCAACACTTCCCAAAGCTCGCATTCATGCCTAAAGCTTCGTTGAAGCTCTTGCGCCATTTTGGAAGTTATGAAGATTCAATCGAAGCTCTCAAAGACCGTTTATTAAGGTTTTATTTATAGTCTTTTAGCTTCGATATATAGAATGTTAAGCCTTGAGTATATCTTACGTTTCTAGCTTCATTACGCTCATTTCGTAGCTCTAGGATCCTTGCACAAGTTCATTCTAACTTCCTCGAAGCGTCGCGCTTCGATTCGGATTTGTATGTGCATATTAGTTGGTACAAGAACAAGTACTGACCGACTAGATGGTGATCTAGTCGGTCGGCAACTGTTCTTGGACTGACTAGTTTGATTCCTTAATTTCTTGAACTTTACTGTTTACAGTTAGTCGGTCTACGTTGACTCACCGACCGACTAGTTTGTGAACTAGTCGGTCAGTGATGCTTCTTTGACCGACTAGTTGTGACTTACTGTTCATGCTAAAATTTCTCCTAAGCTACTGTTTATCGTTAGTCGGTCTAAGAACGTTTGGTGACCGACTAGTTGACAATTTAGTCGGTCAACTTTTGTTCTTGGACCGACTAAGTCACTTTGTACTCAGACTAATTCTTTTTTCTCTTAGTCGGTCTACGTTCACTGACTGACCGACTAGTTGTGAAACTAGTCGGTCAGAAAGTCTTCTTGGACCGACTAGATATCTAGGTCTGAACTTCTATCTCTTCTCAGATCTACTCTTAGTCGGTCCACGTTGTTTGACTGACCGACTAGTTGATGAACTAGTCGGTCAGTGATTGTTCTTTGACCGACTAACTCTCACAGATTTCTATCCGTTGGTGAATGACCTAACTTGTGTTTTTGGGTTCCTATAAATACGAACCTAGGTCATTTCTATCTAGGTGAGAGCTGCCATTAAGAGATTCATTGAGTTCTAAAGAGATAGCCATTCTCACTCTAATCAAAAGCTCTCTTCCTCACAAGAAACCCATTCTCTCTCATTTCTAGATCTAGAGAGAAGCTTGTTCTTGGTGAGCTCTTCAAGCTATTGCTTGATCCAAGTCTCCAACTCATTCCTAGGCACCGATTGCTGGTCATTTCCTTGGTGCTAGGTCTTGGTGACTTCATCTTCCTCAAATCCTTCATTTCACCATTTGGGTAAGAAAAACTCAAGGTATATGATTTTGTGGTAAGATTGTTTATTTCATTTAAACTCTTTAATATTGCTAATTGGTTCTCTCGGTTGTGAGAGAAGATTGTGATCCCGGGTTGTGGGATTCACTTTGCCATTGCATGTATGATTTGATCTTGTGAAGGTTTTTCACAAGATATTCATAGTGAAAATCTTGAGTTAGGGTTTCTAACTCAAGTATCCGGAAGGGATCCGGGTGGTTGGGACGTAGGATCACCGAGAACAAGTCGGGGAGACTTGGGTGGATCCGAACCCATTAACATCGTTTGTTAGCATTGTTAATTTTGTGTTGTCATTCAATTTAAGCTTCCGCAAATTGATTTGGTAGTTGTTTGCAATTTAATTTGGAATTATACTCCTTATTATTTTAAAGTACTATTCACCCCCCCTCTAGTACTTGTGCAGTAGCTGGTAGGGCATTACAACCCATTGTCCACATATTTATTCGTGATTGTCATGGAAGCTTTCTCTTTACTCATCTATAAGGCTATTGCATCACGCTCCATTCAGCCTATGAAAAGGTCAGGTACTATCTCCCATCTATTATTTACAGATGACTTTCTCATTTTTGTCGAGCAAATAAGGGCTCTCTTATTGGGCTCAAAGCTGAGCTAGAAGAGTTCACAAATTTTACTGGCCTTAATATCAATTGGGACAAAAGTGCTTCTATTTTTAGCAAAGGAACTAAACGCCCTCTGATCTTGGTGATTTAATGGGTATTCGGTTGGCCTCTACTATAACCACATATCTTGGTCTTCCCTTATCATCAAAGTACCCAAAGCCTCCAATGTATAGCAGACTTGTGGACAAATGCTAAAAGAGACTTATGGGTTGGTCTTCGTCTATGCTCTCCATATCTGGTAGCATTGAGCTGGTTCGATCTGTAATCTACGGGATTATTCAGTTTTGGATCCAAGCATTCCGTATCCCACAGTCTATCCTTCGCATTATCACTACCCTTTGCCGGACTTTTATCTGGGGGAAGGCGCACACCTGGGCTTGGAAAGAGATTTGTACCCCAAAGGAGGAGGGAGGGGTCGGTCTCAGGTTATTTACTGATCTTAACAATGCTGCTGGGGTTAGTCTAACCTAGAGACTCCTATCATCTACTGGGCTTTGGGCGACTTTTATAAAGGCAAAATACAGTAATTACGAGGATTTCTTCGCGTCTAAGGAGGAATCATCTCATTCAGGAACATGGAAATTCATGCTCCGGTGTAGGAACATTTCTCAGAAGCTTATCAAAAAGAAAGTGCAAGACGACACCTCTACTTTATTTTGGCACGACAATTGGTTAGCGTGCGGGCCACTTAAGGAATATCATGACATTCCCCTGGGAGTCTCCAATTAAAAAGTCTGTGAGTATTGGGGGGGGCTCAACCTGGCTTGATGATCCCACAATTTCACATCTTAGACCAATTTTGCAGCATATTCACCTTCGGCCAGGAGCTGACAGTTGGGAATGGTGTTTGCCTTCACTTTCAAGCAAGAATGGGAGGGCTCACAGGTGCCAGGTGCAACCTTTCCCTTTTATAAACTTATCTGGTATCCTAAATATATCCCGAAAATGTCCCTCACATTGCTTCAAGCAATCCATGGCAAGCTTTTAACTCGAGACCGGCTAGAACTTTGGGGTCTCGACACTCCCCTAACCTGTGTTCTGTGTGATTCAAATGAGGGAGAGAATTGCGAGCATCTGTTCTTTGGTTGCAAATTCAGCCGTTACATCATTGTGCGTGCAATGCAAAAGCTGGGAGTACCAAGTGCAACAGTCTCGGAAATTAGCCCAACTCTTTATGCTACAGGAACCTTCTTCGTATCTAATTTCGGGAAAAATAAAATGATGAACAGGCTTGCAAATACCGTTCTTGCATCCTCGGTCTGGCACCTCTGGAAGGAGAGAAACCAGAGAGTTTTTGGAAATACAAAGAAGCCCAAGACATAATTATTCGAGGAAATCGCCGCAGATATTAGAATTGCAATGAGGGATTATGACATGGTGTATGGAGATGCTGTTGAAGCTTATTCAAACTGGGAGCTTATAGACAATGGTTGACTAAATATAATGTATGGTTTTTGTTTTGAGGGATCGGGATTTTTTAGTGGAGAGTGACGGCGCTTGTGCCCTCTCCTCTCTCTATTAAATCATAATCCATATTTGCTTACAATAAGCCCTTTGTAATGACTGTACAGTTTCTGTTAAATATAGATTTTCACTTACCTTCCAAAATATATATATACACACACCAACGTAATCAAATTACTCGTCACACTAAACAGGTAAAAACGCAAGCTATCATATACACACAATAATATCAATCACACTTTATATTTAGTCAAGTCATACCCCATAATGCAATCACTTTACATATTATAATATATTCACACCATAGCAATTTACATATAATCAGTATACTACTACATATACCTATCCATACTCAGTTACAACATACAATAATTATGTATACATCATGGTATACACGTACACACACAACATCCCGTAAAGGCAAGCAATACTACACAAAATTATAACCCTATTACCATAAGTATATCAACATATACATACAGTATGTATATATCCAGTTATAACTAAGCACATACATATCTACCTACGAGCACACGGTCATCCGTACTAACATATAGATCATATAATAGGCCTACACACTTAACTATAAGTACAGCTATTATCATTACACCTAATATGCACATAACTTTACTATTATAGTATCTCAAGTATTTATAAGTACCTTCAAACTACACACACCACTAGTAGATATTCCAACACTAATTCTAATATACACAGACATCCCTAAAGTGGTATAGCTATCCACACACACATATATAAATACTATCATTCATACAACTTCATACATATCATGAATAACACTGAGTATGCATATATAATACAAGAGACAATCATTAATATACTAAGGCTAGCACACTCATACATGAGTGGTACGCAGAGATTCACACACACGGGTCCATACACTCTACCTATATACATGCACCACGACGACATCACAATAACTAATGGGTCCACCATACTATTCTAAGGTTGACATAGGCAACAGCAAGCATTAGTAGGATGACTAAGCAATAGTAAGGGAACCAAAATCAAATAGTGTATTTAAACAAGATCGGGATGAACGTGTTCAGATAAGGAGAGGATAAGTAGATAGCTTGGTTATGTGAAGCAGAGATATAATTGTGAATATTTAAATAAGGAAAAGAAAGATATAATAGTTTCCTTATAAAATACAAGGGAAAAGTGTGTAGATGATATAAGTTAAAATACGAAGTAGGGATTAGACGAAAAATAATTAGTATAGAGATGAAGTGACTGTTCTGCAACTGGAACTAGATTTGTACTAAGAACTTTGGAGTTGAGAAAAAGAAAAACGAAGAATATAAAAACGGACATACTTGAAAAGTTGGAGTTCTCTTTCGTATAGAAAAATATTTAGAGGTTAGTACAATAAGTTGTTTGAAATAAGTTTGAGTAATATCAATATTACAATTGAGGGCAGATTTTGAATTTGTCCTATGTGGCAATGTCACATCAAGTTTTGGAGGGAAATTTTTGTGTTGAAGAGAAATTTGTTGGGAATACACAAAAACATTGAAATTATGAATAGCCTTTTAATATTAGTTATGAAAAAAATGTTGTGCACACACACAATCTCATCTTGGGAATGGACGCGAGCTGTGGGAGAATGAACGTGGGAGATGCTGCCAACTCATTGATCCGCGTTGCAAAACCCTGTAAAATTTCGATCCCATCTGTTGATATTTCAGGGGAAACTAATAATTATTGATGTTTGTTTAAAATTAGTGGGTCCAAGATTTTTAAAAGAACAGTGTCCCACGGGCCGAAGGCGCCGGCTAAATTTTTTAACGCTGATTTGTTGTTCCGCGCCTAAGGCACCCGCTCCGTTCGGTGCGGGCTAAAATTTTTAACGCTGATTTGTTGTTCCGCGCCTAAGGCACCCGCTCCGAAATTGTTGTTTTACGTCGAATTTGTTGTTCTGCGCCGAAGGCACCCACTTCGAATTTGGTGTTCTGTGTCGAAGGCGCATGCGTTGAATTTGTTATTCCGCACCGAAGGTGCCCGCGCCATTTTTTAACGCTGATTTGTTGTTCCGCGCCTAAGGCACATGCGTCGAAATTGTTGTTTTACGTCGAATTTGTTGTTCTGCGCCGAAGGCACCCACGTCGAATTTGGTGTTCTGTGTCGAAGGCGCATGCGCTGAAGTTGTTGTTCCGCACCGAAGACACCCACGCCGAAGGCACCTGTGCCACTAAATATTGTAAGCTAATTTGTTTTCTTTTAAATTTTGGATTTGAAAAAAAAATTTCGCGGAACAAAGATTTCGCAAGAAAAATCTTAAATGAACCGTGCCCGCGGGCACGGGTTATGACTAGTATATTGGATTATTGAAAAGTCATTATATGAAGGAGATAGGACATTCACATGAGCATGAAAGATATAGGTTAGAAAATATTATAAGGTAGTAATTTAAAGATTTAGGCGAAAAAGTTTCGAAATTCAAAGAATGAATTTAAGTCAACCGATGGGTCGAAAGTTTAAGCTCATGCTAAATGTTTTCAAAGACTTTAAACTGGTAGAGGAATTCAAAATAAATAATATTGAAATTACTTTTCGAAGGATCAGGACAGTAATGGGGAAGATTCAACGATTGATGATGAACGATAGGAAGAAATCACGTGAAACGATAACAAGGAAGTGAATCAAATATTCAAAACATAAATACGACTGGAAAATAACTTAGTGGATTTGCTACGATGGGATTCTATGGTCATTAGCTCAAAAGTGTAATGATTAGGCAAATGATAGAAATCAGGGGTTCTAATTACTGGGCCGACTAAAGATTAGGAGAAACTTAGCACTAAGACTTTCTAATGTACTAGACTGTAATAAAGATCTCAGGGAAAAGGTCCTTAGAGAATCAAGGTTACATTCTGCTGAGCCCGAAATTTGATGGATCCTAGCGAACGACTAAAGGAAAAAATCTAGAAATCTAATATGGCCAGAGCTGGGTGAGAGGCTACTAAGGTATCCTAAATTGAGTAAGACTAAATCTTAATGAATGTGCATGACTATCAAACCTGGACATCTCACTAAGTCTTCCTACCATGGATGTTCACGTTAGACTCAAATTCTATGACTCGGATGTCTCAAACGTTTCAATAGATGTTTTATTATTATCGTTGTTTCGATATTTCGCTGGTGCAACGACCTGCATGGGCCACCACAAAAACCTGTCACGCCCCGCTTCTTAAGTATGGAAGGCGAGACACGAAGAGGTCTGCTCAGACTTGGAGCTGTGAAGCTACAGTCTGATAAGCGTCTATGTGTTCATCCATTCGCAGATTCTTGCATTGCAATAAACAACAAAAATAATAAATATGAACGCAGGCAATAAAAAACCAACTTTCAAAACATCCATTTCATTATTCCAAACATCCAGAGATACAGTCATAAAATAATGTTCAAGAGAGTCTAAAGAGAAAGGCTCCAAGCATGGCCAAAACTAAAACATAGAAAAGGTGCTACTCACCGAGCAACCTAACAGCAGCTACTAGGAAAAAAACAAATACGAACTAAGAAAATAGCCTCCAGCTGAGACTAGGACAGAACTCTGGTAGATAACTAAGTAAGCAATGGTCAACTCAGAGCTCCTCAAATGGTCAACTCAGAGATAATTTGTTAATGAATTTTAAAAAACATTTTAACATTTTAAAGGTTGTGAGCGTGTGTGTATTTAGTTGAATTTATGAAAGGATGAGAGGGAATTTTTATAGCATGACTGCATGAGTGAATTTATAACATTGGAAAATCACAGATTTCAATTCCAGCAGCCGTCAGAGCTCCTCAAATAGAAAATGGAAACACCACAAATGCCCAAAAAACTCATGCAAAATTTTAACTAATTGAAACGATACAACAATTTTTTTATTAAAAAATTAAAAGCAGAAGAAATAAATCATAATTACGCTCATTCCCTCTGTATATTCCTCTGACAACTGGAAGGTGGAAAGATATAAACGAACTTAATTTCTATGTCATCTGCTTCAACATTTTACATCACCCAAGGTACCACAAACGAAGGGAGAAAATAAAAATAAAAACAAAAATAGCTTGATTAGCAAATGAACCTGATCAAATGCTACCTACTGGTAACAAAAGATCCCCCTGGCACGATCGTCCAACTCCTTGAGAACCCTCACGACTTGGGCCAACACCTCCCCCGCCTCGCTGCAGCCTTCAATGCTGACCATCATGGCCAGCACTCGTATCTTCATCCTCACCCCTCCTCGCTAAAAACACCCAACTCGTCGTCCTCGACCTTTTGAGATAGGGTGCCGAGTTCTTCCTATCAGGAACCATGCCTGAAAATTGGAAGCAGAGACCAGCAATGAGCGCAGAGTAATCGATGGCCTGGTTTTTGAAAGAGGGTTTAAATTGCAACGCATGACATACAATGACATTAAAGGTACTACTTCAGGCAGGGCAGGGCATTGCCAAAAAATGAAGTGGTTTCATAAGAATCAGAAAGAAAATGACAATGCTGGATGTGTATCCCGCAAATAGTGTTTAAATTGAACCCACCTTCAGGTACCTTTGGCTGATAAACTTGCCTGAGATGGGAAGACCTATGCACAGGCACATGCATGCATTTCTCTGCGCGGAGATGGGAAGTGCAAAGTTTCGGCTGGGGGTGTCAATGGGGTGGATATCATAATATTCACGTCTGCACCTGTTATAAGATGATAATAAACTGTTATAAGATGCAATTATCCTGGGGTGTTCTGGCATCATCCTTATTAAACGACAATTAGAAGATTATGATATCCACCCCCACTGACACAGCTGAACATGTTGGCAGTATATAACATTTAGAAGATTGAACCTATTTAGAAGAATGGCTGGGGGTGTCAGGGTATCTTATAACAGGAGGGTGTCAATGGGTTAAGATGATAATAGAGAGAATATGGTCAATCTTCTAAATGTTATAAGATGCCAACTAAGCATGAACTAAGCATACAGGAACACTTCTAAATAGGAAAAGCCATATTCTTCTAAATTTATATAAATGTGAAAAGCCATATTCTTCTAAATTTATATTTTCTGGAAGTATTCTTCTAAATGATATAAGATGCCAACTAAGCATGAACTGAGCATATAAGATGAACTGAGCATATAAGATGCCAACTAAATATGAAAAGCCCCTCCAACACCGAGCCAATGGCTCCCTCATGTTATTATCTCATTTTTGATATCACATTTAGAAGATTGACATCTTTGGAATGCAACTTCTTTCTCAAAGGATTGTTCCAATAATCCAATAAACCAAATGCTTAACAAATTTCTTCCAAAAATTCAACTGCTGAGCCTCTGTCCAAGCGCAGTTCATTATTTTTCCTTAAGTCGAGTTTAGTTGAGGCACATCGTTCAAATTGTGACATATAATTTTTCCTAAAGCTCACATTATTCTTCCTAAAGCTCAGTTCATTACTATTTCCCAAAGGATTGTTCCAATAAAAATAATGCTGACAAAACAATTCGGCTATGGGCCTTCGACATCAATTCCAGAACATCAAATATAGGGCAATGAAGTCTCAGAACACCTCTAAAAATGAACAATGAACAATGAACAATGAACAATGAACAATGAACAAAAGTATAAACTGCCAACAATGAACAATGAATAATGAACTGCTAACAGATTTGGGTAAAAATCGGAAGATGATGCTAATTCGAGTACCTTGAAGATGATGCTGGCTGAGAAAAGGTTCCAATGCAGGTGGGGTTACCTGCAACAAATTGGAAGGAGAGAACAAAGATCAAATGAAAACAGATCTTAACAAATGATGCTCGCGCATGATTTTAACAAAATATTACAAATTCGGATTTGTGGAACCTCTTGCAAAATAACCGAATCCGCTATTTAAAATTTGTTGCATGATAACAAAATTTACAAATCCAAATATGCTATTATTAAAATTTGTAAGAGGTTCCACAAATCCGGTTATTTTTACATGATAACAAATCCGAACAATTTTGACAATGATTTTAACAAAGATCAAATGTAAGAGGGTTGCCTGCTCGGAAATGAAATCAGATCTTAACAACCTCTTTACAAATTTTACATGCAACCTATTGCAACCTCTTTACAAATGAAATAAGATCTTAACTTTCTGGTCAAATGACAGCAGATCTAGAAGATGGGGTTACCTGCGAGGAGAGTGAAGAACTTTGCAATGGGAGATGAAGGTCCAAGATGCTCTCGAGGCTGGAGGATGATCTGGAGGATGCTTGCGAGGCTGGAGGATGCTCTTGATGGGGAGAAGAAGCGGATCCCATTGATAGTAGATTTGGGGGTTTTTGTGTAGAAGTCGAGGGCATGCTGTGCGTGGAAGTCCAGGAGTGCTGTAGGTGGAAGTTGAGGGCATTGTGTGTAGTTGAGATGATGGCACGTTCTCTTTCCAGCAGACATACGCAAGAAAATGTATCACACAGGCTGCTCTTTTGGAGAAGAGCAATAGCCGTTTTGGGAAAACGTCTTTCTCTTTCCCAAAAATCTGTTGATATCACTCTTTATCTTTCCAAAAAAAGTCTTTTGATATCCCTCTTTCTCTTACCCGAAAATGATTTAAAAGGCTGAGTTTAAAAGTCTGTTGCTATCAAATGGGACCCATAAATATAAAAAGTATGTGTTAAAATACAAACCATGCATCCCAAAGTTTAATCCCAACCATCGATTCATCAAGATTAAATCAAGATCGTCTTTCTATCAACCAGTTTGTCCTAGTCAGCTTGTCCTAGTCAATCCTAGGATTCAAAAATCACTGTCAAATGTATAATAGATAGTCATAACCCGTGCCCGTGGGCACGGTTCATTTAAGATTTTCCGCCACGAAATCTTTGTGCCCCAAAAAATTATTTCCACAGCCAAAATTTAAAAGAACAACAAATTAGCGTAAAAATATTTAGCGGCACGGACAGCTTCGGTGTCGGTGCCTTCGGCGTAGAACAACAAATACAGTGCATGCGTCTTCGGCGTGGAACAACAATTCGGTGAGGGCACCTTTGGCACGAAACAACGAATTTGGCGTGGGCGTCTTTGGTGTGGAACAACGTGCCAGCGCCTTCGGTGGGGAACAATTTCTGCATGTGTGCCTTCGACACGAAACAATAAATTCGGTGCGGGAGCCTTCGGCACAGAACAACAAATTTGGAGCGGGTGCCTTTAATGCAGAACAACAAATTAGCATAAAAAAATTGCACGGTCACCGTTTGTTGGTGCAGAACAACGCGTGATCGAATTTGGCACGGAACAACAAATTCGGCGCGGGCGCCTTTGGCGTGGAACAACAAATTAGCCTAAAAAAATTTAGCGGGTGCTGTCGGCACGAAACAATAAACCTCAGGGTATTTTTCGGTGACGGTATTAACTTAAATTTTTTTCGCTAGTTTGTTGTTCCGCTGAATTTTTTTACGCTAATTTGTTTACTTTGTTTAATTTAATGGATCATGTTTCTCCACAATCTTTCCCAGGATACTTTTAATTTCAAAGTTTTGGTTCACAAGGCACTTTTCTCCCCAAAATTTAATCTCAACAATCTTTTCCAATACACTCTTAATTTCAAAGTTTTGGTTTCCAAGACACTTTTCCCCCCAAAATTTAAGTTTTTCCACTAAAAGTTTCACAAAATCCAATCTCAACCATTGATTTACCAAGATCAAATCTCAGCCACTCTTTATCTTGTCCTAGTCATCCTAGAATTCAAAAAAGGTTGTCAAATGTATAATAGATATCTATTATACATTTGACATTGTTTTTTGAATCCTAGGGTTGACTAGGACAAGCTAACTAGGACAAAGGGGTTAATAGAAAAACGGCTAGGATTTGATCTTGGAGAATGAATGGTTGGGATGAAGATTTGATAGCTTTGCTTGGAAATTTGTGGGTCCCATTTGAGTTCCATTTGATTGATAGACAATTTAATATTAACTTAGCCCGGTTGTATTTTAGAAAACAGTCTACTTCTTTGCGTAACTTGGGAGAGAGCAGAAGTCTTTTCATTTTTGGGTGGAGAGCAACAGTCGTTATGGGAACAACCCAGAGATCAGCATTTGCTCAAGAGAAAACAATTTGGTGTGGTCAGCTCATTCGGGCCGCACGCATTGTCAGCTGACTCCCTGCCTCCCTCCGTTCTCTCTCTCCCTTCCCCCCTCTCTTCACTTCCTCCCTGCATCAAACCCTCTCAACATCTTTCTTCTCCTCCTTTTGGTTTTATTCTATGGTTGTCGTGCCACTGATGTCGACGCCGCTAAAGAGGAGAGACGAGGACACAAGGGTTGGGATCTGCTGCTGTCGACCCGTGCCAGACCTAGAGACGACGCCTCGCATCCGGGGCTCCATCGACCGATTCGACCCAAACGACGACTCTGTTTCCGATAACGACGATGCCGGCGGTCTCATCCTCCAGCTCATCAAGGATCGGAATCGCCTTCGCCTTTGTCCAGTGAATGTTCGTCTCCAAGGTGAAGATCTCACCGGAGGCACACACCAGCAACACCAAGAAGAACGACAGATATGGCAACTACCTCCTTTAACGACTGTCGTTGCCAAGTGCGATGAAATCCAGCTCGCCATCTCTGAAGGTCGGTTCCATCTTTTGCCCCTTTCGATTTCTCGCAGATCTGGTTTTCTGGGTTATTGCTGATTAATTATCGTTAAAAATACGATATTTAGCAAGTTTTATTAATTGTCGCCAAGTTTTTTTGGGTTTTTTTTCTCATCTTATAAAAGGAGGATTTTGTTAAGAAATGAATTTTTTTGTAGCTGCTTATTACTGAATATGCTTGCAAATGGGGGTCTTTCAGGGATGAGTTTTCTTTTCGGTGGATAAATTTTCTTAGGACTGATCTTAAGAGAGGTACATTCTCACATGAAGAGAACCTTATAATTGAACTTCAAGTAGTCTTAGGCAACATGTGTTGTTTGATTCCTATGTAATAGTATTTAATTGATCTTTGTTTCTCAGTTGACTTTAATCATGATATGTTTCTGCAAAACAGGTGGTCCCAAATTGCAGCTAAGTTACCGGAAGGACGGACAACGAGATAAAGAACTTATGGAACTCAAGCATCAAAAAGAAGCTAAAGCAGAGGGGCATCGACCCGAATTCCCACATGCACATAATCACCGAGAACGAATTGAGGGAAGATAGAAAAACCAGCATCATCGACAAGAATTCAGGTTCTGGCAAGCTCTACATGCTCAGCCCTGCCTCTGGAACTTCGTTTCCTGCGGTTGGCAAGCTGTCCAAAGATTTCTTAGTCGACCAATTTGTCTCCAACCACGAGAGCTCATCGAGTTGGAAACCCTCATATTCGACCGGCTTCTTTCCTTTCTCTCAATGGAGTTTCCCTGAGTCAATTAATCCAGTTCACTATTTCAACCATCCCACTGGGCTCCTCGATATGAATTCTGCGCTTAATTGTGGTAGGATGTCGGAATTATTTCCATTGGTTTTAAGATCATTAGGCTTAGATATGAATGGCTTGAAGTTCGTTTTAGGATCTGCCGTCGAATAATTCTCTTACTCTAGACTTCAATCAGGATGAAGGTGGATTTTTGCTGATAAAGTTCAGTTTTTTTTAAATTTTAAAGTCCAATTTAATCAATGATGTTGCTCATTGCTTTGCAGTTTGCCCATATTTGTTGGAGCAGTTGATTCGGCTGATGAAATGTAGCAATTGGTCTTCGATCTTGAGGTAGCAAGTATACAGTGCTTACATGTCCTTGATCAAATGTATGTTAGAACTTAGAGATAACAACTAGAATTTTCTAACTGTGTATTGGAAAAATTGCAATTAGTTTTGCCCATGTAATAGTGTCCATTTCATATAGTTCAATTGGGGTCAAGTTTCTATTCTCTCATTACATGATTTATATTTAGGATGTGGATATTGATGATGGTGATAGCAGCAAAAGCGAAGAACAAGAAGAAGAATAAGAAGCAGAAGAAGCAGAAGAAGGGGTTGATGAAGAAATCCCACTTAAGGGGTTTGCTGCAAAGAGTAAGTCTGTTGGGCATAAAAGATTATGGTGTTATGTTTATTCCTTTCAAATAACAACTGATTATCTCCAGTGTCACTTATAATTTCTTGATTTACGTTCCCTCCAAAGTAGATCATGTCAGTTGAGTTACCATATGTAAAAACCCCATAGATTTGGCTTAGTTTATTTCGTGGGTTGTTTATTATTATTTTTCATTCTAGATTATGGGGATCTAGAGCATGTTTCTCTTAGAATGATGCAGAGCTTTCATAATCTGAAAAGAAAATTATATCTTAATGATTGCTTTAAATGTGATCCACTACTGTAATTAATTTAAAGAATTTGATTTTCAAATGTAGCCTGGTATATTCGTAATCAAGCAGATGGTAATCAAGCAGATGGCCATTAACAGAATTAAACGGATGAAAAGGATTCATGTGACCAAACCTGGAAGGCTGCATTAAGGTGTTATTGTTGTTGTTCTTTTGTACGTATTTTATTGTCTTCTTAAGAAAAATAGAGTTCCTTTATTCGAGATCAATTGTTATATTGCATTTATGAGTTCTGGCAAGGGTTATCCTTGGGATGGCTTAAGTTGTAGTGAAGTTAGCTTTGTCCCATCAAGAATCATCACTATGTAAGTTCTGCAATCAGAAAATTGCATGTTTTTGTT
The DNA here is from genome assembly GCA_030789695.1 of Scilla litardierei. Classification (NCBI taxonomy): domain Eukaryota; kingdom Viridiplantae; phylum Streptophyta; class Magnoliopsida; order Asparagales; family Asparagaceae; genus Scilla; species Scilla litardierei. Next base: position 105,008,866 of record CM061132.1, read on the forward strand.
GATTCAGGTTTTTATTGATTCGGATGACAGATTTTTGTTGATTCTGATTTTTGATGAAGGCTAACACACTGATACACAAGAGAAGACTTGCTGGACCCTAAACCCGAAACAAAAACATCTTGATGGCCTCAAGGTTATAAATAATGAAATTCTAGCTATTTCCAGTGGCACATGATCTTATTACTAAGTGTTACCTTAATATTGGCATTTTTTCGTAAATCATAACATTTATATGTCCACTTCGGATAAAATTTGTTAACGTTATGATTTGTGAAGCTTTGCAGAAACAAGAGACGATCATGGGATGAGCTCAACTGAAAGTGTCATTTTCCTATATGGCTTCCTATCGTCTACTTCATTTTGGGTCGAAATGATTTTCCTAAATCTCTCTGAGGCCGCAATAACTAAGCTTAGAATGATCGACATGGATCTTTTGGGTTTCGTTAGAAGTCCAAAGCCAACAAATTGCCTGTACAAATTAGAAGAACATTTGGAACAGATTGATAAATCTGTCATCAGACAATTTCGGTTAAATTCTTTTCACTTGGTTACTCATTCTATGTGTTGTGTACTTTTAATTTCCTTGGCTGTAAAGTATCCAAACTCTGTGAAATATCATTAATCGCACCTGTAAGCTGTACTTTTTCCACATCTGTATAAGCTCTCCATTTTATTGTTTTGAATCGATTAATTATATGCTTTTATTATTCAGCCATATTTCTCTCAATCTGACAGAAGCGAGGTGTACTGTTCTGAAGAGACTAGCTCAAAGAAAAGTTTGGCTGTCGCTACTCTTTGGTTCATCAGTATGTCATGGTATAAACATCTGGGTCGAACCGTCTGCTTCATTGTATACAGGAATCACCTGAAATGTGATTTGATCATGAGACTGCTTATTAGGAGAAGGTAATAAAAATGTACTTAAATTTCTTTGATCATTTCCGTTCTTTATGTTATGTAGGGTTTTCTTCTAAAAATAAGTGTTCAAAAATTGTTTTGTTAAATTTGCAAGGATCTCTACTTTATCATCAAAGATTTGAGCATGCACACTCATCATTCAACATGGCATACAATGTACAATGCCATATGGAGGTGCCGACTTATTAGATCAACACCTGGAAGTGTTGAAGAGAGAGCAGACACCGGTTCATTATACTCAAATTGATAGAGATCCTGCAAATTGGAGGTTCATTATTTTTCATATACTCTTTTGCCATGAAGATATCATCTTTTCATTCTGGATACTTCATTTTGATAATTATGCTTCTTTTATGTTTGGATCAGGTCTTTCTCAAAATTTGATAGAGATCCTGCAAATTGGAGGTTCATTATTTTTAATATACTCTTTTGCCATGAAGATATCATCTTTTTCATTCTGTATACATTTTGATAATTATGCTTCTTTTATGCTTGGATCTACAAATTGGAGGTTCATTTTTTTTCATATACTCTTTTTCCATGAAGATACCATTGTTATAATTGTTACATGTTTTCTTGAGTTTCATTGTAAAGCTGAAACAAACTGAGATTATTCTTTCTGTAAATTGGCAGGACAATGTTTTGTCACTATTGTTGCGTCTATTCAATACTGTGCTCTTGCCGATAAGGCAAGCGATGCCATTCTAAAAGCTGAGCAGTTCGAGAATGTAGATCCAGGCCTATTTGTTTGATTGTACATATTCATTTCTCAAAGTTCTGAGGTTGCATAAAAATATTAGAAAAAGAACGGTATGCCTAATTGGAAAATGCATGTCTTTTGGTATTTCATCAGAACTGATACTAATCTTTTAATCATGTTTGAAGTGATCAGAGCGAGTGTGCCAAAGCTCAACCTGGATGATGCATTTGAGCAGAAGAATGAAATAACAAAAGTTGTTGAAGAATGAAGAGGAGCTCGAGAATTGATACACGTAAGTAAACTACATTCTTAATGAAAGATTACAAATATCTGAATAACTAGAATTGATAACCAAGAATAACTCATATCACCTTGACTATTGTATTTTTCAAAACTAATGCCAGTAGAGGTCGTGTTGTAGATAATGAACATCAACTTACATGCATATATTATTTGATAACTGTCATACGCACAATGCACCTGTATTCTGAGTTTTAAAGATCTCATGTATCCAAATAATACATTGTCATGTATTGGAATTTGGATATGTGTACTACAGCAACCTATACCATTTGTAACATTAGAGGAATGCATATCCAACCAAATTTTAATAGAAAAAATATTTGGATAAAACGATAAAGGTTTAATGAGAAATGAGAAGCAGATTGACATCAACACAGTATTTTCATGGAAGACTCTTACCATTACTCTACATCAAACAGCTCAAAGAAAAAGAATTCCTAAAAGCATGCATGTACTACTAATTTTTTTGAATGTATACATATTTCTTTCACAGAAACATCACCACAATTAATTTAGAACTATTCATCTTAAATCAAGGGAGCAAAAGTCTACCTTCCGTTGATCAATAGATTGTTTCTGTTGTACTAAATCGATCACCTCCTCATGAATAGCTCTTTTCTTCCTCATCACATCGAGCCACTGATTGGGACCCTATAATATATTGGCAAAGAAAAAGAGCATTGTTATAAAAAGACCAAAAAAGAAAATAAACAAATGTTAAAAGGTGCAACAATTTAATGAAACAAGTAGAAGTCGTAATGGGTGAGATGATATCTATTTATCCTCGCCCATTTATCCTATTTGTGGGTAAAGGTAAGAATTGTCTACACATTTGGTATAAATTTAACGATTGTGAATGGCTAAATTAATTTTCAAATTTTCTGTTATTGTAACGGTAAGCATTGGGTGTTAATGCTAAGGATAGTGACAACTGCTTATCCTACCCAAATATAACCCATAGCCATCAAAAATTATGTTCTCTTTTTTTTGTTTCGTAGTAGTCATCTTTCCTCCGTAAAAAGCATGCATATTTTTTTTGTCCGCTTACGGGTATGAAATTGTCCAGACACTCATTGTTGAACTTCGTTGTCTGGTGCATTAGGATACATCATTATCCAAATAGGATAGTGGTACATATATCAGTTTAGTGGCGCATTAGGATACATCAATATCTAGCATTCACACACTTCCAAAGTTTACACAATCTTCGACATAAACTGATATATGCACAGAACCTCAAGTTCTGGGTGCTCAAGTCTCAAATCTCATTCTTGAATCTCAAATCTCAAAGAGCAGCATCAGGTCTCCCCTCCCCCTCTCTCACACACTCACACACAGCCCGCTCTCAAGAATCAAGTTCTCTTATTTTTTTTAAAATCCATATTATGAAAACTCTTGACAAGGCATGCATATATGCATGCAAGTTGTTGGTTATTATCTTTAATAAGTATTGTTCATCATGCTTTCTATTAGAATCAAACTATGAGCCTTTGATATTGCCATGCTTATGCATTAGGAATTCGGAGAAGTTAATTCCCATGTTCCTAACTTCGTATGGTCTTATGTTCTGTAGAAGTAAGCCTCTTGAATGCCCACTCATTGAATTCATCTCTCACAAAATATGATGAATTCGTAATATTGTGAAGTATATCTGAGTTATTAGTATACATGATTAATTATTATACCTTCTTTTTTTCTTTGTGTAGTAAAAAGAAAAGGAAATAACACAATTTTATGGTCCTGCCAACAAAGGCTCTAAAGCGACTTGGTTCTATATCTTGGATAAAGCAAAGTATGTTAATTGTCCTTTTGAAGTACAACCACAACATAAGTGGTAATTCTTTACTTGACAGGATTATGAAGTGCTAACTCACATATGCACGTGAATTAGGAGTTATTAGTAGTAGACTGGTACTTCCACTGTGTGTGTAAGTGCTTATTGTATTAAGGAATGGTGATGGATCTATTAATCATATTATTCGATAATGCCTTTGTTTATCATATTCTCAACTGCATTAAGTAGCCTTAGTTATGATGCTGATATGTGTTAATCGTGTTTCATCTGTAATTCTTTATATGGATTTGAATCCTTTTGGTGTTATTTTGCAGCATCTGCTTTGGATACTCTACACCTCAAGTATTTTGGCTTTTGTGGAAGAGTGATTGCACTGCCTTGATGCATAAAGTTCAAGTAGGTGTTGTATTTGACCGCTCATTTTTCCTGCAACTAGCTGTAAAATGGCTTCATTGGAGGACATTAAGGATGCAGATCCCTTCTTATATATGAGCTGCAAATAGATTCTGGAAATGGATCATGAGCTTCTCAATTCAGATGTTTTGGGACTAACCTTTGTGAGAGATTGAAGAACTGAGGGCTTAGAAGGCTGTTGAGCTTTGCTATGGGGGAAGGATATGGTTGTAAATAGCAAGAATATAGAGGATTATATTAAACTTCTAATTTAGCATCGTTTTGTGAAGTCTGTTTCAGAACAGGGTTCCCATTTTGCTTGAGCATTTAGTGATATACTTTCTAATGCAAAGTACCAGAAGTATTTCTTCAACAATGAGGTTTTTGAAATTTTTTGTGCTTTTATTTCTTACTGCTCAAGGCAACATGACATCCGCATTCTTCGGTGTGAATTTTTTATGGCATCAGCTTCCTTTGCCAATGGTCTGATTATGTTTGAGATGATCCAGTCTGAAAATTTAGAACAAGGATTTAGAACAAGGATTTGGCAATATCAATATCATAATTATGAGAATGTATTTTGGAATCATAGTTCTGGAATATATTTTGAAATCATAGTTTTAGGAATCAAGATATGAAATCATATTATATACATGCATCAAAGTAGCTGAATTAGTTTACATAATGATTTTAAAATATATATATGTATCAAAATTATTATTTTATACATGTTCTGAAAAATGAATGTTGTATACATGTATTTGATTGTTATATTTCATGTTGGAGTAAATTCAAGTGTCCTTAACAAAAGAAAATAACAAACATAAGACACACATATAACATCTATATTACATTTGAGAGATGTTATCAAGAGAAATTGGATTAGGGAAATTGGATAAGGCACATATATTACACCAAAGGGGCCCGGGTCGAAAGGGCCCGCGCCGAAGGCGCCCGCTATTTTGTTGTTCAGCGTAGAATTTTTTATTCCGCGTCGATAGCGCCCCCACCAAATTTGTTGTTCCACCCCAAAGACACCTACGTCGATTTTGTTATTTCGTGTCGAATGCGCCTGCATCGAATTTGGCGTTCCGTGTCGAAGGAGCCCGTGTCGCTAAATATTTTTGCGCTGATTTATTGTTTCGCGCAATTTTGGCTGTGGATACAATTTTTTGAGGAACAAAGATTTCACAGGAAATAATCTTAAATGAACTGTGCCCGTGGGCACAGGTTATGACTATCTATTATACAATTCATGAATTTTGTCCTACGTGCCAGTTTTGTCCCACGCGGCAGTTTTGTCCCAGTCATATTTTTGGTTGCTGACTGGGACGCCATGTGGAGGTTGGGTGGGATTCTGGACTTGGGTTTGGGATGGGATTTGGTGATTTTTTTGTGTTTTAGTCCCTGATTTTCCTCTTTTTGCCCCCGACCATCCTCGCACACACACCCCCACGTTTTTTTCACTCTGGCGACCACTTATCTCCGCATTTGCGCCCGGGCGACGACTGCCTCTGTGCCCTCCGGGCACGGGTTATGACTAGTATATATACACACACTAACGTAATCATATTACTCGTCACACTAAACATGTAAAAACGCATGCTATCATATACACACAATAATATCAATCACACTTTATATTTAGTCAAGTCACACCCCATAATGCAATCACTTTACATACTATAATATTTTCACACCATAGCAATTTACATATAATCAGTATACTACTACATATACCTATCCATACTTAGTTACAACATACAATAATTAAGTATACCTCATGGTATACACGTACAACATCCCGTAAAGGCAAGCAATACTACACAAAATTATAACCCTATTACCATAAGTATATCACACATATTCATACAGTATGTATATATATCTACTTATGACTAAGCACATACATATCTACATACGAGCACACGCTCATCCGTACTAACATATAGATCATATAATAGGCATACACACTTAACTATAAGTATACCTATTATCATTACACCTAACATGAACATGACTTTGCTAGTATACTATCTCAAGCATTTATAAGTACCTTCAAACTACATACACCACTAGTAGATATTCCAACACTAATTCTAATATACACAGACATCCCTAAAGTGGTATAGCTATCCACACACACATATATAAATACTATCATTCATACAACTTCATACATATCATGAATAACACTGAGTATGCATATATAACACAAGAGACAATCATTAATATACTAAGGCTAGCACACTCATACATGAGTGGTACGCAGAGATTCACACACACGGGTCCATACACTCTACCTATATACATGCACCACGACGACATCACAATAACTAATGGGTCCACCATACTATTCTAAGGTTGACATAGGCAACAGCAAGCATTAGTAGGATGACTAAGCAATAGTAAGGGAACCAAAATCAAATAGTGTATTTAAACAAGATCGGGATGAACGTGTTCAGATAAGGAGAGGATAAGTAGATAGCTTGGTTATGTGAAGCAGAGATATAATTGTGAATATTTAAATAAGGAAAAGAAAGATATAATAGTTTCCTTATAAAATACAAGGGAAAAGTGTGTAGATGATATAAGTTAAAATACGAAGTAGGGATTAGACGAAAAATAATTAGTATAGAGATGAAGTGACTGTTCTACAACTGGAACTAGATTTGTATAAGAACTTTGGAGTTGAGAAAAAGAAAACCGAAGAATATAAAAACGGACAAACTTGAAAAGTTGGAGTTCTCTTTCGTATAGAAAAATATTTAGAGGTTGGTACAATAAGTTGTTTGAAATAAGTTTGAGTAATATATATATATATATATATATATATATATATATATATATATATATATATATATATATATAGTAAGAGGAGAAATTGTATATTGGATTATAGAGAAGTCATTATATGAAGGAGATAGGACATTCGCATGAGTATGAAAGATATATGTTAGAAAATATTATAAGGTAGTAATTTAAAGATTTCGGTGAAAAAGTTTCGAAATTCAAAGAATGAATTTAAGTTAACCGAAGGGTCGGAAGTTTAAGCTCATGCTAAATGTTTTCAAAGACTTTAAATTGGGAGAGGAATTCAAAATAAATAATATTGAAATTACTTTTCGAAGGATCAGGACAGTAATGGGGAAGATTCAACGATTGATGATGAACGATAGGAAGAAATCACGTGAAACGATAACAAGGAAGTGAATCAAATATTTAAAACGTAAATACGACTGGAAAATAACTTAGTGGATTTTCTACGATGGGATTCTATGGTCATTAGCTCAAAAGTGTAATGATTAGGCAAATGATAGAAATCAGGGGTTCTAATTACTGGGCCGACTAAAGATTAGGAGAAACTTAGCACTAAGACTTTCTAATGTACTAGACTGTAATAAATATCTCAGGGAAAGGGTCCTTAGAGAATCAAGGTTACATTCTGCTGAGCCCGAAATTTGATGGATCCTAGCGAACGACTAAAGGAAAAACTCTAGAAATCTAATATGGCCAGAGCTGGGTGAGAGGCTACTAAGGTATCCTAAATTGAGTAAGACTAAATCTTAATGAATGTGCATGACTATCAAACCTGGACATCTCACTAAGTCTTCCTACCATCTAAGACAAGGAGGACGTTCACATTAGACTCAAATTCTATGACTCGGATGTCTCGAACATTTCAATGGATGTTTATTATTATCGTTGTTTCGATATTTCGCTGGTGCAACGACCTGCATGGACCACCACAAAAACCTGTCACGCCCTGCTTCCTAAGTATGGAAGGCGACACGCGAATAGGTCTGCTCAGACTTGGAGCTGTGAAGCTACAGTCTGATAAGCGTCTGTGTGTTCATCCATTCGCAGATTATTGCATTGCAATGAAACAACAACGATAATAAATATGAACGCAGGCTTAAAATAACCAACTTTCAAAACATCCATTTCATTATTCCAAACATCCAGAGATACAGTCATAAAGTAAAGTACAAGAGAGTCTAAAAAGAAAGGCTTCAAGCATGGCCGAAACTAAAACATAGAAAAGGTGCTACTCACCGAGCAACCTAACAAAAGCTACTAGGAAAAAACAAATACGAACTAAGAAAATAACCTCCAGCTGAGACTAGGACAGAACTCTGGTACCATCAAACTGAACGTCAGCAACAGGTCGTCCTTAGCAATTAACTCAGGCTCAAAACCTAACATGTGATACCCAAAGAGAAAAGGGCGCATGTCAGCAAAAGTCTCAAAAAGGTAAAAGGGAGATACTTTTGTGCAAGGAAACATAAGGTTAAAATGAATGCAATAGCATTTTAAAATGATGATGGCATGGCATGATATTTTAATGAATGCAGCAGTTTAAACATGAACATGATATTTTGCAATGCATGACACGTCGTAGCGAGAGCTACTAAACAATATTCACAATTTCACGATTTAACATGCATTCACGATGTGCACATGGTTTACACCTTTCAGCTGAAGTTGCTATACGGGCACACTTCTACGCTGAGTGATCGCTTAACCTTCCCTCCACGTGTGTATGGGCTGGCGTCCATCTTCTGGATCACGAGCTAGGAAGTGTTTATGGATTAGGATTGACCTAGCCTCATTCATGATGTTGGAGTCAAAATCCTACTTGTAGCATCTTACATTTCATGCTTTTGGAACACGAGCCAGGAATTGTTCTTTATTTGGCATAGGGGTGCACCTAGCCTCATTCATGATGTATGAGTCAAAATCCTTCTCGTCGCAGCTTACATTTCAATAATAGCATGTGCTACACATTCACGACAAAACATTCAATGCACGAAATGACATGCGATATGCAACATGATAGTATAATGGAAGATATTAAATTGCATACAGTTATATCAAAATAAACGTGACATGTGATATGCATGAATCATGGCATGGCAAGGGTGTCGGATCTAGCTTTTTTGTCAAGCTAGATCAAGTATGGTATCGGATCTAGCTTCCTTGTCAAGCTAGATCTAGCATGGTATCTAGGCGACTATCATTTCACCGCCTAGTCTATTTTGTACAAAAATCACAGAATGGCCTAAACATGGCTTAACAATAATCTGAGCAAGTTTCACTTGCCTGAAATAACGTCCGCAATCTCAGTTCAACGGTAGTCCATAACTTCCTATGTGCTCAATCACCAATCACCAATCAGCAACCTACAATCCTGTATTATTTATCTTCAATTAGTTATTTAATCAAACAATGAAAATTATGGTTTTTAATCTTGTTTAAACAGACGGGTGTTTGGGTTTCGACGGATCGGGATTTACCTTAACACGATGCAAGAGCTACACTGACGTCAGGTAGCAACATCAGGGGTTGGATCCGGCAATGAGCTAGGTACGGCGAACTAGATGAAGACGGCAAAAACTAGAGACAACGGTAGCACGACGCGTGAATAGCAGCGAGCAAGGGAGATCTCGGCCTGCTGTAGGCCACAAGGGAAGGAGGTGAATGGCAGTTGTGAAGGTGGAGGAGCAGTTCGGGTGGAGGGTTTCTGTTTGTGGAGGAGTGCGACAGTATTTTGAGGGGAGATGGCATTTGGTGGAGCAACAGGCTGGCAAAATGGAGGGTCGCTGCCGTGTTCAAGGGGAGAGGCCGTGAGCAATGGGGGAGGATCAGCAGATTTCTTCGTAGGGGAGATTTTTGTGAGGCTGTTTTTGCGGGATGATGGCCGGATGTAAAGGGGAGAAGGGCGACAGTTTGTGGGGCTGATCGGGGGTTGATGGAGGAAGGGTTGCACCGTTGATAGGTGGCCAGAGGTTGGTGGTGCGGCTGTGCAAATGGTGGGATGCAGCTGGTAGTTTTTTGGGAGAGGAGATGGGGGTATTTGCGTGGCTTGGAGGAGGAGGAGGGGGTGTTGCCGGAAAAAGGGGGGTTCGTCGGAGCAAGGAGGTGGCCGGCAACGAGGGGTGTGTGGCTGTGTTGATGGGTTGGCGGCTGAGTGGCAGTATTAAGGGTTGCCAGCGGCAGCTTTTCCATGGAGGGTTTGGCTGTGCGGTAATGGGAAAGGAGGGCCGGCAGTATTTCGTGTGGATGTGCGGGTTTGTGGTGGTCGAAGGAGATGGCCGGAGCGACGAGGGGTCACCGGAGGTGGGAGATGCAGCCTAGGGTGTGTGAGATATGGTGGCGGCTGGCTTTGGGTTCTCTTGCGTGAGAAAAGAAACCCTAGGTGAAGTTTCGATACAATGAGGGTAAATACCTATATAGGGTAAGAAAGGGGTAGATTTAGGCTTGATTGGAGAGAGTGTGTGAGAGAGGGGGAGGGTAGAATTAGTATGGTCAATAGCTAGGAGAAACATCATATGATACGTAAGAAATCCTTGAGATTTGGTTAGATATAATTAAGACTTGAATTTTGAATTAACTAAGGCTAATTACAGATGAAAAGTGATTAGGGTGAAAAGTCGGTCTACGGTGTCCGATAAATACAAGAAAAATATCGGGATGACCGTGTAGAAAAGAAGATCGAGACTACGATAATCGATCACACGCTAGGTTAACGAAAAACGGAACTAAAAATAAAAAGGTCAAATGTCGAAGTCTAAAGTTACAACACCCCTTCAAACAAAGCTGTTTTGTGGAAGAATGAGCCATGAAATGACGTTCACGAAAAATTCCACAAATAAGTACTCTCTCAGAGGGTAACAACGACATATAACTTTGTGCGTTCGGGATACAAGAAGAGGTCACAAAAATACGCGTACAAACAAGAAGGTATGCGCACAAAAAACATACGGTCGAAAAGCGACCATAACATGGCTGCCCCACGTAGGTGAACACAAACCTGTTTGATCTGGATCGTAGCCTAGAGGGGGGGTGAATAGGCTAATAAAAATATTCGTGCAACCCACGAACAATCCCACACAGTTATAGGCACAGACAGGGCAATAAAATAGCAATCACAGAATACGCACAGATATACCCTGGTTCGGTCGTCCCTACGACCTACTCCAGCCCCCGAAAGCAACTACTAGATAGATATGTAATCAAGTACAGCTACAATGAGTCAAGATCTCAAATCTACTCTCACCTAGCTCGTACGCACACCACGTGCTCTACACTATCAATCTAGTCAGATGCTCTCCCTCCGTGACGACTCCCAAGTCGTCAGGTCCCCAAAAATAACACAAACAGGTAAAGTTTCCCCTACAAAGATCTAACACAATACTACACAATATAATAAACAAAAGAGTTTAGAATGCTCAGATTGTGTAGCGATGTCGTCTTCGTCAATCAGGACGGGCCAGATGTCGTCTGGCAAGTAGTAGTCGTCTCTCGACAACGACAACTCAAGTTGCGGCAATTGAACTTGCGGATCTTTTGATCTTGCAAAGGGGTTGCGGATCTAAACGCCCTCTGCACAGATTCGCCCTTAAAACAATTCTTTTTGTGGCCAAAATAAAACCGCACACCCTGTTGATCTTTGTGTGCCTGTAAATCAAAAGAAAAGAAGTTAAGCTTTTAGTTAATCACATACACATTATACTTACCTTTGAGATTAACAAAAAATGAGGTGCTGTGCTTTTAGGGGTTTCGACCTGCACTTCAAAAATTGTGGCTGAGAGGCTCTTGGAGATTTTCACAGCCAAAAAGGATTTGCAAAGCTTTGTTCTCCCTTTTTGTTCACAGGAACCGAAATATTGTTGATAATAGCCTTGAGATCCTTAGATTAAAAAGTTTTTTTTCTCTCAAACCCCTGATACGTGATAGCCTGATTCCTCTTGGAACTTGTGTGCACCTAATTTGATTGCTCCTTTGTTTTTTTTGCTTATGAGTCAGCCTACAAAAAAAGGCAAACAATCAATACTTTATTAAAAAGCAACTCAGAACTTACCTTGCTTCAATTTCTGATGCGTTTCATATGCAGCCACCCAAATTCAATTCGGCCTTGCTAGGAGTTGCCTGCAACCACAAAAAAATAAAATATTAAATATTGTCAATGACTCAACCTGGGCAATTTCGGCTGAGAAGGAATCTTTGTGCGGCTTGGTGTTTTGATTGGTGCGACTTTCAACTTAAAAATTTTGGGCTCTCCTCTTCTGCGAATATAATTTTGTACATCAAGTGCTTTGCCAAGTAATTTCGACAGAGGGATAACAAAAAGGTGTTGGCTCCTTTAAAAATTAATTTTTTTTATGAAGAGCATTTGGGTGTTTCGGCTGCTGCAAACAAATGCTCAACAAAAACATTTGCCCTAGGAAACAACGAGAGAGAGAGTTTAAATCATAGTTTGATGAAACAGAAAAACCACTCCTCTGAAAAATTTCGGTTGAGCAACAAAACAAAACTAAACGCAAATAAATGGCCGAGCTCTTCTTTTTGATTGCCTCAAGAGAGATTTTATTAGGGCTATGGAGAAGGCTTATATAAGGATTCTAATATGACTTTGTGCTAGAGAGAAATCCTAAATTGTAGGGATTTGGAATTTCAATAAGATTTGATTCTATCACTTTGCACCACAAATAGGAGTTTTGATTTTTTTCAAGTTGGGTTTGAATAGGATATTAATAGAAGCAAATATTCTCAATTGATTTGTTCAAATCCCAACATGATTTGAATTGATCTCTCCTCATCTCTTCATCTTGACCAAGTTAGCTTTGCTATGTGTATAGCACTTTGACTAAATCCAATTGCTTGGTGCCCAGCAATTTCTCCATCTTGTATGTGTATAGCAACTCGACTAACACATTAATTTACGTTCTCGCCATTCCTGCACGCACTTAACACACACATCAAATCGTTCACAAATGTTTGTCATCATCAAACAATAGAACCTAGATTTGTATTCAACAATCTCCCCCTTTTGATGATGACAAACCTACACATGATTTGCACTTGCACTTAACAATTTAAAACAATATCATCATGACGCAAAAATAATTTATGGTGTTCAGGCACACAATGACGCAATCACAATAACAATATATTTCTAGCATGCTCCCCCTATTCTCATGCTCCCCCTTGAACATGTATTCACCCAACAAATAATACTTCAAAATCTTTCAATATTTTCTCCCCCTTTGTCATCATCAAAAGTGTATTCTTGAAAATTAAAACATACCGCATGCAAAAAGAGAGCATTATTAACTATAACTAGCATTCGCATGTCGTCATTCTATAATAAGCACTTCAAATCCAACGATAATAATAATTAGAATTCAACACCATCGTGTAGGTGCAATTATTAAACATAGAAGTACAAAGGGAGATACTTTTACAAATTCAACCAAATCAATCCACCATTTTCCAAATAACTTTGTATCACCTAGAATTGACTTTTCCCACCTCATCAAAAATGAGTTCAAGGTATCACACCCCCAAAACATAGCCTAAAACGACTCTTAGATATGGGGGTGACATTGCTTGACGAGTAAAAACACCAACGCTAAAGATTACCCGTGAAGCTTATGTTGGATACTCGTGGGTAGTGTATTTGCCATGAATTGTATCCATTTTTCATACGGAGCAATTTTCATTTTTTTTCCACATTCATTTCCTTCGTTGTGTGCTCAATTTTTATTCATGGCAAATCACATCATATCCCTTAGATTTTTCAGTTAATAGTCATCCTACATTCACTTTCCAATATTCATAAATAGTATCTCCAAAAGTACGACATAGTCTAATATTCGTGGAAGTGAAAGTAGGTGTAGAAATCATATTATTAGTTCATCGAACTTGGCATGGCTATTAAGAAATAAAACAGACGCATGTAGCCATGATAATAATACTACACTTTCTACAAGGATATGATCATCATTCAGTTATATCACTAAAATGATGCAAAGAGTAAGATATGCAATAAGCTCATTTTGTTTGCTTTTGTTTTTTTTTTTCATTTTTTTGGGTTTTAATGAACTAAAAAACACACTAAAAACAATCAAGCAGACAAAAACAAACAAAAAGAAAATCCAAGCACACAAAAAAGTTAAGAAAAAGAAATGCTATGAAGGTATGCATTCAGTTCAAAGAATGAGATATATCGCCGTTTGACTAAGAAGCTAAAAAATAATGAGACATTCAATTTATCGCTCCTCATCAAATTTCCATCCACCTACAAAAGAGGTGTCGTGTGTGACCTTGGAATCCAACAAGGTCCACTCACGTTAGTCATCAAAGATTTAGGAACCCATATTTGTTTGAACTTAATGTTTTTGTTCCTATATTTGCAATGATATGAAGTATGACCAACGCATCCACATGTAAAGCACTTAGCATGAAAATTTCCATCCTTTGTTGATTCAATGTGAACTTTTCTATATTTTGATTTTTCAACATTTTTAAGACCATATCCTAGTCCTCGCCTATTATTGCCATAAAGTTGATTTCCAAGAATAATGACCAAATTTTGTTTTCCAATGGAAAATCTCTTTAATGACAATTCTAGGGTGGTGACTTTGGATTTCAAGATATCGTTTTCATTCACAAGCAAAGTGCATTTACTAATGAAAGCACGCTTGTTTTCCTCTTCTTTCTTTTCAAAATCCCTCACTTTTTCTTTAAGTTCAAGATTTAGCATGTTAATCTTTTCAGAAAGCAATTCATTTTCAACTTCAAGCTTTGTCTTATCTAGCTTATACATGCTAATATCCTTTAATAAAGAGGGACATGAAAGACAATCAATTTTTTCAGGCAAGCTAGCTTTCTCCTTATTTAACATGTCAATTGTAGCGTTACATGCAACAATTTCAGTTTTTAGTTTTTCAATTTCCTTAGTCATGTCATACTTAGATTGTTGCATATCAAAGTTATCATTCCTATAACTATCCACATCAGCTTCTAGCTCATTAATAGTATTTTGCATTCCTTTCAAGATTTCTAACAATTCAGCTTTAGTGGGAGATCCTACCTCATTGTGTTTGGCCATTAATGCCATGCAGGAGTGGGCTTCATGTTCCTCATCCTCATCCTCAGCTTCGCTATCCATGTCCCACGTCAGCACTTTCGTTTTTCCTTTTGCAACTTGAGCTGTGTATTGTTGTGGGCAATCTTTTATGTGGTGCCCTTTCTTCCTGCATTTAAAACATTCACTTCTATTAATAGCTTTCTGATCATAGGAATTTCTACCAAAATTAGAATTATTAGAACGAATGAACCTTTTTCCCATCTCAGCTCTTCCTTGATCAGTCTGAATGTATCTCCTGAAGTTTCTGACCATTAGGGCTTGCTCTTCATCAAGATCGTCGTCGTTAGCTTGAAGAGCTAATGGTGTGGAAGCTTTGGTCTTCTCTTCATGTTTCTCTCTGGCTTCTATACTCTGCAACTCAAGCTCGTGTGACATTAGGTTGCCTATCAAGTCCTCCACTTTCATTGTTGACAAGTCCTTAGTTTCTTGAATAGCGGTGACTTTAGGCCTGAACGAACTTGGTAGCGCCCTTAAGATCTTTCATACCTGTTCATGGCTAGAGTATGGCTTACCGAGGGAACTGGATTTGTAGACGATGTCCGTGAACCTCGCAAACATCTCTTTCACAGATTCTGTTGGTAGCATGCGGAAGCTCTCGTATTCTGTGCAAAGCAACGCAAGTTTGGATTCCTTCACTTGCGATGTTGTAACGGTCACTTTCTGACCAAACGTTTGTAGTGTGTATCCTTAGTTGTTTTTTTTTTGTGCGCGTTACCGTATTTGATTTTATTATTGCTTTCCGTAGCTCGAACACGTGTTCGAACCCCGTATTCATAATCCTCTCGGAGGCGCGATCACCCCGGTACCTTCTTTGTAATTTTTGGGCGTCGAGGGACCAATCTGCTATCTCATTACTAATTTATAAAATATTTTAGTTTATATATATATATAAAAACTTTATTCTTATAAGGGATCTGTACGTTTTTTTTAAAACCAAATTTAAAGGCATTGATTAATTTTTTTAAGAAAGCACTAACCTAATTATTAGCTACCCCACTTCATTTCAACTCCAGCACACGTTTTTGTTTTGTTTGTTAATCCAAAACGTTTTGAACTCATTCACTAAGGATATCCTAATCTAAATACCATATCAAACGGTTACTTGAGGGGAAATCAAATCTAGATTTTCTTTTTAAATATCAAATCATAACCGTATCGAGGTATCACACATTTCCTCTCTCTCCCACGTGATGCCTCTCTCTCTCCCCCTCTCAATTTAAAGCTAAACCTAGGGCTAGGTTAATTTTCTCCCAGCCGCCACAAATATTTTCCCCCGAACGAAATTTTTATCTCACGCTCTTAACACTCCTTCTTCGTTCAACCCAACAACCTGACCACGTCACGCACACCTTCGACGATCATACCGTCGTGTTCTCCTCCGAAAGCTTCGACCAGCCTCCGCCGCCAACGCGTCAACCCCCGAGCCACCATCTCCTCCGCGCATCCATCCCCACGCCCAGTTCACCGGCGCCGCCTTTTCTCCTCCCTCTCACGAGCGTCCAGCGCCTCGCCGTCTCCTCTCGGCCACCCCCGATTGGTGCGCAACCCCCGTTGCCTCCCTCCTCAAACATGTGGGTCTCCGAAGCCTGAGATCCGCACAAACCCCTACCATCTCCAGCGACTCACGCCGACAGTCTTCGTTCGCCTTTGAACCATCGTACCCGGCCCCGCGTTGGAACCGCCCAGCCCGACGTCGACCCACGTTCATCAGCCCGCCTGCAGCACGAGGCGCCAGATGGAGACGGTGAGTTCCTTGCATGCTTTCATGCAAACATCGTGTATTAATATTCGTTGGTATATATTACGGTATATGCTCATGATGCTTTGGGATCAGTGAGTCCTATTAGTGTTTACTTATATAGGTATAGTTATAAATATGTTATAATAATATCTGTTACACTTATGTTACAGTATATAAACTAAGTTATTGTATTAAATTACCTATTGTACATTAAATATACAGATAGGACTAAAAGTGGTATAGATTATAAAAGCAGTATTTTTGTGCCCTATTAATATGTTCTAAGTTAGAAATTGCTAGCGTAACTTATCGTATACCTTATGACGCAGAGACAGTCACGCTTTCTGTTCTACCACGTGAACGCTAAAGACCAGTGACGAGACGTTCCGAAAATTGGAGTCGCGACGTGATCCGCTACCGTTTCCAGACCCGACACCGGATCCACGCACTATCGTTATACCAGGTTGGTTCCCCTGAATCGTAGCACAACCCACCCGTAGCGGAAACTGAAAACCTAACAAAAACTGGACAACTACAACTAAATTTATTTTTCTGCTCCCTTAAAACGATGTGAAACAGTAGAAATCGACCATCGGACAATTTTCTGTGCACATAGGGTAGTGGTCGATTTAGGTTGATAAAACATCAAATTGTGACTTTGACAATTAGGGTAGTCCCGACAACCTAGAAATGAACCTAAATAGGAGTTACTGAAAACGCGACCTGACACCGTCGCCGTGACCTGTTTCAGACGGACGACCGCAGACGCGACGCCTGCACAAGACGCCCCGGACGGACGACACACTCGCCACCGCAGGCAAGTGTACTCACTTGCTCTTTCGGCCGTGCCTAGGCCTTAGACTGTTAGAACTATTAAACTGTAAACAAAGAGAACCGGACGTGAAATGATAGCGTCCGGGACGACTCCTGACGGCTCAGACTTGACGACGAAGTCTGAGCCTGACAACAACAACTGTTGATATTGTAGGGCTATCATGTGTGTGCGTGTGTGTGGACACCCTAGAATAACCTTTCCTGTCTTGTCACGTCATGTCCCGTTTTGCACAGCCTGCGGGCAATAGGGCACTCTCTGAGTGATCCCTTGTACGGATACACAGCCTGTGGGCAATGAGACGCTCACCTAGCAGAGTGAGTGATCCTTGTTACGGAACACCTACGGGAAGCTCGGCACCCACCTAGCAGAGTGAGTGTCCCAGCAGACCGAGAGGATAGAGACGCTCACCTAGCAGAGTGAGTGGTCCTATACAGTAGTACGGTTTCATCCACGAGGCGTTCATCGCTCACCTAGCAGAGTGAGAGATACGCTACCGATCGTGGGGATAGAGGCACTCACCTAGCAGAGTGAGTGGCCCTCTTTTGTCTTGTCCTGAGTTCTGGGGTTTGGGGTAGGGTTGAGCGTGCGCACGGCAAGAGGGTCTGATCCCCCTCGAACCGTAAGGCGTGAACCCTTCATGTCACAATTGTCTTGTCTTGTCCTGTCCTGTCACGTTTCGTCTTGTCACGTCTCGTCTTGTCATGTCTTGTCTTGACACCGGTTAGGCTAGTCCCATAGTTGGTGGCACACGCTACGACTACTGCTTGTTCCGTTTTACTTTCCTGCTGCGTTTACTTTCTGTTGTTACTCTGTTATAACCCCAGCATGTTAATCAACCAGTAAACCATTGTTAATAGTTCGGTGCACTTGCGGTAGAGTCTGACCTCTTTTGTAGACTTTACCTGACGTACAGTTCCCTTCTTTTGGTGTTGTACGTCAGGTGTGCAGCCAGAGTACGCAGAGCCGGAGGACGCAGACCCAGAGTACGTGCCCGAGGAGGACCAGAGCTAGGGATCTTCACGTTGCTGATTCAGAGGTTTCACTGCAGTTTAGTTGGGTGCGTAGCACCGTTTACTTTCTGTTTAGGTTGGGTGCTTGCGCCATTAGTTTACTCTAGTTGTTTTGTAGCCGTGTTGGCTTTTGTTTAGACTCTCTGTACTTTTCTGGATATCTGTGGAATAAAATGAATGCATCTCTTTTAGTACTTTTGTTGTTCCGTACTAACCTGCAGGGACCTGTTCCTTCGTCTTGGAGTACCACACAGACGCTTATTGGGTCCGAGCTTCATAGCTCCGGCCTAAGCGGGCCTTGTCACGTTTCGCTTCTGTCGTTTTGGGAAGCGGGGCGTGACAGGTTTTAGTGGTGGCCCATGCAGGTCCTTTTCTGCAAAAGTTCGGAACGATAGAAGTATTAACATTCATTCTTTCCATTCAGGAATATGTATGAGTCTAAGTTGTGTTTTTTTTCCTGTCGTTAGGATGGTGAGAGGACGTGAAGCTCGAGACGGACCTTCAGCTGACAGGACTATGGATGGACGAAGTGTCGAGTTCCACCAATTTCTGGGCGTGATGAGAGAGATGCTGGACGTGCAGCATCAATTGGTTCAGCAGTCCCAGCGTGCTGCCCAGACTCCCCCGGTTGCACCACCGCCTCTGCCTGCCCCACGAGCTGCTCCAGGAGTAAAACAGTTCAACGAGCTCCAGCCGAGGACATTTTCGGGGAAAGAAGGACCCCTAGCTGCTGACGAGTGGATCCACAGCACGGAGGAGAAGTTAGTTGCTGCGAAGATTCCAGACGACACCCGAGTGGAGATAGCGAAGATGCAGCTGACAGAGAATGCCAGGAACTGGTGGCGCATTGAGGAGAGGCGCCTGCTGAAGCCAGTGGAGTGGAAGTCCTTCCTCTCGATGTTTAAGGATAAGTATTTCACTAAGTCTGCCAGGAGGGAACTGTTGAGCAAGTTTATAGACATGAAGCAAGGGGATATGACTGTCGAGGAGTATGAAGCTGAGTTTGAGATGCTGAGCCGTTTTGCCCCGCATGTGGTGAGGAAAGAGGAGAAGCGAGCTGATCGCTTTCGTCAGGGACTGCGTCCGAAGATCCAGGCTTCTATGTCTTCGGCGAGTTTCTCGACTATGAGGGAGGTGCTTGATGTTGCGAAGAATCATGAGCTCATAGCTCTTCTGCCTGACCCTCCAGCTGATAAGGGGAAGCGTCCTATGGAGCAGTACCGACCACCTGCTAGGCCGTCGATGAGGCCAGTCCAGACAGTGCCATTCAAGAGGCCTGGAGGACCTGCTCAGCTTCAGATGAAGGGCCCATGTTTTTTCTGCGGCAAGCCAGGGCATCAGCAGAACACTTGCAGGAAGAAGCTGGGTTTGTGTCTGGCATGTGGAGCTGCCACACACGCCTTTATAGATTGCCCGAGGTATCGCCATACTGAGGGCGGAGCACCTGCCCCTACCCAGAGAGGAGCTGTTGTCCGTGGAGCATATGTCATGACGGCATCGGATGACGTCGTTGCAGGTAACTCCATAGTTTTAATCTTTCATATTATAGTTTAGCTTATTTTTTTTGGCTGCTTATGTATGTTTCAAAACTTTTGTTTCCTTCAAATCAAACCTTTAATGTTTTGGGATTAGCCCACAAAGATCACAACCCACCTATCTTCCCTCATCCAATACCACGACTCCACACGTTTTTCCCAATGTTTTAAAATATGTCTCTGGCCTTAAAATGTCTTTCCTCTTCTTCCCTCTTTGAGGTATTATTTTCATTGTTGTTATATTCTGATTATTATTGCTATAGGATTATGTTTGCGGGTAGGCTCAGAGTGAGATGAGATATGTTGTATCGGTGATTAGTTGGTTTTGAATAACAAGGATATTAGATCAGATTACTTTGGATGAAAAGAATGAGGCGTCCAAGACTTATTAGTGATACCAATGTACAACGGACTCGATGGAGAATTCTGGTTGAATGAAATTATATGCGAGGAGATGATAACTTATCAGACTTGAGGCTTAGACGGGTGGTAGATAGGAGTAACTGCGGAGAATAGTATGAGTTAGGGTGATCATGAGATTGAGTAGAGTTTTTATTAGCATCGAGACTTGATTGATGAGTTGACGCAAGAAGACTTTGAGAATAACACGACGTGTTGAGATAAATGGATGATTAGGTAGTCGGACTTAATTTTTGTTGGGATTAGTTATAGTGAGTAGGATGAGATGTGATTCTGATGGTTAAAAAAAAATTTATTCGGCGGATAAATTTGTGGGAAGATGTGACAAGGGATGTATTAAGGACACGGCGATTGTTGATTCGTGAAAGGTGTTGTAAGATTGACAAAGTTTTTGTCTTGGATTGGTGATCGACTAGAAAAATCTTTTTTTTTTGCGATTGATTAATATTGGGAAGAGATCGAGAGTTTAAAGGATTGTTTTTTTAGCAATGATATTTAGTGGAGTGGTATGGTATGAGAAGATGCTTATTATTCTTTTATGAGAACTTGGGTTGGAAATTTGAACAACAGTGAGGGGACTATAGTTAGGTATTAGGAGGTGAGTTTAGTCGTAGCTTTGTCCTGTGAAAAGAAGGATTATGATGGATTATTTGAGAGACGATATTGAAGTTATAGGATTAGAGACCATTGTGTGGGGGATGAGGGTTATAGGCTAAGTATTTATGGATTTTATTAATTAGTCTTAGTATAAGTGATTCCGAGGGCGGAATCATTTCTAAGGTGGGTAGAATGTAACGGTCACTTTCTGACCAAACGTTTGTAGTGTGTATCCTTGGTTGTTTTTTTTTGTGCGCGTTACCGTATTTGATTTTATTATTGCTTTCCGTAGCTCGAACACGTGTTCAAACCCCGTATTCATAATCCTCTCGGAGGCGCGATCACCCCGGTACCTTCTTTGTAATTTTTGGGCGTCGAGGGACCAATCTGCTATCTCATTACTAATTTATAAAATATTTTAGTTTATATATATATAAAAAAAACTTTATTCTTATAAGGGATCTGTACGTTTTTTTTAAAACCAAATTTAAAGGCATTGATTAATTTTTTTAAGAAAGCACTAACCTAATTATTAGCTACCCCACTTCATTTCAACTCCAGCACACGTTTTTGTTTTGTTTGTTAATCCAAAACGTTTTGAACTCATTCACTAAGGATATCCTAATCTAAATACCATATCAAACGGTTACTTGAGGGGAAATCAAATCTAGATTTTCTTTTTAAATATCAAATCATAACCGTATCGAGGTATCACGCATTTCCTCTCTCTCCCACGTGATGCCTCTCTCTCTCCCCCTCTCAATTTAAAGCTAAACCTAGGGCTAGGTTAATTTTCTCCCAGCCGCCACAAATATTTTCCCCCGAACGAAATTTTTATCTCACGCTCTTAACACTCCTTCTTCGTTCAACCCAACAACCTGACCACGTCACGCACACCTTCGACGATCATACCGTCGTGTTCTCCTCCGAAAGCTTCGACCAGCCTCCGCCGCCAACGCGTCAACCCCCGAGCCACCATCTCCTCCGCGCATCCATCCCCACGCCCAGTTCACCGGTGCCGCCTTTTCTCCTCCCTCTCGCGAGCGTCCAGCGCCTCGCCGTCTCCTCTCGGCCACCCCCGATCGGCGCGCAACCCCCGTTGCCTCCCTCCTCAAACATGTGGGTCTCCGAAGCCTGAGATCCGCACAAACCCCTACCATCTCCAGCGACTCACGCCGACAGTCGTCGTTCGCCTTTGAACCATCGTACCCGGCCCCGCGTTGGAACCGCCCAGCCCGACGTCGACCCACGTTCATCAGCCCGCCTGCAGCACGAGGCGCCAGATGGAGACGGTGAGTTCCTTGCATGCTTTCATGCAAACATCGTGTATTAATATTCGTTGGTATATATTACGGTATATGCTCATGATGCTTTGGGATCAGTGAGTCCTATTAGTGTTTACTTATATAGGTATAGTTATAAATATGTTATAATAATATCTGTTACACTTATGTTACAGTATATAAACTAAGTTATTGTATTAAATTACCTATTGTACATTAAATATACAGATAGGACTAAAAGTGGTATAGATTATAAAAGCAGTATTTTTGTGCCCTATTAATATGTTCTAAGTTAGAAATTGCTAGCGTAACTTATCGTATACCTTATGACGCAGAGACAGTCACGCTTTCTGTTCTACCACGTGAACGCTAAAGACCAGTGACGAGACGTTCCGAAAATTGGAGTCGCGACGTGATCCGCTACCGTTTCCAGACCCGACACCGGATCCACGCACTATCGTTATACCAGGTTGGTTCCCCTGACTCGTAGCACAACCCACCCGTAGCGGAAACTGAAAACCTAACAAAAACTGGACAACTACAACTAAATTTATTTTTCTGCTCCCTTAAAACGATGTGAAACAGTAGAAATCGACCATCGGACAATTTTCTGTGCACATAGGGTAGTGGTCGATTTAGGTTGATAAAACATCAAATTGTGACTTTGACAATTAGGGTAGTCCCGACAACCTAGAAACGAACCTAAATAGGAGTTACTGAAAACGCGACCTGACACCGTCGCCGTGACCTGTTTCAGACGGACGACCGCAGACGCGACGCCTGCACGAGACGCCCCGGACGGACGACACACTCGCCACCGCAGGCAAGTGTACTCACTTGCTCTTTCGGCCGTGCCTAGGCCTTAGACTGTTAGAACTATTAAACTGTAAACAAAGAGAACCGGACGTGAAATGATAGCGTCCGGGACGACTCCTGACGGCTCAGACTTGACGACGAAGTCTGAGCCTGACAACAACAACTGTTGATATTGTAGGGCTATCATGTGTGTGCGTGTGTGTGGACACCCTAGAATAACCTTTCCTGTCTTGTCACGTCATGTCCCGTTTTGCACAGCCTGCGGGCAATAGGGCACTCTCTGAGTGATCCCTTGTACGGATACACAGCCTGTGGGCAATGAGACGCTCACCTAGCAGAGTGAGTGATCCTTGTTACGGAACACCTACGGGAAGCTCGGCACCCACCTAGCAGAGTGAGTGTCCCAGCAGACCGAGAGGATAGAGACACTCACCTAGCAGAGTGAGTGGTCCTATACAGTAGTACGGTTTCATCCACGAGGCGTTCATCGCTCACCTAGCAGAGTGAGAGATACGCTACCGATCGTGGGGATAGAGGCACTCACCTAGCAGAGTGAGTGGCCCTCTTTTGTCTTGTCCTGAGTTCTGGGGTTTGGGGTAGGGTTGAGCGTGCGCACGACAAGAGGGTCTGATCCCCCTCGAACCGTAAGGCGTGAACCCTTCATGTCACAATTGTCTTGTCTTGTCCTGTCCTGTCACGTTTCGTCTTGTCACGTCTCGTCTTGTCATGTCTTGTCTTGACACCGGTTAGGCTAGTCCCATAGTTGGTGGCACACGCTACGACTACTGCTTGTTCCGTTTTACTTTCCTGCTGCGTTTACTTTCTGTTGTTACTCTGTTATAACCCCAGCATGTTAATCAACCAGTAAACCATTGTTAATAGTTCGGTGCACTTGCGGTAGAGTCTGACCTCTTTTGTAGACTTTACCTGACGTACAGTTCCCTTCTTTTGGTGCTGTACGTCAGGTGTGCAGCCAGAGTACGCAGAGCCGGAGGACACAGACCCAGAGTACGTGCCCGAGGAGGACCAGAGCTAGGGATCTTCACGTTGCTGATTCAGAGGTTTCACTGTAGTTTAGTTGGGTGCGTAGCACCGTTTACTTTCTGTTTAGGTTGGGTGCTTGCGCCATTAGTTTACTCCAGTTGTTTTGTAGCCGTGTTGGCTTTTGTTTAGACTCTCTGTACTTTTCTGGATATATGTGGAATAAAATGAATGCATCTCTTTTAGTACTTTTGTTGTTCCGTACTAACCTGCAGGGACCTGTTCCTTCGTCTTGGAGTACCACACAGACGCTTATTGGGTCCGAGCTTCATAGCTCCGGCCTAAGCGGGCCTTGTCACGTTTCGCTTCTGTCGTTTTGGGAAGCGGGGCGTGACAGATGTTCCCTCATGTGTCACCTCCAAAGTATGCCAGATTTCCTGCGCAGTTAGACAATGTGAGATACGATTAAATTTAGATTTATCAAGAGAGCATATAAGCGTATTCATAGCTTTACCATTAAGAGTATAAAGTTTCTTATCAGCTAAATCCCACTTGTCTTTAGACTTAATTATAACGGTGTCTTCAATTTTAATAGTGGGTAGACTATAACCATTTTCAACAATATCCCACACATCATAATCTACAGACAGTAGATAGATTTTCATCCTAGCCTTCCAATAAGCAAAGTCTACACCGTTAAACTTAAGGGGACGGGCTATAGACTGACCTTCAGCAAAAGCACAATCAGATATATTCATGGTCAACTAAAAATCTAGACTAGATCCACTAAACTGGCTCTGATACCACTCGTTGGATCTGGATCGTAGCCTAGAGGGGGGGGGGGTGAATAGGCTAATAAAAATATTCGTGCAACCCACGAACAATCCCACACAGTTATAGGCACAGACTGGGCAATAAAATAGCAATCATAGAATACGCACAGATATACCTTGGTTCGGTCGTCCCCACGACCTACTCCAGCCCCCGAAAGCAACTAATAGATAGATATGTAATCAAGTACATCTACAATGAGTCAACATCCCAAATCTACTCTCACCTAGCTCGTACGCACACCACGTGCTCTACACTATCAATCTAGTCAGATGCTCTCCCTCCGTGACGACTCCCAAGTCGTCAGGTCCCCAAAAATAACACAAACAAGTAAAGTTTCCCCTACGAAGATCTAACACAATACTACACAATATAATAAACAAAAGAGTTTAGAATGCTCAGATTGTGTAGCGATGTCGTCTTCGTCAATCAGCACGGGCCAGATGTCGTCTGGCAAGTAGTAGTCGTCTCTCGACAACGGCAACTCAAGTTGCGTCAATTGAACTTGCGGCTCTTTTGATCTTGCAAAGGGGTTGCGGATCTAAACGCCCTCTTTACAGATTCGCCCTTAAAACAATTCTTTTTGTGGCCAAAATAAAAACGCACACCCTGTTGATCTTTGTGTGCCTGCAAATCAAAAGAAAAGAAGTTAAGCTTTTAGTTAATCACATACACATTATACTTACCTTTGAGATTAACAAAAAATGAGGTGTTGTGCTTTTAGGGGTTTCGGCCTGCACTTCAAAAATTGTGGCTGAGAGGCTCTTGGAGATTTTCACAGCCAAAAAGGATTTGCAAAGCTTTGTTCTCCCTTTTTGTTCACAGGAACCGAAATCTTGTTGATAATAGCATTGAGATCCTTAGATTAAAAGGTTTTGTTTTCTCTCAAACCCCTGATACGTGATAGCCTGATTCCTCTTGGAACTTGTGTGCACCTAATTTGATTGCTCCTTTGTTTTTTTTTGCTTATGAGTCAGCCTACAAAAAAAGGCAAACAATCAATACTTTATTAAAAAGTAACTCAGAACTTACCTTGCTTCAATTTCTGATGCGTTTCATATGCAGCCACCCAAATTCAATTCGGCCTTGCTAGGAGTTGCCTGCAACCACAAAAAATAAAATATTAAATATTGTCAATAACTCAACCTGGGCAATTTCGGCTGAGAAGGAATCTTTGTGCGGCTTGGTGTTTTGATTGGTGCGACTTTCAACTTAAAAATTTTGGGCTCTCCTCTTCTGCGAATATAATTTTGTACATCAAGTGCTTTGCTAAGTAATTTCGGCAGAGGGATAACAAAAAGGTGTTGGCTCCTTTAAAAATTAATTTTTTTATGAAGAGCATTTGGGTGTTTCGGCTGCTGCAAACAAATGCTCAACAAAAACATTTGCCCTAGGAAACAACGAGAGAGAGAGTTTAAATCATAGTTTGATGAAACAGAAAAACCACTCCTCTGAAAAATTTCGGTTGAGCAACAAAACAAAACTAAACGCAAATAAATGGCCGAGCTCTTCTTTTTGATTGCCTCAAGAGAGATTTTATTAGGGCTATGGAGAAGGCTTATATAAGGATTCTAATATGACTTTGTGCTAGAGAGAAATCCTAAATTGTAGGGATTTGGAATTTCAATAAGATTTGATTCTATCACTTTGCACCACAAATAGGAGTTTTGATTTTTTTCAAGTTGGGTTTGAATAGGATATTAATAGAAGCAAATATTCTCAATTGATTTGTTCAAATCCCAACATGATTTGAATTGATCTCTCCTCATCTCTTCATCTTGACCAAGTTAGCTTTGCTATGTGTATAGCACTTTGACTAAATCCAATTGCTTGGTGCCCAGCAATTTCTCCATCTTATATGTGTATAGCAACTCTACTAACACATTAATTTACGTTCTAGCCATTCCTGCACGCACTTAACACACACATCAAATCGTTGACAAATGTTTGTCATCATCAAACAATAGAACCTAGATTTGTATTCAACAAAACCCAGTATGTGACTTTTTGGTGTGGGGATCAGACCTAAAACATGCATCTGCATAACCTTATCAGCGATGCAGCATGCAAAATTACATGTCCACATGCAGTCATAGGCAACTGAGATTGCATTAATAATGGACGAGATAGCAGAAAAACAGAGGAGACACTTTGGAAAGCAAATTGGAATGCATTAAAAGAGAATAACAACAGTGCATTAGAGGATGCATACAAACCATACGAAAAGATACAAGCTAAAGCAAACATAAAATAACATGAAGCAAACATGATGACCAACAAAACAAACAAACAACAAAGACTACTAGTCGACCAGCTGATCTTCCTGGTCAACCAGAAACTGAAACGGTCGGATCCTAATATGATGGAGGAGGCCTAGGAGCGCGATGTGATGTGGAGGGAGAGTAAGGAGCCCATTGATCTAAAAGACTCAAAATTTGTGCTTGAGTGCCTTGCATATTGGTAAAGTCCATATTTATGTCATGCCAAATTTGCACAAGACTAGTCTCAAAACCACTTAAGTGTGCTTGGACTCCCGCGAGACCGACATTTACATCATCATGAAGATGATCAATTTGTTCTTGGAGGGAGGACCGAGATGGTTGAGAGTGAACATGAGGAGTCATGGTAATCTTGCGACGACGAGGTGGTGATTTGATGGGTTGCTCTTCTTCAACATGGGGAAGTGGTTCAAGTTCCATGCAAATCAAAAAGGAATGATCAAAGTATAGTGGATTATAAATGCCCACTTCATCGTCAAGAGGAATTTCAAAATGTTGAAGAATACGAGTGATCGTGCAAGGTAGAAAGATGTTGTTTGAAACGGGTTTTACTAAGGCTACTATAAGAGATACAGACCAATCCACGTTTATGCCATGCATGATGGCATAGAGAACGCGGAGGCGAGTTTCATCGATGTAGTGCAACAAACCAACCTTTGGAAGAAGGTTGTAAGTGCTGATCTTTAGGAGAAGGAGAGGAGTTGGATGTAAGTTCATGGCAAGTATACCGGAAGGTTGAAAATTAGGAGTAAGTCAAGTGTGGGTCGATGATTCATTGGAAATCCGAGATCTTGATAATTTAATCAAGGAAGGCCAAGACATTTGGCAAGAGTGCCAAAGGTGAGATGCATATCTATACCTTGAACTTTTGTGTCAAAATAGATGTTTCCGCCATCTTGATAAAGAACTATATTAGATTAAAATTGTTTCACAATGAGAGGATAATATGGAATATCGTCACACCAAAGATGGAAGAGTGAGACATTATGGAGAAGATGGTGGAGATTGAAGTTTTGGATTGTATGATCACTAAAATCAATTGATTGTTCGGGATAGAATGGTGTGAATTCCATGGCGGCATACTTGGCGCGTGCGTCTTCGGCCGGAGTGGATCGACGAGATGAACGGGGATTTAAAAAGGGAAACATGGAAGATGGAAGAGATTATAGTTGGGGATGACTGGATCAAGAAAAGGACGAGGCTCTTTCAATAGTTGTGACCGAATTTAGGCATCAAGGAAGGTGAGAATTTGAAGAGGAAGCCATCAAAGAGGGATGAAGTGCTACGACAGAGAATTTTTGTGATTTCTTTCTGAATATAGATGATTTTCGGTTATATTGTGTCTTGGGTTTTCTCATGGTGAAGAAGAAAAACCCATGGTGTTTAAATAGATAATTTGAGTGGGAAATTCGAAATTTTAATCAAGAAACCGAATTAAAAACTTCTTAATAACTTCTACGACGTTTTGCGAACTTGTGCAATGTTTTTGAGAGGGAAATCTAGCAAGAAATCGCGTAAAACAATGTTCGGAAACTGTTGTTCTTCGGATGTCTACAGCGATTAGTCGACTAGGCTTCAGCATTGGTCAACTAGTCGGGTGTTATTATTGAGCGATTTGGACATTAATCGAAAATTCAAAAAAATAATATTAATTTCGGTCAAAGAAAAGGACTGATGGGTTAGAGTCTTGGGAATGAACAAAATTTAAAAGTGTTTGACCATAAGGTGAGTACTATTGTACTTAGTGTGTAAGAGGGTGTAAGTGAGTAGTTAAGTCCTTTAGTACTTGTAAGGTACTTTTGAGAGGGAAAGTGCACATTCAAGAATTTGAATGAGAGAATTCGGTTTTGACGAAATAATAATAAATAATAATAAATAATTTTCTAAACAGTATATTTATATTGATATAATAAGTAATTCTGGAGGATTAGTCGACTAGTATCAAATATTGGTCGACTAAATGAAACATGAATTAAATCAGAATAATCAAAAAAAAAATCATAAAATGATACTAACATAATATATAACTATAATATATAGTTAAAATGTCGATTCACTAATAATGCAGAGTTCTCTTCTAAATTTTAGAAAAGTCTCTTCCTTATGGGGCTTAGTAAGGATATCGGCTATTTGATTCTTAGTATCTATATACTTAAGAATGATGTCACCTTTTTGAACATGATCATCCAAGAAGTGATGATGTATCTCTATGTGCTTAGTACGTACATGATGTACCGGATTTTTGGATAAATTTATAGCACTAGTATTGTTACACATAATAGGACATGTGTTACATTTAATGCCATAATCTAGTATTGTTTGTTTCATCCATAAAATCTGTGCACATGCTAAACCAGCGGCAAGGTATTCCGCTTCAGTAGTAGATAAAGAAACAGAGTTTTGTTTCTTACTAAGCCATGATACAAATGCATAACCTAAAAAGTGACAAGTTCCACTTGTACTTTTACAATCAGATTTGCAACCAGTGAAATTTGCATCACTATATGAAATAAAATCAGATGAATTTGATTTTGGATAATATAAACCAAAATCAGAAGTAAGTTTGATATACCTAATTATCCTTTCGACTGCAGTCAAATGTGATAATTTAGGATCAGACTGATATCTAGTGCATATACAAACAGAAAACATAATGTCTGGTCTACTTGCGGTAAGATAAAGTAATGATCTAATCATGCCTCGATATAATGTTTGATCAACACTCTTACCATTTGGATCCTTGTCAAGATTTGATGAAGTACCCATTGGACTACGCTTTTCTGCAGAATTCTCTAATCCAACCTTTTGATGAGTTCCTTTGTATACTTACTCTGATGTATAAATATACCTTCCTTTATTTGTTTGATTTGAAGTCGAAGGAAGTAGATCAATTCACCTATGTGAATCATCTCAAATTTATTCTGTATTTCCTAAGAAAATTCTTGACAAAGAGAATCATTAGTAGAACCTAAAGTTATGTCATCAACATATATTTGTTTAATGATAACATCAGAATCTATATGTTTGGTAAACAAAGTAGAATCTATCTTTCAAAATAGAATAACCAGATTTTAACAGAAAGTTCTTCAACCTTTCAAGCACGAGGTGCTTGTTTTAATCCATATAATGCTTTCTTTAACTTGAAAACATGATTATCCAAACTTTCATGTTGAAATCCTGGTGGTTGTTCTGTTGGGGGGTATGCCCTCAGATCATTTGTATTTGATGCAAATGAAAATTTAAGCTTAGATAGGGACTATTTTGCATATGATGCAAACTGAGTTAAATGTGTCGTAAATTGTTTACGACAATATTTAATAAAATAAACTCGTTGAAAATGTTACCTAGATGATGGGATCGCTCCGCTCTAAACGCAGGTTCAAACCGCGTCAAAAACGGAGTCCAAATGCACAAGTTATAGCCAAAACAAGTCAGCCCAAACTGTTGGGCTGAACCCAGCGAAAATGGAGGCCCACCAAGCCTGAATTTTATGGTTAGGGTTTTTTAAAACCCAGAATTTTTTTACGGCTGGATTTTCCATCTTTGAATGGTTTGGGCTAACTTTGAACGATCAATTGGAGGGTCAAACGGACTCCGATTGACTCGCCGTTTTTTCCTATGCGTTCACCGTTGAACGCCCTTTGATTTGATAGGTTGTACCAAAATTGAGGCTCAACGGTGAGGGAGTTAAAATTCACAGAAGTTTGCCCTTTGTGAAAGGCAATTTAACTTTGATTTAATTAACTCAAATTTAATAGTCTCACATCGGTTGTGGAGAAAAGAGGAGAGTCAGTGGCCTATATAAATAGGGGCCTCCCCCTTCCTCCAAACTCGTCCCAAGCTCAAGATCTGAGCGTCTTCCAAAAATGTTGGAGCACGCTCGGATCAAAGCTTAAATTAATTCCTCTTCTTCCTAAAATTCTGCCTTACTCCTGAAGGGCTCTAGCAAAACCACGAAGGAGTTTAGATTCGGATCCGAAATCTTAGCAAATGCTTTCACTCGCGTGAAACTTTCTTCGGCGTGTGGTTGGCTTGGCGACACGAGGATTGCTCGCCTCGGGATGCGGAGCGGTTCGAGGA
The DNA here is from genome assembly GCA_030789695.1 of Scilla litardierei. NCBI lineage: Eukaryota > Viridiplantae > Streptophyta > Magnoliopsida > Asparagales > Asparagaceae > Scilla > Scilla litardierei. The sequence continues at coordinate 105,040,319 of CM061132.1, forward strand.
GCGGTTCAAGGAGCGGCTCAGCGTGGGACGGGGAGAGGCTCAAAAGACGGTGCGGTACACCTTACCTGCCCTAGGACAAGGTTCTGGGTATGTTTTTAGAAGCTTTCGTTTTAATTATTCGCAGTAGTTTAGATCTATCTTGGGGTGGTCAGATCCACCCCGAGTTGGCAGAGATCCTAGCTAAGGGTCTTGTTCCTTAGGGCTGCATGTTAATTAGGTTAACATATTATTTTCTGCTGCATATTTTTGTTTCTGTGTTCCGTCCAACTTAGGACGGGCACGGATTTGTGCCCTAAGGGTCCGCAAAATCCCTTCAGTGATATCAGAGCCATGTCTATATGCTGATCTAGGACTGTGATTAATCAATTGAATGCTTTTAAAATACTTTTAAAAATGTTTTAAAGTTATTAGATAATTTTTAAAATGTTTTTAGATGCCTTTTAATAAGTTTTAAAATTTATATGATATTTTTAAAAGGATGATTGTAAATGCCTAAAAAATTATGCGATAAGTTTAAAGTGATTTTAGATCATTAAAAATTTTATATGATTAATTTTTAAGCTTCAAATTTTTGTAAATGATGTTTTAAAATTTATGTGATAATTTTAAAAACTGATTTTAAAAACTTTGAAACTTATGCGATAAATGTTTTAGTAGCACGCATATCATATGATCCTTTTAAAACTATTGTATTTTTATGAGATAAAAATTAAAATGTTTTAAATTCATTATTTTAAATTTAAATGTTAAATTTAAGAAATGCATGCAAAATTTTTATTAGAAAAAAAAAATTTATATTTAATTGTTAATTGGTAGGACACTCTTTTTATGTGTTAAAATTAGTGTAACTTTATGTTAATGGCTATGTCATTTTGTCCCTTATTTGATAACACAAGACAATCCTTTAGGTTAGCCATTAAGAAATCATTAAAATTTATTAAATGAATTTTAATGACATGCTATGTTTAATAAAACATTTGACAACCCTTTAAGACCTAATTCCTGATTAGGGTAGTCCCTTTAATGAAATTTTTAATTTAATTGTTATGATTAATTCTCATTAAAGGACTTCGCCTTTAGCGTTGTTAATATATTTATTAAAATCCTAATAACGATTAGGATAGCACGTGAACCTTATAGTTAATAAGGATTTAATAAAAGTTATTAAACAAATCCTAAAATTTTGAATTTAAGGATGCAACTAGTTGATATGATTAATTAGTTGTTAATAAAATCCTTATAGTCTATGGCACGCATATAAAAATGACAAGCTTCATTCAATTGACCATGATCCAGTCAATGTGCTTGGCTAAGCTTGTTGGATCACCCTAGCTAGTCTAAGGAATAAGTGATCCTGGCTTAGTCAATTCAATGGCTGTGTTCCGCTGGACCGCAATGACGCGAATCATGACTAGATGACACCCCGGACTATATCTAAATCAAATACATTAATAATCTTCTTCAAGATTAGCTGTAGCCCTCCTTGTTTTAGGGGTTGGCAACTATATGACCCGTATTCCAGTTGTTGAGCTACACTCAAGCTGTGACATGGCAACCTTGTAGAAACCAATTTCTTAAACACATATGATGTAGTCTAAGACCTGACCCAAACCGATGTGTCGTGAATACACCGAGCACCGGGGCAAGTCAAGCTAGACGTGAAAACAAGGGTCCGACTAGACTGGTCATTGTGATTTGGATAAGCACACTCATGATCACAAATGACTAGGGGTAATAACTGATAAGAGAGTCATATCTGATATGATCGATGAAGAGTCATCTTCCGATTACAGAGTCAAGCAATTTGTCGTGAATACACCGAGGTTGTTAGGCTCAAGGTATTGGATCTGTTTGCCATTAATTTAATTTGATTAAATCATTCATTATTAAAGCTTAGAACGATCGTAAAATTAGTGGAAGGATATAGATAGATAAAGGCCAATCTACCTATATTTAATATTGAACATATGCTAAACTAGGGTAAGTTCTAAGTTTACAAATGGAATCAAAATATAATATTTTAATGAAATAAGTTAACTGGTCAAATAGGTTGATTAATTGAATATCAAGTTAAATTCTAATTGATAGAATTAAACTATATTCTCGTTGACATTAAAATGACATTCTAAAGGACAGACTTAAGAAATATGATTTCATTAAGTTCTGGGTCCAACAAATAAATTCACGCTACATGTCAATTGCCTCTATATGGGGCAGCTTGAACATATAGGATATTCGAAGTATATTTCTTCCTACAACTTGTTGAGCTACACTCATGGTTGTATGGAAAAACAATTTTGATCTACAAAGTTCAAAAATTCGATCAAACTGTATGAGTCGAATACGAGTGCATGAGCGGTGTAAGGCTATGTATCCCAACTGGATCTTGAGACAAGCAACTTGTTGAGCTACACTCAAGGTTGTAAAGCTCAGGCATTCGGATACATGAGATGCTTGCATAGCTATTCATTTATGTTGGGCTATTTAATATCTAAATGTGATTTAGAAAAAGAAGAAGGCACTCTGGAAAGTCAATCGAGTTAAATAGTTTAATTTATCATTAGTAAAGGCATAAGTAGGAGGGAATGAAAATGTGACATATTCTGATGTCATGATTTCATAATTATTGTTATACAAAAAGTTAACACATTTTGACGAATGTCGTCACATTGCTTCTGAAGCAATGAGTAATATGTATACCGATAATATATATATTAAATGTTAATATATAAACACACAAGATAGTAGCAAACGTATATGGCAAAATAGACTAGGCCATATCGAGAGACTAAGCTTAACAAGTCACATAAAGAGGGGTCTGACCTCTTGTATTATGAAGTCTACAGACACTTGTGAATCTTATCCTCAAAGATATAATGGCCGAAACCCATCTGTAAGACAGTGGGAGAATGAGTTGTCGAACTCAGTCTCGTACATACTGATGTACCCGAGTCTAGATTAACCAAAATAAGTTATTCTTATATTTTATTAAGACACGTGTTCTTGATGAAACACAAGTCTGATGAAATAAAGAACGAAATGACAAAAGTATTTAAACTGATTCGATTAGATTGAATGGTCAAATACTTATCTATATAAAATCTTGCGTAATTAAAAGAAAATATGATTTTCTCTCAGATCAAGTCTGTTAACACATCGGTGTGTTAAAAGGTATGAATCACACTTAGTTAGACTTGGTGAGATCCATAGCAAGTGACTTTGAGTTAAGTCCTCCATCTGGGTTCAGTCCCAGATAGTAATGCCTAGGTTTTGATAATTTTCTATGAGGACATTATCAATAAATTATTCATTAGATCGATCATTAGGAAGTTGTATAATTACTCGAATATTGTGAGACGAAGAGTCGAGTTAGACATCATAATTGATGATGACTTAGTCAACTTCTAGGATGAAATTCGGAGTAGTAACTCCGATTTATAACTTGATGTAATCAGAATAGGTCTGTGTGCGTAAATAAATTTTGGAATTTAGTTTACGTGCCCAAGGAAAATGTTTCCTCACTTTCTGCAAGTAAATCTTTAAGTTAAAAGATTGGTGCAGAAAGAAAATAGTGAAGTACAATCACGTTGGTCGAGAACGGTTTTCATCCTAATTCCTATAAACGGATTATGATGAAACCGTTTTCGCCAGCAGATGTGTACAGATCTACTCGGACCAAACTCGATGTAAACGATCATGTTGACCATGAAAACTAGTGCATTCACTTATAAGTTCATTTTTTCTAAATATGATTTAGAAGAACCAACTTACATGAATTAGCCAGAAAGTTTTCAAGGTCAGTGGGAGCAAACAAATTACATGCAAGGCATCAAAGCGATAGAACATATATTTTGACAAAGTAATCAAAAAGTTTGATACTTTATCAGAAATGGATATGAGCCATTTGAAATTAACCAGTAACTAATTTAAAATTATTATTGTAAGGTACGATGAACTGGATAAGATCCAGGGAAATAAAATATTATGGATTCCGACAGACCAAGAGAATTATTTGAATGAGATTCAAATGGTTGGTTTAACATGAACATAGATACCCCTTAAGTCTATACTGTAGACGGTTTTAGCAGATCCACTCACAAAGGCTCTACCACATGAAGTCGGAAAAACTTATGTATAAAACGGTAGGAGATATTGAGATAAACGGGCCTCATTGCAAGTGGGAGATGTTGAGAGATGATGCCCTCGAGGCAATCTATCTCTGTGTGAATAGCACAAACATCTTGCTTGAAATAACAGTAAGCTGTTTGGCATAGTTTTATCTAAGTTAATCAATAATGTAGTAAACATTAAATATTAACTTAGGTAAAGTCCTGAGAATTTATGCAAGGTCAAACAAGTATCGAGATGAGTATCTCGATCATGGAGAAATGTTTGACCGTCTGTAGCATAAGTCTAAAAGGGTTCGTGGTCGTAGATGTTTCGAGACAAGGATATCGAAACATCGGATAGATCATTGTGTCTTAGTCTTTACCGTATAGCTGTGATGATGATCGCATGGTCGTTTTGACTTGGCAAAGTCGAAGACGAGACACAGGTGCTCATTAGAGAATAAGTTCACTGAACGATCCACAAGAGTTATCATATGGTTATATTGACCAATCTGTCAATGATAACTCTTAGTGATGATAGGCAAGTTGGTCTTTTGACTTGAGGTCATTTTACGAACATGTGCGTGAACAGTGCCACTTAGATCACTGACCTAGCTTCGAGGCTAGGCCTGTCGAAAGGTTTTTAATTGGGTGTCACTTGAAGCGTACGAGGGGAGTAACGACCAAGAGAGTATTCGTCTCTCTCGGTCAATGGGAGTTAGTGTCTTAGAGTTAGTTCGGTCTCTAGTAAAATATCTGATCAGAGTATATTGGAAGAAGTCCAACATTAGTTGACTAAAGATCGATAGAAACTAACCAGATTCAAGTTATTGGGGGGTGACAGTTTGACCGTACCCTAGATTTGATCTACACGATATAGTTTAGACGAAGAGACTAAAACTGCAGAACTCATCACAGACACAGTCAGGGTGGTCCCGACAATACTCATGTCGATGAGTCAACCACATAATTATGATTCTGAAACAGGGACGGGAACTACTGCTAGTGGTCTCTGCCATATAGGTCTTCGAGCCCAACCTGTAGTAAGGGTCAGGCTGTAGGGTCTCACATAGAGTGCGACCTTCGTCTAGTAATAAGTAGAAACGATTAAGGAGAATATGCATTTGATGCAAGGGATAAAATATTGCAAAAGATGTTTGCAATTATCTCCTACATTCGAGATAAGTGATCCTGAGTGCAAGTGGGAGAAGTTGGGGGATATGCCCTCAGATCATTTGTATTTGATGCAAATGAAAATTTAAGCTTAGATAGGGACTATTTTGCATATGATGCAACTGAGTTAAATGTGTCGTAAATTGTTTACGACAATATTTAATAAAATAAACACGTTGAAAAGGTTATCAAGATGACGGGATCGTTTCACTCTAAACGCAGGTTCAAACCGCGTCAAAAACGGAGTCCAAATGCACAAGTTATAGCCAAAACAAGTCGCCCAAACTATTGGGCAGAACCCAGCGAAAATGGAGGTCCACCAAGCCTGAATTTTCTGGTTAGGGTTTTTTAAAACCCGAAATTTTTTTGACGGCTGGATTTTCCATCTTTGAATGGTTTTGGCTAACTTTGGACGATCAATTAGAGGGTCAATCGGACTCCGATTGACTCGCCATTTTTTCTTATGCGTTCACCGTTGAACGCCCTTTGATTTGGTAGGTTGTACCAAGATTGAAGCTCAACGGTGAGGGAGTTAAAATTCACGTAAGTTTGCCCTTTGTGAAACGCAAACTAACTTGATTTAATTAATTCAAATTTAATAGTCCCACATTGGTTGTGGAGAAAGGGGAGAGTCAGCCGCCTATATAAATAGGGGCCTCCCCTTCCTCCAAACTCGTCCCAAGCTCAAGATCTGAGCGTCTCCCAAAAACGTTGAAGCACGCTCGGATCAAAGCTTAAATTAATTCCTTTTCTCCCTAAAATTCTGCCTTACTCCTGAAGGGCTCTAGCAAAGCCACGAAGGAGTTCGGATTCAGATCCGAAATCTTGGCGAAGGCTTTCACTCGCGTGAAACTTTCTTCGTCGCGTGGTTGGCTTGGCGACACGAGGATTGCTCGCCTCGAGCTGCGGAGCGGTTCGAGGAGTGGCTCGGCGTGGGATGGGGAGCGGCTCGGAAGACGGTGCTGTACACCTTGCCTGCCCCAGGGCAAGGTTTCGGGTATGCTTTTAGAAGCTTTCGTTTTAATTATTCACAGTAGTTTAGATCCCTCTTGGGGTGGTCAGATCCACCCCGAGTTGGCAGAGATCCTGGCTAAGGGACTTGTTCCTTAGGGCTGCATGTTAATTAGATTAACATATTATTTTCCACTGCATATTTTTGTTTCCGTGTTCTGTCCGACTTAGGACGGGCACGGATTTGTGCCCTAAGGGTCTGCAAAATCCCTTCTTGTTCTATATAGAATTTTTCCTTTATAATACCATTTAGAAATGCGCTTTTAACATCCATTTGATATAACTTAAAATCTTTGTGACATGCATGTGCTAAAAGCATTCTAATATATTCTAATCTTTCTACAGGAGCATAGGTTTCATCATAATCTATGCTTTCTTCCTGATTATAACCTTGTGCAACTAATCTAGCTTTATTTCTAATCACTTGTCCAGATTCATCCAATTTATTCTTAAATACCCACTTAGTACCAATAATAGGATGATCTGAAGTTTTAGGTACTAATTCCCATACATAATTCCTATTGAATTGATTAAGTCTTTCTGCATTGCTATAATCCATGAACTATCTTTATATGCTTCAATAACATTCTTTGGTTCGATGGATGATATAAATGCACAATTAGTCATTTGTTCTATTTGAGATCCAGTTCTTACTCTATCAAAAATATCTCCAATAACTAAATCATGTGGAAGATTAGGAATTTCAACAAATGCTTTGGGAAGTCTTGTATTTTCAGGAATAATTTCAGGAATGGAATTAGTAGAATCATCGTCATTTAACTTAGTGTTTTCTAAAGAACTAGTGATAGGTATAGAATCTTCTTCATCTAAATGTGTGATAGGTGTAAAATTCTCATCAAAATTTACATGAAGAGATTCCTCAATACATAAGGTTCTTTTATTATAAATCATATATGCTTTACTACATGTAGAATATCTTACAAAAATACCTTCATCTGAATTAGAATCAAACTTATCTAGTGAATCCTTAGTGTTAAGAATAAAACATTTACAACCAAATACTTTAAAATGAGATACACGAGGTATACGATCATAAAACAATTCAAAGTAAGTTTTATTCATTTGTGGTCTTACCAAAATTCTATTCAAAACATAACATGCAGTAGCAACGGCTTCTGTCCAAAAATATTTTGATAAATAACTATCACATAACATGGTTCTAGCACATTCTTGTAACGTTCTATTTTTCCTTTCAACTACACCATTTTGTGGTGCTGCTCGAGGAAAAGAGAAGTTATGTGTTATACCATGTTTATTACAAAATTTCATAAATAATTCTTTTTCAAATTCTCCTCCATGATCACTACGAATAGTAATAATGGATGAAGATTTTAACTTTGGAATTCTTTTACAAAATATTGTAAATTCTTCAAATGCATCATTTTTATGTTTCAAAAATAATACCCAAGTATATCTTGAATAATCATCAACAATTACCAATGCATACTTATTACCATTTAAAGAAGCTATTCTAGAAGGACCAAATAAATCTAAATGCAAAAGTTCCAGTGGTCTTTTAGTAGAAATAGCATCTTTCAATTTAAAAGAGGATTTATGCATTTTTCCTTCTTGACATGCATCACAAAATTGCGAATGAGGAAAAGATATATTAGGCATACTAGAAACTAATTTTTGTTTTGAAATACATGCCAAATGCTTAAAATTAATATGTCCAAAACGTTTATGCCATAATAATGTGTTATTTGTGGATGCTAGTAAACAATGATCATTTGAAGATATTTTCATGCATATATATATATATATATATATATATATATATATATATATATATATATATATATATATATATATATATATATATATATATATATATATATATATAATTCTTACGATTACCTTGAAATAAAATATTAGACATGTTAAAATCATTTATAATGCATGCATTCTTTTTGAAAACTATTTTAAAATCTTTATGGTATAATTGAGAAATGGATGAGAGATTATGTTTCAAACCATCAACGAGGAGCATGTTTTCGATGATTCCTTAGTTGAATCACCAATTGTTCCGATGCCAATCACTTTACCTTTGTTGTTATCACCAAAAGTAACGATGCCACTATCTTTGAACTGTACGTTTGATAGAAGTTTGATGTTCCCGGTCATATGTTTAGAACATCAACTATCTAGTATCCATCTTTCTTTTATGGGTACCTGAAAAATAAACAATAATTATTGGTACCCTTTTTATATGGGGTCATTAGGATTAGTCCTTAGGAAACCAAACCAAGTGGAATTTGGTTTCTTCAAATAGTTAGAAGAAAGAATAACATTTTGCATAAAGTTAGATAAGTATAAATCCTTATTATATAAGCAAATGTCTTTGGGAACCTAAATATTATGCATAATTGTTTGCTTAGAAGATGTAAGAAAATTGGTTTTTTTTTGGAATATGAATAATATCCTTTTTCATACTATTAGACGACTCAATTTTCTTTGCATTAATAAATATATGCTTTTTCTTTTCTAAAATGACATTACCAAAAATATTGGATTTAGGAGTATTCTCATATCCCAAACCTTGTTTATGATTAGCAGGATGTTGTAATCTAAGTAAATCATCTAGATTGTTCTTTCCTTTATTAAACTTACTAATGTTATAAGACATATTATTATATTTCAACTTTAGAGAAGAAACATCCTTATCTAAAATGAAATGCGTGAACTCATATTATGATTCTCAGATTTGATAATCTCATTTTCATGAAGTAGTTTATCATTTTGAGAAGAGAATGTTCCCTTCTCAATTTTTAGACTATCTAATGAAGAAGAAGAAGAGGTTAGTTCTTGATGAGAAAGAACTAATGCCTTATGTTGAGAATTCAATTTCTTTAATCTCGTATATAATTCATTAAAAGCATCAAGTAATTCTTCATTATCTAATCTACTTACCTCATTATCACTTTGTGTCATAAAACACATATGGGCATTCTCTTTATTAGATTGGTCGTTGACTTCTTCTTCTTCATCTGAAGATGAAGAGCTACATGTTGCTGCAAGTGCCTTCTCTTTCTTTTCGAACTTCTTATCATTTTTGAAGCTGTTGAATGTCCTTTCTTTTGGCCTAAGAAGTGGACAATCATTTTTCATATGTCCAAGTCTGTTACATTGAAAACATAAAGAAGCATCAGTAGTTTTGGGCTTATAACTTTTAAACTTATCTCTTCGTAGGAACTTCTTGAAGTTTCTAGTTATTAGTGCCATGTCGTCATCGTCCATGCCTGAATCATCGGTGTCTGATGAAGCGGCGAAGGCAAGAGTTTTCTTCTTTGTTTCTGCATGTTCTTTGCGATCTTGAATTTGTACTTCGTAGGCCATCAGGTTACCAACCAAGCTTACAACGGTGAGAGTTGACAAGTCATTGGCTTCTTATATTGCTGTAGTCTTCTTCTCCCATTCTGATGTTAATGCGTGAAGAATCATCGTTACTTGTTCTGTTTGAGAATAGGTTTTCCCAAGAGCTATTAAGGAGTTGACAATGTCGGTGAACGAGTGATCATTTTTCCAATTGGTTCATTCTTCTTCATTCTAAATAACTCAAGCCTGTGAACAAGAACAGAGATTTAGTTTCCATAACTTTATTAGTTCATTTATGTGTTACCTGGAGTGTATGCTAGATGTCATATGCTGATTTGGCCTGGGAGACACGATTGAATTCATTCTTGTCCATGGCGCAGAATGATGCATTCATTGCTTTAGAGTTGTGGGTTGCAGCAGATTTGTCAGTAGTGGTCCATTGGGCATATGGAGTTGTAGGCTTCTCGTATTGAGTTTCCAACTTGTTCCAAAGTTCGTAGTCGATACTTTGAAGATAGATCTGTTGGATATGGACGACATGTATACACCCATGAGGGGATGTATGAGGGTCTATGGACCTCAGATGTCGCGTGCATGAAAGCATGTGTGAAGGGAGCCTTTTCATGTGTGAAAAGGACCACTCGATAAGTGAAAAAAGTCACATTATAAGTGCATAAAGGCACTTGATAAGTGCATGAAGAAGAGGATAAGCAAGGGTGTTAATATAAGCTAATAAGCTTATATATGGTTATTTCCTACAATAACTACCCCTAAAGCCTATAAATAGGACCCAAGGGTAAGGCATTTAAGGCTAATCCTTCATGCCATAAGTTTGCATAAGGCAACCTTCTTTCCTCTTCTCCCTTCCATTAAAGTTCTTCATCCAAGTAGAGATTTAGACGGTGAAACGTTGCTTCGATCCTCTGTGATGAAGTACCGACCGTTGTGGCGAATCCAAGGGCGAAGTTCAGAGACTACAGCGCAGCGTACGCTAACGTAAGTTCTCTTTCGATCCTCCATCTCCGCGCGATGGGTTCCACATTGGTATCAGAATCATACGGGTTCGCTCCGGTCTCACCAATGGATGACGCGTTGTCTCTTTCACGAATGAGTTTCCTTCCATTGTGGATATGGTAGGAGCGCATCGTGACAGAGAGAACGCAAAAGTTGTTCTTTTCACGTTAGGGTCTTTTGCCATTACGGATATGGAAAGAACTCTCCGTGATGGGAAGAACTAACCGTTCATCTCGCCAAACTCGCACTCCTCATGGATGCTGAGTCTCCATTCAATAGGGACTGTGAACTCTCTTCATGTAGAGCATGAAGTTTGCGGTCTTGAAGGTGCGTTATTTTTTTGGCACACGGCCATTAAAGAATAACTACTTTCTCGATGAACGAGTGTCTCATCGGAGAAGAAGGTGGTTTCATACTTCTCATCGGAGAAGATGAACACGTATCTCTTTGGTGCATGATGCACCCTCCTCCCCAAAGGGGAAGTGGTTGGCTTCGGCCAATGACAACCAAGACAACCACCCCATAGGGGGGGTGTACAACCGGACTCCAAGGAGGCTGGCCGGCCACCCTGGCCAGCTCTGGCCTCTGCCAGGGCAGAGGCCGGCCCTGGCCTGGCCTGGCCGGCCCTGTTAGAGGCCAAGGCAGGGCGCCCTGGCCTCTGCCAGGGCCAGGGCCGGCCCTGGCCTCTGCCAGGGTAGAGGCCCTGGACTAGGGGCCAGGGCCTCCGGCCAGCCCTGGCCGAGGGGCCAGGGCCTCCGGCTGGCCCTGGACTCTCCCAGGGCCAAGGCCGGCCCTGGCAGAGGCCAGGGCCAGGCCAGGCCGGCCCTGGTCTCGGCCAGGGCCAGGCCGACGATCCCCGGCTTCGACCTATGGGGGCTTGCATGGCCGGCCCCTACGGGGCTGGCGGCGGTTTCATGCGGCAAAACCCCTGCAGATGGAATCCGACCTTGGCACGGCCACGGCTAGACCCCGGCAATGGCCGGGGCAGGCCACTGCCTTCTGCTGCAAAATACGTTTTCAAAATAGGTTTTCAAAAACACTTTTCCGCTGCAAGTACTATAAGAGTACTATTGTTTGATAAGTGATGGGAAAATATTGAAAGTTGTTCAAGATGGTGATTGGCATCGTAATGACCTTTCCGATTCTAGAACAACATCTTCAATATTTTTCGAAAGTGACTTATCAAATGTAAACTTTATGCAATGTTTTTGATCAAACTTGTTTTATGTCTTTTGCTGCATTTTAAAACTGAAATGTCTTCCGCTGCTAAGAACATCATCGCTGAGTTAAACAAAGGTGAAAAACTAAACGGCAATAATTACAAACTATGGTCCATGAAGATACAATATGTTCTAGAGGAGCAAGACGTGCTCGAAACTCTGAAGAACATAATGATTGAACCTGAGTTAGGCACTACGACCCAACACAGAAGAGACAAGGAAGCTTTTGATGTTTGGTCTTGGAAGAACAAGATTGCTCGTATTACGTTGCTGTCAAGTATGGCAGACGAAATAATGCGGATCTTTCGAGAATATGACCTAGCTATGGACATATGGTCCAAGCTAGAGGAGAAGTTTGGTGGCACCTCGGTGACCAAATTTCGCTCTTTAACTATAAAATTCGATTCGTACAAAAAGCGTCGAGATTATTCCATGGGAATGCATCTACGACACATGGCGAATCTTATTTCAGAATTAAAAGATGGAGGTCATGTGCTCACTGATGAGCAACAAATCCAAGCGGTCATACGTTCCCTACCAATCGAATGGGAACAAATGAAGATGCAACTCACTCATAATGAGAGCATCAAGAATTTCAGCGATGTTTCTAAGCACCTCGAGTTAGAGGAAGAGCGGCTTGCGGCTGCCAAGCCAAGTGCAGAAGTGCACATGGTTACTAGTTACTCACACGGAGGAAAGAAACGTAAACATCACTCGAAGTTTGCTCATGACTAGCAAAAGCAACCAGTGTCTACCAAGAAACCCAAACAGAAGGGTGGGAACAAGAAATGGCACAAGAAGAAAGACATGAAGAGGATCAAGTGCTTCAAGTGCAACAAGTTAGGTCACTATGCCCGTTCATGTACGGATGGAGGTGACAAGGTAACTTGTAGTAATATTAGTTACATATGTGTTTCTATTTCAATATTTCTTGTAGAATCTAATCCTTTTTGGATAATTGATTCAGGTGCCACCGACCACATAGCAAGGGACAGACGGTCCTTCGTGAAGTATCACTGGATATCCCAAGGAACGAAGTGGATATATGTAGGAAACAACACACCTGTTGAAGTGAAAGGCGTTGGGACGTGCAAGCTCGTCTTGGACAACGGCCGCACTATCTTACTACATGATGTTCTCTTCGCTCCGGATATTCGAAGGAATATAATTTCTGTGGTCGTCTTAATGGGTCTTGGTTATAGTTGGTTTTTTCATAATTGTATTGTGGATTTGTCTTGTAATAATTCTGTAATTGGTTCTGGGTATGTTTTTAAGGGATTCATTGTATTAAATACTATGTACGATTCCTCTAATTTTAATGAAAATTTCCTTGTTCCAAATTCTTCGATTTATGAATCTGATGTAATTTGTTGGCATGCAAGGCTTGGTCACATTAGACCAACACGTATGGATAGACTTGCCAAACGTGGCCTTCTATCCAATGTTTCAAAGGTCGAAATGTCGACTTGCGAACATTGCCTTGAAGGGAAATCTTGTCGCAAGCCATTTGGAACCGGCACAAGGGCCGAGGTTCCATTACAGCTCATCCATTCGGACATATGTGGTCCGATGAATGTCAAGACAATACGTGGGAAGTCCTACTTCATCACTTTTATTGATGACTTCACCCGATTCGGACATATCTATTTGATATCCCACAAAAGTGAAGCATTAACCTGCTTTAAAAACTATATGAGTTTAGTGGAAAATCAATTAGATCGCAAGATTAAGGTCTTGTGAACCGATAGAGGCGGTAAATATCAATCAGCAAGTTTTAAGGAACTTTGTGATGAAAAGGGCATTGTTCATCATATAACTATGCCTTATACTCCACAACAAAATGGTGTTGCTTAAAGGAGGAATAAGACTTTGATGGAAATGGTCCGTTCAATGATGGCGCAAGCTAACTTGCCAATCACCTTTTGGGGTGATGCATTATTGACGGTTGCTTTCATCCTGAACCGCGTACACTCGAAATCAGTTAGCTCCACTCCTTATGAGTTGTGGAACCAAAGGTCTCCTGACTTAAGCATTTTAAAACCTTGGGGGTGTGCATCCTACGCACATATTTCCTCCCATAAGTATGGCAAACTTGGGCCAAGGGGGAGGAAATGTATCTTTATACGATACGCAGAAAACTCCAAAGGTTATGTTTTCATTGGTCAGGAAGACAATGGAGGACTGATTGAATTTGAATCGAGGGATGTTAGTTTCTTGGAAAATGAGTTTCCAAGACATGGCGAGATAAGTCAGAACTTATCTCTATTTGAGATTTATGATCATGAAGGATTACATCATTCGAGTGGGAGAATTCTTGGAGAAGACGAAAATACGTTTCAACCTTCACCAATGGATGATACGAATGATGCGAATCTGTCACGCCCCGCTTCCCTAAACTGGAGGCGAGACGTGATAAGGTCCGTACAGACGTGGAGCTGTGAAGCCTCACGCCTGATAAGCGTCAATAAATTAAAAGCAGGTCCATGTAACCACGAACAGAACAAAGATAATAACACAAGAGAGACAGAAATAAAATTTCAAATCTCAGAATTGTCCAACATTAAAATTAAGTTCAACATCCAGAAAAGCCACCAGGCTAAAAGAAAGAGTCTAAAGGCCCAGAACAAGGCCAACAAAACAAACATAACAAAGTATAGGTGCTGCGCACCGACAACTACAGCAGTCAAACAAAAGGGAAAGCTCAACGAAGTCACTAGGACTGGTCCCCGGTGTCCATGTACTCCTCGATGAACGCGGGTTCTGACTCAGCGTCAGCGAACACCACTCCTCAGCAGCAACCTCAGGCTCAAGATCTAACATGTGTCACCCAAAAGAGTAAAGGGGCACATGTCAGCAAGTCTAAAAGACTTGGGCAAGGAAACCGAAAGTAAACTAACAACCTAACAGTTCAGGTAGGATGCAATGACATGACATGTAAGTATGATGCAACAGTTAAAAGGGACAAGAAGGGACACACACGCACGATGTAGTAAAAGCTACCAAATCACTGATTCACGAGTCACTTATCACGATTCACTATTCACGATTTTCACTTTGTGCTCATAGTTTCCGTCTTTTGGCTAGAGTGGCTGATCGGGCCAACTCCTAAGCTCAAGCGACCGTTTAACCCTACCCCTCCACGTGTATCGAGCGTTGGGGTTAGTAACACACTATGCTCGCTTCTGGATCACGAGCCAGGAAGTGTATTTGGCATAGGGGTGCACCTAGCCTCAAGTCACGATGTAGGAGTCAAACTCCTACTCCCCACAGCTTACATTTTAAAGTAGCATGTGATACACAAAGACGATGAACAAGCAAGTATGCAATGACATGAACAGATATTCGTGTACCGTTAATTGAAATTAAACATGACATGCAAGCATGATGGAGGTGACGGATCTAGCTTCGTTGTCAAGCTAGGTCAAAGGCGTCTAGGCAGCTATCCTTTCACTGCCTAGTCTCTTTTACGCTAAAACAAGTAAATGGCCTAGAACATGGCCTAAAACCCTAAAAGGCAAGTTTCACTTGCCTAGCACCAAGGACGACGATCAACGAGACCGTCACAAAATGTTAACTACGGAGATGAGGTCTCTGCCATGGCAAAACAATATTAGAACAACATCCAACCTAGTTTTATTAGGGTTTTACAAAAACACAAATGGGTTATGAGAATATTATAGAATCGAGTTATTACCGAATCGTTAGCGGAAGAACGATGCCGAGCAAGCACGGCGACGGAAGAAACGATCCGGGGAACCTACGGTTCAGATCTGGAAATGGATGGAGAAATTTGGAGAAATGGGGTTTTGGGGAGTTTTGGGGGTTGGAGATGGCCTAGGGCATGGTGGCCGGCCTAAATGGAGAGGGGAAAGGCTCTTGAGGAAGGAGGAATGGCTAGAGGAAGGTTGGGGAAGATCAGAGGTCAAGGGAGAAAGGAAATGGCCAAGTGAAGAGAAAGAAAGAAAAGGAAACGTTTGGGGTATTTATAGAAAAAGCTGGCGGCGGCTGGCAGAACCTAGGGTTTCGACAGCGGTTAGTCGGTCAAAGAAGGTTGGCTGACCGACTAGTTTGAGAACTAGTCGGTCGGTCGGCTAACTGTGACCGACTAACACCAAACAGTAACTCAGGTTGACAAAATGATCAATGAATTAGTCGGTTAAAGAACAATGTCTGACCGACTAGTTTGCAACCTAGTCGGTCGGTGGTTGTTCTTGGACCGACTAACGACAAACAGTAACTTAGGTAAAATTGATTGAATGAACTAGTCGGTCTGAGAGCAAGTTCTGACTGACTAGTTTCACATCTAGTCGATCGGTGGTTGTTCTTAGACCGACTAAAAGTAAACAGTAACTCATGTACAATTGATTTAATGAACTAGTCGGTTTGAGTAGAGTTGCCGACCGACTAGATCTCAATCTAGTCGGTTGGTTCCCCTTCTTGAACCAACTAAAGTGCACTAAAAGTGCCGAATCGAAGCGCGAAGCTTCGGGAAGATTCCTACGGCTTCTAGGATCACTCTAACTCTAAAATATGAGCGATTTGAAGTTCGTCATGAGTGACTTACTCCAAGATCAACGATTCTAAGGAAGAAGCTAGGAAATCACGACGAAACGATCGAAAATGAAAGCTACGGAGACAAAAACCACACGTAAGGAGAAAATCCACCAAAACATATAATATAATATAGATAATCCAAATACATGAAAACCAGTCGTTACATCCTCCCCAACTTAAGAAAAATTCCGTCCTTGGAATTTCCCAACACTCACGTGTCCGGAAACAAAAGTGGGTAGCGCTCTCGCATCTCATCCTCATTCTCCCAAGTAGACTCTCCAGGCGAGCCGTGTCGCCACATCACCCTCACAAGATTGACAACCTTGTTCCGGAGTGACTTCTGACGCCTGTCCAGAATCTGCACTGGCTGTTGGTCATACGTCATATCAGGGCAAACGGTAATCTCCGAGAAATCCACAGCATGAGATGGATCGCTAATGTATCGACGAAGCTGCGACACATGGAAAACATTGTGAACTCCGTCCAAAGATGGCGGCAAGGCTAAGCGGTAGGCTACCTCGCAAACTTTCTCCAGAATGTCAAACGGTCCAATGTATCGCGGACTCAACTTCCCTCTCTTCCCAAAGCGAATCACACCACGATTCGGGGAAATCTTCAAGAACACATGGTCGTCCGACTGAAACTCCAAAGGACGGCGTTTAGCATCTGCCAAATGCTTAAAACGGTCCTGAGCAATCCTCAACCTCTCCCGAATGTTCCTGACAACATCCACGGCCTCCACAATCATCTCAGGTCCCAACAGCTCCCGATCACCAACGTCATCCCAACTCAATGGCGATCGACATTTCCTCCCATACAGCGCGGTGAAAGGTGCCATGCCAATGCTCGCCTGGAAGCTGTTGTTGTAAGAGAACTCTACCAGATGTAGATGGTCCTCCAACAAACCCTTGAAATCCAACATGCACGTGTAATGCCCTACAAGCTACTGCACAAGTACTAGAGGGGGGTGAATAGTACTTTAAAAATAACAAGGAGTATAATTCCTAATTATCGTGCAAACAAC
The DNA here is from genome assembly GCA_030789695.1 of Scilla litardierei. NCBI lineage: Eukaryota > Viridiplantae > Streptophyta > Magnoliopsida > Asparagales > Asparagaceae > Scilla > Scilla litardierei. Next base: position 105,057,760 of record CM061132.1, read on the forward strand.
TACCAAATCAATTTGCGGAAGCTTAAATTGAAGACAACAACAAAATAAACAATGCTAACAATAGATATTACTGGGTTCGGATCCACCCAAGTCTCCCCGACTTGTTCCCGGTGATCCTACGTCCCAACCACCCGGATCCCCTCCGGATACTTGAGTTAGAAACCCTAACTCAAGATTTCCACTATGAAATACTTGTGAAAAACCTCCACAAGTCAAATCATACACAGAGTAATTTGTGACTCCCACAACCTGGGATCACAACCACACTCTCACAACCGAGAGTGAAACTTACAATATGAAATTGAAATGAAATAAGAAACTTCTTACCGACAAAATACCTATGCCTTGAGTAATGCTTACGAATTAGGGCAAAGATGATTTTGAGGAAGAAGAGTTGGCACCAAACCCTAGTGACCGGCGCCCCATTTACGGTATGGGCGCGGTGTCGTTTTACCGCAAGTGCACGGTTAGTGTAGGGTGCGGGTTTATCGAACTCAGGGAGGTGGATGGCTTGAGTGGCTACTAGCCTCGCCTAGGTCGTGTGCTAGCTATGCGGATAATATGGGTGGAAGTGTAGAAATAAAAGAAAGAATTGAAAAAGACACGAAAAGAATCCCCGCTAACACGGGCTAGAGCATTCATGACACTAGGTATTTGACTTGACCCAGGGTGAGACATTGCCCCAAAAGGTGGTACCTAGCGTCCATGGCCCGATATTCCGGTCGGTGCCAAGCACGCTAGGCCTACCCGGTTCCGGACGGTGGGCATTCCCATGTCCATTAACACCTTCTGCAACCGGGAGCATTAAGGCCACACTGATAACTCCCAACACTTCGTCCAAGCCGTTCCCACGCGCGAGGACTCAATGTCAACACTCGGAGCGTGAGCTATGGCTAGGGAGTCAACCGCCAAGTTTATTCCCCCTTGGCCCGACGGTCAGAGGCGGTCTTTCTCCCGCCAATGACAATGAAACACCCCCGCGTAACCCTAATGGCCAAATAGGTCAAATGTGATTTCTAACAATACATCGAAGCGGATCTTGACTGGACAAGCACCGGACCCCAATCCCCAACACAACTAGTGTGTTGCCGTACGAATTGGACTCAGATTGCTAGAAATCCCCATTGACACATTTCATCGAACACATGCCATGCAACCAAGACAAATGAAACAACCCAAGCATCAATCCTACCCTAACCCGTATTAGGGTTCATCGACACTACTCAATGGTGAATACCATAAAAACAAGCAATAGAAAAGACATACAAACGTTCACCATCAAGCAACAATGAAAACAACACAAAACAATGGAAAATGAGAGAAGAAAATACTTATCTTGAGTTTGAATCTTCAATCCAATACAAGATTTATTACAATAGAAAACCTAATCTAACCTAATCTAAAACTCCCAAGAAATGGGAGGAAAAGTTGCTGAAAAAATGGTGGAAGAACCCCCCAAGTCGTGCCCCAAAAGTCCTATAAATAACCCTCACAAAACACAATCAGTTCGGGTCCAGAACTGTCAAAACAGGCCCACCCGATCGGGTGGAAACTCACCCGATCGGGTGGAATAAACAGAGACTACGAAACTGCTGAAATTGACTTCAACCGATCGGTTGGACTCCCAACCGATCGGTTGAAGTGAAATTTCAGACAGTAGCCAATTTCAGCACATAGCTGCGCTCAGAAAATTCCAGAAAAATCTAGAAAAATCGGATTTGGGCATGCGACCTATCGTTGGAAAGCTAACGACGATGCCGACGCTAGAAAAATAAGAGATCACCAAAAATCCTTCTGTAATGATATCAGATCTTCATTGAGTGCATCAGCAACGCGCAAAGGCGGAAGAAAAGGCCACCCGATCGGTTGAAACATCAACCGATCGGGTGAGCCACTTGTTGCTTTGGCCATCGGGCTTCGGGAGCTTCAACCGGGTGCAGAGGAGAGCGGGTGGCATGATCGGGTCGTCCTTCGGAGGAATCGGTTACAGATAAACCGATCGGGTGAAGGTCACCCGATCGGTTGGAATTCACTCCATTTTCCTGAGAACTCTGTTGGGATGAACTGGTTGGCGAACCGGTCAGTTGACTTTGCTCCTCGCTCCAACTTCAGTCTGGGTCGTGCACGCGTGCATCACCCGATCGGTTGGCTGTGTCCAACCGATCGGGTGGGGGCTGAAAAGTGGCAATCTTGGTCGTTTGACCCCCTGGATCACGCGTGACTCCTCCCGTTACTCCGGGGACTCATAATATCGTCGTTTTATGTCCCAAATGCTAGAAATTCCTGCAAAATACCAAAAACACGGAAAAGTGAAAGAAAACAAGAAAATACGAGAAAACGAATACAAGACGACGGTAAATAACGGAAAAACACGGAAGAAAACGTGCGCAAATATATGAAATATAAACGCACGTCAAAATCCCCCAAGCTGAACTCTTCCTCGTCCTCGAGGAAGACGAGCGAGAGTAGGAGCTCGGAGAGGAAAAATAGAGAGAAAGAGAGAAAACGAGAACTCAATATCCTAGATCGCCCGTCAGGGCCAACAAAATCAAAAACGACACACCAAGCAAGCAAACGCCAAATCACATCACTAAACCAAGGAGTACGAGTCCAGACAAGTGCCGTGGGCCCACGCGGTGAAGCGCGAGTGAGTGCGGTCGTGTGCTAGCAGACGGTGTCACTATCTACGATGTGCAATAAAGCTCCATATACACGTACCCAAAGAAAGACCCAAATATCGATTCGATTCGATTCGAATAAAGCGGTGAATATATAGCTCAAGCATGCATGAGAATAGAGCAAGAATCGAAACATATCATGAGTCATGGACTCAACAACTAGGGTAAAGGAAATCACCACACTATAGCCTAGATAATAGCCAAAAAGTTCCTAAGCCAAGTGTTTTCGAAAACGATGGGGGTTGAGATGATGTGGAGTAGAAGACTCGGTGCAAATTCTCGCCTTTCCTTTATTCTCGGCAAGTAGGAAAAAAAATATTCACACGGGAATTTTTTGGGTTTTGGGTATTTGTATATTTTTTGGATTTTTGGCAATACAATATTTTTTTTTCTCTTTTCTTTTTTTGGGTTTTTCTTTTCTCTCTTTTTTATGGATTTTTGGGTATTGTGATATTTACATGTGTACTCTCCCAAGTGGGAGAACGGTACACGACGAGGGGATTTGCACCAAGTAAAATAAAAAAGAAATCGAAATCTAAACACTTGGGCAAAGGAAATATTTCTCGCTAATCAGAGCATAGGCTAAATGGGTTACCCTAATCCTTGTTTGTGGAATCCCGACACATGCGAATTGAAATATACGATATAAATATAGCATGCGTATAGAAGCAGATAGTAGAAGCAAATACCGCATATTCAAATCGAAGCATGATAATCTAGGGGTAAACCAGGGATATGTATATAAAACATAATCACAAGGTAGAAGCACACCAAATGCTAGTCACGACACACGACTCTCAAGAAAGCTAAGTGGACCCACGATGCATGAAATGCAAGAGGACTCGGCTTCCTGAGGTTAGTGAATGTGATTATCGAAGCCATGCTAGGCGTGTGTGAGATTTTGTGGCAATTCATCATATGGGGTCATCTCTAGGAGAGAGAGAGAGAGAGAGAGAGAACAAAAGATGAGAAGAAAAAGAAAACCACGTTGGAAAACGACTCAAAAACGAAGAAAAACGACACAAATGACGCACGAAGTGCGACTCCCCCAAGCTGAAACTTGCATTGCCCTCAATGCAATAATAGTTTATATGGGAGGGCAAAGAAAATGGGGGGTGCGTCCCGACACAAAAAGTGAAAAACATGAAAAACATATGAACGAAACTAAAAAAATAAAGAAAAAGAAACACTCAAATAAAAGATAAAACACGACGTAAACAAACACACGACAACGACACGCGAAAACATGCACACAAAACGATTCCCCCAAGCTGAACATGACAATGCTAGCGAAATGATATGATCAATGTGATGCAGAAATATGCAAGGGGAAGATCGGAAAAGAAAAGAAAGAAATCAAAATGCAGGAGAGACGGTGTGCTCATTCTCCTTGGAATAGGATGTGGGGTGTGGGCGGTAGAAGTGATAGAAGGGCACGACATGATGGGTTATTATGATGCAAAAGCAAATCCTAGATACGCTCCCCTCGCTAATGAAAGGAAACGAGATTATTCAAATCTAAACTAGAAAGCGGTAAATTTTTACACTACTGGATTAGGATACACCTGAGCATAGGTGGATCCAAGATCTGGAGCGGGGCAGGTAGCTGCTCTAACTGCTCATTATGTGGCTCCGCCAGAAGTGCTGTGCCACGTGTGCCAATGGACCCAAGCAATGCACCTCCAAGCATCCCTCGTAGGTGTCCACCAATGACCTGCAAAGGATGAGGTGCATTAGTCCATGGCAAGAAATTATTTCCCAAAATAAATGTATCCCAGAGATAATCGTCAACATGAGATGGAAAAATAATAAAAGGGTGACGAATACTCCCTGAGAATGGGTCGCTATCCTCTGTACTAGCGACGACCAAATCCTCGCTCTCCATGAGAAGTGGCTTTCCAGGTGGTGACACACCGCAGCATACCTCAAAGGAAGTAGATCATGTGTCCTGCGAGAGATATGGTATGTCAAATATATACGAGTCTAAAGAAATAGGAAGTGAAAAGCGAGACTCAAAAGTGGAGTGAGAGTGAGTATGAAAATCTCCATGAATAGGGGCAATATGCTCAAGTAGATGCTCAGTCGTAGAGGAAGTGGAGCATGACGGTAGAGGTAGATGTGGCTCTGGCTCCATGAAGTGGATGATCGTATCCAAGCCCTCACGCACATCCTCCTCGATGATATGCTCATGCTCCTCCATTTGCCCGATGTCCTGGATGACATCCTCATGGTTGACCACCGACCAAGGAGGAAGCTGTGACAGAGATGGCTGTGGAGGTGGATGTGGAGCGGACCCCTCGTATGTGGTCGTGGTGTCCTCGTCCTCACGCACATCCTCCTCGCCGGTATGCATAATCTCTGTAAACTCCTCAGTGCTCTCATAGGACTCATGTGGGGTATCCAAATCAAGACAAGAAATATCTCCCACAGATCCTAGATACATCTCCCCATCCTCACTATCATCGTCAAAAAATGCTTCGTCATCCAAGTGGTAGTGTGGGAAAACTGGGGCATCGGCATGAGATGTGTCTATGGTGGCCGATGAGGTGGTGGTCTCAACCATGAAAGTGGGTATATCCTCTCCTTCATCCCCTCTCCTCGGTGTCGGCTCAGTGATTGGTACCATCAAGTTTTGTAATATTTGGCCTTGGTTAAACATGGCACTTTCAAGGAGAGACACGAGGCTTGATTCTTCTTGTGTTTGCGGAGGGGTATAAGGTTGAGGAAATGGATGGGAGGTGTTTGGGCTAAGGTTGTGGGAAAATGTTTGGCCTTGGGGTGGGGGGAGGCTCTCAAGCGTAAATGGGCAATCATAATACACGTGCCCCGCCATCCCACAAGTCTCACAAACCACAAATGAATAGGGATCGTAGCCTCCCATCTGAGCATCGAAATCTGATCTCCACATGTCAATATCAAAGATACCTGGACAACAAAAATAAGAAAACTAGAGAGGAGCGTCAATAGTACAAGAGAATAACAAAAAGATAATATAATAGTGGGGGAAAAATTTCTTGGTTATTGAATATATTTTTTTTAAAAAAAAAGAAATTTTTTTTGTGTTTTTATGCGTAGTCTAACGAACCCAAGCTAAGCTAATATCAAACCGAACGCCTCCCCGGCAACGGCGCCAAAAACTTGACCGGCGCCCCGTTTACGGTATGGGCGCGGTGTCGTTTTACCGCAAGTGCACGGTTAGTGTAGGGTGCGGGTTTATCGAACTCAGGGAGGTGGATGGCTTGAGTGGCTACTAGCCTCGCCTAGGTCGTGTGCTAGCTACGCTGATAATATGGGTGGAAGTGTAGAAATAAAAGAAAGAATTGAAAAAGACACGAAAAGAATCCCCGCTAACACGGGCTAGAGCATTCATGACACTAGGCATTTGACTTGACCCAGGGTGAGACATTGCCCCAAAAGGTGGTACCTAGCGTCCATGGCCCGATATTCCGGTCGGTGCCATGCACGCTAGGCCTACCCGGTTCCGGACGGTGGGCATTCCCATGTCCATTAACACCTTCCGCAACCGGGAGCATTAAGGCCACAATGATAACTCCCAACACTTCGTCCAAGCCGTTCCCACGCACGAGGACTCAATGTCAACACTCGGGGTGTGAGCTATGGCTAGGGAGTCAACCGCCAAGTTTATTCCCCCTTGGCCCGACGGTCAGAGGCGGTCTTTCTCCCGCCAATGACAATGAAACACCCCCGCGTAACCCTAATGGACAAATAGGTCAAATGTGATTTCTAGCAATACATCGAAGCGGATCTTGACTGGACAAGCACCGGACCCCAATCCCCAACACAACTAGTGTGTTGTCGTACGAATTGGACTCAGATTGCTAGAAATCCCCATTGACACATTTCATCGAACACATGTCATGCAACCAAGACAAATGAAACAACCCAAGCATCAATCCTACCCTAACCCGTATTAGGGTTCATCGACACTACTCAATGGTGAATAACATAAAAACAAGCAATAGAAAAGACATACAAACGTTCACCATCAAGCAACAATGAAAACAACACAAAACAATGGAAAATGAGAGAAGAAAATACTTATCTTGAGTTTGAATCTTCAATCCAATACAAGATTTATTACAATAGAAAAACTAATCTAACCTAATCTAAAACTCCCAAGAAATGGGAGGAAAAGTTGCTGAAAAAATGGTGGAAGAACCCCCCAAGTCGTGCCCCAAAAGTCCTATAAATAACCCTCACAAAACACAATCAGTTCGGGTCCAGAACTGTCAAAACAGGCCCACCCGATCGGGTGGAAACTCACCCGATCGGGTGGAATAAACAGAGACTACGAAACTGCTGAAATTGACTTCAACCGATCGGTTGGACTCCCAACCGATCGGTTGAAGTGAAATTTCAGACAGTAGCCAATTTCAGCACATAGCTGCGCTCAGAAAATTCCAGAAAAATCTAGAAAAATCGGATTTGGGCATGCGACCTATCGTTGGAAAGCTAACGACGATGCCGACGCTAGAAAAATAAGAGATCACCCAAAATCCTTCTGGAATGATAGCAATCTTCAATGAGTGCATCAGCAGCGCGCAAAGGCGGAAGAAAAGGCCACCCGATCGGTTGAAACATCAACCGATCGGGTGAGCCGCTTGTTGCTTTGGCCATCGAGCTTCGGGAGCTTCAACCGGGTGCAGAGGAGAGTGGGTGGCGTGACCGGGTCGTCCTTCGGAGGAATCGGCTACAGATGAACCGATCGGGTGAAGGTCACCCGATCGGTTGGAATTCAGCTCCATTTTCCCGAGAACTCTGTTGGGATGAACCAGTCGTAGAACCGGTCGGTTGACTTTGCTCCTCGCTCCAACTTCAGTCCGGGTCGTGCATGCGTGCATCACCCGATCGGTTGGCTGTGTCCAACCGATCGGGTGGGGGCTGAAAAGTGGCAATCTTGGTCGTTTGACCCCCTGGATCACGCGTGACTCCTCCCGTTGCTCCGGGGACTCATAATATCGTCGTTTTATGTCCCAAATGCTAGAAATTCCTGCAAAATACCAAAAACACGGAAAAGTGAAAGAAAACAAGAAAATACGAGAAAACGAATACAAGACGACGGTAAATAACGGAAAAACACGGAAGAAAACGTGCGCAAATATATGAAATATAAACGCACGTCACCTAGCTCCAAGATGTAGATCAGCGATGGAAAGCTATGGGGATGTTGGTGACCTAGAATCAAGCACTTGGCTTGGAAGGCTTCACACTCAATGAATCTCTCTTTGGAAGTAAGAGTGATGAGAGATTATTGAATGGAATGAAAGAGCTTTTAAAGAGCTTGGAATGATTTCTCTTGATCTCTAAACTTGCAATAAGATCAGCCTTGACTGCAATGAATGCAGCCCAACAAGTATTTATAGGATAGAGGAGAGAGAGAGAAAAACGTTTCAATTAAAGCTCCAACGGCTCTTTTCTGAACCCAACTAGTCGGTCAAAGAACAACCACCGACCGACTAGTTCATCAACTAGTCGGTCGGTCAATAAACGTATACCGACTAATGAGTGAACAGAGAAAAGATCAAAGCACAGACATAAGGAACTAGTCGGTCCAAGAAGAGTAGCTGACCGACTAGTTTCACAACTAGTCGGTCGGTTACTCAACTGAGACCGACTAACAGATAAAACTGAAGTCTGAGCATAAATAGACTTAGTCGGTCCAAGAACAAATGTTGACCGACTAATTCACCAACTAGTCGGTCGCCAAATGAGCATAGACCGACTAACGATAAACAGTAAGTTAGGTGAAAAAATTGGCATGTACAGTAAAGCTAAACTAGTCGATCCAAGAAAAAAACTTGACCGACTAGTTCATCAACTAGTCGGTCGATCAATGAACACAGACCGACTAATGATAAACAGTAGCTCAGGCTCAAATGTGCATGTACAGGGAAAGCTCAACTAGTCGGTCAAAGAAGCATCACTGACCGACTAGTTCACAAACTAGTCGGTCGGTGAGTCAACTTAGACCGACTAACTGTAAACAGTAACGAGCTTAGAATTGACTGACAAAAACTAGTCGGTCCAAGAAGCTTTGCCGACCGACTAAATTACCATCTAGTCGGTCAGTTCTTCTTCTTGAACCAACTAACATGCACAAGAAGTCCGAATCGAAGCGCGAAGCTTCTGGAAGAATTGTATGGACTTCAACTAAGATCCTAGAGCTAAGATATGAACGTTATGAAGATTTAAACCGGAAGACCTACTCAAGGCTTAACATTCTATGAAAGAAGCTTAAAGACTATAAATAAAACTTGACGATACCGTCTTCAATAGCTTCAATCGAATCTTCATGACTTCTAAAAAGGTACATAAGCTTCAACGAAGTTTTAGGCATACGATCATGTGCTTTGAGAAGTCTTGAGACGTCGTAATTGATATTCATATGAATTTTGCGACGATCTCCATAACTGCGCTCACAAAGTGTTAGTTCACGATATATTTATGTTTGTTCATCATCCAAAACCAAATCCGGGGAGTCCAATATCCAACATTCTCCCCCTTTTTGGTGATGACAAACCAACATAAATAATAATCAAAAATAATAATTCAAATGAAATTTACTTACTCCCCCTGCATTGATGACACGTTAATTCCAATTTAAACAATAATAATACGCATCAAGCAGACGAGTGAAGTATATAAAATGAAAATTGATTATTGAAATATCGAACACCAAATGTAGGTTATTGAAATATAGGATTTGAAAATCCATTTGTATATCTTAACTCCCCCTGAATCTAACATATCCAATTAGATTCTTGGAATAATGCTTTAAATTATCATTTAGCACATCGTTATTATTATATCTCTCCCCCCTTTGGCATTAGCAAAAAGAGCGGGAGGAGATCAACGACAACAACAATGGCTTCAAATAAAAGCACGGGAGTCGTAGAATACGACGACGGTTGAAGTGACACCAAAGAAAAATACGAATAGAATCAAGGCGTGTCAATGAAGCCATAGTCGAAAATCGTAAAACGAACTCATCAAAACTCGAATCATATTTACGGATTGAGTTATGGAATATACTCTCCAATATCAACATTCTTGGTTAAATTAGTGCATGGAAAACAATTCTATGTTTCCATAGAAGAAATTTCTATTAAACCAAGTTAATATCGTCGAGCGACGAAATCAAACATCAGAGACATAAAAGAAATTATAAATTTTGCACAATAGAATGAAATGTCAACTGCGATGTATATATATATAAAATATGAACCAGAGTACATCAAAAATGAACATCACTGACATACAAAATATAGATCCATTGATCGGGGCACAAAATACATCATCATATCACAGATATCGCAGTGTCGAAACAAAAACATACAACATCATCAAAATACATGAAGATACATCATCAAAAGTATCAAACATACATCAAAATACATCATCAAAAAGATCCAAAACCCCCACTCTATCCTAACCAAACTCTCTCACACTAGATGTATCATCCAAGGAGCATCGGAGAGTCCTCAAAGTAGCTCAAGAGGAACCGGCAGGATCTGCAGCAGCAGCAGGCACTGCAGGAGAAGTGGTGGTGACTGGATCAGTAGGAAGGTTAACTGGAGCGACGGTAGAAGTCTCAGGCACGGCAGAAGAGACAAACTCAGGAGCAGCGACGGTAGAGGCCTCGGGAGCACCAGTCGGAGTATCCACCGCAGGAGCGGTGGCAACAGGTGTACTCTCGGGATCACCAGCAGTCGAAGCAGCAGCAGCATCACCAGAAGTGCCATCGGGGGCACGAGTAGAAGCACGACAAAGCTCCTCAATGTCCTCCTCATCCATCTCCTCATCCTCAGAAATAGGAGGAGGAAGCTGAACACCCATCAGACTAGCCAGACGGTAAACTACCTCCTCGGTACGAGCCAAACGAGACTCGTGACGACGAAGTAACCGAACGACATCATCAAGAGTGGTAGAGGAAGCAACAGAGGCAGAAGCAGAGGCAGACGCTGAAGGTGTCGTCCTCTGAACGTGACGGAGCGCCGCAAGAGATTTCTTGACGGCCGTCGCGTTCAGGGGAGGACCAAGTGGACGCTCATCGTCACGAGGAAGTGTGACACGGAAGTGACGGAAAACAAGGGTCAACAAGCACGGAAAGGGGATGTGAGACGATTTCGTGGTCTTGCGAATACACTCGAAAGAGTCAATCTTATCGAGTATAATGCGAGCCCAGTTAATCAAGCTCCCCATGAAAATAGCATAAATCAGCTTCAGAAAAGGCTGGGACGGTAGAGATGAGGAGCTGTACTTAGGAAGCAAGCACGACTTCAGAATCAAATTGAGGACCCATGCATTTGGCTTGAAGGATTTGGAGGGCACGCCAATCATGGCGGGAGGAATCTGATGGAAAATCTGAGATAGGATGACCTGATCGAGGGAGGTGATATCATCAACAGAAATGTCAGAGGGGAGGAGGCCAGACGAGGAGATACCCAAAATCTCTCCTAAGATTTCTGTTGTGAGGACTATAGGAGTCCCCAAAACAGTCGTCTCAACAGAGTGGGTCGCATCGTACTGACCCCAGATCCTATTGGTATAGAATAGTTTTACTAATCGAGGGTAGGGGTGAGGATTCGCCTTCGGGTCATATCGAAGGTAATCAAGAAGACCCGAGGAAGAAAGAAGATCAGCTAGCCCTATGAAGTCACTAAACTGGACGAAATGCTCCAGAAGCAGCGGGCAATGTTCGATACGGTTGTAAGCCGTGAGACACAAAGGGTCATCGCGACACAACGAGATATCGACACCGCCTACCGGCATCGGAGCCTTTCCCTTAGGCTTACGGGTAGATGTATGAGGGCGAGAGCTAGACTCAGGATGGGTAGGAGGAGTGGGTTCCCTATGAGTCTCAGGCTCGGGAATGAACTCGGAATCGGAATCGGTAGGAGTATGAAAAGAAGAGGGAGATGCAAGTTGCTTGTGCTTGGGCTTAGGTTTGGGTTGGGCTCTAGGCTTGGCGGTCGTCGTCCTCTTCTTCTTGAGAGGAGGCGAAGACAACGAGGGTTGGGTGGTCTTAGCACGGCGTTTCAGAGGGGTTCTCGAAGGTTGAACGGGATCCGTAGGAGTAGGTTCTACGGTCATCGGCGAGGGGCTAGAGGGAGTGATCGGGATACGTGTACGAGCCATATTCGCAGCACGACACGACGCAATAGATCGGAAAAACCCTAGATAGCCGGAACCCTAGCAACCGAAATCAATAGAAACCCTAACTGAAACGATCTAACCCTAACCCTAGGAATAGGAAACTAGCCCTAGACAGGAGAAGGAGAGAGGGGGGGTTACCCTAGGTTGATGGTCGACGGCCGGCGACGGAAATGAGGTCGGAAAACGGCGACGGGAGAGGGAGGAAGACGAAGGGTCGGGGGGTATTTTCGATTTGGAGTGAGAGAGAGACCGACTAAATGCGGAATTAGTCAGAAAGATGGAGCTTAAGTAGGTCGGGAGCGCAAAAGACCAAACAGTCCCTGGCACAACTAGTCGGTCACAGTTCAAGCACTGACCGACTAGATCATGATCTAGTCGGTCGGTCAATGAGCTTGAACCGACTAGTTGTAAACAGAGGCTGAACCCAAGTGTACAGACAGGAATTAGTCGGTCACAGTTCATTTACTGACCGACTAGATATCAATCTAGTCGGTTGGTCACTGAACATGAACCGACTAAAGAGGTCCAAAAATTGATAATATATGAAATTTGATTTCTCTCCTAATCACACTTAGATGAAACATCAAAATACTCTCATTAATCATTATACTACCCCATTAAACATCGAAAATCTGAAATTTGACGATTACACACAAATCGAGCGAAAATTCCGAAAATTCAACAAAAATCCAGAAAATTTCAATACTTCAAGCATGAGCAAATATAGCGAATAGTATAGCATGCAAGAATATTGAATAAAAATGAATCCTATATCTCAGATTCACCCATAATCCCCAATTCTCGACGCAACCGTACAAAGGAGTCCTCCTTTAGGGGTTTCGTGAAAATATCGTCGATTTGCTTATGGGTTTCAACGTACACTAATATGATGTCCTTTTTAGCAACATGATCATCTAAAAAGTGGTGTCGGACATCTATGTGTTTCGAACGGGAATGGTGTACCGGGTTCTTGCAAAGACATATTGCACTTTGGTTGTCCACCATGATAGGGCAAGTATCACAATTTATACCAAAGTCTTTAAGTGTGTGTCTCATCCAAAGAACTTGAGCACACGCGGCACCGGCGGCAATGTATTTCGCCTCGGTGGTTGAAAGTGATACGGAATTTTGCTTCTTGGAAAACCAAGAGACAAGGGAATTTCCTATAAAATGGCAAGTGCCACTAGTACTTTTCCTGTCGGATTTGCATCCCGCATAATCGGCATCACTATATGAGATTAACTCATACGTGCTAGATTTTGGATAAAGTAATCCAAAATCAAGTGTATAACTTAGATAACGGAAAATCCGTTTTACCGCTACTAAGTGAGACTCCTTAGGTTGAGACTGATAACGAGCACATACGCATACGGCAAACATAATATCGGGCCTACTTGCGGTAAGATAAAGTAAACTACCTATCATACCTTGATATAGATGAATGTCTACATCCTTACCGCCCGTATCCTTATCAAGATGCGTAGTCGTGCTCATTGGAGTCTTTTTCCCGGAGGCACTCTCCATTCCAAATCGCTTTAGCAACTCCACCGTATACTTCGTTTGGTGGATGAAGATTGCATCGTCCATTTGGCGAATTTGGAGACCTAAGAAATATTTGAGCTCACCCATGTGGCTCATCTCAAATTGATCCTTCATCACATTAGAAAACTCTTCGCAAAGAGCAAAGTTAGTAGCACCGAAAATGATATCATCAACATATATTTGAACTAAAATTATATCATTATTCGAATGCTTAACAAAAAGTGTAGAATCGGCTTCTCCCATTTTAAAATTCAAATCCAAAAGAAAATTCTTTAGGTGATCATACCAAGCTCGAGGAGCTTGTCTCAAGCCGTACAGCGCTTTCTTTAGTTTAAAAACATGATTTGGAAATTTTTCATTAATAAAACCCGGAGGTTGAGAAACGTAAACTTCCTCAACAACATCTCCATTTAAAAATGCACTTTTAACATCCATTTGAAATAATTTAAAATCCTTATGGCATGCAAAAGACAATAATAATCTAATTGATTCTAATCTAGCTACCGGAGCGAAGGATTCTTCGAAATCAATACCTTCCTCTTGACGGTAGCCTTGAGCAACTAACCGAGCTTTGTTCCGGACGACGACTTGGTTTTCGTCGGTTTTGTTCTTGAAGATCCACTTTGTCCCTATGACGGTGTGGTTCTTCGATGGCAATGGAACAAGCTCCCAAACTTCATTCCTCTCGAATTGAATGAGTTCCTCCTCCATGGCTAAGATCCAAGCGCTATCTTCACATGCTTCATTAACATTCTTTGGCTCTATCGAGGAGGCAAAGGCACAATGAGCAAAGTAGTTCACTTGCGATCTCGTCTTGACACTATCATGGATATTGTCAATGACTTGCTCATGAGGATGGTCACGAACGGTATGAAGCCGTTTGGGAATATCTTGGTCACTAGGAACATTCTCAACAACTTCATTAGACGGGTTAGTCTCAATAGAATCAATAGAATCATTAGAGTTCGAATTACCAATTGAATCACATAAGACATCCATAGAGTCATCATCATTAGTAATTCTAGTTGGAACAAATCCTTCATTAAATGACACATGAAGCGACTCCTCGATCGTTGAGGTTCGTTTGTTGAATATCCGGTAGGCTTTGCTACGCGAAGAATATCCAACAAAAATCCCCTCATCGGATCTTGGATCGAATTTGTCCAAACTACCATACGTGTTCTTAATAAAACATTTTGAACTAAAAACACGAAAATGTTTAACTTGAGGCAACCTACCAAACAACAATTCATAACAAGCTTGTTTAGTGCCGGGCCTCAAAAGTATTCTATTAAACACATAGCAAGCGGTGTGTACCGCTTCCGCCCAAAATTGATGGCCAAGTTGGCTATCATCAAGCATAGTGCGAGCACACTCCACTAGCGTCCTATTCTTTCTCTCAACTACACCATTTTGAGGAGGTGCACGAGGGAAAGAGAAGGTGTGTGTAATACCAACTTCATCACAAAATGTCTCAAAAGACTCATTCTCAAATTCACCTCCATGATCACTACGAATAGTGACAATGGTGGTTCCTAAGAGATTTTGTACTTTCTTAACAAAAATTGTGAAGTTTTCAAAAACTTCATTTTTATTACACAATGAAAATACCCAAGTAAACCTAGAAAAGTCATCAACGATGACAAGTCCATATCTAGCATTACCTAATGAAGCAACTCTAGTTGTCCCAAATAAATCTAGATGTAATAGCTCTAGAGGCCGCTTAGAAGAAATGCTTTTCTTAGGTTTAAATGAAGATTTTGGAAGCTTGCCTTGTTGACACGAGCCACAAAAGCTTTTCTTTTGAAAGACAAGCTTAGGGAAGCCTCTAATAGAATTTAACTTAGAAAGCTTAAAAAGTGTTCCAAAGTTCACATGACCAAAACGTCGATGCCATAAGTGTTGTTCACTTGTGTTGGCAATAAGACATTGTTCATGTGATCTTGGAAGATCTAGGATATATATATCCTTATGGCGTGTGCCGGAAAACAATAATTCATTATTATCTTTTCTTAAAATATGGCACATTCCTTTCGCAAAGTTAACTTTGTAACCTTTGTCACAAAGTTGACTTATTGAAATAAGATTGTGGTTTAATCCTTTAACAAGGTAAACATCACATATAATGGGTTTAGAAGGATTACCCACTTTACCAACACCTATGATGGTTCCGCTCTCGTTGCCTCCAAATACGACGCGGTTTCCATTTGCAATGGGAACCACTCCGGAGAGCAATTGAGCATTACCCGTCATGTGTTTTGAACACCCGCTATCGAGTATCCAATTCCCCTTGGAGCTAAATTTAAATTTGTTGCTCCTTTTCTTTTTCTTTTCCTTGAGTACCTAAAGATAGAAAATTTCATATCATGGTACCCAAGGTCATTGGGTCCAAAAGATTAGACCTTTGGAAGCCAAGTCCAATTGGACTTAGACTTCCCCACATAATTTCTACTATGCACAACATCCGAAAAATAAGCATTCATGTAAACTTGTTTTTCATCCATGCTTGTGTCCTTTGGGCTCCAAATAGTGAAAATCTTGGGAGCCCTCATCCTATTGGGTGCATGCATGCGACGTTGATTTCTACGTGATGCATGTTATGGATAGGCATAAGGAACATGATGGAATGGTGCATATGGATAATTATTCATATGATGTTGTGGGTGAACATATGCATGTGAGAGAACACGTGCATGAGGGTGTCTCACATTGTGTGCACGTGCCCGTGAACGTGTAGCATAGAAATCATCATACGTGTGAGCCGGTGGAGTAGGACGTGTGTTCCTACGTGGCATAGTATTGGTGTACATATAAGCATGCCCGTTCTTTGGAGGTCCACCCAAAGTGGGTTTCTTTCCGAAAGAGGGTGTGGACGAGGTGGAAGCACCGTTGGTAGAAGAACTACCAATAGAGTGTTTGCTACCACTCGTTGAGTCACCGGAAGTTGGCCTAACAAAAGTAGTGGCCGATTTGGATAAACATCCCATCGTATACCCCAAGCCAATGTGATGATTGGCCAGAAGTAAGTCACTTAGGATTTTATCCAAATGGTCCTTACCCTTATTGAATTTATTAATTCGGCCTAATGTGTTCTCATATTTCTCGGTGAGAGAACGCATAGAAGTATCCAAGTTGGATACTTGCGATGTGAGCACATAAACACGAGATTTAAGACTCTCATTCTCAATACTCAATGTCGAGTTTTGAGAAGTCAAATCCGCTATCTTGTGCTCCTCCGAATCTTCAATGCTGACATGTTCAAGTTGAGTCTTGAGATTAACAATCTCATTTCTCAACCCTTCAACAACGGTGTCGTTGTTGGTGATGATAGTTTTAGGCGAGGTTTGAATGCTAGCTAGGTCATCTTTTACTTTAGTATACCTATTTACTAATTTAGTATACTTAGACCATAATTGAGAATTAGCATTCCTAAGGTCATCCATAGTTACCTCATCGCCTTCGTCGTCACTATCATCGGAAGAGGAAGATCCTTGATCATTCTCATCTCTTGCCATGAAGCACATGTGTGCTTGCTCCACTTGCTCATCGTCCGACTCTCCGCTTGAGGAATCCTCGGAGTCGGTGAATGTTGCTCCGACAAGCCCCTTTTTGTTCCCTTTCTTGTACTTCTTGGACTTGTCAAATTTCGGCGCCTTCCACTTCTCCTTTTGCTTATTTAGAGGATACTCCGCTTTCATGTGTCCTGGCTTATTGCACTTGAAACACAAAGGAGAGGAGGAGGCGTTAGAAGAACCAAATTTAGCTTTGTTCTTATAGTTACCTTTTCGGAAGAAACGATTGAACTTCTTGGCCATGAGTGCCATGGACTCCAAGTCCAACTCGTTTTCCGAGTCTTCATCATCGGTTGATGTGGATGTGGATGGAGCGGCCTTGAAAGCAATAGCCTTCTTATTTGGCTCGTCTTGCTTTAGGTAGGACTTCATCTTTTCCTGCAATTTTAACTTGCTAGCCTTGCGTACCTCGTATGACATTAAAGTACCCATTAGTTGAACTACGGTGTACTTGTTCATATCATTACCTTCCTCGATGGCGAAGGTACGCTTTTCCCAAGAAGAAGAAAGTCCTTCGATAAGCTTCGAACACTTCTCCTTTTGGGTGTAGGTTTTGCCGAGAGCCTCCAACTCGTTTATGATGTCGACGAAGCGAGCATAATACTCCTTCATCTTCTCGCCCTGTTGCATATGAAACATTTCGTAATCTTTGTTAACAACTACGAGTTTAGAGTCTCTTACCCTACTCGTCCCTTCATGTAGTATGAGGAGGGAGTTCCAAATTTGATATGCACTCTTACATGTGCATATCTTATTGAAGTCCTCGGGCTCCAATGTGCATTGCAAGGCGTTCATTGCCTTGGCATTGCTTACCTCCGCGGCGACCTCCGCGGTTGTCCATTTCTCAAAGTCTTCTTCGGCGGGCTCGATGTATTCCTTCATCGTGGTCCTCCATAGAGATGCACTCTGGAGGAAAGTTTCCATCCTGCATTTCCAGTACCCGTAGTTGGTACCGTTGAAGAATGGAGGCCTCGTTGAGGAATGTCCTTCCATCACCGAAGATGCTCCTTCACGGTTCCTGAAGGTGCCATAGTCGGAAGGTGGACGAACGGTCTTGTTGTCGTTGGCAGACATAGCTAAGTATCTGGCTCTGATACCAAATGTAATGCCCTACAAGCTACTGCACAAGTACTAGGGGGTGAATAGTACTTTAAAAAAAACAAGGAGTATAATTCCTAATTATCGTGCAAACAACTACCAAATCAATTTGCGGAAGCTTAAATTGAAGACAACAACAAAATAAACAATGCTAACAATAGATATTATTGGGTTCGGATCCACCCAAGTCTCCCTGACTTGTTCCCGGTGATCCTACGTCCCAACCACCCGGATCCCCTCCGGATACTTGAGTTAGAAACCATAACTCAAGATTTCCACTATGAAATACTTGTGAAAAACCTCCACAAGTCAAATCATACACAGAGTAATTTGTGACTCCCACAACCCGGGATCACAACCACACTCTCACAACCGAGAGTGAAACTTACAATATGAAATTGAAATGAAATAAGAAACTTCTTACCGACAAAATACCTATGCCTTGAGTAATGCTTACGAATTAGGACAAAGATGATTTTGAGGAAGAAGAGGTGGCACCAAACCCTAGCTCCAAGATGTAGATCAGCGATGGAAAGCTATGGGGATGTTGGTGACCTAGAATCAAGCACTTGGCTTGGAAGGCTTCACACTCAATGAATCTCTCTTTGGAAGTAAGAGTGATGAGAGATTATTGAATGGAATGAAAGAGCTTTTAAAGAGCTTGGAATGATTTCTCTTGATCTCAAAACTTGCAATAAGATCAGCCTTGACTGCAATGAATGCAGCCCAACAAGTATTTATAGGATAGAGGAGAGAGAGAGAGAAAAACGTTTCAATTAAAGCTCCAACGGCTCTTTTCTGAACCCAACTAGTCGGTCAAAGAACAACCACCGACCGACTAGTTCATCAACTAGTCGGTCAGTCAATAAACGTATACCGACTAATGAGTGAACAGAGAAAAGATCAAAGCACAGACATAAGGAACTAGTCGGTCCAAGAAGAGTAGCTGACCGACTAGTTTCACAACTAGTCGGTCGGTTACTCAACTGAGACCGACTAACAGATAAAACTGAAGTCTGAGCATAAATAGACTTAGTCGGTCCAAGAACAAATGTTGACCGACTAATTCACCAACTAGTCGGTCGCCAAATGAGCATAGACCGACTAACGATAAACAGTAAGTTAGGTGAAAAAATTGGCATGTACAGTAAAGCTAAACTAGTCGGTCCAAGAAGGAAAGTTGACCGACTAGTTCATCAACTAGTCGGTCGATCAATGAACACAGACCGACTAATGATAAACAGTAGCTCAGGCTCAAATGTGCATGTACAGGGAAAGCTCAACTAGTCGGTCACAGAAGCATCACTGACCGACTAGTTCACAAACTAGTCGGTAGGTGAGTCAACTTAGACCGACTAACTGTAAACAGTAACGAGCTTAGAATTGACTGACAAAAACTAGTCGGTCCAAGAAGCTTTACCGACCGACTAGATTACCATCTAGTCGGTCAGTTCTTCTTCTTGAACCAACTAACATGCACAAGAAGTCCGAATCGAAGCGCGAAGCTTCGGGAAGAATTGTATGGACTTCAACTAAGATCCTAGAGCTAAGATATGAGCGTTATGAAGATTTAAACCGTAAGACCTACTCAAGGCTTAACATTCTACGAAAGAAGCTTAAAGACTATAAATAAAACTTGACGATACCGTCTTCAATAGCTTCAATCGAATCTTCATGACTTCTAAAAAGGTCCATAAGCTTCAACGAAGCTTTAGGCATACGATCAGGTGCTTTGAGAAGTCTTGAGACGTCGTAATTGATATCCATATGAATTTTGCGACGATCTCCATAACTGCGCTCACAAAGTGTTAGTTCACGATATATTTATGTTTGTTCATCATCCAAAACCAAATCCGGGGAGTCCAATATCCAACAGCACGCCCTCAGCATGTCTTCCAAGATCTGAATCGTCCTCTCGGACTGGCCATCCGTCTGTGGATGGTGCGCCGTGTTGAAACTCAGACGCGTACTCAAACTCTTCTGTAAACTCTGCCAGAACTGAGATGTGAACCTCGTGTCTCTGTCCGACACGATACTCACGGGACTCCGTGAAGTCGCACGATCTCCTGCACAATTCATGTTACATCACTATCTAAACTAGGAAAAGGAAATAGAAACGGAGAGTAAAAGAATTTACCTCCATATATCTCCTCGCTAGCACCTCAGTGGACTGTCCTACTCGGAATGGAATAAAGTGCGCGGATTTGGTCAATCGATCTACGATCACCCAAATCGCGTCATTCTGCTTCGGACTCCGAGGTAGTCCAGTCACGAAATCCATAGTGATGCGTTGCCACTTCCACTCCGGAATCGGAAGCAGTTGTAGCAACCCTGCCGTACGCTGATGCTCCGCCTTCACTTGCTGGCAAACCAAGCACTTGGCTACACTCCGAGCCACGCTCCTCTTCATGCCATGCCACCAAAAATTCAGACGAAGATCCTTGTACATCTTGGTCCCACCAGGATGCACAGAATACGGCGAACTGTGCGCCTCCACCATCAACTCCTCTCTAATATCCCCAGCTGGCACACACAACCTAGCTCCAAACCTTAGCGAGTCATCCTCATGAATCAAAAAGTCAGTCCGCAGACCGGCTTCCACCTGCTCCCGAATCTTCACCAGCTTCGGATCCGCAGCCTGGCCAGCCTTGATCCGATCCACAATCGACGATTGAATCTGCATACTCATCAACAAAGAAACCTCCCCAGGAAGAACAATCTCCACACCAGACTCGCAAAAATCCTGCTGCAATCTCCACTGCGAGGTCAAAATCATCACCGCTGGAAGCCTACTCAGTGCATCAGGAACCACATTCACCTTGCCAGGGTGATACTGCAAATCAATCTCATAATCCGCCATGAGCTCCAACCATCGACGTTGTCGCATGTTGAGCTCCTTCTGAGTAAAAATATACTTCAAGCTTTTGTGATCGGTGAAGATCTTCACTTTCGCACTCAGCAGGAAGTGCCTCCAAATCTTGAGCGCAAACACGACGGCAGCCAACTCCAATTCGTGTGTCGAGTAATTCTTCTCATGAGTCTTGAGCTGACGCGAAGCATAAGTCACAACATGCCCGTGCTGATGCAATACACAACCGAGACCCTTGCCAGAAGCATCGCAAAAGATCTCAAATCCCCCGATGCGATCAGGCACAACAAGAATAGGGGCAGTCGTCAATCTCTCCCTCAGAACACCGAAAGCATTCTCACAATCATCCGACCAAACAAAAGGTACATCCTTCCGCGTCAATCTGGTCATCGGCTCAGCAATACAAGAAAAGTCCTTAATGAAGCGCCGATAGTAACCAGCAAGTCCAAGGAAACTCCGGATCTCAGACGCTGACTGCGGAACAGGCCACTCTCTGATGGCCTTGATCTTCTCGGGATCCACTGAAATACCATCTCCAGTCACCACATGCCCGAGAAAAGCAACTCTGTCCAGCCAAAACTCGCACTTCGAAAACTTGGCATACAAACGATGCCTCCTCAAAACCTCCAACACCGTCCTCAAGTGCGATGCATGCTCCTCCTCCGACTTTGAATAGATCAGAATGTCGTCAATGAAGATAACGACAAACTTATCTAAAAAGTCATAGAAGATCAGATTCATCAGATTCATGAAAACTGCGGGTGCATTGGTTACACCGAAAGGCATAACAACAAACTCGTAGTGTCCATACTTCGTCCTGAACGCTGTCTTCGGAACATCTTCCTTCTTCACCTTCAGCTGATGATAACCACTCCTCAGATCCAACTTTGAAAACACCCTCGAACCTCCAAGATGATCAAAAATATCATCGATGCGAGGCAACGGGTATTTATTCTTGATGGTCACCGCATTCAACTCCCGATAGTCCACGCACATGCGACGCGAACCATCCTTCTTCCTCACCAGCAGCACCGGTGCTCCCCACGGAGACACACTAGGATTGATATAACCCTTCTGCAAAAGCTCATCCAGCTGCTTCCGCAATTCCTCCAGCTCAGCGGGTGCCATACGATATGGCGCCTTCGAAATCGGTTGCGCTCCCGGAATAAGATCAATAGAAAATTCCAAAGCTCTATCAGGTGGAAAACCAGACATCTCCTCGGGGAAGACGTAATCAAAGTCCCGCACAACCGCTGGCCTCTCCAGCTCCATCTGCATAGCCACAATCTCCACCGATCTGGCCCGAAATCTGACAGGACCAAGCGAACTGCTACCTCGGCTGAACTCAAATACTTGGTGTCCGGGAATCTCGAACACCACCTTCTTCCTCCGACAGTCGATCGTAGCATAGAATCTCGCAAGCCAATCCATCCCAAGGACCGCATCATAGTTGATGATGTCATGGATAATGAAATCAGCGTAAAGCTCATGTCCACAGACCACCAACGAGCAAGAATTGCAACCATGATGCACCGAGACCACGCCATTCCCTGTAACGATATTCCAACTCTTGGAAAGAGGGGACGTCGACAAGGAATGCTTCTCCACGAAGCTCTGAGAAATAATGCACATCGATGCACCAGAGTCAAAGAGAACTCGTGCAGGAAATGTGCACACCAAAATCACACCTACAAACAGTCTAACAATCAAGCCCTAGTCTAGCTAACAATCATGTTCAAGCTAACAACAAAATCTAACAAACAAGCCAAATAAGAAAGGAACAGCTAGATGGAGAGTTACCTGTGATAACCTCATCCATAGCCTCGCTCTCCACCTCGGTCATCAGAAAAGCCTGCCTCCTTGGCTGCACGGCCCGCTGAAAAGCCTGCCTCTGCGGAACGAGAGCTGCTCCGCGACCAACAGGTACCGGCGCTCTCTGCTGCAACGGCTGAGCTGCAACAGGTGCCCTCCAAGGCTGCTTGATACTCGGACAGTCCTTCAGAGAATGTGAAGCATCACCACAGCCCAAACACTGACCCAAGAGCCTCCGGCACTGGTCCTTCACATGACCCGGCTTGCCACAATGATTACAAGTCTTCAGAACAGGCCCACCTGGCCTCTTGAACTGAGCTGGCTGGTTGGGCCTGAGACCAGGCCTAACCACCGCTCTGGCCTGCTCCATAGGCCTCTTCCCAGCACCAGAAACATGTCCTCTCCTCTGACTCAGGTTCAGCTCCTGCCTCCTCGTAGCGACCAGAACCTTCTAATAAGAGTCCAGATCAGAGGAAGATACAAAACTCTGAAGCTCTAAAGCAAGTCCCTGCAGGAACCTCTGAGCCCTCTCATCAGCATCCTGCACCATCTTCGGTGCGAACCAACTCAGCCTAGTGAACTCTTGGTGGTACTGGTCCACCGACGAGCTCCCTTGCTTCAGCTCAATAAAACGCTGCAGCATCTCCTTCCTAGCAGCCTTCGGAAAGAACTCCTCATCAAACCTGGACTTAAAGGTAGCCCAAGCTATCGGCTCCACCAGCATCTTCTCTTCCGCATCCCACCAGTTCCGAGCATTATCCTTGAGTTGCCTCTTCGCCAAATCAACCCATTCAGCCGGGCTAATCTTCGCCATCTTCAAATTATCCTCAATGTTCTGAATCCACTCATCGGCAGCTAGAGGACCCTCAGACCCATCAAAATAAGCGGGACCCAGCTCTCGAAATTGCTTCGCTCCCGGCTCGGAGCGATGGGCATCCTGGATTGCCCGAGCAGATCGAGCACCTGGAGCATTCTGGACTTACAGGAGCACGCCCTGTTGCACCTGTATCATCTGAAGCATCATCCGCATCATCTCCCCATTGGTGGGCTCCCGCTCAGGCTCCTCGTTATGAGGGGAACGCTACCACCACCACGGGTAAATCGCCTTCCTGCCATCTAATGACACAGAAAACGAAGCAGATTAGACTCATAGCTTATGACTCGGATGTCGAACTTAGTTTATTAGACATTCTAATGTTATTATCGTTATTCCGACAATTCGCAGTTACAGAAGAGGACCTGCTTGGGCCACCAACAAAACCTGTCACGCCTCCCTAAACTGGAGGCGAGACGTGATAAGGTCCGCACAGACGTGGAGCTGTGAAGCCTCACGCCTGATAAGCGTCAATAAATTAAAAGCAGGTCCCTGTAACCACGAACAGAACAAAGATAATAACACAAGAGAGACAGAAATAAAATCTCAAATCTCAGAATTGTCCAACATTAAAATTAAGTTCAACATCCAGAAAAGCCACCAGGCTAAAAGAAAGAGTCTAAAGGCCCAGAACAAGGCCAACAAAACAAACATAACAAATTATAGGTGCTGCGCACCGACAACTACAGCAGTCAAACAAAAGCGAAAGCTCAACGAAGACACTAGGACTGGTCCCCGGTGTTCACGTACTCCTCGATGAACGTGGGTTCTGACTCAGCGTCAGCGAACACCACGTCCTCAGCAGCAACCTCAGGCTCAAGATCTAACATGTGTCACCCAAAAGAGTAAAGGGGCACATGTCAGCAAGTCTAAAAGACTTGGGCAAGGAAACTGAAAGTAAACTAACAACCTAACAGTTCAGGTAGGATGCAATGACATGACATTTAAGTATGATGCAACAGTTAAAAGGGACAAGAAGGGACAAGCACGCATGATGTATCAAAAGCTACCAAATCACTGATTCACGAGTCACTTATCACGATTCACTATTCACGATTTTCACTTTGTGCTCATATTTTCCGTCTTTTGGCTAGAGTGGCTGATCGGGCCAACTCCTAAGCTCAAGCGACCGTTTAACCCTACCCCTCCACGTGTATCGAGCATTGGGGTTAGCAACACACTATGCTCGCTTCTGGATCACGAGCCAGGAAGTGTATTTGGCATAGGGGTGCACCTAGCCTCAAGTCACGATGTAGGAGTCAAAATCCTACTCGCCGCAGCTTACATTTTAAAGTAGCGTGTGCTACACAAACACGATGAACAAGCAAGTATGCAATGACATGAACAGATATTCACGTACCGTTAATTGAAATTAAACATGACATGCAAGCATGATGGAGGTGACGGATCTAGCTTCGTTGTCAAGCTAGGTCAAAGGCGTCTAGGCAGCTATCCTTTCACTGCCTAGTCTCTTTTATGCTAAAACAAGTAAATGGCCTAGAACATGGCCTACAACCCTAAAAGGCAAGTTTCACTTGCCTAGCACCAAGGATGACGATCAACGAGGCCGTCACAAAATGTTAACTACGGAGATGAGGTCGCTGCCATGGCAAAACAATATTCGAACAACATCCAACCTAGTTTTATTAGGGTTTTACAAAAACACAAATGGGTTATGAGAATATTATAGAATCGAGTTATTACCTAATCGTTAGCGGAAGAACGATGCCGAGCAAGCATGGCGACGGAAGAAACGATCCGGGGAACCTACGGTTCAGATCTGGAAATGGTTGGAGAAATTTGGAGAAATGGGGTTTTGGGGAGTTTTGGGGGTTGGAGATGGCCTAGGGCATGGTGGCCGGCCTAAATGGAGAGGGGAAAGGCTCTTGAGGAAGGAGGAATGG
Organism: Scilla litardierei; assembly: GCA_030789695.1. Classification (NCBI taxonomy): domain Eukaryota; kingdom Viridiplantae; phylum Streptophyta; class Magnoliopsida; order Asparagales; family Asparagaceae; genus Scilla; species Scilla litardierei. The sequence continues at coordinate 105,083,286 of CM061132.1, forward strand.
CTAGAGGAAGGTTGGGGAAGATCAGAGGTCAAGGGGGAAAGGAAATGGCCAAGAGAAGAGAAAGACAGAAAAGGAAACGTTTGGGGTATTTATAGAAAAAGCAGGCATCGGCTGGCAGAACCTAGGGTTTCGACAGCGGTTAGTCGGTCAAAGAAGGTTGGCTAACCGACTAGTTTGAGAACTAGTCGGTCGGTCGGCTAACTGTGACCGACTAACACCAAACAGTAACTCAGGTTGACAAAATGATCAATGAATTAGTCGGTTAAAGAACAATGACTGACCGACTAGTTTGCAACCTAGTCGGTCGGTGGTTGTTCTTGGACCGACTAACGACAAACAGTAATTTAGGTAAAATTGATTGAATGAACTAGTCGGTCTGAGAGCAAGTTCTGACCGACTAGTTTCACATCTAGTCAATCGGTGGTTGTTCTTAGACCGACTAAAAGTAAACAGTAACTCATGTACAATTGATTTAATGAACTAGTCGGTTTGAGTAGAGTTGCCGACCGACTAGATCTCAATCTAGTCGGTTGGTTCCCCTTCTTGAACCAACTAAAGTGCACTAAAAGTGCCGAATCGAAGCGCGAAGCTTCGGGAAGATTCTTACGGCTTCTAGGATCACTCTAACTCTAAAATATGAGCGATTTGAAGTTCTTCATGAGTGACTTACTCCAAGATCAACGATTCTAAGGAAGAAGCTAGGAAATCACGACGAAACGATCGAAAATGAAAGCTACGGAGACGAAAACCACACGTAAGGAGAAAATCCACCAAAACATATAATATAATATAGATAATCCAAATATATGAAAACCAGTCGTTACAGAATCCTATTCCATATGGGAATAATGATCTGTAACGGTCGGCTTCCGATCGTACTTTCTTTGTGCACGTGCTCTTGATTGTGCACGTGCTTATTTTTTGACTTTATTTGATTTTGAATATTATTGAGTGATATATCGACGTGATCGTCTCTGGAAGTATTAGATTGTGGAATAACTTTGTAACAACATATCTCGAGTCGTTCTTCAGCGACGCTATCTCAATTGACGTGACGTCGCGACTTTCTGTTTTGATGCGAGACGTTACGAATTTTAGTTTCGTCTCTCGACATCAAAATTTAGATCCGTCTTCTCCGCTACCTTTCTTTAGTCATCTAGAACACCCCATAATTATTTTATAATTTTTGGACTTAATTTGACCTATTTTCTATTTTTTTGAAAGCTTTAAATAATTTTAAAACCTATTTTTATAAATGTTTTAATTACAAAAAAATTCCTATATTATAATAACGTAATAAAGAATTTTTAGGCAAAATTTTAGAATTTTTGGCCGCACCCATTTTGCGTGAGGGAGAGGAGAGTAATTTTTAAGTAAATTAATTATTTTAAATTATTTTAATAATATTTTTCCGAACCCAAACCCTAACCCTAGCTCTAACCTATTTAAGTTAGCCCTAGGAAAAGTATTTTCGTCATTGCTCAAAACCCTAGCCGCCGTTTCATCTTCTAAAGCTTCGTCGCAACGTTGCGACGATCGCAGCGTGCACGACCGGAGCTCTCCCCCGCAAATCCCCTTGCACGACCGGAGCAGCACCCCGCATCGCCGCTCGCACAGCCGCTGCATCGCTTTCCCCCGCTGTCGCCCGCTCTGACCGAGGCTCCCTCTCGGTCTGACCGAAGGAATTTCTCGCACAGCCGCCCGCTCCGCTCCGCTCCGCATCGCCAGCGCCTGACCGACCCGCCCCGTCGGTCTGACCGAGGCCCGCTCCGCACCCGAAGCCGCTCCGCACCCCGCTCCGCTGCCAGCTTCGTCCAAGCGCCCGACCGACAAGATCTGTCGGTCTGACCGACAAGAACCCTCGCACCGACGCTGTGCCGACCTCCCCCGCATCGCAGCTCGCACGACCGAGAGCTTCTCTCGGTCTGACCGAGAGAAACCCTCGCACCGAGGGTGAACGACCGACGGCCTAGTGTCGCAAGTGGGTTTCTCCCACACCAACTTCTGTGGTGGGCCCCCCAAGTGCTCCTGAGGTGTTGTGGGCCCCCCTTGGACCCCTAGCACTGCTGTGGGCCCCACTTGGACGTGCCACTTCGCGGATTTGCCATCTACGACGTTGCGACACGTCGTAGGCCTTCGTCGCAAGTTCGAACTTTTGGAGAGACGTGCGAGGACCAGATCTGAAGCCGAGGAGTCCTCCGATCAGACCCGACATCCAATCAACAGCAAACTCCGGTTCAGGTTGGTTCCCCGAAACGCGTAGAAACCCCCACAATAGCTGACTGAACCCTAAACTAAAAACCGTCAACTTGAACTAAATTTAATTTTCAGCTCCTGTAAAACGTTGTAAGAACATAGAAAATCGACGAACGGACAAATTTGACTGTGCACATAGGATAGATCGTCGATTAGGTTGATACATCAAAAAAAGTGACTTTTGACGAATAGGATAGTCCCGAAAACCTAGAAACGAAACCTAATAGGATTTGACGAATTCGCGACCTGACACCGTCGCCGTGACTGTTTCAGACGGACTACCGCGGATGCGACGACTGGACGAGACGCCCCGGACGGACGACACACTCGCCATCGCAGGCAAGTGTATCCACTTGCCCTTTTGGCCGTGCTTAGGCCTTAGTTGGTTAGAACTGTTAACTGTGAACAAATAGAACCGGACGTGAAATGATAGCGTCCGGTACGACTCTTGACGGCTCAGACTTGACGACGAAGTCTGAGCCTGACAACAACAACTTTTTCATGCTGTAGGGCTATCATGTGTGTGCGTGTGTGTGGACACCCTAGAATAACCCTTCCCGTCTTGTCACGTCACGTCCCGTCTTGCACAGCCCGCTGGGCAATAGGGCACTCGCCGAGTGATCCCTTGTACAGACTCACAGCCTGCGGGCAATAGGGCACTCTCCAAGTTGAGAGAGTGATCCCTTGTACGGATACACAGCCCGAGGGCAATAGGGCACTCTCCAAGCTAGAGAGAGTGATCCCTTGTACGGATTCTCAGCCTGCGGGCAATAGGGCACTCGCCAAGCTAGAGCGAGTGATCCCTTGTACGGATATCTTGTCTTGTCTTGTCTTGGGGTTTGGGGTTGGGTTGAGCGTGCGCACGGTAAGAGGGTCTGATCCCCCTCGAACCGTAAGGCGTGAACCCTTTCGTGTCTCACTTGTCTTGTCCTGCCTTGCTTCCGTCACGTCACGTCTTGTCTTGTCCTGCCTTGCTTCCGTCACGTCACGTCTTGTCCTGACACCTGTAGGCTAGTCCCGTAGTTGGTAGCACACGCTACAACTACTACTTGTTACGCTTTACTTTCCTGCTACGTTACTTCTCTTGTACTTGTTGTAACCCCAGCATGCTAATCAACCAGTAAAACGTTGTCTAAAAAGTTGATACACTTGCAGTTTGGTCTAACCCTTTTTGTAGACCTGACCTGACGTACAGTTCCTTCTTTTGGTGCTGTACGTCAGGTGTTGAGCCAGAGTACGTTGACGAGGCGGACTTGCCAGTGGACAGAGAGCCGGAGGACGTTGATCCGGAGTACGACCCGGAGGAGGACCAGAGTTAGAGGCCTCTTGTTGCTGATCCAGATTTCTATTCCAGTTTAGATTGGGTGGGTAGCACCTGTTGCTTTCTTGTCTAGGTTGGGTGCTTGCACCAGTAGTTTTCGTTTCTGCAGTTGTAGCCTTCGGGCGTTTTAGACTCTCAGTACTTTTGGATGTTTTATTTTGGAATAAAATGAAATGATATCTCTTTTCAATACTTTGTTGTTTCCGTACTAACTTGCAGGGACCTGTTGCCTTTGTTTGGAATATCACAGATGCTTATTGGGTCTGGGCTCTTTGCCCTGGCCTAAGCGGGCCTTAGTCATGCTTCGCCTCCGACCTTTTTGGGAAGCGGGGCGTGACAGGTTTTAGTGGTGGCCCATGCAGGTCCCCTACTTATGCGAATACGGAACAATCGAAGTATTGGAATTCATTTTATTATCATCCAATAATTGTACGAGTCTAACCTCTGTGTTTCTGTCAATAGGATGGCCGGGCGACGTGTTACCCGATCGGGGAACTTAGGCGATGGAGTTCCGGAGGACCAGAGCGGAGACTTCCGTCAGTTTCTGGGTGTGATGAGGGAGATGCTGGATGTTCAGCATCAGTTGGTTCAGCAGTCCCAGCGTGCTGCCCAGGCTGTTCCAGTTGCACCACCACCACCTCCTCCACCTGCCCCTCGAGCTGCTCCAGGAGTGAAGCAGTTCAACGAGCTCCAGCCAAAGACATTTTCAGGGAAGGAGGGACCCCTAGCTGCTGACGAGTGGATCCAGAGTACGGAGGAGAAGTTAGTTGCTGCGAAGATTCCTGATGATACCCGTGTGGAGATAGCAAAGATGCAGCTGACGGAGAATGCGAGGAACTGGTGGCGCATCGAGGAGAGGCGTCTTGAGAAGCCAGTGGGATGGAAGACCTTCAGGTCTATGTTCAAGGATAAGTACTTCACCAAGTCTGCTAGGAGGGAGCTGCTGAGCAGGTTTATAGATCTGAAGCAGGAGAACATGACAGTCGAGGAGTATGAGGCGGAGTTTGAGATGCTGAGCCGCTTTGCTCCGCACATGGTGAAGAAGGAGGAGAAGCGAGCTGATCGCTTTCGTCAGGGACTGCGTCCGAAGATTCAGGCTTCTATGTCTTCGGCGAGTTTCACGACTATGAGGGAGGTGCTGGATGCTGCGAAGAATCATGAGCTTATTTCGCTCCTACCTGACCCTCCAGCTGATAAGGGGAAGCGTCCTATGGAGCAGTACCGGCCACCTGCCAGACCGGCGATGAGGCCAGTTCAGACAGTACCATTCAAGAGGCCTGGAGCACCAGTTCAGAATCAGGGCAAGGGCCCGTGCCACTTCTGCGGAAAGCTTGGACATGTTCAGGCCACCTGCAGGAAGAAGATGGGGCTATGCTTAGTTTGTGGAGATGCCTCGCATACTGCGAGGGATTGTCCGAGGGCTCGTCAGGCTGTGGTTGGAGCACCAGCCCCGTTGCAGATGAGAGCGCCTGCTCCAGTTCAGAGAGGACCTGCTGCTCGTGGACCACCTTTACCGCCACAGAGGCAGATGTACCAGAGAGCAGCACAGCCCCAGAGGCCGGCGTATACCATGACTGCTGCTGAGACTGAGGAGCTGGATGGAGTTATAGCAGGTAACCCTTGATCCTAGTTTTTCATTTCATAGTTTAGATCTTTTATTTGTGTTGCTTGGTTGACTTGTTGTTAGAGTAGTTGATTTGACCGTAGTTCCCTTATATCTTAGGCACCATTCTAGTGTCCTCTCACCCAGCCTTGGCTTTGTTCGACTCCGGTGCATCTATGTGCATCATATCCCGGAGGTTTGCAACAAAGCACTCTATCCCCACCCATACACTCCCTAAGTGTTGGGACATTACCACCGGGAACGGAGTGGTGACGGTAAATTTGGGATGTCGATCGATTTCTTTAGTGATCAGTGGACACGAGCTCTTTGCAGATTTCATTGTCCACGATCTGCCACATTTCGATGTCGTTCTTGGCATCGATTGGTTGGGAGATTTCCACGCCTCGATCGACTGTCACAGCAAGAGGGTGGTGTTCCGGATTCCAGGTCATCCGGAGTTCGAGTTCCGCAGCAGGGATGAGTCGCTTGGGCCCATCAGATTTCGGGCCAAGCGAGAGGTGCCGATTGCGACAGCCATGCAGATGGAGATGGAGATCGAGAGACCAGCAGTCGTCAGAGACTTCGACGACGTCTTCCCGGAGGATATCTCAGGTTTTCCACCCGACAGAGCTTTAGAGTTTGGAATTGATCTTATGCCGGGAGCGCAACCGATATCGAAGGCGCCGTACCGTATGGCCCCCGCTGAGCTCGAGGAGCTGCGGAAACAGTTGGATGAGTTGCTGCAGAAAGGTTTCATCCACCCTAGTGTGTCACCGTGGGGTGCACCTGTTTTGCTTGTAAAGAAGAAGGATGGGTCCCGCAGGATGTGCGTGGACTATCGAGGATTGAATGATGTCACCGTAAAGAATAAGTATCCGCTGCCGCGCATCGACGATATCTTTGACCAGCTTGGAGGTTCGAGAGTCTTCTCGAAGTTGGACTTGAGGAGTGGATACCACCAGTTGAAGGTAAAGAAAGACGATGTTCAGAAGACGGCTTTCCGAACGAAGTACAGACATTATGAGTTCGTGGTCATGCCGTTTGGCGTGACCAATGCGCCGGCTGTGTTCATGAATTTGATGAATTTAATATTCTACGACTTCCTGGACAAGTTTGTCGTCATCTTCATTGATGACATTCTTATTTATTCGAAGTCTGAGGAGGAGCACAGCTGTCATCTGAGGACAGTGCTGGAGACGCTGAGGAGACATAAGCTTTATGCCAAGTATAGCAAGTGCGAGTTCTGGCTGGATAGAGTCGCATTCCTGGGACACGTGGTGTCCGGTGATGGCATATCTGTGGATCCGGAGAAGGTTAGAGCAGTCAGAGATTGGTCGACTCCACAGTCAGCGTCCGACATCAGGAGCTTCCTTGGTTTAGCAGGCTATTATCGGCGGTTCATCAAAGATTTCTCGAAGATTGCAGAGCCGATGACGAAGCTGACGAGGAAGGACGAGGAGTTTATTTGGTCAGATGCTTGTGAGGAGGCCTTCAGTATCTTGAAGGCGAGATTGACCACGGCACCGGTGTTGGCAGTACCGGATCGAAGCGGAGGCTTCGAAGTTTATTGTGATGCATCAGGGAAGGGCCTAGGATGCGTCTTGCATCAGCATGGCCACGTGGTCGCGTATGCTTCTCGTCAGTTGAGGACTCATGAGAAGAATTACCCGACGCACGATCTGGAGTTGGCAGCAGTGATTTTTGCACTGAAGATTTGGAGGCACTTCTTGCTAGGTGAGAGTGTGAAGATTTTCACCGATCACAAGAGCTTGAAGTACATCTTTACGCAGAAGGAGCTCAACATGCGTCAGAGGCGATGGTTAGAGCTCATGGCTGACTACGAGATTGATTTGCAGTATCATCCGGGGAAGGTGAACGTAGTGCCGGATGCCTTGAGTAGACTTCCTACTGCGATGATGCTTGCAGCAGACTGGAGGATTCAGCAGGAGCTGAGGGAGATGGATTTGGAGGTTGTCCTACCTGGTGTGGTTCGATCGTTCATGAATTTGCAGATTCAGTCCACGATCGTGGATCAGATCAAGGCAGCACAGGCAGGAGATCCGAAGCTACAGAGGATCAGGAGGCAGGTTGAAGCTGGACTACGGACGGAGTTCGTGATTCATGAGGATGGTTCGCTGCGGTACGGCAGTAGACTCTGTGTACCTGCAGGTGATGTTCGCGAGGAGCTGTTGAGCGAGGCTCATAGCTCGCCATATTCTATACATCCTGGAGGCACCAAGATGTATAAGGACCTCCGTCTGAATTATTGGTGGATTGGCATGAAGAGGAGTGTGGCACGGAGCGTTGCCAAGTGTTTGATATGCCAACAAGTGCAGGCTGAGCACCATTGTACTGCTGGGTTGTTGCAACCGCTTCTCATTCCAGAGTGGAAGTGGCAACATATTACGATGGACTTCGTGACTGGTTTACCTCGGACCCCGAGGCAGAACGACGCAGTTTGGGTGATCGTGGATCGGTTGACCAAGTCTGCGCACTTTATCCCCTTCCGAGTGGGCCAGTCTACGGAAGCGTTGGCGAGGAAATATCTGGAGGTAAAGTTCCGTTCTACTTTTACTTCTATTCTGATTTTCGCTTTGAAATAGTCGTGACGTAGACCGTGTACGTGCAGGAGATTGAACGCTTACATGGAGTCCCCGTGAGCATTGTGTCTGACCGAGACACGAGGTTCACGTCTCAGTTCTGGAGAAGTCTGCAGGAGCATTTGGGTACGAGTCTGAGTTTCAGCACGGCGTACCACCCGCAGACTGATGGCCAGTCCGAGAGGACTATTCAGATTCTGGAGGATATGCTACGAGCTTGTGCGCTCGATTTGAAGGGATCATGGGAGGACCATCTTCACTTGGTGGAGTTTTCATATAACAACAGCTACCAGGCGAGCATTGGTATGGCGCCGTTTGCTGCCTTATATGGAAGGAAATGTCGATCGCCACTGAGCTGGGATGACATCGGAGATCGAGAGCTGTTGGGTCCGGAGATGATAGTTGAAGCTGTGGATGTCGTGAGGGACATCAGGGAGAAGCTTAGAGTTGCACAGGATCGCTTCAAGCATTGGGCAGATGCCAAGAGGAGACCTTTGGAGTTCCACCCTGGAGATCACGTCTTCCTGAAGATTTCTCCGAACCGCGGAGTTATTCGTTTTGGGAAGAAGGGCAAGCTGAGTCTGAGGTATATTGGGCCATTTGACGTGCTAGAGCGTGTGGGAGCAGTGGCCTATCGCCTTGCTCTGCCACCATCTTTGGAGGGTGTTCACGACGTATTCCACGTATCTCAGCTACGTCGGTACGTCAGTGATCCGTCGTACACGGTCGATTTCTCGGAGATTACGGTTCGACCGGACCTGACATATGACCAGCAGCCTGTGCAGATTTTGGACCATCGACAGAAGCAGTTGAGGAATAAGATAGTCGACCTGGTGAGAGTGATGTGGCGTCACGGATCGCCTGGAGAGTCCACCTGGGAGCGTGAGGATGATATGAGAGAGCGCTTCCCGCATCTTTTTCCCAGCAATACTTGATGTTGATTCCGAGGACGGAATCATTTTTAAGTTGGGGAGGATGTAACGGTCGGCTTCCGATCGTACTTTCTTTGTGCACGTGCTCTTGATTGTGCACGTGCTTATTTTTTGACTTTATTTGATTTTGAATATTATTGAGTGATATATCGACGTGATCGTCTCTGAAAGTATTAGATTGTGGAATAACTTTGTAACAACATATCTCGAGTCGTTCTTCAGCGACGCTATCTCAATTGACGTGACGTCGCGACTTTCTGTTTTGATGCGAGACGTTACGAATTTTAGTTTCGTCTCTCGACATCAAAATTTAGATCCGTCTTCTCCGCTACCTTTCTTTAGTCATCTAGAACACCCCATAATTATTTTATAATTTTTGGACTTAATTTGACCTATTTTCTATTTTTTTGAAAGCTTTAAATAATTTTAAAACCTATTTTTATAAACGTTTTAATTACAAAAAAATTCCTATATTATAATAACGTAATAAAAAATTTTTAGGCAAAATTTTAGAATTTTTGGCCGCACCCATTTTGCGTGAGGGAGAGGAGAGTAATTTTTAAGTAAATTAATTATTTTAAATTATTTTAATAATATTTTTCCGAACCCAAACCCTAACCCTAGCTCTAACCTATTTAAGTTAGCCCTAGGAAAAGTATTTTCGTCATTGCTCAAAACCCTAGCCGCCGTTTCATCTTCTAAAGCTTCGTCGCAACGTTGCGACGATCGCAGCGTGCACGACCGGAGCTCTCCCCCGCAAATCCCCTTGCACGACCGGAGCAGCACCCCGCATCGCCGCTCGCACAGCCGCTGCATCGCTTTCCCCCGCTGTCGCCCGCTCCGACCGAGGCTCCCTCTCGGTCTGACTGAGGGAATTTCTCGCACAGCCGCCCGCTCCGCTCCGCTCCGCATCGCCAGCGCCTGACCGACCCGCCCCGTCGGTCTGACCGAGGCCCGCTCCGCACCCGAAGCCGCTCCGCACCCCGCTCCGCTGCCAGCTTCGTCCAAGCGCCTGACCGACAAGATCTGTCGGTCTGACCGACAAGAACCCTCGCACCGACGCTGTGCCGACCTCCCCCGCATCGCAGCTCGCACGACCAAGAGCTTCTCTCGGTCTGACCGAGAGAAACCCTCGCACCGAGGGTGAACGACCGACGGCCTAGTGTCGCAAGTGGGTTTCTCCCACACCAACTTCTGTGGTGGGCCCCCCAAGTGCTCCTGAGGTGTTGTGGGCCCCCCTTGGACCCCTAGCACTGCTGTGGGCCCCACTTGGACGTGCCACTTCACGGATTTGCCATCTACGACGTTGCGACACTTCGTAGGCCTTCGTCGCAAGTTCGAACTTTTGGAGAGACGTGCGAGGACCAGATCTGAAGCCGAGGAGTCCTCCGATCAGACCCGACATCCAATCAACAGCAAACTCCGGTTCAGGTTGGTTCCCCGAAACGCGTAGAAACCCCCACAATAGCTGACTGAACCCTAAACTAAAAACCGTCAACTTGAACTAAATTTAATTTTCAGCTCCTGTAAAACGTTGTAAGAACATAGAAAATCGACGAACGGACAAATTTGACTGTGCACATAGGATAGATCGTCGATTAGGTTGATACATCAAAAAAAGTGACTTTTGACGAATAGGATAGTCCCGAAAACCTAGAAACGAAACCTAATAGGATTTGACGAATTCGCGACCTGACACCGTCGCCGTGACTATTTCAGACGGACTACCGCGGACGCGACGACTGGACGAGACGCCCCGGACGGACGACACACTCGCCATCGCAGGCAAGTGTATCCACTTGCCCTTTTGGCCGTGCTTAGGCCTTAGTTGGTTAGAACTGTTAACTGTGAACAAATAGAACCGGACGTGAAATGATAGCGTCCGGGACGACTCTTGACGGCTCAGACTTGACGACGAAGTCTGAGCCTGACAACAACAACTTTTTCATGCTGTAGGGCTATCATGTGTGTGCGTGTGTGTGGACACCCTAGAATAACCCTTCCCGTCTTGTCACGTCACGTCCCGTCTTGCACAGCCCGCTGGGCAATAGGGCACTCGCCGAGTGATCCCTTGTACAGACTCACAACCTGCGGGCAATAGGGCACTCTCCAAGTTGAGAGAGTGATCCCTTGTATGGATACACAGCCCGAGGGCAATAGGGCACTCTCCAAGCTAGAGAGAGTGATCCCTTGTACGGATTCTCAGCCTGCGGGCAATAGGGCACTCGCCAAGCTAGAGCGAGTGATCCCTTGTACGGATATCTTGTCTTGTCTTGTCTTGGGGTTTGGGGTTGGGTTGAGCGTGCGCACGGTAAGAGGGTCTGATCCCCCTCGAACCGTAAGGCGTGAACCCTTTCGTGTCTCACTTGTCTTGTCCTGCCTTGCTTCCGTCACGTCACGTCTTGTCCTGACACCTGTAGGCTAGTCCCGTAGTTGGTAGCACACGCTACAACTACTACTTGTTACGCTTTACTTTCCTGCTACGTTACTTCTCTTGTACTTGTTGTAACCCCAGCATGCTAATCAACCAGTAAAACGTTGTCTAAAAAGTTGATACACTTGCAGTTTGGTCTAACCCTTTTTGTAGACCTGACCTGACGTACAGTTCCTTCTTTTGGTGCTGTACGTCAGGTATTGAGCCAGAGTACATTGACGAGGCGGACTTGCCAGCGGACGGAGAGCCGGAGGACGTTGATCCGGAGTACGACCCAGAGGAGGACCAGAGTTAGAGGCCTCTTGTTGCTGATCCAGATTTCTATTCCAGTTTAGATTGGGTGGGTAGCACCTGTTGCTTTCTTGTCTAGGTTGGGTGCTTGCACCATTAGTTTTCATTTCTGCAGTTGTAGCCTTCGGGCGTTTTAGACTCTCAGTACTTTTGGATGTTTTATTTTGGAATAAAATGAAATGATATCTCTTTTCAATACTTTGTTGTTTCCGTACTAACTTGCAGGGACCTGTTGCCTTTGTTTGGAATATCACAGACGCTTATTGGGTCTGGGCTCTTTGCCCTGGCCTAAGCGGGCCTTAGTCACGCTTCGCCTCTGACCTTTTTGGGAAGCGGGGCGTGACATGATCCAAGTGGGAGCAATTCTAACCACATTCCAAGTGGGAGTGATATTAGAATTGATCCAAATTTGAGTCAACAAGGACTTGAAGAATCTCAAATACGACATAGTAGTCGTACAAGGTTCACTCCTCTAAGATTTGAGGATGAATTCCCACAAACCTTTATGACTTTAATATAAGAAGATGACAAGCCTGCTACTTTCAAACAGGCCGTATCATGCCCTGCAAAATACAAATGGATGGAAGCGATGAAGGAGGAATTAGAATCCATGAAAATTAACCGAGTCTGGGACTTGGTTAACTTACCCAGAGGACGTAGAGCTATTGGGAACAAATGGGTTCTTAAGATCAAGCATAAGGCTGATGGCTCTATAGACAGATATAAAGCTCGCCTTGTCGCAAAAGGTTTTACGCAACAGGAAGGGATAGACTACGAAGAGACCTTCTCACCTGTTGTTCGTTTTACCTCGATTCGCTTGATTCTGGCTTTGGTAGCTTGCTTAGACCTCGAATTACATCAAATGGATGTAATGACTGCCTTTCTCAATGGAGAATTGGACGAGGAGATCTATATGGAACAACCAACAAGGTTTGTAAAAGTAGGAAACGAACATAAGGTTTGTAAACTTCGCAAGTCCATATATGGTCTTAAACAATCCTCAAGGCAATGGTATATACGATTTCAAGAAGTTGTCTTATCAAATGGTTTTACCATGCTTGATGAAGATAACTGTGTATATATCAAGAGGATCAAAAGCAAGTATGTTATTATGTCTCAATATGTAGATGACATTTTAATAGCCGGAAATGACAAGGGCTTTGTGATGGATATCAAGGCTTGGCTTTCATCAGTATTTGAGATGAAAGACATGGAAGAAGCTGCATATATCCTTGGAGTTAAGATTTCAAGGAATCGTTCGAAGAAACTTCTTTCCCTTTCATAAGAGACTTATATAAAGAAGGTTCTAAAACGTTTTAATATGCAGGACTATAAGTCCATTGATACTCCTATAAGAAAATGCGATAATTTATGTCTGAAAATGTGTCCAAAGAACCAAAAGGAAAAGGATATTATGGAAAAAGTTCCATATTTCAGTGCAGTTGGTAGTCTTCTGTACGCTATGATGTGTACAAGACCGGACATCTGTTTTACCGTTGGAATGGTAAGTCGTTACCAATCCAATCCAGGGCAAGCACACTGGAAAGCGGTTAAGAGGATAATGTGGTATCTTAAAGGGACTGCGGACTATGCTTTATGCTATCAAGGAAATGCCTTGAGGCTCGAAGGCTACACTGATGCTGATTGGGCAGGTGATCTCGATGAGCGACGATCGACCTAAGGACATGTTTTTTGACTCGGATCTGGTGCAATATCCTGGAGTAGTAAGAAACAATCCTGCATCGCACTTTCAACTATGGAAGCCGAATTTGTAGCATTTAGCATGGCGGTCCAAGAAGCTGTTTGGCTTAGGAGGTTCTTAGACAAGCTAATTGATGCAAGTGACTCTGGTGCTATACCAATATACAGTGACAGTCAAGCATCTATAGCCTATGTCAAAGATCCAAAATTCCATTGTAAGACCAAACACATTGATATCCGCTACAAATTTACAAAAGACTATGGTAAGAACAAGAAGGTAGACATTAGATACATATCTACGCATGAGATGATAGCGGATCCGCTTACGAATGCGATCCCCAGAGATGTGTTTTACAAACACTTATCATCTCAAGGATTGCGTAAAAGCTGAGTTGTATCAATGTATTCCCATGTCTATGAAAGATCAAATTTAATAAAAGAATAAGTTCTTTTTTGACATTGCATATGAGTTTCTTGAAAATGTTTGTGTACATTTCTTTTAATCTCAGCTATGTTTTTTTGTATGTCGGACAGATTGAGGTTGGCTCTCTCACATGAGCAACCGCCTTTATTCTATCAGACGGATAAGATAAAGATGAGACCTGTTTAAAGTCAAAATCGTCAGACGGATGATTTATAGTCATGACTTAAAAAAGATGTTCGTATGAAAGATCTCCATCATATGGATGCTTACAAAGATCTAAGAAGATTTTTTGAAATCTTATCTGTCTTATGCGGGATGTGGGTCCAGGAAATTACTGAGTAGTAAAAGGGACTCAAAATCAGACATTGTGGTGTCTGATCATCATCCTTACAACATCATTAAGACATACACTCTCTGGGAAAGGAGTGATGTTGTAATACGTATTCATACTACGTATGCATTTGACCATTGGGTTAGAATAGTAATTGTGTTTACTATTATGTGAGACCCAAAGACCACATGGGTCTTCAACTTCTTACCCTTATGGACTCTAATTGGTTCCTTAAGATTTGACTGGGTGATCGCTATCTTAGCATGTTGCTTATGGACTATGGTCGATTCGGTCCGGCGGGGCATGTTAGAAAAGAAAGTCAAGTCAAGATCGAAAGGATCGCAAGAAGAGGAAGATTAATTTCATATTCACATTTGGACTTTAGAGATTCAAAGCTGGCCAGCCAATTGTAATCCAGATGGGATTCAATTATTGAATATAAAGTATAAGAAATGTGAAGAAATAATCTAGGGTAAAACATGCGTTAATCTACTCAACTTTGCACCCCAAGGAGTGTTGTGTATCTCTAACAAGTGCACAACAGCGGACTCTATTGACGGTCACACGGTCTATTTCTCAGTATGATAAATAGAAGAACTAAAGGAAAAGATGTTTCCTTACGATCCCCTCAAGTATGAGTGAGAGATGTTGGATATGGACGACATGTATACACCCATGAGGGGATGTATGAGGGTCTATGGACCTCAGATGTCACGTGCATGAAAGCATGTGCGAAGGGAACCTTTTCATGTGTGAAAAGGACCACTCGATAAGTGGAAAAAGTCACATTATAAGTGCATAAAGGCACTTGATAAGTGCATGAAGAAGAGGATAAGCAAGGGTGTTAATATAAGCTAATAAGCTTATATATGGTTATTTCCTACAATAACTACCCCTAAAGCCTATAAATAGGACCCAAGGGTAAGGCATTTAAGGCTAATCCTTCATGCCATAAGTTTGCATAAGGCAACCTTCTTTCCTCTTCTCCCTTCTATTAAAGTTCTTCATCCAAGTAGAGATTTAGACTGTGAAACACTGCTTCGATCCTCTGTGACAAAGTACCGACCGTTGTGGCAAATCCAAGGGTGAAGTTCAGAGACTACAGCACAGCGTACGCTAACGTAAGTTCTCTTTCGATCCTCCATCATCGCATGATGGGATCCCACAAGATCTTCATCCTTGTCTTCCAATAGGAGTAGTTGGAACCATTGAATAGTGGAGGCCTTGTAGTAGAGTGCCCTTCTGGAAATTATGATGAAGATGTTGAAGTGTTCGTCGGATAGGTGTAGGCCATCTTAACCATGAGGCTTTGATACCAAATGTTGGATCTCCTAGCACACCAAATACACTAGAGGGTGGTGAATAGTGTAAATCACGACGATATTACAAAATTAAAAGTTAATAAAAAATTGCAATAAGAGTGCGGAAATAAATGAACACAATCCAGAATATTCCAAACGCAAACACATAGATTTTTATCTTGCTTTGGATCCTTGTGATTCTACGTCCAGTCCTCTACCATGTAGAGATTTGAATACACTAAAACGTTCAATATAACGGATCGGTTCATCATTTACGAGAAAGCTGAGGAACCAAATGAAACTACTGGAAAAGGCACCCCGCCCGTCGTAGAGACACCAGGCGGGGAAAACCGGCTCAAGGGACCCCTCACCGGGAATCCTGGGATAAGAGACTGAGAGAAAGAAGTCCTCAAAGCAAAGAGCGCCCAACTTATGCAAGGCCAAGTGTTCCCAAGACGGAGGTCATCGCATATGCCCTGCAGAAAGAACTGGTCCAAGAATCTACCAAGAAGGGCAAATATGAGAAGAGAAACGACATTAAGTTCTGCAAGTACCACAACGACTATGGGCACGATACCAATGATTGCTGGACACTCAAGAAGGAGATCGATGCACTTGTCAAACGTAGGCATCCCAAGAACTCAGTCTTCGATTAATCCAACAAAGAGGGACCCTCGAAGTAGAAAGGCAAGATGACTGGCTCACCTATCACTAAGGTGGTGGACTAACGAGCTTTCAAAGCTCGAAGTCAAATAAAAAAGCGTGGGACAAAAGAAACTCTCGACAAAACTCGAAAAGACCTGTACGCCTTTTACTTTTTTTCAATAAAGCATGTTTTTCATCAAATAAATTCTGCTTCGAAACAACTTTTCTTTCAAGAGAGCGTTTGTGAATTTTATGAAAAGAGTCCCATCAGACTCCCGTCAAAAAGGATCCTATCCTTGGAGAAATATAGATGAACCGAACTTACGATGATGAAACCCATGTAGACCCTAATGTGTCATCAACCGTAAGTCGAAGGGCCACCCCTTCGCCATTGAACGACCCTCTCGTGTCGTCATCCGTAAGTCGAAGGGCCACCCCTTCGCTACTGAACGACCCTAATGTGTCGTCTGCTGTAATTCGAAGGGGCCACCCCTTCCCCACTGAATGACCCTAATGTGTCGTCAGCTGTAAGTCGAAGAGGTCATCCCTTCGCCACTGAACGACTCTCTCGTATCGTCAGCCGTAAGTCGAAGGGCCACCCCTTCACTACTGAACGACCCTAATGTGGAGGCAGCCGTAAGTCGAAGGGGCCATCCCTTCACCACTAAACGACCCTCTCGTGTCATCAGCCATAAGTCGAAGGGACCACCCCTTCGCCACTGAACGACCCTCTTGTGTCGTCAGTCGTAAGTTGAAGGGCCACCCCTTCGCTACTGAATGATCCTAATGTGTAATCAGCCGTAAGTTGAATGTGCCACCCCTTCGCCACTGAACGACCCTAATGTGTCGTCAGCCGTAATTCGAAGGGACCACCCCTTCGCCACTGAATGACCCTCTCATTTCGTCAGCTGTAAGTCGAAGATGCCACCACTTAGCCACTGAACGGCCCTCTCGTTTCGTCAGCCGTATTTCGAAGGGCCGCCTCTTAGCCATTGAACGACTCTCTTACATCGTCAGCCACAAGTCGAAGGGGCCACCCCTTTGCCACTGAATGACTCCCTCATGTCGTCAGCCGTGAGTTGAGGGAATCGCTCCCTCACCCCTGAATGTAGTGGTCTATTCCTAACATGGTTTAATGGTTTACCCTCGATCATCTTGAGCAAGGGTCTAACCCATCGAAAGGTGCCATCATGCATTATGACCACACGGCATAAGCGATGACAAACAAAGAGATACAACAACAAACAAAGATATGCAAGCCAACTCTTATGGCACTTTCGCTACAAAATTATTATCGTTTACATTAGCATTACCCCATATGCATTCAAAAATTAAAGCAGGAGTAAAAGGAGTGCCAAGATTCTACAACGACTGGCTAGGCCCTTAGTCTCTATCCAGTATGACCACGGGCTCTTGGTATCCTGAAGCACCAGCTCTTGCATTGTCACCCATAAAGTGACAACTTTGTCGATGGGAGCGGCCTCCTTCGTGCCTTGACTCAATTCATCGTCACCAAGATCCAGAAACAGCACCGGAATTCGGTCAATCTCAGCGTAGAGGTCAGGGAATCGATCCGTCATCTTCGATCGACATCGCCCGTAGCCTTTCGTGTACAGCTCGTCGAAATTGGGCAATGAATCCTTGAATTCTTGGACTACCCTCTCTGCTATGACCTCAGCGTTGGCTCTCTCTTCCAATAGAGCCTTCTCTGCTCACTCCATTAAAGCAACTTATTCTACCTCCCTCTCGCGAGACTGGTGTAGCTCACGATTGAGCCACTGAAGGCGATCCATCCTCGACTCGTAAAGAAGGCAAATCCTAGTCAGCTCGACTTGAGACTTCTGCACGGCCGACCTAACGGCCCCCAGGGTGACCTTGTGATTGGCCACCACCGGAGCTCGTCGACACAACAAAGCGGTAGCCACAAGAGCCTGTAAACAATGCACTACAGTTAACAACCGTGCTTGCATCACCTACAATGGAGGCTGGTGTAATAATTACCTGGACGTTAGCATGGACAGCTATCGACGCAAGCCTCTTGATGTGTCCATATTTTATATCATTTCCATATCATTATCCCATCGCATTGCATAGCATTTCCGCGTCCAAATCCCACTTTTCACTGCGATTTTGGTATTTCTGACGATATTTCGAGTTTCGTAGTATATTTTGAGCTTTCAGGGATTTTGGAGCGATTTGGACCCCCGCTTGGGTATGGACACATCCGACGTGCTCATGAGCTTGTTGGCAGGGCTCTGGAGGGGTTCGTCGTGTCTTCGGAGCCGTTGGAGGAGAGAAAGGAGAAAGAGAGCAGAGAGAGAAGCTCAGGATGCTGCAGCATATGTTTCCCAGAAAATACTCGGCCCGAGTAGCTTGCTACTCAGACCGAGTCATATCAGCTTGATGAAGCAGCGGATACGGGCTGACTCGGACCTAGTAGCTCATCTGCTCGGTCGAGCAGCCCAATATTACACAGCCTGAGTAGGCGCCCGAGCAGCGTCCGAGCACCAGACCGAGCCGACTCTACTTGGACCGAGCAGAGACTACTCGGTCTGGGTAGGTCGATTTCCAGATCTCCGAGCGGTCGAGCAACTTGTCTACGCGGACTGAGTCATTGACCGAGCCATGCTACTCGGACCGAGTCACCTGCTCGGTCGGTGCTTCCCAGGGCATTTTGGAAAGATTTTTGAAACGCACGATGAGTGCGATTTGGGCAGCAGCTAAAGCTCGCGATTGCGGGCTTGGCTCTGGGGGGTTCATTCTAGCTTTAGTTGGAGAATTTTTGGGGAAAGCTAGGGCGATTTTTCTTGTAGGAATTTTTGGGATTAATTCTTGTAGTGAATTTTGGATCGATAATTGAAGATTACTGCTTATTGTTCTTTTCTGGATCTGTTCTTCGTCCGTTCTCGCTGTAAGTTATTTTAGCCCTACTTTCTGGATTGATATAATGTTTTCTTCCGCGAAATTGATATTTTTGTTCGTTTCTATCGTCATGAGTGAGTAGATCTATTCTAGGGTTGGGTGAACCCTAGGATTTTAGGGGGAAATGTAGATCTGGATCCCTATGTTGAATTGGGGATTTAGGGTTGTATTTTGGTAGATCCTATCGAATCCGTAGATAACCCGTACTGAGATCATAACCATGGTCTGTGGAACTGATGTGCTTAAGGGGTATCTAGGGATTCGAATAGGGAAATCGGTGGATCCAATCAAGGCACGTGACCATGCCCGGCTCACGCCTTGAGGGGATCCACCGACGAACTATACCGCTACGTTGACAGCTACCACCAGTGCGTCAACGAGAACCACCGAAATACCCCGCAATTCTAACCCACGAGAGTGGTACGAATTGGTGGATTAATTCCCTAGACCTAATGCAATGTGAGGATTCAATCCCAACATCAACCCCCGATGATCCTAGCGGCGATCCCTAAAGCCCTAGTCCTTTTTTATTATAATTACACAACAACAACAACCAACCTATATCTGGCACTCCGTGTTGGAAGCAACGATCAAGGATCTTGGTTTGATGATGACAAACGTGTCGTTATATCTGACGTGTGTGCGTAGCATGTTTCA
Source organism: Scilla litardierei (assembly GCA_030789695.1). Taxonomy (NCBI): domain Eukaryota; kingdom Viridiplantae; phylum Streptophyta; class Magnoliopsida; order Asparagales; family Asparagaceae; genus Scilla; species Scilla litardierei. Next base: position 105,102,704 of record CM061132.1, read on the forward strand.
GGATTGGTGAAACGATACATCTTACACTACTTGGAGAATTTGATATCCACTTAGCTAATGGACTTGGTCTTAGTGCCATTCACATAGCAAAGATGATTAGATTAAATCAATTGGTGATTGGTGCAAATCCAATATTGATTTTTAATTTGATTAAGTCAAACGCCATGGACATCCAATTCAAAATTCGTATTTCAAATCCTTTTCCTACTAGTATTCCAAATTGAGATAAGATTAAATCCCTATTCAAATTCCTAAACCCTTAATTAATGTGATTCTAATTGATCCTCCTCTTCTCTATAAAAACCCTTCCTCCCAAAGATGAGAAATTGTGGCATACATCAATACAAAAAGGCTATACGAAAATTAGAAAGGCACGACAACCAAAATAAGAGTCGGCCAACAAAAATACCAAGCCATGGCCTCTCTCTGTGGAAAACCATAGAGCCGCACCCTTAAAAAAATTCCCAGGCAGCCAAAAACTTCATCTTTTATTCCTTTTTGTGTGATAGCCGAAAAATAGAGGGGCATCACTTCATCAAAATCAAATAAGAGAAAGTGGCCAGCTTTTGTTGAGGTGTGGGGAACTGCCGAATATTTTTTTGGGGGTCTTCTGCTTTTTATGTGGTTGCAGGTGCAAGATTCAAAGAGCGCAGAAGCCCTAAGCCGAAATAATCAAGGGCTCTCCAGGCTGCCGAGTTTGCTTCTTCATCAAAAATAAAAAACCAAGACCAGTTCCTTTTTGTGCCAGCCGCATCATCCTTGGGGAGATCATGTGCACAATTTTTTTGAAGCCCTAACGCAGCCGCACTTCGAAATCCACCGAGGGGCCGAATCTTTGTTCATTGAGAAGCAGGCCGAGTTTTTTTTGTGCTTAAAAGAAATCTCCAAGATCCAAGATAGCTGAAATTGTTGACATCATCTTTAAGAGAACCTGGACCCATATGCTGCCGATTCCAAGAGAAATGATGAAGAGGAGCCAATAAATTAATATTACACGAGCTGTACAAACTCCATTGATAAGCAGACCGAAATTCTGTTCTTTTACAATGTTCTTGTGCATGGCCGCAAGCCACATCCCCAGGAGCTCTTCGCATGTGTAAATCCCAAGAGCCCAAGCCGCATTTTTTTGGGCGCTGACATAGGAAATTAGGGAAGAGGAGCAAGAAGCCGCAACTTGAGTTGTCGGTGTCGACGAGATGACTACATCACGTCAGATTCAGATCTGACCTGTGCTTATTGATGAAGACATCGTTGTTGCACAAACCTGAGCTTTCTAAACTCAATACTTTATTATTTTGTGTAGAAATTGTGATAGATCTTCGTAGGGGAAACTTTACCATCTTTGGGGACTATTTTGGGACTTGTCTGGTTGGGGCTAGATAAGTGGGACCCAGCTAGTTTGGGACTAGCTGGTAGAAAGCGTTACTAGGATTGATAGTGAGAGGAAACACTGTGTGTGGGGTACTGAGAGCCTGGTGAGTGTAGAGACGTAGAGGGTCCTCTGAGCGTGCTCTAACTTATGGTTTTGTACCTATTGCGCTATTTAATACTAGTATCTGCTTTGGGGGCTGGAGTAGGTCGTTGGGACGACCGAACCAGGGTAAATCTGCTGTGTACTCTGTGTCTGCATTTTATTTACTCTGCTGCAGATATATCTGCGTGAGTTTGTTCGTGGGTTGCACGAATTATTTTATAAGCCTATTCACCTCCTAGGCTAGGATCCAGATCCAACAAGTGGTATCAGAGCCAGTTTAGTAGATCTAGCCTAGGATTGACCATGAATAACCATATGGATAGTGCTTTTGCTGAGGGGCAGTCTGTTTCACGTCCCCCTAGATTTAATGGAGGTGATTATGCATATTGGAAAAATCGAATGAAAATTTACCTCATTTCTGTAGATTACAAGGCTTGGCAAATAATTGAAAAAGGATATAAACTGCTTGTAATTAAAGTAGATAATGTTGAGATTGAAAAAACAAATGACAAATGGGATGATAATGATTGGAAATCTTATTCTTTAAATGCTAAAGCTATGAATGCTCTCATTTGTGCACTTGATAAATCTGAATATAATAGAATCTCACATTGTTTAACTGCGCAGGAAATATGGCATACTTTGGAGGTGACGCACGAGGGAACGTCACAGGTGAAGGAGTCTAGACTTGCACTTCTGAGCACGGAGTACGAGGGATTTCACATGCAACCATCAGAGACCATATCAGATATGTTTGTGAGATTCACCAACATCGTCTACAAGTCTAGCTCACTCGGTAAGCCATATTCTAGTCTTGAACAGGTGAGGAAATTATTAAGAGCGCTGCCAAGCTCTTTCAGACCTAACGTCACTGTCATCCAAGAAGCGAAGGATCTATCATAAATGAGGGTGGAGGACTAGATAGGTAATCTAATGTCCCACGAGCTTGAATTGCAAAATATTGATGAAAGGGAGAAACCTGAGGAAAAAGAAAAAGCTACAAAGCCACTTGCTCTGAAAGCTGACGAAAGTGAAGATGATGATGAGGACATAGCGCTAATGGCCATAAATTTCAGAAAGTATGTCCAGACCAAACAAGGAAGAACAGAAATGGCACCCAGGTTTAATCGCTCTAACTTTTTTCAGTCTTCTAAGCAAACTTATGATCAGAATGCTACTAATAGAATGACTTGTTTTAAATGCAAGAAAAGATGGCATCGAATGAGGGACTGCCCACATGAGACAGCTCAGATTGCTAAGGAAAAAGGAAAATCCAAGGTGCTAACTTGGGATATGGACATCGAAGCTGAGAGTGAGGAGGATGATCATGTAGCCATCTCATGCATGGCATTGATGGGAATACACGATGAGGTAATTTCTGGTAGTAAAGCTGAACTCCTTACTCTTTGTAAAGAAATGCAACATAAAATAGTAGAGCTTGAATCCACTATAGATGATTATCAAAATGAGAACTTTGAAATGCAACAGTCTGAATATGATATTGTTGGGATTTCATAATCCCATGTTCACTTTCCTATTCTATTCCATATGATTTTGATGTGACAACTATTATTATTGCTACTCACTCTATCTATGCAGATGTGCAGATTCCTAATATATCCACGCTTGGACAATAATCACTTGATAAGGAATCCCTGCACAAAGGCATCTCAAATACTCACATGAAGCTCATCATATATATCTACGGAAATCTACGGACTGATGTATTTTTATACTTTATAGATTTCAGAGCCTTGAATATGAAATCCATCTAATTCCTAGGTTCCTAATAACATATCCTAAACAACCTTTTTCAGAAAAGTCAAAATTCACATTTTTCTGTCCTGGTCGACTAAGTCAACCATTAGTCGACTAAAAACTTTTTCTTCGAATTTTGATCTGAAAATTTCTGAGTAGTCTTCAGTCAACTTCAGAAACTTACCGTTAAAATTTCAGTCAAAAATTCCAAAGTTTGACTTTTAGTCGACTAAGACTTCTTTAGTCGACTAATGAAGTTTTTGTGTCCGTTTTAACTGAAACTTTCCAGACCGTTTCTGAACGGTAGGAAAATCCTTTTCCCCCATTTTCCCTCAGAATAACTGTCCAAAAATACTATAAATAAGTGGACATACCCCTCATTCTTTACACACAACTTTCTTCTCTCTTTCTTCCTAGAATTGTTGATTATAAGCAATCTTGCCTTAGTTGCTCTTTTCTCATTTGCAAGAAGAAATCCATAGATTTCTCTCTTCTTATGAGAACGGAAGAACTTCAAGATTCTTAATCATAGATCTTTTGGAAATTGAAGTTTTCTTCCTTGAAGCAATTTTGTCTTTTTCAACATCATTTTGGAAAGTTGTTTGTGTTCATAATTGTAAGAAGAAATCGATTGATCTCTCTCTTCTTTTATGAACCAGAGAACTTCAAGTATTGTTCTTCATTTCATATTTTATACATCTTGAAGTCTCTTTTGAAAACACCATCCTTGAATTTTCATTCTAAATTCATAACAAGGCTATAGGTGTTTTTCTATTTCTTATTTAACAGGTTTGAATCTCTTTTGAGATTGTACAAAGTTTGGGACACGGGGAGTGTCGCCATTTTTGTAAGTTGGTGCTTGCGGGGCAACTGATTATAGTGGATTGAAAATCTCTACGGGGTAGAGGACTGGAGTAGGATCAAGAGGATCCGAACCAAGATAAATCTCTGTGTTTGCGTTTGATTTACTTTTCTACATACTTTACTTTCTGTACATCTTACGCAATTAGAAGTAACTCTTTAATTGCAACAGTTAATTTTTAAATATACACTATTCACCCCCCTCTAGTGTATTTTGATCCTTACAAGCTAGAATTACATTTGGTATCAGAGCAAGGCTAAGATGGCAGCGAGTTCCTCAACATCAAACATGAACGCCATTCCACACAACTACAATCGGCATCCTGAAGGGCACTCTCAAACCCGTCCTCCTCTATTTAATGGTTCAAATTACTCATATTGGAAAATACGAATGGAGATTCATCTCCAAAGTATGAATTATGAGATTTGGGACATCGTAGAGACAGGATACACAAAGCCAGAAACACATGTTGCTGATTGGGCCGCCAACGACAAATCTGCAAAGACCAACAACTCAAAGCCCATGAATGCTTTATTCTGTGCCATGGATAAACATGAGTTACTCGAGGTAACTCATGAAGGAACCAGTAAAGTAAAGGAAACCAAGATTGCTTCCTTGGTTCATAAATATGAGTTGTTCAAGATGCAAGACAAAGAAACTATTGGAGAAATGAACACCAGGTTCACTAACATTATTAATTCTGTTAATGCTCTTGGAAAAGTTTATTCTTCTCTTGATCAGGTACGCAAGATTCTTAAGGTACTCTCCCCAGAATGGCGTCCAAAGATCACTGCTATTGAGGAAGCCAATGATCTTTCCACCTTATCAATGGAAGATCTAATTGGTAACCTAATGGCACATGAAGTTACATTGCAAGATGCGAAAGAAGAATCAAATCAGAAGAAGAAAGTTCTCGCCTTCAACGCAACATCAGATAATGAAGATTCAGATGATGATATGGCATCTTTGCCAAGAACTTCAGAAAGTTCTTTCAAAAAGGTAAGTATAATAATAAATCTAAAAATACTGACTCTTCTCTTTGCTTCAATTGTAATAGGCCAGGACATATGAAGAAAGATTGTCCACTTCTCAAAGCAAAGTTCAAAACATCCAACAACAACGATCAATCCAGAAGAGAAAGGAAGTTTGACAAGATGAAGAAAGCATTTGCAGCAACTTGGGATGAATCTTCAGATGATGAAGATGACCATGATGAAAGTGCTAATATGTGCTTTATGGCACAAGATGAAGAAGAAGAGGTAAGTTCCTTTAATAATGAAGAATTATTAGAAGCATTGAAAGATCTCTATTCTCGTTTCAAAAAGTTGAATGGTCAACATAAATCTTTGAAACAGAATAATGACGATCTCCTTATTAAATATCATGAATTATCTTCTTCTAAAAACACTACACCAAATTCCATACATATTGAGAATACATCTTCTCAAAATTTGGATCTTAGTAAAGAGAATGATATTCTCAAAACTAAGAATCTAGAACTTCATACACAAATATCTGAAATGGATAAAAATATTTCATCACTAAAGATGAAATACGACGAGATGTCTTCCAATGTTAATAAATTTAACAAAGTAAAGACAAATCTCGATGATTTGCTAAGAATTCAATATCCAGCAAATCATAGACAAGGACTAGGATATTCTCATAAGAATATACCCAGGTCTTATAACAATTCTTCTTCTTGTGAAAAAACTACCTTTGTTAAACCACAAAAGAAGAATCACGCATTCATTTATACGAAGAAAGTAAACACTTCTACTTCTTCCTCACAAAGAAATGTTACTAACATTTCAAAAACATTTCCTAGGAAACCTACTACGATTTGTATATGGGTTCCTAAGGTTTCTTGTTTAAAAGATAGAAATAATTATATTTCTACTTATCTGCATTCTATTGTTTATTCTGATGATTACATTAGAAATCCAAATTCCACTTGGGTTTGGCTTCCAAAAATCTAATCCCAAGGACCTTCAAAAAGGGGTACCAATGCTTAATGTTTTATCTTTCAGGTACCTAAAAAGGAAAGATGGATTTTGGACAGTGGATGTTCAAAACATATGACGGGAAATATCAACTTGCTTTCAAACATTATATATAAAGATGGAGGCACAGTTACCTTTGGTGACAACAAAAAGGGCAAAATTATCGGCACTGGAACTGTTGGTAATGCAAATCAGCCTATCATTGAGAATGTTCACCTGGTTGACGGTTTGAAACACAACTTACTTTCCATTAGTCAGTTATGCGATAAAAATTACAAAATAGTTTTTGAATAAAATGATTGCATCATTTATGATTCTGATATGTCATCTATTTTATTTTGTGGTAAGCGTGAGAATAACATTTATATCTTATGCATGTCTATTACCACAAATAATCATTGTTTAATGATTACATTAGATGATACACTTTTATGGCATAAACGTTTTGGACACACAAATTTCAAAAATCTAGCACATATTTCAAAACACAAATTAGTAAATGGAATGCCAAATATTTCTTTCAAACACAAATATTTTTGTGATGCTTGTCGACAAGGAAAAATGCATAAATCCTCTTTTAAATCAAAGGGTATTATCTCAACAAAGAGACCATTAGAACTTCTACACTTAGATTTGTTTGGTCCTTCAAGAGTAGCCTCTTTGAATAGAAGTAGATATGCATTTATCATTGTTGATGATTATTCTAGATATACTTGGGTTATATTCTTACAAAATAAGAATGATTCTTTTGAAGAATTTTCAATATTTTGTAAAAAGATACAAAAAATCAAATCCTCTAACATTGTCACTATTCGTAGTGATCATGGGGGAGAATTTGAAAATGAATCTTTTACCAAGTTTTGTAATGAAAATGGCATTACACACAATTTTTCTTTTCCTCGTGCTCCTCCACAAAATGGAGTAGTAGAAAGGAAAAATAGAATTTTACAAGAATGCGCTAGAACAATGCTTTGTGATAGTAATCTACCAAAATATTTTTGGGCAGAAGCTGTCGCAACTGCTTGCTACATTATGAATAAAGTTCTTATAAGGCCATTGCTTAATAGAACTTGTTTTGAATTATTCTTTAATCGCATTCCCCGTGTATCATATTTTAAAGTGTTTGGATGTAAATGTTTCATCCTTAATACTAAAGATGCACTTGATAAATTTGATTCAAAATCTGATGAGGGAATTTTTGTTGGATACTCAACACGTAGCAAAGCCTACAGAGTATATAACAAAAGAACTTCAGCAGTTGAAGAATCACAACATGTCACATTTGATGAGAATCCCTCATCTAATTCTCCCATCATCATTGATGATGAAGAGAATATATTACCTTTATCTAATTCTTTAGATAATATTAATCTTGATGAAATTGATGCTACTAAACCCTCTGTTGAGTCTGTTTCAGATAATACAGATCTTCCTAAGGCATTTGCACAAGTTTCAAACCATCCATCAGAATTAATCATTGGAGATATTACAGATGGAGTAAGAACTCGTCGTCAAATAGAACAAAGGGCGCATTGTGCTTTCCTCTCAACCATTGAACCAAAGAACATCAATGAAGCATGCAAAGACAGTTCTTGGATCATTGCTATGCAGGAATAACTCAATCAATTTCAGAGAAATGATGTTTGGGAATTAGTTCCCAGACCAACAGATCATTCAATTATTGGTACCAAGTGGGTATACAAAAATAAATTGGATGAATCTGGTCAGGTAATTAGAAACAAGGCACGATTGGTTGCACAAGGTTATAATCAAGAAGAAGGAATTGATTATGAAGAAACCTATGCACCAGTTGCACGTCTTGAATCTATTAGAATGCTTTTATCATTTGCATGTTTTAAAGATTTTAAATTATTTCAAATGGATGTTAAAAGTGCTTTTTTAAATGGTTTTCTCAAGGAGGAAGTTTATGTTGAAAACCTCATGGTTTTACTCATGAGAATTTAGAAAATCATGTTTTCAAACTAAAGAAAGCTTTATATGGTCTTAAACAAGCACCTCGTGCTTGGTATGATAGATTGAAAAGTTATCTTTTAAATTCTGGTTATAAAATTGGTAAAATTGATTCAACTCTGTTTATTAAAAATATAAAATCTGACATTATTATTATTCAAATATATATTGACGTATTATATTTGGTTCTACTAATGAAACTCTTTGTTTAGATTTTTCTAAGATTATGCAGAAGGAATTTGAAATGAGTCATATTGGCGAACTCAACTACTTCCTTGGACTTCAAATCAAACAAATGAAGGAAGGTATCTTCATCCATCAATCAAAGTACGCCAAAGAACGCATCAAGCGTTTTGGTTTAGAAACGTCTGCTGATAAACATACTCCAATGAGTACATCTACATCTTTAGACAAAGACTTAAATGGTAAGAGTATTGATCAACGTCTTTACAGAGGTATCATTGGCTCTCTACTTTATTTAACTGCTAGTAGACCAGATATTATGTTTTCAGTTTGTTTATGCGCACGTATTCAAGCAGATCCTAAAATGTCACATCTTACTGCTGTAAAACAGATAATTAGATATGTTAAACATACTTCTGATTTTGGATTATTTTATCCTAAAACTAGCACATATGATTTATTATCATATAGTGACGCAGACTTTGCTGGTTGCAAATCAGACCGAAAAAGTACCAGTGGTACATGTCATTTTCTTGGACATGCTTTGGTCTCTTGGTTTAGCAAAAAGCAAAATTTTGTTTCCTTATCTACCACAGAGGCAGAATATATTGCCGATGGGTTAGCATGTGCACAAATTTTATGGATGAAACAAACTATCTCAGATTATGGCATTGAATGTTCCACATGTCCTATAATGTGTGATAACACTAGTGCAATTAATTTGTCTAAAAATCATGTTCATCATTCACGCACTAAGCATATAGATGTCCGTCATCACTTTTTAGATGATCATGTACAAAAAGGGGATATTGTTTTGAAATTCATTTCCACTGAACATCAGATTGACGATATCTTAACTAAGCCTTTGAAAGAGGAATCTTTCATCAAACTTAGAAGAGATCTAGGCATCATCAGTGAATCTGAATTTGCCATTTAATGTTTTCCAATTTGTGTGAATTTCTGGAATTTTCTTATAATTTTTTGATAATAATAATTTTTAGTCGACTAAAGTTTTGTTTAATCGACTAATATATCCGAATTTCTTTTCAACCGTTTTGTTTTTTTATTATTATCTTCGGTTTCTTTCAATATTTTTTATGATTCCATTCCTATCTCTAAGGAATGTTCACCAACCTCTAGGATTGTCTTTTCCGATAAGAATTCGGTTTGTCTTTTCTATATGAGATTTTTTTCAAAAGTTAAATTTTTTACTTACCCACTTTCTTGGTTCCCGCATCCTGACATAGGGGTATTTGGCTCCTTGCGTCGGCCACCTTCTTGCCTAGAAAACCGATTTTCTCTCATCTTGGAATGAGAACCTGACATAAATTCCCCTTGGAACTCACCATTCTATTTAATCATTTCCCATTGGAAAGTGTAATTCACCTACCCTATTTAATACTTTGACCAGCTTTTCTTACAAGATTTAAATATCTCTACCCACTACCGTCCTTTCCCACTTAATTTTTAACTTTTCAATTTTTTTTATTTGTTATTTTTATTTTTAATTATTAAAATCCGAACGGTGCGATCTAGATATTTTTTATTCCGTTACCTTAGTCGACTAACCAATCTATTAGCCGATTAACTCGGTTTTTTAAACCATTTCCGATCTAACTTACGTCTTTTTGCATTTTCGTTTCTTCTTCCTCCCGCCTCTTCACATATTTTTTGAAAACTTTTCAGTTCTTTCTCACCCATTCAGTTTCTAAAACTGCTCTCGAACTGATCATGGCACCCATTCGCTTGGATAACTACTTCAAATTCTTCCTATTTATTTTCGGTTGTTTCTTTCTTTTTCTTTCATCATCTCATTTTCCCTTCTCCTCCACCGAAAATATCTCTTCTCTCTGATGGCTCTCCCTCAATTTCGTGATGCCGCGGCCGAGAATCGCTTCCAAGCCTCCGCAAGTGCGAAGTTTCATCTTGAGCGATTCATCGATTACTCCACTCTTGCTTCGTTCAACATCCTCTCCATCCTTTCAACCGCCGGCCTCGAGAAGATTTGGGCTCTTGGGAACAAGGAACCCTACTACCCACTCCTTGTTCGAGAGTTCTACGCCAACCTAGAGCCGTGCGTCGTCGGTCGTGATACCCATATCCTCACCCGCGTCAAGAGTCTTCCGATTTGTCTTACCCTTCGTAGGATCTGTGAACTCCTTGATCTTCCTTCTCATTTTTCGGGTTCCCTCAACTTCACCATGACCGATCCTCTAATCCTTGCTAAAATCGCAACTCCCTGGGTTCACAAACTCTCAGCCGTTCATTTCCATCCGCCTGCTCGCATCATCCTCAAGGTCATTGTTTCCAATCTCATGCCGAAAGGTGGCTCTTTTAACTATCTATCCAAGGAATTGGAACATTGTCTTTATGATGTGATGGGTGGGTTGCCTATAAATTGGGGTTTTGTGATCTTACAGTCTCTTCTTCGACCAGTTCAGTCCCATATCTATCATCCCTCTTTCATAACCTTGGTTATGAAGATGTTCTGTGTTCCTCTTGATAGAGAACTTGCCGTCTCTAACCCTTACAATATCAACATCATCACTCTACACAATATGCATCTCGATATTCCGGACCCTGAGGAATCCGATGCTGCAAATAGTGATGATGATGACGAAGACGAAGACCCCGAAGAGGACCCCGTCGAAGACCCAACTTCTACTGACCCTGACTATACCCCGGCTCAACCAACTTTCGGCCCCTCTGCTTCATCTACTACGGGTTCATCCCGCGATTTTCCTCGTTTTGTTAAGAAACACTGTGTTCACAAATGTTTCCCAGAGTGTCTAACTAATCCTCGGTCGTGTCCCTTAAAGACCCCTCGAACTTCCTCCACTCCTCGTCAAACTACCCAGACTGCACTTCACGGTCTTAGGGAGGATGTTCGCTCTCTTCACGATATGGTAACTACTGGGTTTAGGGAATTTCGCTCGGCCTTGACTGAACAGGCTCACGTAATCGACCAAGTTCAACTAAATCAGAGCAAGCTTGTTTCTGCTCTTGAGGCTCTGAATGTAGTTGCTCCCAAGGAAACTCCCTGTCGTAGATCACGTCGCACTTCTCAGGACTATGTTTCTCCTTCTGGCCATTAGCCCTAGACCGCTTGTTGTCGCCTGTGTCTGTTGTTTCATGACTGTTGTGGTATTTTGTTTTTGGGTTGTAGGCCTTCGGGTTTAGTGCTGGGCTTTGGAACAATCTGTTTTGTCTGCTGGTTCTAAATCGTTTTTTATTGTAGGCCGTAGGGCCTTAGTAATGGATCTTTAGATGTGTCTGTTCCGTATGCTTACTATGGTTATTGGTCATCTGCTAGTCACAATGTATTGTTTCATATGTTTTATTTAGTAACGATCTGTTAAGTTCTATTTCATAAATGCTATGTTCCATTGTATGGTGTTTTTCTCTTAGTCGACTAACTAATTCCTTAATCGACTACCTTTATTATTTTCCCCATCTTTTTGTCAATGACAAAGGGGCAGAATAATTAGGCAAATTCTAAGTGGGAGCATACATATTTGCCATCATATAACTGAGTATAGAATATGATATGATATCTGCATATAACTAAGTATGACACTTCTTTTTTTATGAATATTTGTCATCATCAAAAAGGGGGAGAATGTTGGGATTTCATAATCCCATGTTCACTTTCCTATTCTATTCCATATGATTTTGATGTGACAACTATTATTATTGCTACTCACTCTATCTATGCAGATGTGCAGATTCCTAATATATCCACGCTTGGACAATAATCACTTGATAAGGAATCCCTGCACAAAGGCATCTCAAATACTCACATGAAGCTCATCATATATATCTACGGAAATCTACGGACTGATGTATTTTTATACTTTATAGATTTCAGAGCCTTGAATATGAAATCCATCTAAGTCCTAGGTTCCTAATAACATATCCTAAACAACCTTTTTCAGAAAAGTCAAAATTCACATTTTTCTGTCCTGGTCGACTAAGTCAACCATTAGTCGACTAAAAACTTTTTCTTCGAATTTTGATCTGAAAATTTCTGAGTAGTCTTCAGTCAACTTCAGAAACTTACCGTTAAAATTTTAGTCAAAAATTCCAAAGTTTGACTTTTAGTCGACTAAGACTTCTTTAGTCGACTAATGAAGCTTTTGTGTCCGTTTTAACTGAAACTTTCCAGACCGTTTCTGAACGGTAGGAAACTCCTTTTCCCCCCATTTTCCCTCAGAATAACTGTCCAAAAATACTATAAATAAGTGGGCATACCCCTCATTCTTTACACACAACTTTCTTCTCTCTTTCTTCCTAGAATTGTTGATTCTAAGCAATCTTGACTTAGTTGCTCTTTTCTCATTTGCAAGAAGAAATCCATAAATTTCTATCTTCTTATGAGAACGGAAGAACTTCAAGATTCTTAATCATAGATCTTTTGGAAATTGATGTTTTCTTCCTTGAAGCAATTTTGTCTTTTTCAACATCATTTTACAAAGTTGTTTGTGTTCATAATTGTAAGAAGAAATCGATTAATCTCTCTCTTCTTTTATGAACCAGAGAACTTCAAGTATTGTTCTTCATTTCATATTTTATACATCTTGAAGTCTCTTTTGAAAACACCATCCTTGAATTTCATTCTAAATTCATTACAAGGCTATAGGTGTTTTTCTATTTCTTATTTAACAGGTTTGAATCTCTTTTGAGATTGTACAAAGTTTGGGACACGGGGAGTGTCGCCATTTTTGTAAGTTGGTGCTTGCGGGGCAACTGATTATAGTGGATTGAAAATCTCTACGGGGTAGAGGACTGGAGTAGGATCAAGAGGATCCGAACCAGGATAAATCTCTGTGTTTGCGTTTCATTTACTTTTCTACATACTTTACTTTCTGCACATCTTACGCAATTAGAAGTAACTCTTTAATTGCAACAGTTAATTTTTAAATATACACTATTCACCCCCCCCCCCTCTAGTGTATTTTGATCCTTACATGCTAGAATTACAGATATGTCTAAAGAGATTGAAAAACTGAAAATTGAAATAGTTGCTCGTGACTCTACTATTGACATTTTGAAAAAGGAAAAGTTTAGTTTTAATGATGAAGCACCTTGTCTCTCTTGCCCTTCCTTGATGAATAATATTTAGCATGCTTAAACTTGATTTGATTAAGCTCGAAACTGAAAAAGACTATGTGATTAGAGAGCTTAATGATAAATTCTGCATGTTGGATAATGACTTTAAAAGAAAAATGATTGAATTTGAAAAGAAGGAAGAGGAAAACAAGAGAGCTTTTGTTAGTAAATGCACGATGCTTGTGGAAGAAAATAAACAATTAAAAATCAAAGTCTCACATCTTGAAGTGGCCATTAAGAAATTCTCTATGGGAAAATAATCGTTGGACACTATTTTAGAGAATCAATTATATGGCAATAATAGAAGAGGACTTGGTTTTGGTCTGAAAAACGTTGAAAAGCAAAAATTCAAGAAATTCCACAATGTACCCTCTATTGCAAAGAACAAATATGCAAAGTGCTTTACTTGTGATAGTGTAGCCCACACTTCATATTATTGTAAATTTAGGAACACAAATATAAAGTTTAAACAAGTGTGGGTTCCTAAAACAATAATGTCTAACACTAGTGGACCTTGTTGGATTTCAAGGTCACACTTAACACATTTCATGTAGGTAAGGTGGAGATTTGGCGAGGAGCAAATTTTTCAATGTCCTATTCTTTTAGCTCCTTCGTGAAATAGCGACGAGAAGGTATAATTTTTATCCCTCTTTGCATTTCATTGCATACCTTCATAGATTGTTTTGTGTGCTTATTTTTATTTTGTTTTGTGTGCTTGCTTGCATGATTTTTAATGTTTTTATTTCTGAAAAAAACACAAAAAAATTGGAAAAAACCAAAAATAAAAAAATGAGCTTAAAAGAATACCCTTTATGATTTATCTTAAGTGGTATTGTATGAATGATCAAATCTATCCCTTGTAGAAGTTAATTCATTATTGATGTAGCTACATGAACATGTTGTTCTCTTTTTGAGTAGCCATGACATGTCTCATAAATTTCAAATTTGACTTCTACACCTACATTTGCACTTTCACGATAATTGACTTTGTAGTGCTTTTGGAGATTCTTTTGAAGAATAATGGAAAGTGAATGTAGGAATAATTAATTTCTGAATTTTCTAAGAGATATGAAGTGTTTAGCCATGAATAAAAATTGAGCACAAAAGGATTGCAAATGCAACAAAAAAATTGAAAAAAAAATATTTGCTCCGTATGAAAAATGGATACACTTCATGGCTAATACACAACCCACGAGTATCCAACTTATACTAAATGGGTAATCATTAGTGTTGGTGTATATAACTCGTCAAGAAATGCCACCCCACATTTAAAAGTCCTTTTTGGCCATGTTTTGGGGTTCGGTAACTTGAACTCATCTTTGATGAGGTGGGAAAAATCAATTCTGGTGATAATCATGAAAAATTGGAAAATGTGGATTGATTTGGTTGTTTTTCTGAAATTGAATCTCACTTAGCACTTTATTTTCTATATCACTACACTTACACTAAGGTGGAGAAGTCTTGTTATGAAATTCTATGAGCTTGGATTGTCTATTTTTGAAAAACTCATGCAAATTGCATGCTACGCTTAATAATGGTTTATTTTTGCCTGGAATATTTTTGTGTCTTCATTAATCCACTTTTGGGGATTACAAAGGGAGAAAAAGAAAAGAAAGATTTGACAGATTTGATGTATGTCGGTATTATTTGTTGAAGGGGGAGCTTAATAGAAGGGGGAGCATGCTTTTATATTTGTTGTAACATTGTGCATGCTATGTTGTAATACTTGAATATGTCATTCCATGATTCATATTGCACTACACCCTTCAACACACTTCGCTCACCCATACGTATTGCTCAAATCTTTTATGGGCTTGTCATCACCAAAAAGGGGAGATTATTGGAAGCAACGATCAAGGATCTTGGTTTAATGATGACAAACGTATCGTTATATCTGACGTGTGTGCTTAGCATGTTTCAGGATTGGCGAAACGATACATCTTTCACTACTTGGAGAATTTGCTATCCACATAGCTAATGGACTTGGTCTTAGTGCCATTCACATAGCAAAGATGATTAGATCAAATCAATTGGTGATTATTGCAAATCCAATATTGATTTTTGATTTGATTAAGTCAAATGCCATGGAGATCCAATTCAAAATTCGTATTTCAAATCCTTTTCCTACTAGTATTCCAAATTGAAATGAGATTAAATCCCTATTCAAATTCCTAAACCCTTAATTAATGTGATTCTAATTGATCCTCCTCTTCTCTATAAAAACCCTTCCTCCCAAAGATGAGAAATTGCAGCATACATCAATACAAAAAGGCTATACAAAAATTAGAAAGGCGCGGCAACCAAAATAAGAGTCGGCCAACAAAAATACCAAGCCATGGCCTCTCTTTGTGGAAAACCATAGAGCTGCACCCTTAAAAAAATCCCAGGTAGCCAAAAACTTCATCTTTTATTCCTTTTTGTGTGACAGCCGAAAAATAGAGGGGCAGCACTTCATCAAAATCAAATAAGAGAAAGTGGCCGGCTTTTGTTGAGGTGTGGGGAACTACCGAATATTTTTTTGGGGTCTTCTAATTTTTATCTGGTTGCAGGTGCAAGATTCAAAGAGCGCAGAAGCCCTAAGCCGAAATAATCAAGGGCTCTCCAGGCTGCCGAGTTTGCTTCTTCATCAAAAATCAAAAAACAAGCCCAGTTCCTTTTTGTGCCAGCCGCATCATCCTTGGGGAGATCATGTGCACAATTTTTTTGAAGCCCTAACGCAGCCGCACTTCGAAATCCACCGAGGGACCGAATCTTTGTTCATTGAGAAGCAGGCCGAGTTTTTTTTGTGCTTAAAAGAAATCTCCAAGAGCCAAGAGAGCCGAAATTGTTGACATCATCTTTAAGAGAACATGGACCCATGTGCTGCCGATTCCAAGAGAAATGATGAAGATGAGCCAATAAATTAATATTACAAGAGCTGTACAAACTCCATTGATAAGCAGGCCGAAATTCTGTTCTTTTACAATGTTCTTGTGCATGGCCGCAAGCCACATCCCCAGGAGCTCTTTGCATTTGTAAATCCCAAGAGCCCAAGCCGCATTTTTTGGGTGCTGACACAGGAAATTAGGGAAGAGGAGCAAGAAGCCGCAACTTGAGTTGCCGGTGTCGACGAGACGACTACATCATGTCAGATTCAGATCTGACCCGTGCTTATTGATGAAGACATCGCTGCTGCACAACCTGAGCTTTCTAAACTCAATACTTTATTATTTTGTGTAGCAATTGTGATAGATCTTCGTAGGGGAAACTTTACCATCTTTGGGGACTATTTTGGGACTTGTCTGGTTGGGGCTAGACAAGTGGGAACCAGCTAGTTTGGGACTAGCTGGTAGAAAGCGTTACTAGGATTGATAGTGAGAGGAAACACTGTGTGTGGGGTACTGAGAGCCTGGCGAGTGTAGAGACGTAGAGGGTGCTCTGAGCGTGCTCTAACTTATGGTTTTGTATCTATTGCACTATTTAATACTAGTATCTGATTTGGGGGCTGGAGTAGGTCGTTGGGACGACCGAACCAGGGTAAATCTGCTGTGTACTCTGTGTCTGCATTTTATTTACTCTGTTGCGGATATAACTGTGTGAGTTTGTTCGTGGGTTGCACGAATTATTTTATAAGCCTATTCACCCCCCTCTAGGCTAGGATCCAGATCCAACACTCCGACCCTACCTCACTTCTAAATTTAGGAATAGACAGAGATTATCACAGATACTATCACCGTCCCTTTGGGATTCGACTATCTTTTATACTATAACTCGACATCGTCCCCTTGCGGATTGAGCCTGGAGTCGTAGCCTAAGGTCCATATTACGCATGGCGATCGTGACACCGCCAGGTGGATCCTAGGTGTAGATTGCGGGTGCGTCAAGTTTTTGTTTCCCTTGGTTTCCGTAGATTTTGAAATTTCTTTTCTATTTTATTATTCTTCTATTTTTATTTCGTATTTTTAGGTAAAATCACAAAAATCATAAAAATTTGACGAGTTTGTGTTTTTTGTAGGTCGGACAATCGGGGGTAATCATATGGACATTATAAACGGAAGGAAACCGAAGGAAATCGAAGATTTGACAAGGAAAACAAGGGAAAACAAGAGAAAAAGAGACACGGGAAATCCGGACCGAGCAGCTCAGCTGCTCGATCGAGTCAAGCAGATACGGAAAAAGGAGATACTTAAGCTTGGCCCGAGTAGGTTCCTGATCGGTCCGAGTAGAAATTGACACGGACCGAGCAGAACGTTACTCGATCGAGTCGTACAGGGAAGAGATTTGAGCGAAAAAATGTCACTCTGTCGACCCGGGCAAAATATCATTGGCTCGGCCCGAGCAGGATATGGCGCGGAACGAGCATCTAGCCGCTCGATCGAGTCGTACAGTGTTGAAACTTGGGGAGAAAACGTCAGTGGTATGAATTGGGGGATTAATTCCCTAGACCTAATGCAATGTGAGGATCTGATCCCAACATCAACCCCGACGATCCTAGCGGCGATCCCTAAAGCCCTAGTCCTTTTTATTATAATTACACAACAAAAACAACCAACCCATATCTTTCACTCCGACCGCTACCTCACTTCTAAATTTAGGAATAGACTGAGATTATCACAGACACTATCACCGTCCCTGTGGGATTCGACTATCTTTTATACTATAACTCGACACCGTACACTTGCGGATTGAGCCCGGAGTCGTAGCTAGGGGACATATTACGCCTGGCGATCGTGACACCGTCAGGTGGATCCTAGGTGTAGATTGCGCGTGCGTCAAGTTTTTGGCGCCGTTGCCGGGGACGACAATAGTGTTTTTATCTCAGTTTATTTTTATTTTGAGAAATTTTCTAGCATTCTTATCATCTCTCACCTTTTCGCCATTTTCATTCTTTTCTATTTTATCTGCCTTGCTGCTAACATCATCCTCCAGCTAGCTATTATCTCCGTACCAATCAGGCACAATGGAGATGGTAATGCAAGTGCAGTGGACCTGTGATTCTGATAATGACTCAGATGAGTTTAGTTTCTCTCCTTATCATTTACATGGCTTCCAAGACTCACACATGGACGAGTTCATTGTTGAGTGCACAGCGAGAGAACTAATCGACGCAGTTCGTTTTATTGGTTCGGGAACCTATGTTGCAGGTAACACAAATCAGCAACTAGTCATGGATTATTTAATGAATCAGGTTTCTGATGCAGGTACAATTGAAGATGATATTCAAGTAAGCTTTGAAGAGGACGTGATGCACCTTCAAACCATTGAGGCTCCATCTATTGATGCCTACTGGGGAGAAGCTCATCAATTGGAATCGCTACACAATTCTTAGATGCTTGAGATATTAGAGAGCGTGGTGGCTGACGTATGGGCCCATGGCCCAGTTGAATTCCCTACAGACGACCCAGCTACACAAGAACTCTCAGTTTTCATCGCAACCGCTTTCCATAATGCAGACGCCCTGGATGGTGTTGCCATAGCTGATGGAACTTATGTGCGGTATGAGGGAGATACATTACGTTTCTATAACGATATCCCTCCGTAGATTTTGGCATGCGAGGAACACGCCTATGAAGAGTCCCCAAATCTACCTTTATCTCAAAACCACATCAATCATGGAAGTACTCCGGACTTTATGTCTGACAGCAAACACATGCCTGAAAACCTTGCTTCTTTTGACAGGTGCGCTATGAGAGTGGAAACTGCAGACATGTGCCTCGATGCACCATCATCTCCCTGCTCCTCCTATGATTCCGCAAATGAAGAGTTTCCACCCTCCGAACCCGAGATCGAGGATGCGTCATTCTCACAAGCAAGAGACGCCGGTGGTACAACGCCACCTCAGGTAGAATTGAAACCCCTCCCCCCAATTTGAAATATGCCTTTCTGGGGGAAGATTCCACTTATCTCGTAATTGTAAATGCGGCCCTCACAGAACCCCAATTAGAGAGTCTCCTAAAAATCCTTAGATCTTACATAAAAGTGATCGGGTATAACATCTCTGACCTGAAGGGTATTAGCAAGACCATTTGTACGCATAGGATTCACCTTGAGGACAAGGATGCCACCTCCATTGAGCCTCAAAGGCGGTTAAACCCCAACATGAAGGAGGTGGTGAAAAAGGAAGTCCTGAAACTTTTAGATGCTGACATCATATATCCCATCTCTGATAGTAAATGGGTTAGTCCTGTGCAGGTTGACCCTAAAAAAAGGGGGCATGACAGTCGTGAAAAATGAAAAAGATGAACTAATCTCCACTAGGACTGTCACCGGGTGGTGCATGTGTATTGATTATAGGAAGCAGAAGAAAGCCACCAGGAAGGACCATTACCCTCTGCCCTTCATAGACCAAATGCTCGAACGCCTAGCTAAGCACAAATATTTCTGCTACTTAGACGGATACTCCGGATTTTTCCAGATCCTGTTGCACCGGGAAGACCAAGAGAAAACAACGTTCACTTGCCCTTACCTTCGCTTATCGAAGAATGCCGTTTGGGCTTTGTAATGCACCTGCCACATTTCAAAGGTATATGACGTCCATTTTCTCAGATTTCATCGAGAATATCATGGAGGTTTTCATGGAAGATTTTTCCGTCTATGGCACCGCGTTTGATAGTTGCTTAGCTAATTTGTCCAAGGTCTTGGAGCGATGCCAAGATAACAACCTTACTTTGAATTGGGAGAAATGTCACTTCATGGTGACAGAAGGAGTGGTTCTTGGGCATGTCATTACCTCTAAAGGAATTGAGGTTGACAAGGCCAAAGTTGAGGTTATCAAAAGCTTGTCGCCACCCACCAACCTCAAGGGTATCCGTGGTTTTCTGGGGCACGCCGGTTTCTACCGACGTTTTATAAAAGATTTTTCCAATATTGCTCGCCCTCTCACGGAGCGCCTAGCTAAGGACGCTCCCTTTGTGTTTACTGATGCTTGTTTGCTAGCTTTCAACAGGCTAAAGGAAGCTCTCATCTCAGCGTTGATTATACAGCCACCAGACTGACTCTGTCGTTTGAGCTTATGTGCGATGCTAGTGACCAAGCAGTGGGAGTTGTGCTTGGCCAAAGAAAGGAGGAAAAACTCCATGCTATATACTACGCTAACAAAACCCTGGACAACGCTCAAAAGAACTACACTACCATGGAGAAAGAGCTGCTAGTCGTAGTCTATTCTATAGAGAAGTTTAGATCCTACCTTCAGGGGTCCACGGTGATCATCCACACGGACCACGTGGCATTGAAATATCTGCTAAGCAAGAAGGATGCTAAACCACGTCTAATACAATGGATCCTTCTGCTCCAAGAATTTGACATCAAGATCAAGGACAAGAAGGGAGCAGAAAACATGGTGGCAGACCATTTGTCGTGATTGATTCATAGGCACGGGGACAACAGCTTACCGATTGACGATTCGTTCACAGGTGAACATCTCTTTGCGGCAGATACCTCTGAAGCCCCCTGGTATGCCGACATAGTGAATTATTTGGTGAGTGGAATAGTTCCGCATGGGTTGGTGACTTATTCAAGAAGGAAGTTCCTACATGATGCAAAAAGATACTTCTGGGATGACCCGTATTTGTTCAGGACGTGCGTCAATGGGATCATCAGACGATGTATCCCAAAAGAAGAAGCAACTTCCATCATGTCGCATTGCCACGATCAGCCATGTGGTGGGCACGCAGCAATCACCAAGACCACGGTGAAAATTCAGGGATGCTAACGAATACATAAGGAAGTGCGACAGATGCCAGAGGACTGGGAATATCACAAAGAAGAATGAAACACCCCTCCACTGCATCTTGGAGATAGAACTATTTGACTGCTGCGGCGTCGATTTCATGGTGCCCTTCCCATCTAGTAACGGCAACAAGTATATCTTGGTTGCCGTTGATTATGTCTCGAAATGGGTGGAAGCCATAGCCACCACGACAAATGACGCGAGGATAGTAGCAAAATTTTCAAGAATACTATTTTCCCTCGCTTCGAAGTCCCCCGGACGATTATAAGTGACGAAGAGAGTCATTTTATCGAAAGAAAATTCGAGGCGATGCTGAAAAAGTATGGGGTTCATCACAAAGTCGCCCTCACCTACCATCCTCAGACCAGCGGCCAAGTGGAAGTATCTAATAGGGAGATAAAAAGCATTCGGGAAAAAACAATAAGCGCCTCAAGTAAGGATTGGTCACACAAGTTGGGCGACGCCCTTTGGGCTTACTGTACTGCGTTCAAGACCCCCATCGGTACAACTCCATACAGGCTGCTATATGGAAAAGCTTGTCACCTTTCGGTAGAATTGGAGCATAGAGCATATTGGGCGATAAAGAAGATGAATTTTGACTACCAAAGCGTCGCCACCCGACGAGCCCTTCATTGAAATGAGTTGGAAGAAATTCAGCGTCATGCCTACGAAAATGCGAAGATATACAAGGAAAGAACCCAGGCTTATCACGATAGAAATATCACGGTTGTTCGCCATGATGTCAGTGACCAGGTACTTCTATATAACTCAAGGCTACGCCTTTTCCCCGGGAAGCTAAAATCGAGGTGATCCGGCCCCTACAAGATAGTGAGCTTATCTCCAGGAGGCGCTGTCAAGCTCGAGGGAAAAACGGAAATTTCAAGGTCAACGGTCAAAGAATTAAACCTTACATAGCTGGAGAACCTATAGGACCAGAGGAGACATACTTCCTCGAGGGATTCCCCAACGACAACTGATAAATTAAGGGGAGTCGAGCTCACGACTGAAAACTAGCGCTTATTGGGAGGCAACCCAATTTCTTGGATTTTTGATCTTCTTTTTTAGATTCTTACTCTTGTTACATATTTTAGAAATAAAATTTTGAAAACCGTCCGAGAATTGATGAATTCCCAGTTTGTGCGGCTGGATACAAGGGCAAGTCAGTAGGAGGAAGGTGAAGTACAGTAGGAGACAACCCCGTAAGATTGGCAGAAGAGACACATGCGACTCGACCGAGCAGCCATCTGCTCGGTCAAGCGATACAAATACGAAAAATCGGATGGAATATTGCAATGTCAGCTCGGTCCGAGTAAAATGGTGCTCGGCCCGAGCTGAAATTGACTTGGCCCGAGCTTCGAGGTACTCGGTCGAGTTTTACAGGCTGAGGAATCTGAGGAGAAAACGTCACTCTGTCGACCCGGGCAGAGTATTTTTGACTCGGTCCGAGCAATATATGACTCGGACCGAGTATTGTTCTGCTCGGTCGAGTTTTATAGGGTCTTGAATTGAGAAGAAAATGTCACTCTGTCAACCCGGACAGTGTAATTTCAACTCAGCCCGAGCAAGATATGACTCGGACTAAGTCCTTCCCGCCTCCAACTCACCCGAACGAGCAATTTATTTACTCGGTCCTAGTCATGCCTTGCTACTAACCAGGTCGCTGCGCATCTCGACCGGCCCATTTGAGCTTATTTAAACGCCGTTTCCGAATCAAAAACACCCCCTCGCTCGGCCAAACCCTCCTTCCCTCCTTGCAGCCGTCACCATCTCTCTTGGAGCCATTCGTTCTCTCCACAAGGCCGCATCTCATCGTTCAACATTCAACCGAGCACTTTCTACAAATTGAATCCGTTGTTTCCCTTGTTTAAAAATACAGACGTCCTCCCTGTTTCTCTTTCAGGTCTGAACTGCTAAACGACAAAGGATACATCTTTGAAAAGCTTGGGGATAATCCGGATCGGCGGCAACCACGACACCGAAACAAAACGCCATCTTTTTCAAGTCGGTAAACTCGTCCCCCATCTGCTTTACATATTACATCATTATTCTTCTCCTCCTACACAATGCCTCCACGCCGTGCTAGACCCGCCAACACCGGCACATCCAACCCTAGGCCTACCCGACGCACACATCGCACACGCTCTCTGTCACGCCCCGCTTCCCAAAACAGCGGAGGCGAAGCGTGACTAGGCCCGCTTAGGCCAGAGCTACGGAGCCCTGACCCAATAAGCGTCTGTGTGGTACCAAGACGAAGGTACAGGTCCATGCATGTTAGTACAGAACAATAAAAGTACAAGAAGGAAAGAACATCACATTTTATTCCAACATATCAAGAGTACCAAGTCTCAACGCCCGAAGGGCTACAACAGCAGAAAAGTAAATCTAATGGTGCAAGCACCCAACCTAGACAAGGAAAACAAAGGTGCTACGCACCCAACTAAAAGTAATAAACGTCTCTGGAAACTGCAACGGGAAGTCTCTAGCTCTGGTCCTCCTCAGGGTCGTACTCAGGTTCGACACTCTCTGGTTCCACGTCAGCTGGTAAGTCAGTCTCCTCAACATACTCTGGCTCGATCCCTGACGTACAGCACCAAAAGAAGGAACTATACGTCAGGTAAGGTCTACAAGAAAAGGTTATACCAAACTACAAGTGCACCAATTACTTAACAATGGTTTACTGGTTGATTAACATGCTGAGGTTTTAACAACAGAAGTACACGCAACAGGAAAATAAACACGACAAGTAGTGGTCGTAGCGAGTGCTACCGACCAGGGGACTAGCCTACAAGTGTCAAGACAAGACGGAACACGGAAAGCCAGACACGACAAGACAAGACACGAAAGGGTTCACGCCTGTTCAGTTCGAGGGGGATCAGACCCTCTTGCCGCTTGCACGCTCAACCCTACCCCAAAACCCCAAGAATCATGACAGGACAAGGGATCACTTTCTCTAGCTTGACAAGTGCCCTATTGCTCTCTGAGCTGTGTATCAATACATGGGATAACCTGCTCTAGCTTGACAGGTGCCCAATTGCCCATCGGGCTGTGAACTAGTACAAGGGATCACTCGCTCTGGCTTGACGAGTGCCCTATTGCCCATCGGGCTGTGCAAGACGGAACGGGACAAGACACGACAAAACAGGAGGGGTTGTACTAGGGTGTCCACAACTCACACACACATGCATGTCAATCCTATGATGTCAAAATTGTTGGTGTTGGACTCAGATTTCGTTGTCAAGTCTGAGCCATCAAGAGCGTCCCGGACGCTATCATTTCACGTCTGGTTCTCATGTTTCTAAAGTAACAATTCTAATAAGACAAAGGCCTAAACATGGCCAAGAACGCAAGTGGTACACTTGCCTATGATGGCGAGTGCATCGTCTCCCTGGTACATCTCGTCCAAACGTCTTGTCGGTGGAAGAGCGTCTGAAAATCGTGACACGGCGACGGTGTCAGTTCACGATTCAGAATTCCTATTAGGGTTGTGTCTAGGTTTTCGGGGCTAACCTAATCGTCAAAAATCACATTTTTAATGTATTTAGCCTAGTCGACGATATACCCTATGTGCACATGCGAGAAGTCCATTCGTCGATTTATCTACGGTTGCACAACGTTTTAAAGAGGAGCGGAAAGTAAATTTAATTTGATTAGGTTTCTGATTTTAATTAGGGTTTGGTTATCTATTGTGTGGGTTACTACGAATTTAGGGGACCAACCTGAAAATGACGATTGCCCGAAGATCCGGCGTTAGATCTGAAAAGGTGGTAGCTTTGCGTCGTCTGGAAATTCCTAAGCCGCGGGTAACGTAGCGAGGAACGTCAATTGTTGATGATGACGTTGGCCTCCGGAGGTGGTAGTGAGGATCTCGGCGTCTCCCGGGGTCGTCGTCGCTAGAACTGAGGTCGGAGCGCCACGCGAAGAGACGGCGGCCGGAGCTTGGCCGTGGATCTCAGATCTGGTGGGAAAGAAAACAGGAGAGGGAAAGGAGAAATGAGGATGGAGGAGAAGAAGAAAAGGAGATCGGGTTGATCTCCTTGAAGGTGGAGGGCGCACGGGAGGAGGAGGGACTTAGGGAAATGAAGGAGATAGGTTGGGGAAGACAATGGCTGGAAAATAATGAGGAGAAAGGAAAAAGAACCACGCGTTTAAATAAGAAAACGAAACGGCTGCTAGGTCAAAACTAGGGTTTCGGGGGTCAGTTAGTCGGTCTGAGAAGGGTGGTTGACCGACTAGTTTGAGAACTAGTCGGTCGGTCATCTAACTGTGACCGACTAGAAGGCAAACAGAGAACAGGGTCGGTACAGGGTTGATAGATTTAGCCGGTCTATGAAGGCTCGTCGACCGACTAGTTTGCAACCTAGTCGGTCGGCCAGTGTTCATTGACCGACTAAAGGATAAAAGTGGTCGACAGGAAGTTTGGAAAATTAGTCGGTCTGAGAAGAAAACTTAATCGACTAGTTCGTCAACTAGTCAGTCGGTATTCGTTCTTAAACCGACTAATGATAAATAGTAACTCGACTGCATGAAATGATCTCTGACTTAGTCGGTCTGCGAAGAAGTGTTGACCGACTAGTTCGAAAACTAGTCGGTCGGTGGATGAACTTAGACTGACTAAGCGTAAACAGTAACTCAAGGGAAAAACCTGACAGAAACTAGTCGGTCCATAAAGAGTTTCTGACCGACTAGATTGACATCTAGTCGGTCGGTCCTTGTTCTTGAACCGACTAAAGTGCACACCAAGTCTCCAAATGGAGTGCGAAGCTTCGGGATGAGTTCTAGGGACTCCTAAGATGGGTCTGGTTCTAAGACAAGAGCGTTATGAAGCACGCTAAGCTCCAGATTGGGAAAAAGATACGGAAAAGAAAAGAAAGAAGGCGAACAATCACATATATATATAAATAAACATCTTCATACAGAAACCAGCCGTTACATCCTACCCACCTTACGAAAATTCCGCCCTCGGAATTTCTATCAGAAAAGGTGAGGGTAACGCTCTCTCATCTCATCCTCTCTCTCCCAAGTGGACTCTCCAGGTGATCCGTGACACCACATCACTCTCACCAGGTCGACTATCTTGTTCCTCAACTGCTTCTGTCGACGGTCCAAAATCTGCACGGGCTGCTGATCATAGGTCAGGTCCGGTCGGACCGTGATCTCCGAGAAATCCACTGTGTGCGACGGATCACTGACGTACCGACGTAACTGAGATTCGTGGAACACGTCACGAACACCCACCAAAGATGGTGGCAGAGCAAGGCGGTAAGCCACTGCTCCCACACGCTCCAGCATATCGAAAGGTCCGATGTACCTTGGACTCAGCTTCCCCTTCTTCCCGAATCGAATCACTCCGCAGTTCGGAGAAATCTTCAGGAAGACGTGGTCTCCAGGCTGAAACTCCAAAGGTCTCCTCTTGGCATCCGCCCAAAGCTTGAATCGATCATGTGCAACTCTGAGCTTCTCCCTGATGTCTCACACGACATCCACAGCTTCAACTATCATCTCCGGACCCAATAGCTCCCGATCTCCAATGTCATCCCAGCCCAGTGGCGATCGACATTTCCTCCCATATAAGGCAGCAAACGGCGCCATGCCAATGCTCGCCTGGTAGCTGTTGTTATAAGAAAACTCCACCAAATGGAGATGGTCCTCCCAAGATCCCTTCAAATCGAGGGTGCAAGCTCGCAGCATATCCTCTAGAATCTGAATAGTCCTCTCGGACTGGCCATCGGTCTGCGGGTGGTACGCCGTGCTGAAACTCAGACTCGTACCCAAATGCTCCTGCAGACTTCTCCAGAACTGAGATGTGAACCTCGTATCTCTGTCAGACACGATGCTCACGGGGACCCCGTGTAAGCGTACAATCTCCTGCACGTACACGGTCTCCATCAAAACTATCTCAAAGAGGAAAAATCAAAATAGAAGTAAAAGAAGAAATTTTACCTCTAGATCCTTCCTCGCCAAAGCTTTCGTAGACTGGCCCACTCGGAAAGGAATGAAATGCGCAGACTTAGTCAACCGTTCAACGATCACCCAGACTGCGTCGTTCTGTTTCGGGGTCCGAGGTAAACCAGTCACGAAATCCATCGTAATATGTTGCCACTTCCACTCTGGAATAGGAAGCGGTTGCAGCAACCCAGCAGTACGATGGTGCTCGGCCTTCACCTGTTAGCATATCAAACACTTGGCAACGCTCCGTGCCACACTCCTCTTCATGCCAATCCACCAGTAATTCAGTCGAATGTCCTTATACATCTTGGTGCCACCAGGATGTATAGAATAAGGCGAGCTATGAGCCTTGCTCAAAAGCTCCTCCCAAACATCACCTGTAGGTACGCAGAGTCTGCTGCCATACCGCAGCGAACCATCCTCATGAATCATGAACTCCGCTCACAGCCCAGCTTCAACCTGCCTCCTGATCCTCTGCAACTTCGGATCTCCTGCATGTGCTGCCTTGATCCGATCCACGATCGTGGACTGAATCTGCAAATTCATGAATGAACGAACCACACCAGGTAGGACAACCTCCAAATCCATCTCCTTCAGCTCCTGCTGAATCCTCCAGTCAGCAGTATGCATCATTGCAGTAGGAAGTCTACTCAAAGCATCCGGCACTATGTTCACCTTCCCTGGATGATACTGCAGATCTATCTCATAATCAGCCATGAGCTCTAACCATCGCCTCTGACGCATGTTGAGCTCCTTCTGCGTGAATATGTACTTCAAACTTTTGTGATCGGTGAAAATCTTCACGCTCTCACTCAGTAAGAAGTGCCTCCAAATCTTCAATGCAAAGATCACCGCTGCCAACTCCAGATCGTGCGTTGGGTAATTCTTCTCATGCGTCCTCAATTGACGAGAAGCATACGCGACCACATGTCCATGCTGATGCAGAACGCATCCTAGGCCCTTCCCTGATGCATCACAATATACTTCGAAGCCTCCGCTTCGATCCGGTACCGCCAAAACCGGTGCCGTGGTCAACCTCACCTTCAAGATACTGAAAGCCTCCTCACAAGCATCAGACCACTGAAACTCCACATCCTTCCTCGTCAGCTTCGTCATCGGCTCAGTAATCTTCGAGAAATCCTTGATGAACCGCCGATAATAACCTGCTAGACCAAGGAAACTCCTGATGTCGGACGCTGACTGCGGAGTCGGCCAATCTCGAACTGCTCTGACCTTCTCCGGATCTACAGATATGCCATCACCGGACACAACGTGTCCCAGAAATGTGACTCTGTCCAGCCAGAACTCGCACTTGCCATACTTGGCATACAACTTGTGTCGCCTCAGCGTCTCCAGCACTGTCCTCAGATGACAGTTGTGCTCTTCTTCAGACTTCGAGTAAATAAGAATGTCGTCAATAAAGATAACGACGAACTTATCCAGGAAGTCGTAGAAAATCAAGTTCATGAGGTTCATGAACACAGCTGGAGCATTGGTCATGCCGAAAGGCATCACCACAAACTCATAGTGCCCATACTTCGTCCGGAAAGCGGTCTTTGGAATGTCATCCTTCTTCACCTTCAACTGATGATATCTGCTCCTCAAATCCAACTTCGAGAAACCCCTCAAACCTCCCAGCTGATCAAAAATGTCGTCGATGCGTGGCAGCAGATACTTGTTCTTCACGGTGACAGCATTCAATCCTCGATAGTCCACGCACATCCTGCAGGACCCATCCTTCTTCTTCACAAGCAACACAGGTGCACCCCACAGTGACACACTAGGGTGGATGAAACCCTTCTGCAACAACTCATCCAACTACTTCCGCAGCTCCTCAAGCTCCGCGGGAGCCATCCGATACGGCGCCTTCGATATCGGCTGCGCACCCGGCATCAGATCGATACCGAACTCCAAAGCTCTGTCGGTGGCAGACCCGAGATATCCTTCGGGAAGACGTCGTCAAAGTCTCTGACAACCGCTGGTCGGTCGATCTCCATCTCCATCTGCATAGCTGCTAACACCGGCACCTCCGACTTGGCCCGAAATCTGATGGGCCCAAGCGACTCGTCTCTGCTGCAGAACTCGAACTCCGGATGGCCTAGAATCTGGAAAACCACTCTCTTGCTGTGACAATCGATCGAAGCGTGGAAATCTCCCAGCCAATCGATGCCAAGGACGACATCGAAATGTGGCAGATCGTGGACGATGAAGTCTACATATAAATCATGTCCACTAACCACTAAGGGAATCGACCGACATCCCAGGTTCACAGTCACCACTCCGTTCCCAGAGAAAGTCTTTGGCTGAAGCTCGTTGAACTGCTTCACTCCTGGAGCAGCTCGCGGAGCAGGTGGAGATGGGGGTGGTGCAACAGGTGGGGCATGGGCAGCACGGTTGGACTGCTGCACCAGCTGATGCTGCACCTCAAGCATCTCTCGCATCACGCCAAAGAACTGACGGAACTCTCCACCCTGGTCTTCCTGAATCCCATCTCCAGCGCTCCCCGATCGGGTGGTACGTCGCCCTGCCATCCTATTGACAGAAAGACATAGGTTAGACTCGTACAATGTTTGAATATTAAAAGTGAATGTCCTTACTCTTACTGTTCTGTACTTGCAGGAAAATTGGGAGGTGGACCTGCATGGGCCACCACTAAAACATGTCACGCCCCGCTTCCCAAAACAGCGGAGGCGAAGCGTGACTAGGCCCGCTTAGGCCAGAGCTACGGAGCCCTGACCCAATAAGCGTCTGTGTGGTACCAAGACGAAGGTACAGGTCCCTGCATGTTAGTACAGAACAATAAAAGTACAAGAAGGAAAGAACATCACATTTTATTCCAACATATCAAGAGTACCAAGTCTCAACGCCCGAAGGGCTACAACAGCAGAAAAGTAAATCTAATGGTGCAAGCACCCAACCTAGACAAGGAAAACAAAGGTGCTACACACCCAACTAAAAGTAATAAACGTCTCTGGAAACTGCAACGGGAAGT
Source organism: Scilla litardierei (assembly GCA_030789695.1). Lineage (NCBI taxonomy): Eukaryota > Viridiplantae > Streptophyta > Magnoliopsida > Asparagales > Asparagaceae > Scilla > Scilla litardierei. The sequence goes on from CM061132.1 coordinate 105,132,710, forward strand.
CTCTAGCTCTGGTCCTCCTCAGGGTCGTACTCAGGTTCGACACTCTCTGGTTCCACGTCAGCTGGTAAGTCAGTCTCCTCAACGTACTCTGGCTCGATCCCTGACGTACAGCACCAAAAGAAAGAAATGTACGTCAGGTAAGGTCTACAAGAAAAGGTTAGACCAAACTACAAGTGCACCAATTACTTAACAATGTTTTACTGGTTGATTAACATGCTGAGGTTTTAACAACAGAAGTACACGCAACAGGAAAATAAACACGACAAGTAGTGGTCGTAGCGAGTGCTACCGACTACGGGACTAGCCTACAGGTGTCAAGACAAGACGGAACATGGAAAGCCAGACACGACAAGACAAGACACGAAAGGGTTCACGCATGTTCGGTTCGAGGGGGATCATACCCTCTTGCCACTTGCACGCTCAACCCTACCCCAAAACCCCAAGAATCGTGACAGGACAAGGGATCACTTGCTCTAGCTTGACAAGTGCCCTATTGCTCTCTGAGCTGTGTATCAATACATGGGATCACCTGCTCTAGCTTGACAGGTGCCCAATTACCCATCGGGCTGTGAACTAGTACAAGGGATCACTCGCTCTGGCTTGGCGAGTGCCCTATTGCCCATCGGGCTGTGCAAGACGGAACGGGACAAGACACGACAAAACAGGAGGGGTTGTACTAGGGTGTCCACAACTCACACACATGCATGTCAATCCTATGATGTCAAAATTATTGGTGTTGGACTCAAATTTCGTTGTCAAGTCTGAGCCATCAAGGGCGTCCCAGATGCTATCATTTCACGTCCGGTTCTCATGTTTCTAAAGTAACAATTCTAACAAGACGAAGGCCTAAACATGGCCAAGAACGCAAGTGGTACACTTGCCTGCGATGGCGAGTGCGTCGTCTCCCTGGTACGTCTCGTCCAAACGTCTCGTCGGTGGAAGAGCGTCTGAAAATCGTGACACGACGACGGTGTCAGTTCACGATTCAGAATTCCTATTAGGGTTGTGTCTAGGTTTTCGAGGCTAACCTAATCGTCAAAAATCACATTTTTAATGTATTTTACCTAGTCGACAATCTGCCCTATGTGCACATGCGAGAAGTCCATTCGTCGATTTATCTACGGTTGCACAACATTTTAAAGAGGAGCGGAAAGTAAATTTAATTTGATTAGGTTACTGATTTTAATTAGGGTTTGGTTATCTATTGTGTGGGTTACTACGAATTTAGGGGACCAACCTGAAAATGACGATTGCTCGAAGATCCGGCGTTAGATCTGGAAAGGTGGAAGCTTTGCGTCGTCCGAAAATTCCTAAGCTGTGGGTAGCGCAGAGAGGAACGTCAATTGTTGATGATGACGTTGGCCTCCGGAGGTGGTAGTGAGGATCTCGGCGTCTCCCGGGGTCGCCGTCGCTAGAACTGAGGTCGGAGCGCCACGCTAAGAGACGGCGGCCGAAGCTTGGCTGTGGATCTCAGATCTGGTGGGAAAGAAAACAGGAGAGGGAAAGGAGAAATGAGGATGGAGGAGAAGAAGAAAAGGAGATCGGGTTGATCTCCTTGAAGGTGGAGGGCACACTGGAGGAGGAGGGACTTAGGGAAATGAAGGAGATAGGTTGGGGAAGACAATGGCTGGAAAATAATGAGGAGAAAGGAAAAAGAACCACGCGTTTAAATAAGAAAACGAAACGGCGGCTAGGTCAAAACTAGGGTTTCGGGGGTCAGTTAGTCGGTCTGAGAAGGGTGGTTGACCGACTAGTTTGAGAACTAGTCGGTCGGTCATCTTACTGTGAACGACTAGAAGGCAAACAGAGAACAGGGTCGGTACAGGGTTGATAGATTTAGTCGGTCTGTGAAGGCTCGTCGACCGACTAGTTTGCAACCTCGTCGGTCGACCAGTGTTCATTGACCGACTAAAGGATAAAAGTGGTCGACAGGAAGTTTGGAAAATTAGTCGGTCTGAGAAGAAAACTTAACCGACTAGTTCATCAACTAGTCGGTCGGTATTCGTTCTTAAACCGACTAATGATAAACAGTAACTCGACTGTATGAAATGATCTCTGACTTAATCGGTCTGCGAAGAAGTGTTGACCGACTAGTTCGAAAACTAGTCGGTCGGTGGATGAACTTAGACCGACTAAGCGTAAACAGTAACTCAAGGGAAAAACCTGACAGAAACTAGTCGGTCCATGAAGAGTTTCTGACCGACTAGATTGACATCTAGTCGGTCGGTCGTTATTCTTGAACCGACTAAAGTGCACACCAAGTCTCCAAATGGAGTGCGAAGCTTCGGGATGAGTTCTAGGGACTCCTAAGATGGGTCTGGTTCTAAGACAAGAGCGTCATGAAGCACGCTAAGCTCCAGATTGGGAAAAAGATACGGAAAAGAAAAGAAAGAAGGCGAACAATCACATATATATATAAATAAACATCTTCATACAGAAACCAGCCGTTACACTCTCCCACCCGAGCCACCACTGCCGCCGATTCATCCACCACCACTCATGTGCCCCCTCCAGCCCCACGCCCCTCCGGGCCCCTTTACATAGGAGACGCAGAATACGAGGTTACATTTCATGACGATGATCAAGAAGACCGCTTTGGTGCCATTATCCTACTAGCAGGATATTATGGTGGTGCGGTAACTCAAGAGGTGGTTGAGCGTGACCTACCTTTCCTTCAGAGCCTCATGCGTCACATTCGTACCGACCCCGCGCATGAGTTCTGACCAGACCTGCCACCACCCACCGCCCCGGGTCCACGGCAGAGGGACCCATCACCACCCCCAGAGGGTGGTGCCTCTGCCAGATGTAGTCCATCCCAGTCTTTGCCCCCCCCATTTATTTTGTGCCCATCTGTCTTTTCGGGGCCCTACTTTCATTTAGCTTGGGGGAGGATACTCCCATGCATCATTTCATATTGCATTGCATCATATTATATTTTTTCTTTTTCTTTTTCTTTTAGGGTAAATGACATTAAAATACCCCAACGTTTGGGCCATTTTCACTTATATACCCTATCGTTCATTTTGGTAAACTTTGATACCCAAATCTAAATTTGATGTAAGATTGGAGGAGGAAATATTGTCTGAAGAGGCCTCCAAATACATGCATTCCATCAGTCTTCCTATGTCTGGGATGCACAGTGTTTTCAGCCTCCTCTTCAGACAATATTTCATCCTCCAATCCTACATCAAATTTAGATTTGGGTATCAAAGTTTACCAAAATGAACGATAGGGTATATAAGTGAAAATGGCCCAAACGTTAGGGTATTTTAATTTCATTTACCCTTTCTTTTATTACATAGCTTTTTACTTTATTTCCCCTACCACACCACCCCTTTAGCATCATCTCCCGCTGACGGGCTTTTTCTTAGCAGTGAGGACACTGCTAGGTTTAGCTTGGGGGATGAGCGCTCCCGCTTTATTTTTATTTTTATTTACACATTTTCCTCCCTTATTTTCAGTTTTTATTTCACTTTTTCACCATTTTTCCGCCTCGTTTTATTTTTTTCTCATTTTGCATCATATTTTCTGTTTTTCTCCATGCATGAATCTCTTTTTATTTATTTTCCCTTTTTTTCTCTGTTTCTTTTTATTTTTGCTAAGGATGGTCCACATGATGATATCTCTCTAGGCTTTATTAGTTTTTACGATGCTCATCTCTTTGGCATGCTATTAGAGTTAATTTCAGTTTTATTATCTATATGCATGCTCTTCTATTCATGATCTATCTGATGTAATACCTGAAATGAATTGAAAGTCAATTGCATGAACTAGTATTTAGTATGATTTATGTTGGGAAACGCACCCAGGTTCACGCATCACTAGAACACTTGGAGCACCTGCCTTTCTTATCTTATTCACTTCTGCTTGCATGCCTGATGATATTGTGATTATTACCGCATGCCATTTCCAATTTTCATTTAGAGAAGTGAAAATATTCATACTTTATATGAGTTTAGTTAGGGGTTTATTTTATCAAACTGATGTGTGACGTGCGTTTATATTTCATACATTCACGCACGTTTTCTTTCGTGTTTCTCCGTATTTTTCCGCCGTCTCTTATTTGTTTTCGTGTATTTTCCCGTTTTCTTTCACTTTTCTTTGTTTTTCCATGATTGCAGGGGATTGACCACGTAGGGGACGTTTTACGATGATATCCCAAGTCCCCGGAGCAACGGGAGAAGTCACGCATGATCCAGGGGGTCAAACGGCGAAGTATTCATCTTTCAGCCCCTCACCCGGTCGGTTGGTCATCTCCAACCGATCGGGTGATGCACGCGTGCACCCATCGGTCTCTGCCGTAGCTCACAACGAAGTCACCCGACCGGTTCACAGACCGGTTCAGCGGGGGCTATTCTCTGTTTTCTCGAAGCAAAGCGCCAACCGATCGGGTGACTCTCACCCGATCGGTTCATCTATAGCTGAGAAAGATGAGCTGAAGACACGGACGTCGAACCGGCCGATTCATCCGACCGCTCCAAGATCCAACCGGTCGCTCAAGAACTCACCCGATCGGTTCATGTGATCGGGTGAAAACTCGCCGTTTTCTGATATTTATTTGTAACGGATCAACCGATCGGTTGACTTGTCAACCGATCGGTTGATGCGACGGCCTATATATAGAACCCATAGGGTTCCAGAAACGGGAGTTGCTGTTTTTCTACTGTTTTATTTCCTTGTGACGGCTATAATTGTTACTCTTTTGTAAGTTTTCAGATATGTCTAAAATTTTAGTATTGTCTTTATTACTCTATTACTTCCGCATTGCAATTGTCCGATTATGATTCCAACGGTTAAATTTCATTTAGATTGCTTTTTCATGAATTTTTGTGAGTAGTTCCCAAATCTGGGATTTTGGTGGAAACCCCTTCGGGGGCTCTTCCCGATGCGTCCATAGGGTTAGGAAATCGATAGGGAGTAGGAATCTAACGGTTACACGGGGCATTTCATTGTCATCGGCGGGAAAAAGACCGCCTTTGACCGTCGGGCCAAGGGGGAATAAACTTGGCGGTTGACTCCCTAGCCATAGCTCACGCCTTTAGCGTAGACGCCAAATCCTAGCACGCGGGAGCGGCAGGATGAGACGTTGGGAGATATCGTTGCGGACTTAGTGCTCCCGGGATCGATCAGTGTTAATGGACACGGGAGTGCCCACTGATCGAATCCGGGAAGTCCGGTGTATCATCCTAGGCACCGACCGGAATATCGGGCCCATGGGACGCCGGTACCACTTTCAGAGGCAACGTCTCACCATTAGACCCTAATCTCATTCGCTATCCATACCCGTAGGCCGTATCGGCGAGAGTCTCTCGTCGGGTTGGAAACCAAAGTCCCGGGTTTACTTTCTTTTCGTTCATACGCTTTTATTTTCTTTCGTGACAACCAACCACCGATTCGGGTTAGCTCGCCCCTCGGGGTGATTTAGGTCCTACCTGACCCAAGCACAACCTCGCCTCCCTGAGTTCGATATTCCCGCACCCTACACTAACCGTGAAACTTGCGGTAAACGACACCGCGCCGCCGCGACGCAAGCGGGGCGCCGGTCAAGTTTATGGCGCCGTTGCCGGGGAGACAACGTGCTTGTTATTTTAGGATCTCATGAACCCTCGTGTCTAGCTCACATCCCTACCTTGCGATAATTTTCGCATTCTCTTTTTTCTTTTTATTTTTCTTATTTTTATTTCTTATTTTATCTGTCTCTTTCCCACTTGTCGCTTCACGGGTGTTTGTTGTTTTTCATGCGCAGGAGTTCAAGGAGTCTTGACGACTTGATCCCCCTCGATCTAGAGATTAACGCCACCCTTAGGCGCTTGGCCGTCGAGAAGCGGAGAAGGGAAGATCCCGAATCCATGGAGGAGAACACCCCACCTCAGAAGTCTCTGCTGGAATACTCGATGCCATCTATCGAGTCCACTTCCGCCATCCGTCCTCCAGCTATCACGGCCCAAAGCTTTGAGCTAAAGCCGTCATTGGTGACGTGGATCCAGCAGGATCAGTTTGCGGGTGCACCCATGGAGAGCCCGATCGAGCATCTAGACTCCTTCTTGGAGAAGTGTGACACCTTCCGGATCAATGGTGTCACGACAGAGGCTATCCGTCTGAAGATGTTCTTCTTCTCTTTACGAGACAAAGCCAAGCAATGGCTAAGGGGGAAGGACCCCAACACTTTCAACACCTGGGAGAAGCTCTCCAACGCTTTTCTGACAAAGTTCTTTCCTCCGGGGAAGACCATGAAGTTGAGGAGTGAGATCTCCTCCTTCTCCCAGGCCAGCCACGAGTCCTTGCATGAAGCTTGGACGAGATATAAAGAGATGCAAAGAAGATGCCCTCACCATGAGCTTCCGAAGTGGCAGATTATCAATCTGTTCTACAATGGGTTGAGGGATGACCTGAAATCTTCTATGGACGCCGCGGCTGGGGGTTCCTTCATGTCTAGAAGCGAGGAAGATGCCGGGAATATTCTGGAAAATATGGCATCCAACAATGAGCGGTGGTGTGACGAGAGAGCCACACCAAGAACTGGGGGTATACACAGAGTCGAGGACGTCGACAAACTTTCAAGCAAGTTTGACTTGCTTTCGACCCAGATCTCCGCACTGATGGTAGGAGCCGGTGGGGCCGATACACAGCAGATTTCAGCAGTAGAGTCCGGATTCTTCGGGGAATTCGACGGTGGTGACATCTCACCACCGTTGGTTCAGGCGAGCGCACTATTTTACAACCCTACGGGAAATGCGACGTACCCGCCAAGGACAAATTCCAACCCGGCCTACTCTCCCAACAACCGGAACCACCCGAATTTCAGTTACAGGTCACCATTTCAGCCCTCGCCGCCTCAGCAGCCGCAGCAACAAGCATATCAGCCGGCTAGGCCACAGCAGAGTCAGTTTCAGCAGCAACCATCTCAGCAACAATCCTACGCCCCCAGGAACCAGCAGCCGTTCCAGCAGCAGCAGCAGTATGGCCAACAGAGGGCCGTCTCTCCGGTTGAGTCTCTCTTGACTCAATATATTACCAACCAGGAGAGGATCAACCAGAAGCTGGAAATGGGTCAGCGGACCCTCACGGACCAAGTAACCCAGCTGGGGTTACAAGTGGCGAACCTTGCAAGGTCACAAAACCAATTACCGCCACAACCGGAGGTGAACCCGAGGGGAGTAACCCAGACATCGGCACTCTTGCACGAGCACGCAAATGTGTCCGCTATCGTTCTGAGAAGAGGGACACAAATTCCTACTAGAGTGCCCCCTAGCAACCCGGAAGCACCGTCGGTCGTTGAGAAACCGATCGAAAAATCAAACGACGCCGGTGCTTCGTCATCAAATCCTATGACTCCGGAGGGAGTCTCTGAAGAAGAGAAAGAGAAGAAGGAGGAAGAGAGCCCTAAAGTGTATAAACCCGTTGTGCCATTTCCCCAACGGTTGGCTCAGGCAAAAATTGATGAGAAATATGGCAAGTTCTTCGCCATGGTCAAGGACCTGAGTTTGCAGATCCCCTTCCTAGAAGCAATCGAAACAATCCCCTCCTATGCAAAATTCTTGAAAGATTTGGTGACTAGAGGGTCCAGAAAGGAGAAAGTAGTGTTGACGGCGGAGTGTAGCGCTCTTATCCAGAGGGCAAATCCGCCGAAACTTAAAGACCCGGGGAGCTTTTCCATTCCTTGCACGATCGGAGCAGTGAAGATTCATCTTGCACTCGTCGATCTCGGAGCGAGTGTTAGCTTGATGCCCTTGTCGATGTACAAGAGAATAGGAATGGGTGATTTGGAGCCCACCGGGATGACCCTGCAACTTGCTGACCGGTCGGTAAAATATCCGGTGGGAGTTGTGGATGACCTTCCCGTGAATGTGAGAGGGGTGCATGTGCCTGTGGACTTTGTGGTCATGGACATGCCCGAAGACGCACACACCCCCATTATCCTGGGACGGCCTTTCATGGCCACTGCTGGCGTTCTAATAGATGTGAAGAACGGAAAACTATCTTTGAACGTCGGCGGAGAGAAAGTTGAGTTTGACCTGGGATTATCTATGAAGCACCCCGATCCTCCTGATGACCTCTGGTGCAATTTGCTTGAGATAGAAGAAGAAAAAGCTGTAGAGGAGAGCTCATGGGAGATTCTCCTGAGAAACCCCCCCCCCCCCCCCCGATGACTTGGGGGATTTAGAAGATGAAGAAGGCCCCGAAGACAAAGAAGCTGCTGGAAAACCAAGTGCAGCAAGAACGACCCCTCCCGGGTTCCCCAAGACTCCTCCTGCGAGGATAACGGGGAAAGAGCTCACAGACCTCACTAAAGACGAGGTCCGGATCCTGAAGAAGATGGCGGGAAGCGCCAACACCAAGGAAAAGCCCCCGGATCTCAAAAACAAAGGGAGGGTAGTCGAGCAAGTATTTTTCCAGCCGCTGACTACTCCAAGCGCCTTCAGCTCCAACAAGGAAGAGATGCCGAAGTTTGGGCATCACCCGTATCAGCCACCATGAGCATCTCTTGCGGGCGTCGAGCCAACGACGTTAAACAAGTGCGCTTCATGGGAGGCAACCCATGTTCTAAACTTTTTCCCACTTTTTAGCGTTAATTTTTACTTTATTTTATCTATTTTTATAAATGAAATCAGCCGTGAGAACATCCGTTCGGGGACTTAAGCAAATTTCTTGGTTTTTGCAGGAAACAGGCCCCAACCGATCGGGTGACAACTCACCCGATCGGTTGGGATGTATCAGATACATGCCGAGATCTGTCCCCGAATGAACCGATCGGTTGAGTAATGAAGAGACCGTGTGGCAGACCGGGTGAGCTGGGGAGAACTCTCGGGAAATTCTGGGGAATATCAACCGATCGGTTGAGTTCGAGCGCGATCGGTTGACCTGACCGGGTGAACAGCCCTAAGTTCTCGGGAAATTGAGTGGAGCGGCCAACCGATCGGTTGACAATTCAACCGATCGGTTCGCCTGTAGCATTTCTTCGGCAAGATTTTCGACCTAACAGTCAACCGATCGGGTGACAAGTCACCCGATCGGTTCGACTTAAAACCCTATATAACCCCCCCGACACCCGTTCGTTTTCTCCCTCGCCCGATCGCCCGAACCTCTGCCGTTTCGTCTCCCGTCGTGCGCCTTCCTGCTTTCTTCCCCGAGATCAGCCTCGATCTTCTTCTCCAACCATTTCCCTACCCATCCACCATCATTTCTCTCCATTCCCCCGTCATCTCCCTACACACAAACCCTAGATTTCCCCCATTCCCCCCCCCCCCCCGCTTCGGAACTTGTTGAAGAGATCGCTGCGGCTTCACATCGTGCTCCAATCGGGCAGCATCGGGGCATCCACGAGCAACTATCTTCATCTCATTTTGGATAACCTCGCTCCTTTGCTTAATTTTAATCTTTTCCCAAATATTCTGTTTGCTTGTTGGTCGTATTTTGTGTTTGTGTTGAATTCGTTGTACTTTCACACACCTACGCGCACAAACAACACCTACACAATGCCTCCCCGCCGTATTAAACCCACCGACGCTAGCTCTTCGAACCCTAGGCCCACCCGTCGTACCCGTCGCACACAGCCCACCACCTCTAACCCATCCACCACACCACGCACCACTTCCCCACCTCCCGGTTACGATCCCGAATATGGGATGCAATTCCAATCCGATGACCATGTCGACCGATTCACGGCCATGGTCCTCCTTACTGGTCAGGGTGGTCGGATAACCCAGGAATCTGTCGACCGTGACCTCCCCTTCCTTCAAAGCTTCGTTCGCCACATCCGCGAAGACCCACCCGACGTCTCCGAGCTCCACATTCCACCCCCCACGACCCCTGGTCCACAGCACAGGCCCCCGTCACCACCCCCAGAGGGTGGTGCCCCTGCTTAATTTTCCTCTCCCACTTTTGCCCCCCCCCCCCCCGTATTTGAGCCCATCTGTCTTTTCGGGGCCCAGCTTTGTCTCTGTCGGAGGGAGGGGACTATTTGAGTGTTGCTTTCTGACTTCACCTCTCTTTTGTTTTTGACTCCCCCCTTGCACATCTCTGCATTTCATTGATCATATCATTTCGCTTGCACTCTCTGGTCTAGCTTGGGGGACGTCTGTTTTGGTGTGCTGTCGTGTTTTGTTTGTTTTTCTCATTTTTTGTGTGTGTTTGTTTTTCACTTTTTGAGTGTCGTGTCGTGTAATTTTATTTTATTTTTATTTTCGTATTGTTTGATTTTGATTTTGATCTTTCTTTCTTTTTCGGTTTCATCTATGTGTTTTCCTCGTTTTCATTTCTTTTCGTGTCTGTGCGTATCCCCCCATCTTCATTGCCCTCCCATACTCACTCTTATTGCATTGAGGGCAATGCAAGTTTCAGCTTGGGGGAGTCGCACTTCGTGCGCCATTTGTGTTGTTTTTCTACGTTATTTGAGTCGTTTTCCATCGTGTTTTTCTTTTTTTCTTTTTCCTTCTTTCTTTAGCTCTTTCTCCTAGAAATGAATCCTATGATGAATCGCCACAAAGTCACACACACCTAGCATTGCATCGATAATCACACTCACTAACCCTAGGATTTCGAGTCCTCTTGCCTTTCACGCATCGTGGGTCCACTTAGCTTTTTGTGAGTCGTGCGTCGTGACTAGCATTTGGTGTGCTTCTGCTTTGTGGTTTTACTTTATATACATGTTCAGGAATGACCCCTAGATTATCATGTTTCGATATTGAATATGCGGTATTTTCTTCTAATGTCTGCTTCTATATGCATGCTATTTATATCGTATACTTCAATTCGCATGTGTCGGGATTCCACAACTAAGGACTAGGATAACCCATTTAGCCTAAGCTCTATTTAGCAAGAATAGTCTCCTTTGCCCGAGTGTTTATATTTCGACTTCTTTTTTGTTTTACTTGGTGCAAATCCCCTCGTCGTGTACCGTTCTCCCACTTGGGAGAGTACACATGTATATAGCCAATATCCCAAAAATCCAAAAAAAAAGGAGAAAAGAAAAGAAAAACCCAAAAAGAAAAGAAAAGAAAAAGATTGTATAGCCAAAAAGCCAAAAAAAATATGCAAATACCCAAAACCCAAAAAAATTCCCGTGTGAATATTTTCATACTTGCCAAGAATAAAGGGAAGGCGAGAATTTGCACCGAGTGTTCTTCTCCACATCATCTCAACCCCCGTCGTTATCGAAAACACTTGGCTTGGGAACTTTTTAGCTAGTATCTAGGCTATAGTGGCGTGATTTCCTTAACCCTAGTTGTGGAGTCCCCGATGCATGATACGCTTCTATTCTCTCTATTCTCATGCATGCTTGAACTTATATTCGCCGCTTAATTCAATTCGATTCGATATTTGGGTCATATCTTGGATTTGTGTATATCGAGCCTCGTAGCACATCGTAGAAAGCATCACCATTTGCTAGCACACGACCACGCTCACTCACGCTTCACTGCGTGGACCCACGACACTTATTTGGACTCGCTTTCCTAGGTTTAGTGGTGTGATTTAGCGTTTGCTTGCTAGGTGAGTGGTTTTTGATTTTGTTGGCTGTGATGGGCGATCTAGGGTTTAGAGTTTTCTTTTTCTTTCTTCCTCTCTATTTTCCCCTTCCGAGCTCCTACTCTCACTCGTCTTCCTCGAGGACGAGGAAGAGTTCAGCTTGGGGGATTTTGACGTGCGTTTATATTTCATACATTCACGCACGTTTTCTTTCGTGTTTCTCCGTATTTTTCCGTCGTCTCTTATTTGTTTTCGTGTATTTTCCCGTTTTCTTTCACTTTTCTTTGTTTTTCCATGATTGCAGGGGATTGACCACGTAGGGGACGTTTTACGATGATATCCCAAGTCCCCGGAGCAACGGGAGAAGTCACGCGTGATCCAGGGGGTCAAACGGCGAAGTATTCATCTTTCAGCCCCTCACCCGGTCGGTTGGTCATCTCCAACCGATCGGGTGATGCACGCGTGCACCAATCGGTCTCTGCCGCAGCTCACAACGAAGTCACCCGACCGGTTCACAGACCGGTTCAGCGGGGGCTATTCTCTGTTTTCTCGAAGCAAAGCGCCAACCGATCGGGTGACTCTCACCCGATCGGTTCATCTATAGCTGAGAAAGATGAGCTGAAGACACGGACGTCGAACCGGCCGATTCACCCGACCGCTCCAAGATCCAACCGGTCGCTCAAGAACTCACCCGATCTGTTCATGTGATCGGGTGAAAACTCACCGTTTTCTGATATTTATTTGTAACGGATCAACCGATCGGTTGACTTGTCAACCGATCGGTTGATGCGACGGCCTATATATAGAACCCCTAGGGTTCCAGAAACGGGAGTTGCTGTTTTTCTACTGTTTTATTTCCTTGTGACGGCTGTAATTGTTACTCTTTTGTAAGTTTTCAGATCTTTCTAAAATTTTAGTATTGTCTTTATTACTCTATTACTTCCGCATTGCAATTGTCCGATTATGATTCCAACGGTTAAATTTCATTTAGATTGCTTTTTCATGAATTTTTGTGAGTAGTTCCCAAATCTGGGATTTTAGTGGAAACCCCTTCGGGGGCTCTTCCCGATGCGTCCATAGGGTTAGGAAATCGATAGGGAGTAGGAATCTAACGGTTACGCGGGGCGTTTCATTGTCATCGGCGGGAAAAAGACCGCCTTTGACTGTCGGGCCAAGGGGGAATAAACTTGGCGGTTGACTCCCTAGCCATAGCTCACGCCTTTAGCGTAGACGCCAAATCCTAGCTCGCAGGAGCGGCAGGATGAGACGTTGGGAGATATCGTTGCGGACTTAGTGCTCCCGGGATCGATCAGTGTTAATGGACACGGGAGTGCCCACTGATCGAATCCGGGAAGTCCGGTGTATCATCCTGGGCACCGACCGGAATATCGGGCCCATGGGACGCCGGTACCACTTTCAGAGGCAACGTCTCACCATTAGACCCTAATCCCGATCGCTATCCATACCCGTAGGTCGTATCGACGAGAGTCTCTCGTCGGGTTGGAAACCAAAGTCCCGGGTTTACTTTCTTTTCGTTCATACGCTTTTATTTTCTTTCGTGACAACCAACCATCGATTCGGGCTAGCTCGCCCCTCGGGGTGATTTAGGTCCTACCTGACCCAAGCACAACCTCGCCTCCCTGAGTTCGATATTCCCGCACCCTACACTAACCGTGAAACTTGCGGTAAACGACACCGCGCCGTCGCGCCGCAAGCGGGGCACCGGTCAATGTGCACCATTTTATGAGTGAACAGAGAGTCCCATTATCTTCCTTCTCCACATATCTATTTTATCTCTACATATCAGTTGGTTACACCCCCATAGCCACTTTACCGCATCCTACCTCCCAATCCCAAAAAGAAAAAGAATAGCTTCTAAATGAAAATGAAAAGAAAGAAAAAAAGAAAAAAAGAAAAAAAAAGAAAGTGAATAAATACTGTTTTGTATTATTTCATTAGAATCTATTAATTATTCTGGGAAGAAAAATTAAATTATATGTCATTTTCATTAATGTGACGCCTCAAGCTAAGCTTGGGGTGTAAACCAACTGATCACACGAGTGAGCTTGACATTAGAGTGGAGACGGTGCACATTGGAGAGATTTTATAAAACCCAAACTTTACGAATTATTTTAGTTTTGGAGATTTTTCATGTATCTAATTGAATATCTGAATGGCATGATCTTTCCTATTCTTTATTGCATGCTTTGTGAATCTTTTGTGCTCCTTGTGTATCTGTGATTGAAAGGGCGTTGCCAACTCTTTTATACTAGACTCTAGGGATTGCATGAGATTGATATGATTTGACGGTGTTATTTCAGTAGAACCCTGTTCTTTGCCTTTATTGCATGTCGTATGATATATAAAGCTAGAAATTACAAATAGCATGTATGTTTAGCACTCAGAGCATCGTGATAGATTTTTTAAGCCTGAGATCTGACCGATTATCCTTAGCACTTTTCTCTTACTTCTCTCTTTTTATTCTTCATTCCTCTTTATTTTCATTTTCTTATTTTCATTTTATTTTCCTCCCGGCGTACCGATTATTCGTCTTCCTCGAGGACGAGTAAGAGGTAAGCTTGGGGGATTTTGATGTGTCCATATTTTATATCATTTCCATATCATTATCCCATCGCATTGCATAGCATTTCCGCATCCAAATCCCACTTTTCACTGCGATTTTGGTATTTCTGACGATATTTCGAGTTTCGTAGTATATTTTGAGTTTTCCGGGATTTTGGAGCGATTTGGACCCCGCTTGGGTATGGACACATCCGACTTGCTCATGAGCTTGTTGGCAGGGCTCTGAAGGGGTTCGTCGTGTCTTCAGAGCCGTTGGAGGAGAGAAAGGAGAAAGAGAGCAGAGGGAGAAGCCCAGGATGCTGCAGCATATATTTCCCAGAAAATACTCGGCCCGAGTAGCTTGCTACTCGGACCGAGTCATATCAGCTTGATGAAGCAGTGGATACGGGCTGACTCGGACCGAGCAGCTCATCTGCTCGGTAGAGCAGCCCAATATTACACAGCCTGAGTAGGTGCCTGAGCAGCGTCCGAGCACCAGACCGAGCCGACCCTACTCGGACCGAGCAGAGACTACTCGGTCCGGGTATGTCGATTTTCAGATCTTCGAGCGGTCGAGCAACTTGTCTACGAGGACCGAGTCATTGACCGAGCTACGCTACTCGGACTGAGTCACCTGCTCGGTCGGCACTTCCTAGGGCATTTTTGGAAAGATTTTTGAAACGCGTGATGCGCGCGATTTGGGCAGCAGCTAAAGCTCGCGACTGCGGGCTTGGCTCTGGGGGGTTCATTCTAGCTTTTGTTGGAGAATTTTTGGGGAGAGCTGGGACGATTTTTCTTGTAGGAATTTTTAGGATTAATTCTTGTAGCGAACTTTGGATCGATAATGGAAGATTACTGCTTATTGTTCTTTTCTGGATCTGTTCTTCGTCCGTTCTCTCTGTAAGTTATTTTAGCCCTAATTTCTGGATTGATATAATGTTTTCTTCTGCAAAATTGATATTTTTGTGCGTTTCTATCGTCATGAGTGAGTAGATCCATTCTAGGGTTGATGGGTGAACCCTAGGATTTTAGGGGGAAAATATAGATCTGGATCCCTACATTGAATTGGGGATTTAGGGTTGTATTTTGGTAGATCCTACCGAATCCGTAGATAACCCGTACTAAGATCATGCACACGGTCTGTGAAACTGATGTGCTTAAGGGGTATCTAGGGATTCGAATAGGGAAATCGGTGGATCCAATCAAGGCATGTGACCATGCCCGACTCGCGCCTTGAGGGGATCCACCGACGAACTATACCGCTACGTTGACGGCTACCACCAGTGCGTCAACGAGAGCCACCGAAATACCCCGCAATTCTAACCCACGAGAGTGGTACTAATTGGGGGATTAATTCCCTGATCTAATGCAATGTGAGGATCTGATCCTAACATCAACCCCCGATGATCCTAGCGGCAATCCCTAAAGCCCTAGTGCTTTTTATTATAATTACACAACAACAACAACCAACCCATATCTTTCACTCAGACCGCTACCTCACTTATAAATTTAGGAATAGACTGAGATTATCACAGACACTATCACTGTCTCTGTGGGATTTGACTATCTTTTATACTATAACTCGACACTGTCCGCTTGCGGATTGAGCCCGGAGTCGTAGCCTAGGGGCCATATTACGCCTGGCAATCGTGACACCGCCAGGTAGATCCTAGGTGTAGATTGTGGGTGCGTCACCTCTCGTAATCGATCCTCTCCACGACAGCCATGTCTCGTGGAAGAGTTGCATTTTCAGCAATTCAGGAGGTAGTCCCGCAATCATGAAGAGCAGAATGTTCTCGTCTCATCAGAAACTACATTCGAATGAGTTCATTCGCAGATCAATCGAATGGAGTCTGAGGAGATCGACTCTCTAGCAAAATCAGTCTGAATTCGTCGGGATGTCTTCATGATCACTCCTCATTTTACACTTTTTTTTCAGCATGTTTGCATGCCATTTTGATCGCCCAAATCGTGTTTTTCACGATATATCGACGATATTGTGATGCTTTTCACGATTTGTTGTTTTTGTCGCATTTCAGGTGATTTGGAGCGATTGGGAGTGATCTCGAGATGCGCTTACTCCAGAGGGTCACCGACGACCTCCCCAAGGGATATTTTGCTGTTGGAGAGGAGCGGAAGAAGAACGGACGTCGCAGGAGTGACGAGGAGGCCAAAACAAGCTGTTTGGGCATTTTTAGTGTCCCACTCGGCCGAGTGAAGGAGTCACTAGGCCGACCAGCGAGACACCGCTCGGCCGACCAGATCAGACACGATTCATATGTGCACTCGGCCGAGCGACGGAGACCACATCGGCCGAGTGACGAGATCCCGTCCGCCCGAGTGGCGCCCAGACGAAGCCATTCAAAAATCGCCAACTTACTGTTTTTCGGCTGCCTGAGCTTCAGAAGACCCACTCGGCCGAGTGGATAATCCCGACCGCCCGAGTACCAAGAAGCCATCGGCCGAGTAACGACAACTCACTCGGCTGAGCCGCCCCCGAAGTGAAGACCCCTGAAGATCGAGACTTACTGGAAATTTACAGGGTTTCTCACTCGGCCGAGCGACTTTTGTCACTCGGCCGAGTGCGACGCGCTGCCTGTAGCGAAAATTACGGATTTCAGGCTGCGCAGGGGTATTTTGGTCACAGTTTTTGGATGATTTTGGGGGGTATTTAACCCCTGTTTTTACCCTAGTTTTAGAGAGCTTTTTCTTAGATTTTTTGCAGCTTTTTAGATTAACTTTTTAGCTTTATTCTTGTGATTGGAGAGGAGACAAAAGTTGGTTTTTGTTGAATTATTTGAAGAACTCAATTGGTTTGCCTCTCTCTTCTCTAAAAATTCTATTTTTATTACTTATCTCAATATTGTGATGAATTCTCTTGTTTATTTCATTGATTATTTTTGTGTTTGTGCTATGAATTGTGAGTAGTCTCCACGTCTTGGGGCGTGGGGATGAACCCTACAAGCCCAATTTCATATTTGTGATGAATTGGTAGAAATTTTGCTAGAATTGTTATTAGGGATTAGTTTGGGAGCGATTTACTACGGATAGCTAGGAGTTCATATCGATCGAGATTTGCAAGAGATTGGATCCCAATTCGATAGGAAACCCTAGAAATCCGAATTGGGTTGGAATCGAATTTCCGTAGTACCGGTTTGCAAGAGATTGGACCGATACTAGGGTTTCCGGTTGCAATTCCGTGCCGATACCCATTTGCAAGAGATTGGACGGGTAGGAACTATCACAACCTAGGTCGTGGGCCGAGTTTGTAAGAGATTGGGCTCGGTGCGCGATTGAACGATGATGTTGATCCTAATGCTAGCTTCCCTAAGCTAGGGTTTGCAAAAGATTGGACCCGAACCTAGGATAGCTATAGACCGGCAACAGCGCGAGAGCGTGAGCTTGGTTCTACATTCAGTTGCAACTAGTTCATCCAAAATCTTATTCTAGCAATTTTGATACCGATGAACCACATTGACGAGATACGGCGAGTAGCGGGAATTCCCCATTCCCTAGACGTTCTTTATTTGATTTGATATTTCCGTACTTTATCTGACGATTGTGACAGGATCGCCAAAGGCAAATTTCTCTCTTCTTAAATAGCCAGGTTGATTAGAACAAGCACGGTCATTCGTCCTCCCTGTGTTCGATAACCCGCTCGCTGCTATACCGTGCGCTTGCGGTAAAACTACAACCGTTCTTTGGGTTACATCCCGGAGTCGATCAAGTTTTTGGCGCCGTTGCCGGGGACGGCTTTTTGATGGTGTTCAGCACCGACCACCCGGTTATTTCTTCTTTCTCTCTTTCTTTACTTTCTTCTATATCTTGTTGTAACTTTGTTCGCAGCCCTATTTGCATATTCTCCCCGGATTTTGCATAAGATCTTAACAGGGAGAATGGAGGATGCAATGTCAACAATAGAACTCAGTCAGGAAGACTATGACTCCTTCACAGACCTCCTTAAGGAGCTTGTCGACGAGGTCCACGCTACCGGAGCTTTTGCTATCGATATCAAGGACCCCGACGAACAACTGTTTGCTAGTTTTGTGATGGACCAAGTCTCCCCGGAGGGGACTATCGGGGGCAATGTCAGAGTTGATGTGATCGACAACAAATTATATTTCGAAGACGGTAGAACAAATGTCGAAGAACACTATACTCCCGGAGAATCCTTCGAGCAAACCGACATTCAGGGAGTTGCACTATATGACGCTCACTCTTGCTTTTATGAATCGTTTGATGTGTTTCTTGATTCCAGGCACGAACCAGAACAGGGTGAAGGTTCAGACGATGCTAGCACAGAATCGGAGAGCGCCTATTTCGATGCCTCGTCCTCACTAAGTAGTGAGTCTGACTCGTCACAAGAGAGCGCACCACCTGAACATGCGCTAAACCCGGATGACAAGGAAAAAGCTAAACTCATGCGAGCTGATGAAGTGGAAGGAGCAGCGCCTCTTGAGGTAGAACTTAAACAATTACCTCCGAATCTAAGGTATGCCTTTTTGGGTAATAAATTAACTTTCCCGGTGATAGTAAACTCCCACCTCACGCAGGATCAACTTGAAAAACTCCTAGACGTACTTAGGAGCCACAAGGATGTCCTTGGCTACACTATCTCCGATCTAAAAGGGATAAGCCCTAGGCTCTGCACACATAGGATCCATTTGGAAGATACCGACGCCACCTCCATAGAGCCTCAAAGGTGGTTAAACCCGAATATGAAGGAGGTTGTTAAAAAGGAAATCCTAAAATTGCTCGACGCCGGTATCATTTATCCTATCTCTGACAGTAGGTGGGTTAGCCCCGTTCACGTCGTCCCCAAGAAAGGGGGGATGACGGTCATAAAAAATGAAAAAGGTGAGCCCATATCTACACGCACCGTCACGGGATGGCGAATGTGCATTGACTATAGGAAACTCAATAAAGCCACCCGAAAGGACCATTACCCATTGCCCTTCATTGATCAAATGCTTGAACGCCTAGCAAAACATAGATACTTTTGCTATCTAGATGGGTATTCGGGATTCTTCCAAATCCCTTTGCACGAAGACGACCAAGAAAAGACCACTTTTACTTGTCCCTACGGTACCTATGCCTACCGTAGGATGCCATTTGGTCTTTGTAATGCTCCCGCCACTTTTCAGAGGTGTATGACATCCATATTCTCCGATTACATTGAAAATATTATGGAAGTTTTTATGGATGATTTTTCGGTTTATAGGAGTGAGTTTGACTCTTGTTTGGCCAATCTTACTAAAGTCCTTAAAAGGTGCCAACAAAATAATCTCACTCTAAATTGGGAGAAGTGTCACTTCATGGTCACGGAAGGTATAGTCCTCGGGCACCTTGTTTCCTCGAGAGGAATTGAGGTAGATAAAGCAAAGATTGAGGTAATCGAAAAACTTCCTCCTCATATTAATGTCAAGGGCATTAGAGGTTTCCTTGGTCATGCGGGGTTTTACCGTCGCTTCATCAAGGATTTTGCCTCGATTGCCCGACCACTTACTTCCTTGCTCGCTAAAGATACTCCTTTTATTTTTTCAGGAGAATGCTTGCAAGCCTTCAACACCTTGAAGGAAGCACTAGTTTCCACGCCCATCATTCAACAACCGGATTGGAGCCTTCCCTTTGAGCTAATGTGTGATGCTAGCGACCAAGCCATTGGGGCGGTATTGGGACAAAGAAAAGATAGGAAGCTTCATGCGATATACTACGCGAGCAAGACATTGGATGACGCGCAGAAAAACTACACAACTACTGAAAAGGAGCTTCTAGCGATCGTCTATTCCATAGAGAAGTTTCGCTCCTACCTCCTTGGTTCCAAGGTGATTGTCCACACCGACCATGCGGCGTTGAAGTATCTTTTAAACAAGAAGGAGGCCAAACCTCGGTTGATTAGGTGGATACTCTTGTTGCAAGAATTCGACTTAGAGATCAGAGACAAGAAAGGTACGGACAATGTCGTGGCGGATCACTTATCTAGGCTCATTCGCGACAAGGAGGATGAGAGTTTGCCTATCGACGACACATTTGTGGATGAGAGGCTATATGCCATAAGGGCCGGTGAAGTACCTTGGTACGCGGACTTCGTCAACTACTTGGCATGTGGAATTAAACCGCATGGGATGCCCACGCATCAAAAGAGGAGATTTCTGCATGAGGTCAGTAGCTATTTTTGGGAAGATCCATACCTCTTCAAGATATGCAAAGATAGTGTCATTCGGAGGTGTGTTTCTAAAGAGGAGGCAACGTCTATCATTTTGCATTGCCACGGTCTACCATGCGGAGGGCATCATGCCTCCTCTAAAACAACCGCTAAGATCTTGCAGAGCGGATTCTTCTGGACAACAATGTTTAGGGACACCCACGCTTTTGTGAAGGGGTGCGATAGATGCCAACGGACCGGGAATATCTCTAAGCGCAATGAGATGCCGATGAGACCCATCCAAGAAATTGAGCTTTTTGATTGTTGGGGAGTAGACTTCATGGGGCCATTTCCGTCAAGCAATGGTAACAAATACATCCTATTGGCCATTGACTATGTCTCCAAATGGGTAGAAGCAATCGCCACCCCAACTAATGATGCAAGGGTCGTCTCCAAGTTCTTCAAGCAAAATATCTTCCCGCGCTTCGGAGTGCCTCGTACCTTGATAAGCGACGGGGGAAGCCATTTCATAGAAAACAAGTTTGAAGCCATGCTAAAGAAGTACGGGGTAAACCATAGAGTTGGCATGGCATATCACCCCCAGACAAGCGGCCAAGTGGAAGTCTCAAATAGAGAAATTAAGCAAATTCTTGAGAAGACGGTGGATCGATCTAGAAAGGATTGGTCAATGAAGCTAAACGATGCTCTATGGGCATATCGCACGGCCTTTCGCACTCCCATCGGCACCACACCGTTCCGACTTGTTTATGGGAAAGCTTGCCACTTGCCGGTAGAATTGGAACACCGCGCATATTGGGCCATTAAGTCCTTTAATTATGATTACAAGAGTGCGGCGGTAAGGCGACTCTTGGACATCAACGAGCTTGATGAGATAAGAAGAGACGCCTACGAGAGCTCGAGAATTTAGAAAGAAAGGACCAAGATTCTCCACGATGCCCGCATAACCGTCACAGACTTCAAGGTGGGAGACAAGGTCTTGCTCTATAATTCCCGGCTCCGACTATTTCCCGGTAAGTTGAGGTCACGTTGGTCCGGACCTTTCACCATCAAGCACATACAACCGGGAGGAGCTTTCGAGTTGGAAAGCAAGGACGGTTCCACATTCAAAGTAAATGGTCAAAGGCTCAAACACTATTCCGAGGGAGCCCCGACGGGCGAAACCAATAGAATATATTTGCTTAAAGGACGGGCAGATGATCTTTCGGACCTCCTTGATGAGGTAATTGAGGAGGCGATCCCCCACTCCATTGGCGCTCTTTTCGATGAGGATTTCGAGGAAGGCCCGGATTTAGGCCGAGATGAGAAGATAGATGATTCCCCCGACCTCTCTGCTGAAAATGATGAAAGCGATGCTGATGTCGCAAGGATTCGAGAGCTCTGCAAGCTCTCGAAATTGAAGTCTCCGAAGAAAGCTCCGCCGCTACGGAAATCGGCGTCACCGGTGAAGCCGTTGACCGGAGCAAACGCTAGCTTGGGGGAGCCTCCCCCCAACACTATTCGAGACGGGAGACCACTGAGGGAGAACACGCCGCCGCAATTTCCGAATCCAAGCGTTCTCTCCGGAAAGTTTGATGGGTGCATCTCATATGCACCAAACATCCCGCATTAATTGAAAATCATAGGGGGTCGAGCTCACGACCTTAAACGAGCGCTTGTCGGGAGGCAACCCGACGGTTATTGCTTTATTTTTACTTTTTCTTTATTTTTGTTTTAGAAATTTTTAGTGTTTTGAGTCGTTCGCCCAAAAATTTTGTGATAACGGGTCCTATTTTTCTTGACAGGAGAGGAGATAGGTAAATCCATCATGAGGAGGATGAACGAGGTGATAAGGAGCGCCCCAGGAAGGCGCTCGATGCTTAGGAGAAAGATGAAATCGACTGGAGGAAGAAAGATGGAGTTTAGAGCCAAAACGAAGACAAACAGCAGAACACAAGGCTCACTCGGCCGAGTATACTAGTCACTCGGCCGAGTACACAAGTTCGTCCGGCCGAGCCACTCACGAACGAGGGAAGTCTGCTGTACCCAACTCTCTGTTTAATTTCCTGATTTCAGTATAACTGCTACTCGGCCGAGTATATATTTTCACTCGGCCGAGTAAAACGGATACGCTCCTAGGGCGAGTCTTGCCGAGTAGCTTGAGCCACTCGGCCGAATGGACTTACTCCACTCGGCCGAGGCTGGCAAGGCCACTCAGCCGAAGCGTAAGCGGGGAGGAATTTTCCATTGATATCGCTCGGCCGAGTGACCTAGTCACTCGGCCGAGTCGTAACTTTTACTATATAAAGGGCCGAGGGGGGGCACGTTTTTCGAAACAAAAAAAATCCCAATCGCCCGCGACCCCTCAGCTCCCTCGCCCGTTCCCCTCGCTCGCGCCCCCCACTCACCCGACCGTCGACCCTCGCGCCGCCGCTCGGCCAGCCACCGCCGGCCGAGCACCCGTCGCGCCTCGCCCGAGTCGCCGCCAGCGGCCACCACTCCGGCCACCTCCGGTATCGCCTATTTCGCCTTTGTCTCCTCTTTTTGTGTATTTTTCGAGGATCCATGCGTTAAACGAACCCCAAACCCAAATTGATTTCTATATCTATCTATTATACCCCTAATGCTCCTTACTTTTTTAATATTACCCGCTGATATCTCCATTTCATGCGCAGGTTGTTTTTGGGAGCTTAGGGGAGCCTAGGGGAGCTTCTCGGGACTGATTTGGGCTTCGCGGAGGCGCTGTCTTCGCTCGCTTCCATTGCTTAGCACTCGCGACGTGTCGGGGTATACTCTTTCCTTTATTTTGCACATGCCGCACTTTTCACGTTTTTCGGCGCGCGCTCGGGGCCCATATGCCGCCCCGGACATGGCCGCGGTCGAAGAGATCTTCCGCCAAGCGGAAGCGGTCGGATGATGCCGGCCCCTCCCACGAGTTGGAGGACTCTCCTCCGCCTTCTCCCACACACCCCGTCCACCCAGCACAGCCTGCAGGCCCCGCACACCCCGCACACCCCGCACAGCCTGCAGAGCCCGCACAGCCCGCACACCCTGCACAGCCGCCCCCTGCCGCTCCACAGCCACCACCTCCGGCTCCACTCATCAGGCCGCTGGGGATCACGTTCCGGAACGACGCATACCGCATCGCTTTCGAGCGTATTTCCCAGCGCTCGATCGTACCCTCCAGGTTTGCACACCTTGCCGACCTAGGACGCCTGGGGGTACTAGATGGGATGCTCACGTTGTACGACAACGTGGGCTGGCGAGATTTCTTTCAGGTGTCAGCGGACACGTTTATCCGTCCGACACTTGAGGTACTTAGTTCGATCGCCCGGACCGACGAGGGATGCTCGTTTCGGTTCATGGACCGGGAGTGCCAGGTCACTCTCGGTATGATGAGAGCATTTTTCTCGTGGCCCGATGTCCCCGGGGCCGACCGAGTTACGCCCCTACCCATATCCCCCTACCTTCCTTCGACGCCGGTGCCTTCTGGGCTCGGATTACGGGTCTTCACGCTGCCTTTGACCCTAGTAGGGCCAAGGCCTCGGTCATTGTCCATCCCTGCCTCCGTATTGCTCAGTGCCTTATGGCGACGACCTTTTTGGCCAGATATGAGCCGAGCACGATGTCCACGCCAGAGCTCTACATGCTCTACGTGATGACACGGCCCAGAGCTCTATCTAGGGATGGCGATGAGCTGGTCCCTGCCGTCGTGATTGATGTCGCGACTTGGTTTTTGGACCGCATCATTGTATCGATGGGCGCTCGCTCACCGATATGCTGCGGCGGCCTGATCACCTTGCTTGCCCTTATGACCGGCGAGGACTTCCCTGACGACCTGCGACGAGCACCGGGCACCACTTCTCTGTCGATTGATGTTATGGCCCGGATGAATATGCTTCGTCCGCACGGTGAGTGACACTGGGTCTGGTTGCACGGCCCTTACGGGGCCGATTACATGATTCTTCCGAGCCCAGCTCAGACTCAGATTGTACCAGCCCAGGTGGACTGGCTCCCTGCGATGGATGTTCTCATCCCAGCTGCTTACGTGCTCGAGGCCGAGCAGGCCGAGCAGGCCCACGCTGCACACACTGCCCCCGCAGACCCTGTTGCCCCTGCCGAGCCTACTGCCCCTGTTGACCCCGTGGCCCCTCAGCCTATCCCCGATGTTTCCGATGCTCCTGACACCTCTGTCCACACCTCTGTCGGTGTCGGGAGTACCTTAGCTGAGCCCACTTCCACTGCTTCCACGCCTGTCACCACTAGCACTGGCCCTCTGTCTGCCGAGCCCGTTTCCTCTGCCCCACCCGAGCGCCCGCCGACCATAGTTGAGTACGGAGAGCCCTCTGTCCCCACTGCTGCTGTATTTTCCGAGAGTGTCGTGGCGTCTGTCCACACTTCTGTGCCACCGACCTCTCCGGCCGCCTCGCTGCCACTTTTGTATTCTTCTTTCGCTGCTGCTGCCTTCACTTCTCACCGTCCTACCCAGCCTCGCACTGAGGCCAGGCCCCCACTCGCGAGCGCAGCCCCTTTTGTTCCCCTACCCACTGAGCCCGTCACCTACGCCACCAGAGTACGCCAGCCCCGACCTGCACAGCCCCGACCTGTGCGTCCCTCTGCACCACCTCCCCCCGACACTGTACTTCAGAGCATTCGTGCTCTCGAGGGGGCGGTGAGTGGCCTCAGAGGCGACCTTAGGACCATGTCCTCCACCGTCTCTGCGATGGCGGGCCGCTTTGACCTGCTCCCGCACATTCACTACTGCCTTACCCAGGTCCTGGAGCGTCTCCCCCGCGTACCCGTACCCACCCAGCAGGTTCCCACCCACACTTCCACACACACTCAGCCTGCTCCCACTTCCACACCCACCCCCGCTCAGCAGCTACCTCCTCCTCCTCCTCCTCCTCAGGACGGAGCCGGCGCAGCCCCACCTTCTTAGGCACTCTTGATGCCATAGCTTCTTTTTGCCGTTGTGCTGCCCGTCTCTGCTGGGTCCTGATGCACTTTTGCCCACCCCCCTCCCCTCACTATTTCTCTGATACGCATTTTCTATATATATCTTCATATATCTTTTTTGGGAGAGGGGGAGAGTTTTTGGTGCCACATCTTTATATCTGTATCACTCCTATATCTGCATGCATCATGTCCGCATCATATTTTTCGTTTTATTATTTTTCCTTTTTTTCCTTTTTTTTCCATTCCATCATGCATGCATCCTCACTTACCCCTCACATTACTTGTCTCTCGGTGTGCCACACTTTGCATATTGAGGACACTGTGCCATTTAGCTTGGGGGAGTGAGTTCTCACGTTCTTTTTTTGATTTGCCACCTTTATTTTTAGTTTTTCACACCATTTTCTGCTTTTGCACTTATTTTCATCATTTTTTCTTTTTATTTTACCATGCATCACGTTTTTCTTATTTTTTTCTGTGTGCCGCATTGTAAATAGTTCTATTTTCCCTTTATCTTTATTTCCTTTTTTTTCTTTTCATCTCATGCTAGAGATGACTTTTCTGTGATGATGATGACGTGGAGTTAGCTTACTCTATTTGCATGCTTTATTTGTCATGTCTTGGACTTTATTCCTGATATCATATGCTATGACTTGCCTTGCATCTAGAGATAGTAACCCATACTTTTTCCACATGAAAATGGATGAAATTTTATTATTAGCTGAGTCTGAATATTCATATGTATGCTATCACAGAAAACACACCAAGATTCACGCATTGAATGCTTATATCTGGAGTACTGATTTCTTTTCCTTTATCACTTCTATATGCATGAATTGTACATTTCACTTCAGGATGATTGAATGATGTTAGCTATGATAAATCTGGGTTAGTTAGCTTTTTTGTGATCGAAACTGAGTAGATTAGATTACCCTGCTGAAGTTGTCGTGCATGTCTTATAGAGTGAACCGAGAGATATATTTATTTCTTTCTCCACAAATCTTGAAAATCATTTCTCTACTATTAAAATCATTGGTGAATCTCCCCTTATCGATTCTATTATATGGCATTTCCCCCGCTATTAATTCCTAGCTCCAAATTTCCCAAAGAAAAAAAAGAGGAAATATTCTTGTATATCATTATCTCTCTTTGAGTTGGGATCATTGTATATATGAAAAAATAGGAAAAAAAAGAAAAAAAAAGAGAAAAAGAAAAAGAAAAGAGGAAAAATCCTCAATAAAAGATCCCATCTCACTTTCTTTCTTTCTTCTCTCTTTTCGTGTTCATTTTCATTGCTTCTGGAGCTTTATAAAATGGGGATGTGAATATTTTTTATGCCACCATGCTTATAGATAAGCTTGGGGGAGAGAATCCATTGATGTGTGAGAGAGTGACTACTTGACGTTGCACGACAACCTAGGCTAAGTAATATTCTATACTCGGTGAGATTATTTTTTTTTAGCTTTACGAAATCCAGAAATCTAAGCCTAGCACTCATATCATGAAATCCACACTTTTCTATTCTCTCTATTTCTATTGTGTGATACTCTTATACTCCTCATAGAAAGCATTCAATTGAAAAGTGTGTAATCTGCGATTTGTATACCGCTTTAAATGATTCAGACGATGCTAATTCTAAAATTATTCCGTTTTTCATGATTATATCGTTGTTCGTGGGTTTTCTATTTCTATTTGCATTATTATACTATGATATCAAAATAAAACTCTTTGACATGTATTTTTCATTCAGTGCATGCTATATGAGTAAGCGAAACCCACGTCCTGAGAAAATGATCTAGCAGCTTACCTCTTCGCTTCTTTCTTTCTTCTTTACTTTTATTTCGTTTTTCATTCTTCTCCGTTTTTCATTTTTCATTTTTCGCCGTTTTCGTTTTCCGAATCCACCGAGTTCGCCTTTTACTTATCTTCCTCGAGGACGAGTAAGAGGTAAGCTTGGGGGATTTTGATCACTCCTCATTTTACACTTTTTTTTCCGCATGTTTGCATGCCATTTTGATCGCCCAAATCGTGTTTTTCACGATATATCGACGATATTGCGATGCTTTTCACGATTTGTTGTTTTTGTCGCATTTCAGGTGATTTGGAGCGATTGGGAGTGATCTCGAGATGCGCTTACTCCAGAGGGTCACCGACGACCTCCCCAAGGGATATTTTGCTGTTGGAGAGGAGCGGAAGAAGAACGGACGTCGCAGGAGCGACGAGGAGGCCAAAACAAGCTGTTTGGGCATTTTTAGTGTCCCACTCGGCTGAGTGAAGGAGTCACTCGGCCGACCAGCGAGACACCGCTCGGCCGACCAGATCAGACACGATTCATATGTGCACTCGGCCGAGCGACGGAGACCACATCAGCCGAGTGACGAGATCCCGTCCGCCCGAGTGGCGCCCAGACGAAGCCATTCAAAAATCGCCAACTTACTGTTTTCGGCTGCCTGAGCTTCAGAAGACCCACTCGGCCGAGTGGATAATCCCGACCGCCCGAGTACCAAGAAGCCATCGGCCGAGTGACGATAACTCACTCGGCCGAGCCGCCCCCGAAGTGAAGACCCCTGAAGATCGAGACTTACTGGAAATTTACAGGGTTTCTCACTCGACCGAGCGACTTTTGTCACTCGACCGAGTGCGACGCGCTGCCTGTAGCGAAAATTGCGGATTTCAGGCTGCGCAGGGGTATTTTGGTCACAGTTTTTGGACGATTTTGGGGGGTATTTAACCCATGTTTTTACCCTAGTTTTAGAGAGCTTTTTCTTAGATTTTTTGCAGCTTTTTAGATTAACTTTTTAGCTTTATTCTTGTGATTGGAGAGGAGACAAAAGTTGATTTTTGTTGAATTATTTGAAGAACTCAATTGGTTTGCCTCTCTCTTCTCTAAAAATTCTATTTTTATTGCTTATCTCAATATTGTGATGAATTCTCTTGTTTATTTCATTGATTATTTTTGTGTTTGTGCTATGAATTGTGAGTAGTCTCCACGTCTTGGGGCGTGGGGATGAACCCTACAAGCCCAATTTCATATTTGTGATGAATTGGTAGAAATTTTGCTAGAATTGTTATTAGGGATTAGTTTGGGAGCGATTTACTACGGATAGCTAGGAGTTCATATCGATCGGGATTTGCAAGAGATTGGATCCCAATTCGATAGGAAACCCTAGAAATCCGAATTGGGTTGGAATCGAATTTCCGTAGTATCGGTTTGCAAGAGATTGGACCGATACTAGGGTTTCCGGTTGCAATTCCGTGTCGATACCCGTTTGCAAGAGATTGGACGGGTAGGAACTATCCCAACCTAGGTCGTGGGCTGAGTTTGCAAGAGATTGGGCTCGGTGCGCGATTGAACGATGATGTTGATCCTAATGCTAGCTTCCCTAGGCTAGGGTTTGCAAGAGATTGGACCCGAACCTAGGATAGCTATAGACCGGCAACAGCGCGAGAGCGTGAGCTTGGTTCTACATTCAGTTGCAACTAGTTCATCCAAAATCTTATTCTAGCAATTTTGATACCGATGAAACACATTGACGAGATACGGTGAGTAGCGGGAATTCCCCATTCCCTAGACGTTCTTTATTTGATTTGATATTTCCGTACTTTGTCTGACGATTGTGACAGGATCGCCAAAGGCAAATTTCTCTCTTCTTAAATAGCCAGGTTGATTAGAACAAGCACGGTCATTCGTCCTCCCTGTGTTCGATAACCCGCTCGCTGATATACCGTGCGCTTGCGGTAAAACTACAACCGTTCTTTGGGTTACATCCCGGAGTCGATCACTTCACACAATGGTAATGGAGGGAACAAGCCTCCCCAGGGCCAAGAATCCTCGTGCAGAAGGAGCTCTGGAGGGACCGGAGTCTCCCTCTAGAGGAGTTCCCCTCTCCTACTGAGGGATCTGCTCTGTAGCTTCAGTCGACCTAGATAGCTCCGAGTCACTAAGGAGAATCCACCGCCTCCTCTTACTTCCCTCAATTGCAACCACCTCAAATTCTGAGGCAGGCCTCTCGTTTTTCTTCCGCTGGAGACGGTCCACCTGAGTAGCCCTCTCGATGAAAATGGGTCGATCCTCCAACTATTGATCCATCCTTTCTCCCGTTGACGGCACCCGAGGAGATAACATGCCTACCTCAGCCTCTCTAATGGAAGCCTCAACTTCATCCCTCAGCACATGGTCCACCTGGTATTCCTAACCGACCATGCCTACAGAAGAAATAAACAAGTTAAGTCAGAGAACGAGGGTCGAACAGTTAACATGCACAATCGAATTAACCTTTCGTCCACACAATCTAACGCAACACGTCGTCGGACCACAGCCACTTCGTCTTCCTCGCGTTTTTTGGCAGACTCGTCAGTGCGTCGATGGCTTCCTTCTCCTCTCTAGTCAAAGGCTTATCCTCGACATGGCCTAAGTCAGGGGCACCCCAGCCGGTGCAAAAGCTCGCCTCTCCTTGAAAGACCACGAACACGAACTCCTCTTTCCATTTGGGATTAGAAGTCGGGAAGTCATCAAACAATTTCCCGCCTCGATGAGCTGTTATCATATACCAGCCCAGAGTCTTTAAAGGAGGAATCGAGAAGAAGTAATTAAACAGTCTTAGCAACGGTTCAATCCCTTTCATCACACACAAAGCTATAAAGCACATCAATGCACATTTGGCGTTTGGCATCAACTAGCAGAGAGAAATGTTCAAGGTGCATAAGAAGTAGCTCATGAAGGAAGCATGGGGAATCGGAGCCCTCGTTGGAAGGCTTTGACGTAGACCCCGACTTCCCGATCGCCAAGACGATGGATCCTCTCGTCCCTCCCTGGCACCTGGATCTGATAGTCGAGGCGGACGTAGTTTCTCTAAAACTCGGAGATCTAATCGGCTCCAACTTTGGAGCTTAGATTTGCGATCAGACCAGGCTGCATGATCCCCTCCTTGTTTTTTTCAATGACGGTAACCAGACTCCTCTTAGAAACGGGAACAGAGGACGAAGCCATATTTCTGAGGAAAATAGCCAAATCAAGAAACGAAGATGATATCTTCAAATTCCTGCGCTGGAACCGTCTTATATTAATAAGGCGACGGCTGCATGATAAGACACGCGTCGAAGATCCAAGACTCTAAGCATCTTGGGTTTCGAACCGGCAAATCATCCGAATCGGCAAGGCGGACGTTTTGGCACCTAGAACTTGAGTGCTAATTCCTCGACTACCGTGCCCCATTAATTATATATAACATCGCTTGACTTAAACAGGCAGACCCTTTGAGGTCGTGCGACGGGGGCCATTGCTGAATCATTAGGCTGGCACTCGAGACGAATCGATCGACGGAGGTTAAGGTCCACAAGAAAAGCCCTGTATCGACTCGATGAAAGCCCACCAGCCAGTCGCACATTGCACTCCCATCACTTGAATGTGGGATTGAAGACGGCCTTATAAATAGTGAGAACGTGGGCAACATTCTCTTATATTAAAGAGGGAAGATTATGGCACCATAATAGTTGACTGTTATCTCTCCCAACGTCATTGAAGGACCCCAGAGGCCTATAAATACCAAAAGGGTTCCAATTCCCAAGGTACGAGATCTAATACATAGACTCTACACTTTCAGATATCTTTCTTCCACTAAAGAGCTTGCGACGTCAGATCTGAGACGAACCTCCATGGGTCGATCTCATCTTCTCCATGCTCCCTCTCTTCCTTAAGTTCCCATACTAACTTAAGCATCGGAGGGGACTTGGGTTGGGACCCAGATCCGACCCCCCTGACATTTCTTTGTGGTGTAGATCACCGAGTCTCAATCTCCTATGAAGGTCGCTCCAGAGCTTCCCAGCCTCGACATATCGACGTACGAACTAATCGAGGGTCGATCGAGCACCATAAGCTAATCAACATCTATTAACCGACCCTGATTCTTCCAACCCAGGGCCCCACGCAACTCGTTGATGAGGCTTCGAGTTAGCACGAAGGGTCCACATCAGCAAGACAATTGTTTCGGTCATTTTTGGTCTTAACATGTACTTTTAAGGTATTCCTGATTTTCTAAAATTTAAAATACTTGAAAAATCACCATGATGACACATTGGCCCTTAATGTGTCATCTTCCCTTTAACCCCCACCTAACACCAAACACTTGGCACTCTAATAGGGATGGAAGGAGGATGATGATGATCTTAAGGAGGTTTAAAGGGGAAAAAAGAAATAATAAAGAAATAAAGAAGAAAGGAAAATACAAAAATCTCTATCTCCCCTCCATCAGCTCACGCCGACCCCACTAGCCCATTGCTGCTTCATTCTTCCACCAAAAACCAAGGTTACACAATCTTTTGAACCCATCTTCATTGAAGAGGAGGCTATCAGATGGTCTTCCAGGAGAAGAAGGGCCAAACACCTCTAGGAGGACTAATCAAGGTAGGAATTATAACTAAATAGCTAGGGTTTCTATTTTAGATTCGTGTAGAAAGTAACGTAAGTTCTGTAGGAATCAGTAACATTCAATACGACATAGTTGTGTCGTGGTCGTTTCGATCGCTAGTCACACTCCACTCGACCGTGTTAACTTAGACACGGTCGTGTCGCTCACCGCATATGCCCCTTGCACAATACGATCTTATTGTGGGTTGTAAAATCCCTCTGTTCGACACGTCCGTATGATGTAGATACGGTCGTGTTGACCACTTGATGCGTAACTTCCCCATAGATTGACGCGGTCACCACATGGTCGTGTGTTTTCCCAAACGACCATGTGGTTACGCCTTCTGAGCCTCAAAATGTTATACTCTACATGGTCGTATGGAACTCCCAAATGACTGCATGGATTGAACTACTTTTAAGCCTTAAAAGCTGTTATCCACACGGTCTTGTGGTTTGCACCAAACGACCATGTGGTTCGGTCTCCCAGCATAAGATTCATGTTTTAGTTTAATCCAAGTGTTGTGATTCATATGTTAATTAGTGTATTTCATATTCATGATTATATGTGTTATTAGCATGCCATAAGTTGATCAAGATTCCTGTTCTTAATGCCATGCTACCTATGTCACACTATGTTTTATACACTTGAATGAGGTAAAAGCTTGAATGAGAGGATTAACATCATGTATGCTTAACTATACTTCGGGATGTGTGGAGATGTTATACATGTTCCATTTTACGTAAACTCTCCCATGAATTATGTTAGCCCATGTTGCATTGTACTTTGTGTAGTAATGAAAAGAACATTCAATTTGAATTAACACCACAAAGACCAAAGTGCCGCATGGACCAGCATGCCACGAAAATACCGGGGCCACCTCCTGAATATATGGGGGCCACCTCTTGAATCTATGTGTGGTATGATACACAGCATGGACCTACATGTTAAATGGACCAACGTGCCACAGAAATACCAGGAGCTACCTTCTGAATCCATGGGAGCCACCTCTAGAATTCATGAGCTAGTGTAATTAATGTGTATGTGGAAAGTGTGGCTCTATGTTAACCAATTTTGGTTATTCACTTATGTTTCTGCTTGTGTTTACTTTTACACACTCAGCTTATTATTTAACACCTTACTTTTAATTCCTGTTGAGTTTCATGTTGTAGAGTGGTACTTTCTTTTTGCGCTCTTTTACATATCTGTGATGTTCTATTTTACTTTATGCAACAAATCTGGTGTCATTTCCCCTAGTAGACAAACCTTTGTTGGTAGATCGAATCTGAGACTGGATTCTTACTAGCTCAGTTAGACTTTCCTACTGGGTCACGCGTTGACGTGTCCCATTTACATCTTCTAGGTTAAGAGCATTACATACCTAGAGAGTTCAGAGCAGAGATGCTCGGAAACTTAGTAGGAATGATGGTTCACCGAGAGAAGTTTATGAAAGTGTTTTACTGATGTTCATCAGCGAAGATGATCCCCATATTGTCTATTTGTGGAGGTGGAATGGGAGGTGCTTGATTCTGAGAAAATATTAAATTTTAACCCCTCATTTAGACTGTATTTTGTGTATATTTAATATCTATTTGGTCTCTAATAAGTGTATTATTGAAAGATCATTTAATTTTAGAGCATATCGCTTTTTTATACGCAAAATACCATTTTATGGCCTAATTTTGTCTCATTTAAATTTTTTCAGATGAAGCTTGCAATTTTCCAAATCTAACAGCTATTTTTCCATATTTTTCGGAAGTCGGAGCAATTTTTGGGGATTAAAAGGCCCAGTAAAGCTGTGTAAAAGAGCAAAAAATAAAATAAAATAAAATTCGCTGACGCCAGTTGGCGTCAGCTTCTGCCCGCGTTGCGGGTGGAAATTGTCGCTCGCAACGCGGGTGGCTTTGCTCCTGGCGGGCGCCCGCCCGTCAGTCAAAGCGGGCCCCCGCCTGCCAGTCAAAGCAGGTGGCCACCCGCCTTGACTAAGCAGGCGGTGCCTGCCACTATCGACAAGCGGGCGCTCGCCCACGTGGAAACATGGGCGGTGCCCGCCTGCCTCTTTTGACCAATCCATACCCATTCCTTTGACTTGCGGGTTGCGAGTTGCGTAACCCGCAAGCCCGATAAGCCTATTTTCCTATAAAATGAGGTATTTGAGCATATCTTGGGCATCCAAGCTCGGTTTTGAGCAAAATTTGTTTAGGGTGCTTCTCCCCCAAATTCCAGAGGAGTTGGAGCAGCTGTAGTAAAGATTTGGAGACGTTTTGGCATCGTTTTGGGCAAAAACTCTCCACTTTTCTTTGTTTTAATTAGTTTTGTATTAGAGTTTGTAATCAAATGATGTTTGTATTAATAATATTTGCTGTTTTTATTACCATGGCTAGCTAAAAATCTTGTGCGTGTGTTGTGTAGTAGTTAGTATTGATGGGTTTCATGTTTCATGTCTTCATAGCACATGTATTAATCGAAAACATTGAATACGTTGTTTTTCTCTTTCTTAATTAATTACGTGCTATCCGAGAGGAATCCGCTTAGGATGACATACCGCGAGGCATCGTCTACATGCACAAACTCGTAGAGGGTCAAAAACATGGTATGCCCAAAATAGTGCTTCTCTCAAGTGCAAGAGTTCGTACAAGTAATATAATCTGGGAGTCCAGATGTCGAATCCTCGGGAGGAAATCTGTTGCAACCACAGCTCAAATCAAATAGAAATCCGACGAAAAGAAACTAACCACTTCAATAATGATGGTGATGATGGTGTGAAAGTGCGTGATGGTGATGTGCGAACAATACGAACAAAGAAGAGTCGTGTATGAAGGTATCGACGAAAAGTATGCACATGGTATGGGTTCGTTAGGATCAATAATTCTTATTAACTTGGTTGACGAATATAACACAATGAATTCTCTTTTTGAGAGCAATTCACCGGAAAATACTCAGTATAACTCAATGAATTCTCCTTTTGGGCGCAATTCATCGGAAGATGCCCTTTTGGGGGTTAAAGCACAATGTGAATAAAATCGTTGCTAAAGTTATAATCTTACAACTACGGTATGAAACTCTCTTTTGGAGAGATCAAAACTCACCCTTTTGGGGCGATCATCAACTCAATCACTTCTTTTGGAAGATGAAAAAGAGGATTTAATAACGCAGTTCAAAACTTTATCAACGTTAACGATTAAGCACAACGAATATTCAACCAAACGAATACAAATCATATCCCCTAACTACGCCATACCATGTACAATAAGAAATTAGCTACTCATAATGCAAGAACAATCTAGTTTCATATCAAAATAGATCAATCTAATAGCCAAATACAGTAGAAAAGCATCAAATACGGGATAGAAGTTTAGAATTCATCACCAAATCTCCAACATAGACACCAAAACTCTCTGAAAATAGGAAGAATAGCCTCTGGAATTTTACAGAATTTTTCCCTGGCGAAATACGGCTCCTAGAGCCTCCAATACGCCCAGAATACGCCAGTCTTTCCTCAAAAACCCCTAGAAATACGCTTATATAGGCTCATTGCGGGTTTAATAGGGCTAACGGGTTCAAAACCCGCTCAAAATTCGGACCCAAACCCGCTTAAACAGCCGCAGCAAATGATAGCCGTCCGATCCAGGCTGGATCAGACTAGCACCCGCCACGTGTCCTTGGATGCGGATCCTCCCGTTTGCTTCTGCACCCGCTTCTTCTCGCATCCGAGTTCAGCTCGGAATAATTCAGCACCGTTGGATCTGAGATCCAACGGTCTCGCGCGCTCCACGTCGCCCCGTATTCAGATTGCAAGCGGGCCTCGTTTCGTCCGTCCGATCGAGCGGCGACTCGTCAGATTCTCGCCACGTGGACAGAAGAGCGCGCGCTTCTGCTGCATTTTCATCGCTTTCCTGGCCATTGGATTTCGATCCAACGGCTGCGAGATGGCCGTGTCGCCCAAGTCGGATGCCGTTCGATCTGATATTGAAGGCCACGATCGCGCCGCGTCGTTCGCTAATTTGGAGCCGCTTGATTTAAGCGGGAGTTCGTGAGATTCTGCCGCGTGGCCGCCAAGATTCGTGCGGGGCGCATACGGCCGTATTTCCAAGCGTATTTTAAGCGTATTTCCTCATTAAATTGGTATTCTGCATTCAAAAATTCACAGTAATTAGCACAGATCTCAGAAAAATACAAATAAATAGTCGTTGGAATCGTGATATCAATACCAAGCCATGAAAAATATAACAAGTGCAGAAATACTCCGTTAATTGCTGTTTTGTGCTCAAATAGAGTGTTTTCTCTAATAAATGATTGTGTACAATATACCAACATGTTAGAGAACAATTTAGCAACATGTGAGCACAAAAATAGGGCTAAATGGGGGGTTAAATATGTAATATTGAACCCGAATCAGGGCCCAAGGAGGGTGATGAACCGCGAGGTTCATCTAGTTATACGTTACTGTTTAGAAAAACAACTGATTCAAAGTTAATGTAATTTGCTATAAAATCACCATTCTTTTTAAGTTAAATCTTCTGATCTCATACCTTGGCATCGATGAGGGATTGAGTCATCTATGAAGAATGATTACCATGATACCCTACAACACTAACAAAAACACAACACACACACACACACACACTTTTACCATATCACTTTTTCACGTTATTTTCGTAAATTTTTGTACACTTTTTACCTCAAATTAAAAACCCAACCAAAAATTCACCTTCAAAGGGTGGTTAATAATTCAATAAATAATTTCCAAGAAAATTTCAGATTGTAAAACTTGTAGATTAGTTTGTCCCTGAGGAATACGACACTGGACTCACCAGGATTACTACTTGACCTACTTCCTATACTTGGAAATATCACTGCAACATTTTGGTCCCATCAAGTTTTTGGCACTGTTTCCTGGGACAACGGTCTATATTTTTTACGATTTCTAATTAGCTTAGAAATTTTGGTGAGATTTGTCCACTTTTGTGTATATATTCTTTATATATCCATATTTTCAATTTTTTTTCTTCGTTTTGGTTATTCATTTTTCTGCTACGTTTTCTATAACTAGTTTTTATTATTGGTTTTGGATGTTTGGTTAGAGTGTCCCATTTTGAGTGAGTGCTTTAAAATTTCTTTCTTTTACATTTTTAAGTCA
Organism: Scilla litardierei; assembly: GCA_030789695.1. Lineage (NCBI taxonomy): Eukaryota > Viridiplantae > Streptophyta > Magnoliopsida > Asparagales > Asparagaceae > Scilla > Scilla litardierei. The sequence continues at coordinate 105,169,377 of CM061132.1, forward strand.
TATCGTTTTCTTATATTTTTACTTTTCTTTATCTATTTATTTTTCTTTATATAATCCAAAAAAAATTAAAACTTTTATAAATTTTTTATGGCTCGTGATATTGACAATGATGCAATCGTTTCCTACTTTATTTCGGGGTTGATTCAAATCCTACCAGTTTTCCATGGTACGGAGGAGGAGAACCCACATTTACATTTACAAAAGTTTGAAACGATATGCCGCAGTTTATTTGGTGGGAGTGCATGCCTTGATGGCTTATTTCTTAGATACTTCCCATATTCTTTGAGAGATTTTGCTAAGCTTTGGCTTGAAACATTGACTCTTGACTCAGATTCTACTTGGTTTCGTTTCAGGCTGAATTTCTCCGAGTATTTTTTTTCAATCTTCTTTGAGCAGGTACAGGGATGGCAGGCCACAAAGCACCATATAGCGAGTTTTACTCAAACTGATGAGGAGGACTACTAGAATAGGTTCAATGATTTGATGCTTGCATGTCCACACCTCAGCTTCCACGATGATCATCTCCTACATATCTTCTACACGGGATTACTGCCTTCTGTGCGAGATTTCGTGCAGACAAGCTGCAATGGAGAATTCTTTGCTTATTCGACCGAGGAAACATGTTGGTACTTGAATGACCTTGCTGAGTATGAGGTTGCACTCCAACAGGTCCATGGTCGCCCTGAGGTTCCGCCTATGGGCTCATTCCAATGCGCCCCTCTGGAAAAAATTGAAGTCATGTTGATGGGGGACATTGGAGACAAAAGAAAGAGGGTGAACGACCATATCTTGAGGAGCAAGAGGAGATGGATGATGTGGTTCGTGTTGACTATGGGGAAATCTACTTTGATGATGACGATGAGGATATGTATGAGAGAGCGAGTTTACAGACCAAGATGGAGCCTGAGCCATACCTTCTTCCTACTTTAGTACCGCAGTTCGCACTTCCTTCACCGCAGGAGGAGAATGATGGCAATTACGAGATGGTCTACATTGAGCCAGCACTGTTTTACTGTCCAGATCCACTTCTGCAGACACTTCCCCCTCCTCCTGAGTCAGAGTATCAGATCGTGCGTAGCGACACATACCAGGGGAGTTTCCACAATTTCATGCCCTATATTATTAAATCACAAATTTCAATTCCATATACTTTCGATTCAAAATGTCGTCAATTAAGTTTAAACTCTTTAGTTAATTTTGACAACCCATTTTGGAACACTTTTGTTACAGGGCATGAGGATAATGCTTGGATTGATACAGCTCGTCTTCCAAAGGACACGAACATGCTAAGAGGTGCATTGTGTTGAGTATTGATTCCCCGGATTTGGTTTTGGATGATGAGCAAACATAAATATAGTGAACTAACTGTTTGTGAGTGATTCGGAGTGAATATTGCATATTTAACCCCCTTATTAGTCCTATTTTGTGCCCATATGATGCTTAATTTATCTCTAATACATTCGTATTTTTCTCATCATCATTTATTAGAGAAATTACTCTATTTGTGCACAAAACATGAATTTTATTGAGTATTTCTGCATTTTTATATTTTTCCTAGCATCGTCTCGATCTCACGATTCCAACGACTATTTATTTGTATTTTTCTGAGATCTGTGCTAATTTCTATGAATTTTTGAATGCAGAATACCATTTATTGGAAAATAATTAATTGGGCACGAATCTTGGCGCGCCACGCGGCGCGATCTCAGCGACTCCCGCTCAGATCCGACGGCGCACGACGAGCGGCTACTTGGAATTTTCTCCCCCGTTGGATCTTGATCCAACGATCCTGAGCGATCGCAGCGTAGCGGGCGACGTGGCTGGATTTGCACCGTCGGATGATGATCCAACGACCCAGATCGATGCGGAATCAGCGGCGACGCGGAGCGATCTCGAGCGTCCGATCGAGATCCGACGGCACGCATCAGCGGCGCTCGAGAATTAAAATGGGGGCGACGTGGCTCCATCGGAGCCGTCGACCCCCGATCCAACGGACGACGCTCGCCCCGACATTTCGAAGCGCAGCCGCTGAGATCGCTTCGAAGCGGGCACACGTGGCACACATCTGACGGCTGCGGACTCGATCGAACGGCTGCGGTCGTTTCCAATTCGAATTCGAATTAGGGCGTGCACGAATTTTGGAGCGCACGTGGCGCTCCGTGAGCCGATCCAGCATGATATCAACGGCCAGGATCTCGAGCTGTTAATGGGTGCGGGTTTAAAGAGAAGCGGATGCGGGTTTGAACCCGTTAACACCCCCAAACCCGCAATGTTAATATATAAGCGTATTTCTAGGGTTTTTGGGGGTATTCTGGCGTATTTTGGGACTTTTGGAGCGGCTACTGTGCGTATTTCTCCAGGGAAAAATTCTGAAAAATTCCAGAGGCTATTCTTCCTATTCTAAAGGAGTTTTGGGCTTTAAAGTGGAGATTTGGTGATAAATTCTTGAACTTATACCCCGTATTTGGTGTATTTTATCGTATTTTGGCTATTATAACGATGTATTTGGCTATGAAATCTGATTTTCTTTGCACCATGCGTGGCTAATCTCCTTGTGCTATGGTTGTGATGTAATTAGGAGTATTTAGTTGATGAATTTCATGTCTTTAGCCCTATTTTCATGTCAAAATCACTCGTAACATTGATTTCTACAACGTATTTGTTGGGTATTTGCTTATTGTCGATATTATTTACATCCCGTATGGCTAGGCCCTGACAAGGCTAGCCAATTCATGTTCACTAATCTGAACTTATTGTTGCATTTATCGTTTAATGAAATCAATGTTGCTAGTGATGCGTATACGGCCACTTTGACTAGTTTTCATTGTTTTATCTTCCGACGTCTTCGTGCCCTGACCGGACGGAGCGTTGAGCTATAAAAGACATGATATTTCAGCGATTATTAACTCCTAATGAAATCACAACCGTAGCACATTCACTTCATATGCGTTGGTGTTGACATAGTTAGGGTGTCGTGATTATTGGTTTCTATATCTTTTCGCCCTATTTTAATTGTATAATTCTTTGGCACGTTTTCATACGCTTGATCGCCATACTTTCCGACGTTCTCGTGCCCTGACCGGACGAAACGTTGAGTTATAGAAAAGGTATTGATATTCATTGATTGCACACACCCTAACGAAATCAAACCCAACACATATTCCCCATACTTGTACCCCTACCAAAGTCACCGTAAATATCGTAGGATTTTCATTTCTTATTCCATACTCTTGATCCTATATCTTCGTGTTTGATAGGTGGTTGGCTAACATCGTATTATTACTCTTTTCAGATTGACATTCGTAGTTTTGCAGGTCAGTTGTCCCGTGGATTCGATACCTGGACTCACCAGGATATTACTTGCACGATCTCCTGCGCTTGGGAGTAGTTCTCACAACATTTGAGACGAGGCAAGTTTTTGGCGCCGTTGCCGGGGATAACAGTACTTGCAATCTACGACTTCAGTTCGTTTGGAGGAACATTCGGTGAGATCCTTCCATCTTATAGTCTAGGATTTTTTTATTTATTTATTTTTTTTATTTCTCTCTTTTAAAAATGGAGTATATGGAATACATGAAATTCTATTGCACGAACAATTTGTATGATGCAGAATATGATAAGGCACACAAACATAGGATGGAGAAGCTCAAGATCGTTGGTTTTAATCAGACTGATTGTGAAACTTTCTTTCAGGCCTGGAGGAGGTTCACAGACATAATTTCGAGCTATCCGCAGCATGGGTTTACGAAGAAAGAGCTTATGGAGTCCTTCCTAGGTGGACTACGACCACAGCTGCAGGAATTCTTGGGAGTCATGACGCCGACAGAGGCGTGGAATTATATGGAGTCTTTGCAAGAGGACGAAGAAATCATGAAAGAGACTTCAGAGTGCGATTCAACGGAGCCTTCAAGCCTTGATCCAGAGGAGCAAAGTGTAGACGTACCTTTGCACCACTTGAAAGAGGAAGTTCAATTGCTAATTCAGACACAGGAGGCCACATCCCATCAATTCCAAGAGAAATTCCTCGCTCGGAGTCGACAGATTCAGCAATCTATTGAAAATCTTAAGCTGATTTCCACTTGCTTAGAAGAAAATAAATCTTTTGAAATTCAATTTCCAGAATATAATGTGAGTTTATCTTCTATTGCAGGTATATCGAGCGAGCCATGTCAGGATGAAGTCACGAATGAAAACATTGACATGGCAGGAAGTGTGTGCAAAGTAGAGGATGAGCGAGCAATTTTGGATGAACAGGAGGAGGAGACGACTAGGGACATTGGTTTAAAGAATATCTCTATGGAGCCCGAACCATTCCCTCCCCCAGTTTTCTCCCAAAACCATTTACCCCTCTCCACATTGACTGAGCATCATACCGAGCGTAGCGCACATTTTTCAGGGAGTTGTCATCACCATGCTCTATTTTACTTCACCTATTGTGATGACTATATTTGGAATGTGTTTATGGCGAATAATTTTAAAATAAATTGGATTGACGTGACTCATCTCTTGCAGGATACAGGTGACCAGATTATAGAGATGCTGGGAGTTACGTTGCTGGGGTCCAATTTAGCTTTTGGAGGAAGAATAATCGCCGAGGAGCGCAAGGAGCAAATTGAACAACTTCCTCCACCATCAAAGATTCGGGATCCGCCATTTGATCACGGTGTGTTCTTTCCAGTAGTGTAGATTTTATATGCTTTCTAGGATGCTTGCTTGAATAAACTCGTACCCTCTTCGACATTGAGGACAATGTCCATCTTTAGTTGGGGGGTGTATGAGATCTTAGGAATTTTTTTTTCTTCAAAAAGCATGGCATAAGGAAAGAATGAACCACCAATCTCACCATTTTAAACTCCTTCGTATACCTCAAATGCGGATGATTATGCATTAACGGAGTTCTAAATTTTTTTTATGGCTTGAATTAATTTTTTTCCTCCATGAATTACCGTTAATATGCTATTCATGAAAAATTTTCAATTGCCATGATTAATATCTCGAAATAGTTTGAATTTATTTCATGCATGCTAAATGTGATGAAAAAGCTTGAGTATACACGATTTTTTTTGAAAAGTCTTCAAGTTGAAGAGGAATTTGGCCTTGGTTATTAATGCTTTGCTCAAAAAAGAAAAATTTGGGTATTGAGTTGTTTATGAAAAAAAAGAAAGAAAAGAAAAAATGAAGGAAAAAATGAATGAAATGAATGAATGAAGTATGTCACTAATAAATAACTTGGTTGGCTCGAGTAGTACAGTCCGAGGGGTCCTTTTTGGCCTAATGCCCTATTATCGTCTGATTTGGGAGCCATTGACCGGAAACTCACTCATTTGATGGAGCGATCCAAGTTATACATTTTTCTGCGAATGTTGCTTGATGCGCGTTATGCGGAACGAATAAAAGAAAAGAAATGGTGAATACACTGAGCAACTTCAATACCCATGATTTGAACGATCTTTTTGAGATGCCAATTCCTTGGAAACAAGAAAACTAGAGAAAAACGACGTGATATATTTTCGCTTGCGCAAAACGATGCTTGTATGTCATTTATTCATACTAAATTAGAGAAAATATCATGTGATTGATTTTGTTCATGGGTGTGTATATTGATGGTGAAGATCATGTTGGAAAGTGTATTATTGAGCCACGCCATAAGCGATTGATAGAATTATTTTATATTGATCATCCGTATTTATCGCTCTTTTTTTGCTAGGGACTAGCAAATCGCTAGTTGGGGGGTGTGATTCGGAGTGAATATTGCATATTTAACCCCCTTATTAGTCCTATTTTGTGCCCATATGATGCTTAATTTATCTCTAATACATTCGTATTTTTCTCATCATCATTTATTAGAGAAATTACTCTATTTGTGCACAAAACATGAATTTTATTGAGTATTTCTGCATTTTTATATTTTTCCTAGCATCGTCTCGATCTCACGATTCCAACGACTATTTATTTGTATTTTTCTGAGATCTGTGCTAATTTCTATGAATTTTTGAATGCAGAATACCATTTATTGGAAAATAATTAATTGGGCACGAATCTTGGCGCGCCACGCGGCGCGATCTCAGCGACTCCCGCTCAGATCCGACGGCGCACGACGAGCGGCTACTTGGAATTTTCTCCCCCGTTGGATCTTGATCCAACGATCCTGAGCGATCGCAGCGTAGCGGGCGACGTGGCTGGATTTGCACCGTCGGATGATGATCCAACGACCCAGATCGATGCGGAATCAGCGGCGACGCGGAGCGATCTCGAGCGTCCGATCGAGATCCGACGGCACGCATCAGCGGCGCTCGAGAATTAAAATGGGGGCGACGTGGCTCCATCGGAGCCGTCGACCCCCGATCCAACGGACGACGCTCGCCCCGACATTTCGAAGCGCAGCCGCTGAGATCGCTTCGAAGCGGGCACACGTGGCACACATCTGACGGCTGCGGACTCGATCGAACGGCTGCGGTCGTTTCCAATTCGAATTCGAATTAGGGCGTGCACGAATTTTGGAGCGCACGTGGCGCTCCGTGAGCCGATCCAGCATGATATCAACGGCCAGGATCTCGAGCTGTTAATGGGTGCGGGTTTAAAGAGAAGCGGATGCGGGTTTGAACCCGTTAACACCCCCAAACCCGCAATGTTAATATATAAGCGTATTTCTAGGGTTTTTGGGGGTATTCTGGCGTATTTTGGGACTTTTGGAGCGGCTACTGTGCGTATTTCTCCAGGGAAAAATTCTGAAAAATTCCAAAGGCTATTCTTCCTATTCTAAAGGAGTTTTGGGCTTTAAAGTGGAGATTTGGTGATAAATTCTTGAACTTATACCCCGTATTTGGTGTATTTTATCGTATTTTGGCTATTATAACGATGTATTTGGCTATGAAATCTGATTTTCTTTGCACCATGCGTGGCTAATCTCCTTGTGCTATGGTTGTGATGTAATTAGGAGTATTTAGTTGATGAATTTCATGTCTTTAGCCCTATTTTCATGTCAAAATCACTCGTAACATTGATTTCTACAACGTATTTGTTGGGTATTTGCTTATTGTCGATATTATTTACATCCCGTATGGCTAGGCCCTGACAAGGCTAGCCAATTCATGTTCACTAATCTGAACTTATTGTTGCATTTATCGTTTAATGAAATCAATGTTGCTAGTGATGCGTATACGGCCACTTTGACTAGTTTTCATTGTTTTATCTTCCGACGTCTTCGTGCCCTGACCGGACGGAGCGTTGAGCTATATAAAAGACATGATATTTCAGCGATTATTAACTCCTAATGAAATCACAACCGTAGCACATTCACTTCATATGCGTTGGTGTTGACATAGTTAGGGTGTCGTGATTATTGGTTTCTATATCTTTTCGCCCTATTTTAATTGTATAATTCTTTGGCACGTTTTCATACGCTTGATCGCCATACTTTCCGACGTTCTCGTGCCCTGACCGGACGAAACGTTGAGTTATAGAAAAGGTATTGATATTCATTGATTGCACACACCCTAACGAAATCAAACCCAACACATATTCCCCATACTTGTACCCCTACCAAAGTCACCGTAAATATCGTAGGATTTTCATTTCTTATTCCATACTCTTGATCCTATATCTTCGTGTTTGATAGGTGGTTGGCTAACATCGTATTATTACTCTTTTCAGATTGACATTCGTAGTTTTGCAGGTCAGTTGTCCCGTGGATTCGATACCTGGACTCACCAGGATATTACTTGCACGATCTCCTGCGCTTGGGAGTAGTTCTCACAACATTTGAGACGAGGCAAGTTTTTAGTTAATTTTTGGAACACTTTAGTTAATTTTGAGTTTAAACTCTTTAGTTAATTTTGACAACCCATTTTGGAACACTTTTTTTACAGGGCATGAGGATAATGCTTGGATTGATACAGCTCGTCTTCCAAAGGACACGAACATGCTAAGAGGTGCATTGTGTTGAGTATTGATTCCCCGGATTTGGTTTTGGATGATGAGCAAACATAAATATAGTGAACTAACTGTTTGTGAGCGCAGTTATGGAGATCGTCACCAAAAGAATACGAACATCCAAATCGACGTCTCAAGAATTCTCAATACGCATGATCGTGTGCCTGAAGATTCATTGAAGCTCAAGGAGAAATATTGAAGTCAAGAAGAATGAAGATTGAAGCTTTGAAGACGGTTCGTCATGTATTATTTATTGTCTTCTAGCTTCATTAATTAGAATGTTAAGCCTTGAGTAGGACTTACATTATTATCTTCATTTCGCTCATATCTTAGAGCTAGGACTATCATAGAAGCCATTAGAATCTTTCCCGAAGCCTATCGCTTCTTCCCTCGGCTTCTAGTGCATGATAGTTGGTTCAAGAAGAAGAACCAACCGACTAGACGACGATCTAGTCGGTCGGCAATTCCTCTTGAACCGACTAGAATGCCTTGCTCATTTCAGCCCTGATTTGTTGATCAATTAGTCGGTCAAAGAAGAGTCACCGACCGACAAGATGACGATCTAGTCGGTTAGAAACCCTTCTCAGACCGACTAGTTATCATTGCCTAAATTCATCCTGAGTTACTGTTTCGAGTTAGTCGGTCAAAGAACATTTGTCGACCGACTAGTTGAGAAACTAGTCAGTCAGTATTTGTTCTTAAACCGACTAAATCAACTTGAAGTCAGCCTATTCTATTTCGACTATTAGTCGATCAAAGAGCATTCACCGACCGACTAGTTGTGAAACTAGTCGGTCCGCAAGTCTTCTTGGACCGACTAGTTGTCTATCTCCTGTACTTCACCTTTTGGCTGTTCAACCGTTAGTCGGTCTATGTTGTATCACCGACCGACTAGTTGATGAACTAGTCGGTCAGTGATCCTTCTTTGACCGACTAGTCTGGTTCAGAATAGAGCCGTTGGGAACTTTTCCAACACGATTTTCCTTGCCTCTATAAATACAAACCTGATTTGTTTGAGGCAAGGTTAGAGGTCCAATATACAAGTAATTTCAGACCTAAGAGAAGAGTTTTCTCAAGCTAATTCTAAGCTCTCTCTTCTCACCAAGGATCTCTCCCTTCACTCCTTGAGCAAATTCCTCAAGAGAGATTCTCTCCATTGTGAGCCTTTCAAGTCAAGAGCTTGATTCTAGTCACCATACTCCACCCTAGGCTTCCATTGCTGGTCAACTTCTTGAAGCTAGGGTTTGGTGGCATCATCTTCCCCAAAATCCATCTTTGCCCCGATTTGGTAAGATTTACTCAAGGCATAGGATTTTGTGGTAAGTGTTTCTTTATTTCATTTCAATCGTTATTTGAATTGTTCTCTCGGTTGTGAGAGAAGTGTGTGATCCCGGGTTGTGGGAGTCACATTTGTATTGTGTATGATTTGGTCTTGTGAAGGTTTTTCACAAGAATTTCATAGTGCTAAATCTTGAGTTAGGGTTTCTAACTCAAGTATCCGGAGGGGATCCGGGTGGTTGGGACGTAGGATCACCAGGAACAAGTCGGGGAGACTTGGGTGGATCCGAACCCGTTACATGCTTTGTTTGGGTTGTCTATTTCTTGTTGATTGTTGTTTATTCCGTATTGTCGTTTGTTTCTTGCACAATAATTAGGAATAACTATCTTGATTATTTTAAAGTACTATTCACCCCCCCCCCTCTAGTACATGTGCAGTAGCTTAGCAGGGCACTACACATTGCTGGAATCCAAGGAGGCCGGTGGAGGCCTAGCTTCGTAGCAGCTGGCTGAGGAGCAAAATGAGTTGATCATGCAGATGCCACCTTTGCAAGAGATTCTGGATCCTCCTTTTGTGATGGAGATAGTATCTTCACCAAACGCGACGCCTAGCACCTATTGGATGGCAATTTTTACACAATTGCCTTTGGTGTCGCCATCTCGAGTACTTACAGATGATAAAAACAAGGAGCTTCTGGAACAAATTCCTCCATAGATAGATATCGGTGATCCTCCACTTGGGAGGCTAAGGTGATCTCTTCCCTTTTTACCCATATATGTTGTTATATATATTTGAAAGGGAAGCTGTTAGTTTATGCATTCACATATTTTGATCTCCATATTTAATTGGATTATCCTTTAAACATTAAGGACAATGTTCATTTTAAGTTGGGGGGAGGAGGTAGTAAACAATATATCATATATGTTTTGCATAAACAATATATGTAGTTTGCATTTAAAACAATGTTGTTTGTTTGCATTTACAAGTTTGCAAAAAAGAAAGTTTGCATATGTTTGAATAATACAGTAAGGAAGCTGGGTTTTTTTACCCAACCCATCTATATGTCCCTTTGAAGTGGAAATTCCATCGTCTTTAATTGAACACATATATTCATTATTGTAAAATAGATTAAGAATGTTTTACCCCTGCGTAGAATTTTAAATTATCATGACTTTCAGGTAAATTAGTGCATGTATCCGCAATTGTAATCTCATGAAACTATTGTTTGTTTTAGGCAATTTCATGTCACGTATGCATTTATGAATTGATAATTATGTGAATAATGTTATAAATTCTCAGGATAACAGGCCAACCACATACACAAAATTGCTGATTAGTAGCTGATGGCGAATTTTACTCAAACACGTCTCATGTCAAAAAAAGAAAAGGAAAAAAAAGAAAAAAAAATGAAATATAGCGAATAAAATGCACAGTTCTTCCAGATTCTATTTAGTAGCCGGGTCCTCGTGCCTCAGGAAGCATGGGGATTCACGTCGAAAAATGAAGTATGGGGGAGTGTATAATAATCTTTAGGCATTCCGAGTTATTAAGTCTGAGGGGGTTTTCAAAATCTAATACCGTCTGGTTTGGGAGTCATTGACCTAATGCATGTTACATGGATTGCTCTAAAATGTTATTTTTTTAAAAAAGAAAAGAAAAAAAGAAAAGAGATGAGATACTTTGAGTGGATTCAAGGCCATGATCTTATGATTTGGATGTTGTGATGGCATAATCCTAGGAAATTTACATCCTATGACACGTGGTTACCTATTGATTAAACAATTGCATTTGTGCGATACTTAATATGTGTGGATTGAGATAAAATAGTAGATTTTTGCATTAGTCCATGAAAACCCATGATAGTTATTGAACTTTATTGGGTAATATTATTCTTAATTCATTTTTTGGGGTGTATGACATATTTTTGGAATATTCGCTTATTTTGCTGAGAGACTAGCAAAAAGCTAGGTATGGGTGTGATTCTGAGAGAATATTACATTTTTAACCCCTCATTTAGACGGTATTTTGCGTATATTTAATATCTATTTGGTCTCTAATAAGTGTATTATTGAAAGATCATTTAATTTTAGAGCATATCGCTTGTTTATATGCAAAATACCATTTTATGGCCTAATTTTGTCTTATTTATTTTTTTAGATGAAGCTTGCGATTTTTCGAATCCAACGGCTATTTTTCCAAATTTTTCGGAAGTCAGAGCAATTTTTTGGGATTTAAAAGACCCAGTAAAGCTATGTAAAAGAGAAAAAAAATAAAAATAAAAAATAAAAAAATCAGCTTACGCCAGTTGACGTCAGCTTCCGCCTGCGTTGCGGGCGGAAATTTCCGCCTGCAACGCGGACGGCTTTGTTGCTGGCGGGCGCCCGCCCGCCAGTCAAAGCAGGCAGCCGCCCGCCTTGACTGAGCAGGCGGCGCCCACCACTACCGACACGCGGGCGCCCGCCCACGTGGAAAACACGGGCAGTGCCCGCCTGCCTCTTTTGACCAGTCCATACCCACTCCTTTGACTTGCGGGTTGCGGGTTGCGCAACCCGCAAGCCCAATAAGCCCATTTTCCTATAAAATGAGGTATTTTGAGCATATCTTGGGCATCCAAGCTCGGTTTTGAGCGAAATTTATTTTGGAGGCTTCTCCCCCAAATTCCAGAGGAGTTGGAACAGCTGTAGCAAAGATTTGGAGATGTTTTGGCATCATTTTTCCATCATTTTAGGTGAAAACTCTCCACTTTTCTTTGTTTTAATTAGTTTTGTATTAGAGTTTGAAATCAAATGATGTTTGTATTAATAATATTTGCTGTTTTTATTACCATGGCTAGCTAAAAATCTTGTGTGTGTTGTGTATGAGTTAGTATTGATGGGTTTCATGTTTCATGTCTTCATAGCACTTGTATTAATCGAAAACATTGAACACGTCGTTTTTCGCTTTCTTAATTAATTACGCGCTATCTGAGAGAAATCCGCTTAGGATGACATGCTGCGAGGCATCGTCTACGAGCACAACCTCGTAGAGGGGCCCAAGGAGGGTGATGAACCGCGAGGTTCATCTAGTTATACGTTGTTGTTTAGAAAAACAAATTCAACGTTAATGTAATTTGCTGTAAAATCACCGGTGCTTTTTAAGTTAAATCTTCCGATCTCCATACCTTGGCATGGATGAGAGATTGAGTAATCCATGAAGAATGATTTCCATGATACCCTACAACACTAACGAAAACCCAACACACACACACTTTTACCATATCACTTTTTCACGTTATTTTCGTAAAATTTTGTACACTTTTTACCTCAAATCAAAAACCCAACCAAAAATTCACCTTCAAAGGGTGGTTAATAATTCACTAAATAATTTCCAAGCAAATTTTAGATTGTAAAACTTGTAGATTAGTTTGTCCCTGAGGAATACGACCCTGGACTCACCAGGATTACTACTTGACCGACTTCTTATACTTGGGAATATCACTACAACATTTTGGTCCAGTCAATGGTGCAGGAGGTTCTGTAGATGTGGATGCAGCAGTTGTGGATGTGCATAGTCGTACGTTCCTCCCTTGTGCACCTCCTCGTATGGGTGCTTACCATGTCGGGGGGCATCGTGAACATTAAATTGTGTAGCAATATGGTGTGTGTATGTGAAAGAGTGCACACAATAACTCTACGTAATTTGTAAATTTCGGCAAGCAAAAGAATAAACTTGGACAAAAAATGAGAGCAAGTGTGAGGAACGAGTGTACCCAAATAATTGAAGCCCCCGCTATGACGGTGATGCTCACAAGCCTTAGTCGAAATCTCCCAAGCTTGCAATCGACTTGTGTCGTGGTGAACTTTAGCAAAAACCCTGCAATCGACCGTTTTATGGTTTTCTTCTTGGCCATTTGGGTGAAGAATAGAGTGATGGAGGAGGGTGTAGAAGCTGGGAGTGGTGTAAGGGATTGATTTTGGAAGTGGATGTGGTATTTTAGTGGTTTGGGTGATCAGAGATGAGAAGAAGTTGGGGATGAAGTCGAAACGGCTCAAAAAATTCAAGTGAAGTAAGTTATTTTGGCCTTTGGAGTATGTATAGGAGATCGATGTGGTTGGTCCAAACGGTCGCGTCATTTGGGACCCGACAGTGCTTCAGATGACTAGAACCCTAGGATTTTAAATGTGATGCATGCGGTATGACGCTGTCACGTCGATGGCATATCGACTGCATTATTAAGGAATTTGAGTGGCCAAAATTTGGGTACACGCGGTCGTTTCGCTTGAATGACGTGATCGTTGCATCAGAATGGAATTGAAGACTAAAAATCCAAAGAAATGGTCGACTTACGCGGCCACGTCGCCTGCACGAAATGATCACGTCGTTTGGGCCAAGATTTTGGCTTTGGGGATGTTTTGACGAAATGGTCGTTTCGACTAGGCGAAAACGACCATGTGGAGGGAAATTTGAATTGAGAATTTTGGCTTTGGATGTGGGTTGACGTGGCCGCGTCATTAGAATGACGAGACCGTGGTGTCAGAGGAAAAGTTTACAAAAATTTCCAGAGATATGGCCTCATTACACGACCGCATCGTTTCATTGAAACGACCGCGTCGCTTCAGATTTTTCAGCTTTCAAAGTCATTCTTCTTGGCACGTTTGACGCGATCGTTCATGACCCTTCACATGACCACATCGTCATTGATCTGCTTCTTTGTTCCTTGCTTGAATTGCCTTCCTCCATGCGACCCCGTTGGGATCCCATGTGGTCGCGTTCTCCTCCCTGCAATGAAAAACTTTGTATCACTTTTGGGTTTTGGGGTTGATTTATTCACTCAAAATCTAACTATTCTAACTAAAATAAAATAATAATGAAAACTAGAAAGAGTTAAGGACTTGGGTTTCCTTCAAAGAAGTGCTTTTTTAAGTCTTTAGCTTGACTCCCTTTTGATTTTTCATGGCCGCTCCAGGGTGGCGAGCGTAGGATACACTCTTGCTCCATGCTTCTTCTTGATGATGCTTAACGTCGCATTGTGTAGCTCATTTATTTTTAGCTCTTTGGGATCAATTGGGTGTGATCTTGGATCTTCTTCATTGACCCCCTTCTTCAATGCTTCATCCAATTTCCTTGCTAGGACAACCGTCCCCCATTTCCCTTCATGTTTAGAGCTTGCAAATAAAAGATTTTCCGTGGGGCTTAGGATTACGTCCTCCAACTTTGTTTCTTCGATCACTTCCTCCAGGAGGTCAATGTGGTTGTAGTGATCATCCTCCACAAATTCTCTCATGCTCATCTGAAGGTCGAACTCAACCTTTTTCTTCCTGACATTGAGGGACAGCTTCCCTCCTTTTATGTCAATTAGTACTCCCGCTGTGGATAAGAACAGATGGCCTAAGATTATAGGTTTGCGGGCATCATCCGGCATGTCCATGATCATAAAGTCACATGGAATTATGATATCCCTAACTTTCATCGGCACATCCTCGAGGATCCCTACAGGGTACTTTATTAATCGGTGGGTGAGCTGCAGCGTCATTCTAATGGGCTTTGGTGCTCCCATCCAGAGCCTCTAGCTTATTCCCAATGGCATTAAGCTCACGATTGCCCCTAGGTGGCTTATCACTTTCTCAATTGTGATGTTTCCCACATCGCAAGGGATGGCAAAGGTTTCCAGATCTTCACATTCTTTCTTTGGAGGATGGCACTATACTCCATTGATAGCATGACCTTTTCCCTTCTCCCCCAAGTGGTGATCAACTCCTTCAGAAATTTAGTGTATTATGTGATCTCTGAGATGTCATCCAGAAACAGGATTGTTATGTGCAATTGTTTCAGTATATCGAAAAAATTCCTATATTTTTCTTCTAACTTTGCCTTTGCCAATCTCAAAGGGAATGAAACTTTCGAAACGTAAACTCTTGTAGGCTCCATTGAGGTTTCTCCATCAACCTTTTCAGCTTCATTTTCCTTAGATGGTTCCATTGTTGGCGATGCTACTCTGTCATCATCATCAATCTTAACCTCAGAACGAGGATCCACTCAACTATAGGCTCCATCTCCTCAGTTGATGGCATCACTGGGTCTTCCATTTGCTTGCCACTCCTTGTGGTGATAGCGTTGACGTGCCCTCGTGGATTGGGCTTAGTTTGCCCCGAAATTTGCCCATGTTGCCTTTTCAGTTGTGCTACCTGCTCTTCTAGCTATGCAACTTGGGTCTCCACGGACTTCTGGCCTGTGATGAGTTGTTAAATGGACATATGAAAATAATCGTTCTTTTGTCCCTGCATCAAAATATAGCTTTCCATCATTTTCTCAAGATTTGATTTAATAGGGGACAGGTGGTTGTTGGTTAGGAGCTTGTAAATTTTGTGGAGGATGTCCATATGGATGCTGCTGCTGCGGGAACAGTGCTTGTGGCTACAATAATCCACTCCTATATGAGAAGTTCGGGTGGTTCTTCCACCCCTGGTTGAAGGCGTTTGAGTAAGGTTCGTTAGGCTGGTAGGGATTGTTCCCGTAAAGAGCATTAGATTGCTCTATAGTCACCCCTTGTGGGGTGGCAAGGATAGATGAGCATTCGTCTCCTGGGTGTCCTTGCACACCATACACTTCACAAAATGCTGTCGGAGGCGAATTAACAACAGCAAGCCCTAACCTAGACAATTGCTTCGTCAATGCATCAAATTTAGCGGATTGCATAGAAACGTCATCTAGCTCATACTTACCTGCTCTCTTGGAGGTAGCTCTCTCATTACTCCACAAGTAATTGTTGGCGGCCATATCCTCCAACAGCTTTTTGGCTTCTTCGGGAGTCTAGCTCATTATTGCCCTGTTGGCGGCGGCATCAATCGACATCTTCACCTCACGAGATAGTCTATTGTAGAAAGATTAGATCAAGAGCCAGTCTAGCACTCTGTGATGTGGGCAATTTCATTGCATGTCCTTGAACCTTTCACACGCTTCGTACAATAACTCTTGGTCAAGCTGAGATGTGATCTCATTGCGTATTTTAACGGTTTTCTTTGGAGGAAAGAATTTAGTTAGAAATGTACATGAAAGATTATTCCATGAACAACAATATCAGGATTGTGGTTTCTAAGCCAGTCCTTAGCTGTATCCCTAAGTGAGAAGGGAAAGAGTCTTAACCTAATGGCGTCACTGGTGACGCCACTCATTTTGAGCGTATCCATCTTCTCAAGGAAGGTATTCAAGTGGTCATTGGGATTCTCCATGGGTGTTCCTCCGAATTGGTCATGCTATATGAAACTTATTAATGCCAGCTTCAGTTCGAAATTAGTGGCCTCAACCACTGGCCTTGCAAATGCTCGACATTGACCCATTGAAGGTCATGGAAAAGTTCATGAGGGACTTAGCGGGAGGTGGATCACCTATTTCTGCCATTGATTCTAGCACCAGCTTCCTCTTCTTTTTGGCATTGTGCCTTAGTGTGGTGGCTTCAATTTCAGTATCTAGTGGATGCAAATTCGCAAATACCCTGCGGTCAATAGTGCATACACAAAAGGGCTCCATCAAAGGAAAACGTCAATAGCACCAAAATCAATAGAGGAAAAAAGAAAAAAGAAAAGAAAAAAATGCAGTCTATCATCAAAGTTTGAAACTAATAACAAGACGTGCCTCCCTGGAAATGGTGCCAAAAGCTTGTTCACATGTCGTAAGCTTTAATATTTATAAGCCGCAAGCGCAATGTGTTGTTGTAGTGCTATAGGGGTCGTCATCTGGGAGGCAGCTGTTGATACTAATTCTTACTAGGTTGATAGCTACATGATCGAGTATGTATCGAGGGTTATGAAAACTAATAGAAAATATCAATAATGGAAAACTTTAGACCTAGGTATCCCTGCCATTGGACTAAGCTAGGATTGATTAGGATTAACCAATTGCTGAATTCATGAGGTTCGGAGAGATAATCTAATCTAAGGGTATTCTCTTACCCCTCCCCCCACTTCTATGGCGCATGATAAGATATCCCCTTATATTTGTTGGAAGCAACGATCTAGGATCTCTAGTTTGATGATGACAAACGTGTACGAATTATTTAACGTATGTGCTAAGTATGTTTCAGGAATGGCAAAAGCGCTAATTCTTCAAAGAGATGACTAAGTCAAAAGATGGAGGAATTGCTAATCATATAGCAATATGTGATGTGATGAGGAGAACCTCATGGGATTAATTGAGATCTATTAATGGGATTTGTTAAAACCATTTTCCATCTCTAGTTTATATCCTTTTCCTGTACAAAATACAAATCTAATACTAAATCCCCTAGAGATATTGTTGAGCTGATTTGTTCTCATCCCATAGCCCTCTCAATGCCGTCCTCCCCTTGCCAAACTCATCCAAGCCGCACCCTATAGGAAACCCTAGCTAGGATTCCTATATAAGCCTACAATCAAAAGAGAGAAGAAGTCGGCCATTACATTAATTTTCCCAAGGCATTGCGACATACCAAAAACCCTACGACCATCACAATACTTCCAAGACAAAACTTCAACTTCCCTTTGCGGCTACAAACACCAATCCTTGCCAAACTATCTTTAGCCGCAAGCCTATAGGCCATAGAACCCCCATTGCCATAGCACCATTGCCCAAGATCTATTGTCGCAAAGAAGAAGAGGTCATCTTCATCATCAAGCTTTGCGCAAGGGTCATCATCTAGAGAAGGAGCCATCAACGTCGACTCGTGCCATCCACGCAGCAAGAGTTGCACCAACCCAGACCGACCTTTGAATCTTGTGTGCCATCAACGTTGCCGACCACTCCAAGCTCCTAGCAGCAGCCGCTTGCTGAAAGGGTCCTAGTTGTTGTCGCTGATCGATCCATCATAGTGCCGTCAACGAGATCAAGTGCTGCCGGAGTCGGGGTCGAGGAGCTGCTGTCGAATTTCAGTCGTCGTCGTTGGAGTGCCGCACACCGATGAGGGTAGTCGAAAAAGTCAAGAGCCCACCGTCGAAGTTACGTCGAAGTCGAAGAAGTCGAGAGACCGCCTTCGAGGTATTGTTGTGAGAGTCACAATTCGCAGACGTCGTCAAAGTTGCCACTGCTGCCGTGGAGATTACCGTGGAAGATTGTTGTGGCCGGAGAGTTAAATGCGTCACCGTCGTGATCTCCGAGCACCAACCTCCTTGCGTGAAGACCAGCTACCATGGAGAGCAGCCAAGAACGACGTCGTCGTGGACGAGAGCCGCCTTAGATGAGGGTTGCCGTGTCTTCAAGCTACCATGGAGGAGAGCCCCGCCGCCGGAGTGCTGCACGTCGAAGTCAAGTTACCGTGAAGACGAAGGGTTATTAAACGTCAGGCGAGCATCGGTTAGGGCACTGCATGAAAGGAAGCTGACGTGGATAAGTTAATTGAAGATTACTGTATGCACAGACTGTAATATATTTGATTTGAACTGGGATTTCTTTACACAGAGACCAGAGTGCTATTTGGGCTACCAATTGAGATCCAAAGGTCAGATCGAGACATCGTTTGCACCAGACTAGCCGACACCGTGCTGAATGACAGGGACGACACACCATCACAATCTGAGCATTTCTAAACCCTTTACTTTATCATTATATTTGTGATTGTGTGTAGATCACTGGAGGAAAAACTTTACCACTTTTGTGTCTTTTAGGACTTGTCTGGTTGGGGCTAGACAAGAGGGTCTTGACGTGTTGAAGCAGTCAAGATAGAGCATTTACTCGGTTGATAGTGTTCTGCACTTTGGAGAGTGTAGTACGAACTAGGTGGGGGTTGGAGCTTAGGACCCATTGTAGTTGTACAAAAAGAACATATTAATGCTAGTATTTTCTTGGGGGCTGGAGTAGGTCGTTGGTGCAACCGAACCAGTGTAAATCTACTGCGTATTCTATACTTGCATATTATTTACCTTACTTGTGTTTTTAACTGCGTGTGATTTCTCGTGTGTTGCGCGAGAATATTTTTTAGCATATTCACACACACACACACACCCCCCCCCCTCTAGGATTAGATCCAGATCCAACAAGTGGTATCAGAGCAGGTTTTAGGTTCTAGAGTAGGATTGACCATGAAACCCATTGATAGTACTTTTGCTTAGGGTCAGTCCATATCACGTCCCCTTAGATTTAATGGTGTAGACTATGCCTATTGGAAAAATCATATGAAAATCTACTTGATATCTATTGAATACAAAGCATGGAATATTGTCGAAAAAGGTTAAAAGCCACCTGCAACTAAAATTGAAAATATTGAAATGCTTAAACCTGATGATAAATGGGATGATAATGATTGGAGACTTTATGCTCTTAATGATAAAGACATGAATGCGCTTATTTGTTCTTTAGATAATTCTGAATATAATCATATCTCACATTGTCTAACTGTGCAGGAAATATGGCATACATTGGAGGTGACGCACGAGGGAACGTTACAGGTGAAAGAGTCTAGACTTTCTCTTCTGAGCACAGAATACGAGAGCTTCTGCATGCTGCCATTGGAATCCATTTCAGCGATGTTTGAAAGGTTCACCGATATCGTCTACAAGTCTAATTCCCTCAGTAAGCCATATTCTAGCCTTGAACATGTAAGGAAAATCTTAAGGGTGCTACCAAGCTCGTTCAGGCCTAAAGTTACCGCCATCCAAGAAGAAAAGATCTGTCACAGATGAGGGTGGAGGACCTGATATGTAATTTAATGTCCCACGAGCTTGAATTGCAAAATATTGAAGAAAGAGAGAAACCTGAGAAGAAGGAAAAAGCTACAAAGCCACTTGCTTTGAAAGCTAGCGAAGATGAAGATGATGAGGAGATAGCGCTGATGGTCAGAAATTTCAGAAAGTACGTCAGAACTCCTCAAGGAAGATCAGAAATGCATAAAAGGTTCATTCGCTCTAACACTTTTAATTATGATAAGAATTCTTCTGAACAAGACTCTGCTGATAGAGTTGAATGTTTTAAATGCAGGAAAAAGGGGCACTTCACGAAGCAGTGCAGACAAGAGACAGCTCAGGTTGTAAAAGAAAAAGGAAAAGCCAAGGTGCTAACCTGGGACATGGACAGCGAAGCTGAGGATGAGGATGAAGAGGTAGTAGCCCACTCCATTATCGTCTGCTTAATGGCAAATAACGACCTTCACTAAAGCTGAATTGTTAGATGTTTGTAAAGGAATGCAAAATGAGATTAATGACCTAGAACTCACGTTGAATGACTATAGGAATGCTAGCTTTAAATTACAAAAAGAAAACTGTGACATTTCTGATGAAGTAGATATTCTTAAAGAGAAACTTGTTGCCTGTAACGCTAAAATTGTGTCACTAGGAAAAGAAAAAGCTAGCATGCCTGAAAAAGCTATATGTCTTTCTTGTCATTCCTTATTGAATGATATTAGCATGCTTAAGCAAGATTTATTTAAGCTTGAAGCTGAAAAGATTATGTAATTAAAGAGCTTAATGATAAATTGTGCATGTTGAATAACGAGCTTAAAAGGAAAATGGATGAATTTAAAAAGAAGGAAGAGGAAAACAAGAGAGCTTTTATAAGTAAATGTACTTTGCTTGTGGATGAAAATGTGCTATTAAAATCCAAAGTTTCTAGTCTAGAATTGTCATTAAGAAAATTTTCAATTGGTAAACATTCGTTGGATACCATACTTGAAAATCAATTATATGGCAATAATAGACGAGGACTTGTATTTAATTCTAAAAATGCTAAAAAGCCAATTTTTAAGAAATTCCACAATGTGCCTTCTATTGTGAAAAATATGCATGCAAAGTACTTTACTTGTGATAGTGTTGGTCACACATCATATTATTGTAAGTTTAGGAACACGAACATAAAGTTCAAACAAGTGTGGGTTCCTAAAGCTTTGATGACTAACACTAGTGGACCTTGTTGGATTCAAAGGTCACACTTAACACCTTTTATATAGGTGAGGTGGAGATTTGACGAGGAGCAATGAATTGAAAGTTTCATTCTTTAGCTCAGTAGTCAAATGGCGACGTGAAGGTATATCTTTTCACCCTTTGCATTCATTGCATATCGTCATAGATTGTTTGTGTGCTTGATTTGATTCTTGTTTGCATGCTTGTTTTGTTTGCCTTTTGGATTTGTTTTTAGTTCATTTTAAAATAAAATCAAAAAAGGAAAAAATCAAAAAAATTGTGCTTAATGAATACCTCTTTATGATTCATTATAAGGGGTATTTTTTGAATGTTCATTCATATCCTTTGTAGAAATCATTGTATTATTGTTATAGCTACATGCGCATGTTAGAATCTATTTAGTAGCCATGACATGCTTCATGAAATGATTAATATGATTTCTACACCTAAATGCTCACTTCCATGAATATTAAACTTGTTATACATTTGGAGATTCTTTTTATGAATATTGGAAAGTGAATGTAGGATAAATAAAAACTGAAAACTCTAAGGGATATGATGTGTATTGCCATGAATAAAAATTGAGCACGAAAAGAAATGAATATGAAAAAAAAAATGAAAATTGCTCCGTATGTAAAATGGATACAATTCATGGCAATTACACTACCCACGAGTATCCAATATATGCTTTATGGGTAATCATTAGAGTTGGTATATTTTACTCGCCAAGCAATGCCAACCCCACATCTAAGAGTCCTTATAGGCCATGTTCTGGTGTTTGGTACCTTGAACTCATTTTTAATGAGGTGGGAAAAATCAATCCTAGTGATATTCATATTAAATAGAAAATGTGGATTGGTTTTGGTTGATGTTTTAAATTGAATCTCCCGTTGTACTTTAATGTTTAATTATCACACTTACACAATGGTGTTGAAGTCTAAATTGCAATTTTCATTGAACTTGAAGTCATACTCTATAAAAACGACATGCAAATGCTAGTTATAATCTATAATACTTTATTTTTTCATGTGATAGTTGATTGACTTCATTAACAGGCTTTTGATGATAACAAAGGGGGAGAAAAAGTTGAAAAAAGATTTGGTACTATTTGTTGAAGGGGGAGCACTAGAAATACATGTTCAAGGGGGGCTTGAAAATAGGGGGAGCATGCTTATCACTATTGCTATATTTTTGTGCATGCTAGTAATGCTTGAATCTTATTGCTTGTTGTATGCGTTACATCCTTCATCACACTTCACACGCACATTTATTTGCTCAAATTTTTTATGGGTTTGTCATCTTCAAAAGGGGGAGATTTTTGAAAGCAACGATCTAGGATCTCTAGTTTGATGATGACAAACGTGTACGAATTATTTAACATGTGTACTAAGTGTGTTTCAGAAATGGCAAAAGCGTTAATTCTTCTAAGAGATGACTAAGTCAAAAGATGGAGGAATTGCTGATCATACAGCAAATTGGAAGAGAGAGATGATGCTATTCACATAGCAATTTGGACTTGATCCAATATGTGATGAGATGAGGACAATCTCATAGGATTGATTGAGATCTATTAGTGGGATTTGTTAAAACCATATTCCACCTCTAGTTTATATCCTTCTTCTATACAAAATACAAATCTAATAAATCCCCTAGAGATATTGTTGAGCCGATTTGTTCTCATCACATAGCCCTCCCAATGCCGTCCTCCCCTAGCCAAACTCATCCAAGCCGCACCCTATAGAAAACCCTAGCTAGGATTCCTCTATTAGCCTACAATCAAAAGAGAGAAGAAGTCGGCCATTACATCAATTTTCCCAAGGCATTGCGGCTTACCAAAAACCCTACGGCCATCACAATACTTCCAAGCCAAAACTTCAACTTCCCCTTGCGGCTACAAACACCAATCCTTGCCAAACTATCTCTAGCCGCAAGCCTATAGGCCATAGAACCCCCATTGCCATAGCACCATTGCCCAAGCTCTATTGCCGAAAAGAAGAAGAGGTCTTCTTCATCATCAAGCTTTGCGCAAGGGTCATCATCTAGAGAAGGAGCCATCAACGTCGACTTGTGCCATCCACACAGCAAGAGTTGCACCAACCCAGAACGATCGTTGACTCTTGTGTGCCATCAACGTTACCGACCGTGCCAAGTTCCTAGCAGCAGCCGCTTGATGAAAGGGTCCTAGTTGATGCTGTCGATCGATCCATCATAGTGCCATCGACGAGATCCAGTGCTGTCGGAGTCGGGGTCGAGGACCTTGGGTCGAAGTTCAGTCACCGTCGTTGGAGTGTCGCATGCCGAAAAGAGTAGTCTGAGAAGTCGAGAGCCCGCCGTCGAAGTTGTTATCGAAGTCGAAGAAGTCGAGAGACCGTCGTCGAGGTGTTGTTGCGAGAGCCATAAGTTGCAGACGCCGTCAAAGTTGCCACTGCTTCCTGGAGATTGCAGTGGAAGATTGTTGTCGCCGGAGAGTTAAATCCGTTGCCGTCGTGATCTCCGAGCACCGACCTCCTTGCATGAAAACCAGCTGCCATGGAGAGCAGCCAAGAACGACGATGCCATAGACGAGAGGCGACATGGACGAGGGTTGCCGTGTCTTCAAGCTACCGTGGAGGAGTGATCACTCCATATTTTACACCTTTTTCTGCATATTTGCATGCCATTTCGGTTGCTCATATTGCGATTTTCACGATTATCCGATGATATTGTGTTACTTTTCACTATTTCTTGTTTTTTGTCGGATTTCAGGAAATATGAGCAATT
The DNA here is from genome assembly GCA_030789695.1 of Scilla litardierei. Lineage (NCBI taxonomy): Eukaryota > Viridiplantae > Streptophyta > Magnoliopsida > Asparagales > Asparagaceae > Scilla > Scilla litardierei. Next base: position 105,193,188 of record CM061132.1, read on the forward strand.
GGGAGCAATAATGAGCTTAAAGGACTTGCACGCATAACGGAGCATCGCTCATGGACTTATTGAGGACCTATCAGCGAAAGAAGATGGGTGGAAGAAGAAAGAACGTCGTAGGAGCAACGGGGAAGCGAAAAGATGAAGTTTGGGCATTTTCAGCATGCCACTCGGCCGAGTGAAGGACTCACTCGGTCGAGGAAAGAAGCCCGCTCGATCGGCCAGATCGGACACGCAACAGATTGAGTATTAGCGTGCACTCGGCCGAGCATCGCCAGCCCACTCGGCCGAGCACAGAGACACCACTTGCCCGAGTGGCATCAGAACGACGGTAGAAGAAAACATGAACTTACTGTAATCCGTCAGTGCACCCCGAGTTTCGACTCGGCCGAGTACCGAATGTCCCTCGGCCGAGCGAGTAAAGCCACTCGGCCGAGTCACCACCGAAGACTGACCCCCAAGACCCCCAACTTAATGGAATTTTACAGGGTCTGTCACTCGGCTGAGTAGATAAGCCCACTCAATCGAGTGACATTTGCCACTCGGCCGAGTGATGCCGAGGACACACAGCGCCCAGAATTTCAGACCGCCTCTTATTCTTTTGAAATCTGCTATCATTCCAGCCATCAAAGTATTTTGCTCATATTTTTTATGGATAGTAGACTTCATGACGATTCCAACGCCATCAAGAACGTGCAAATCGGAGGTCGGATGAAATCTGGAGAATTTCTGCAAGTTGACACTACAATGCTGGAATTCTCACTCGGCCGAGTGAGCTTTCCCCACTCGGCCGAGTCGTAACTTGCCCATAATCCAAGTTGTACGTAGACTGTGTTTCGGGCGCGGGTTTCAGGGGGTTTTTAGGCAGTTTTGTTAGGGTTTTTTGGGGGCTATTTAAGAGGGTTGTAGCCATCATTAGAGGGAGTTCCCAACATGTTTTCTTAGGGATTCTTTTGGAGGTTAGGCCATGCCCTAGGCCCCCTCTTGGATCTAAAAGCTTGTATTTTGGATTGAAGATCTTCATCAAGCTAAGTATTTTGTTCTTATTGTTTGAATCTTTGTTTTTCTATCTTTTTGTATGCAAGCAATGATTTTTATTGATTCTCATATCGTTATTGCTATGCTAGAGTAGATTTGTTGTTCTAGGGCATGGGGATGAACCCTATGGATCTAATTTCAGATTTGTGATGAATGAATTTCTAAATTGCTAGAATTGCTAGGAGGTTAGGTTGTGATTGATTTATTACGGATAGCTAAGGATTTCCATCGATCTAGGGTTTGCAAGAGATTGGATTCTAATCGATGGGAATGCCTAGATATTCGATTTAGGTTTATAATCGAGATTCTCTAGACTTGGTTTGCAAGAGATTGGACCAAAGCTAGGATTTTTATTATAAATCTATACCCATATACGTTTCCAAGAGATTGGACGACTACGAACTATCACAACCTAGATCGTAACTCGAGTTTGCACGAGAGTGGGCTCGAGGAGCGATTGAACGATGATGTCTGTCACGCCCCGCTTCCCAAAATGGCGGAGGCGAAGCGTGACTAAGGCCCGCTTAGGCCGGAGCTGTGAAGCTCGGACCCAATAAGCGTCTGTAGGGGGGTACCATTTAAAAGGTTTCAGGTTCTTGCATTTATAAAGTTCAGAATAATAAGAAGTACAGAAAGGAAATGGCATTCATTAAATTAGAGATATAATATCCAGCGAGTACAAAGTCTAAAAGAAGCCTAAGCATGGCAACAAACTATCTAAAGGTAAATTAAAAGCAGTAACCTCTGAAAGTGACGACTAAAAAAGACCTCAAGGTCTGGTCCACGTCTGGCACGTACTCTGGGTCGACGTCCTCGGCTCCTCGTGCTCCAGTGAGTCTGTCTCATCCATAAACTCTGCCTGAGCACCTGACGTACAACACCCAAGAAAAGGAACTGTACGTTAGGAAAAGTCTACAAGAAGGGTTAGACTTTACTGCAAGTGCACCGAACATTAAACAACGGTTTACTGGTTGATTAACATGCTGAGGTTCTTTTACACAACAGTTTACTGGTTGATTAACATGCTGAGGTTCTTTTACACAATAGTTTACTGGTTGATTAGCATGCTGTGGTTATAACAGGGTAACATAACAGGAAGTAACGTAGCAGGAAAGTAAAACGGGACAAGTAGTAGTCGTAGCGTTTGCTACCAACTACGGGACTATCCTAAAGGTGTCAGGACAAGACGGAACTAGACAAGACAAGACAGGACACGACACGACTGACAGGACTAGTAAAACACGAAGGGTTCACGCCTTACGGTTTGAGGGAAGAAAGGACCGCCGGCGGTGGAGCAACGAACTGCTGGCGACGGCGGGGGTTTCCGCAGGTGATCGTGACGTCGGCGAGCTGAAGGTGGCGCCGGAGGGGAGGTAGCGACGATGAGGGGGATCGTCAGCGCCGGCGTAGGTGAGGGTCGAGAGCGAGGAAACAAACTCGGGGGGGCTGTTTTCGTTTGTGGCGGCTGAAAATAATAAACCAACCCTAGGTGGTTGCACGTGAAGAGGTATAAAAGTTGTAGGGTTTTTAATAATTAATTTTTTGATATATAACTATATGATTTTAGGTTAAGTGTGTTAGGTTAGGGGATAGTAGGGGTACAACTTGGGGAAGTCTAGGGGTCAACAGAGTAGGCAGTTAAGGAAAGATTCTTGTGCAAATAATTTGGGTTATAGCCAGATTTGGCTAATCAAATTTGAATTTCGAAATTGATTAGGGCAAATCAACGGTCCAGATTTCTCCGAGCGATATCTCTCAATCCGGGCGTCAGCAAAATAATCCGAAAATACCGGGGCGATCGTGGAGACGAGACGCACAGATCTACGGAGCCTGATCGTGCGTAACGTCTACCAAGAATTTACGTAAAATTGAAAACGGCGTTTCGAGTCAGATGACTTAAACGCCCCTATCATTCAAAGTCGTTTCGCGCGAAAACGAGCCGTGAAAAACGTTCCCAAAAATTACTATAAAATCCAACACCCCAAAACGATCGCAACGGCATATCGCATCGTATATGCCGGAGCTCAGAAATAGCCAAAAAAACTACGTGCACGATAAAGCACGTGCACGCAAGAAAATACAAACGGTCGGAAAGCGGCCGTTACAATGTCGATCCTAATGCTAGTGGCTTAGGCTAGGGTTTGCAAGAGATTGGGCCCTGTCCTAGGATTGCTATAGACCGGCAATAGCGCGAGAGCGTGAGCTTGGTTCTCTATTCAGTTACGAGTAGTTCACCTCAACGCAAGTCTAGTAATATTGAGATTCACTATTTATAATGATGTATGACGATCCGTAGTGGGAATTCCCTAGCCCTAGACACTTTTATTATATTGTATTTGAATCGATATGTGACTGAATTCTTTATCACCGACACCGACATCCACCACCATTTCCATTATATCATTCCATAACCATCTCCACCAATAAAACCCTCGTAGTCGAGCCAACCGAGGATAGATTGGAGCCAACACCACCTCCTCGTGTTCGATACCCGCTCGCCACTACACCGTGCGCTTGCGGTAAAACTACAATCGTTCTCCGGGTGTATATCCGGGGCCGATCAAGTTTTTGGCGCCGTTGCCGGGGAGGTGTTCTCCGTTGGATGCCAATTTGTCACAATTAGGTTGATTAGACTACGAAAAAAAAGAAAAAAAAACTAACAAAAGGAAATTTTCACCCCGCCACCATTATTATCATTTCTATATTCTTTTGTGCCACCGATATCTTTTCTCCAGGTATTTATCTTTGTTGATCAGGTGCTATGGATTATACTACATGGACCACAGATTTTGATCAGAGTGCTCAGATGGGAGAATACTATTATGATCAGAGTGCTCAGACGGGAGAATACTATTATGATCAGAGTGCTCAGATGGGAGAATACTTTTTTGAGGAGATGCACTGGCCTGAGCATGATGAGAGACAAAGGATCTTTTTTGATGAGATGCATGCACACCAGGTGGAAATACAAGCCGGGCTTGATAAGAGCAATCTTCAATTGGAATGTACGAAGAGGGTACTTGAAATGAATGCGCTCATGCTTAAGGTTGCAGGGATTTCCAAAGATATCAGTTCTGCTTCTTCATTTTATAGGCAAGAAGCATCGCCAGACTTACTACCAGAGCCAAAATGTGTCGTCGTCGATCCCACTTCCTATGATACATCTATTGCATATGAAGAGTGGATGGACGAAGAGGCAGTGAAGGAAGCAGAAACTGAGTCATATGCGCAGCCAGAGGAGGACGCATTTCAGAGATTATTGGATGGCCTCTTGGAGTCAGTGAGGTTCACCGGTTCAGAGAGCATTACAGCAGGTGATGCATTTGAGCTACGATTTGCAGATTTTGTTATGAACCGTGTTTCAGCTGCAGGAACAATTGAGGAGGACATCCATGTCAGTCTTGAGGGGGATAGACTATATTTTCGGATTGCTTGCAGGCATTCCCCTCCACATGATACATCCCCACAAGCTGACACACTTGAGCAGCCAACATCACCATTCCAGAGAGAACTCACATTGATAGTCGATGAAAAGGTAAAGGAGCACACTGTCGAGCCAGAGCATATTGACGAGGAGGCCTCACATGTGGAGCCCGAGCATGCTTTTGAGGAGGCCTTACATACGGAGCCAGAGCTTATCATCGAGGAGGTCATACATCGGGACGAGAACATAGCCATTCATGAGGATCCCGAGCACTATTCTCCTCCATTAGAGCTCCCGTAGCCACCTCATCCTTCCACTAACGTCGAGGACTATCCCACAGAGCTTACTGCTCCCACTCAGGGAGATATTTTTACCCATTCCATTTCTAAATCATGTTTTCCATTTGATATTTACTTTGATTCAGATATTTTTGACACGTCATACCTTTTGCAGTGCACGTACGATTATGGATCGGAGGTATGCTTGTACGTGTCACAATTTACCGAGCCTATCGAGGAAGTCCACACATATGATCTAGATTTACCTGAGCAGCTTAGAGAGGACATCATGGAGACAGCTATCACAGCACAGGAGGATATTGGCTTATTTCCAGGGAAGTATCGTCTACCATTATTTATTTCATATATTTCTATAGACGATCCTCTTTGGGATACTTTTACTATGAGGGTGAATTTTTTGCGGCGAACTGATGCATCATATTCTCTGCAGGGTACAGGTGGAGTCCTTGTGGGAATGCTGGAGGATGCATTGCTGGAGTTCGTTGGAGTCTGTGGACACACGCATCTGGCAGAGCCACGGAAGGAGCAGTTGGAGCAATTGCCTGCACCGGCAAAGATACTGGATCCTCCTTTTGCTATAGGTGATATCAATCCAGTAGTGTAGAAATTTTTATGCTTTCAATAAACCCGAATCCTCTCGACAGCGAGAGGACCGTATAGATTTGCTTGAATAAATACCACCTCATATGATGGCAACAAAAATCTTTTACACCCCAAACCCATTATTTATATTAATTCCCCTCTCCATATTTTGATACGCCACATCCTTTTGCTCACCACCCATCGAGCATCTCTTTCAAGTGAATACTCACATTCTTATTCATTTGACTCAATCTCGCTTAGCAAAGACATGACATTTTTGATCGAGTCATTTGAATAGGATTGTTTAGCATAAGCTTGGGGGAAAGCGCTCTCAAGCATCATTGTATGTGCATGTAGTTGCATTAGGATTTCATGACATTCATTTCATCATTTTTCTTTCACCTCCCTCATATTTATCGTTGTTCCTCATATTTTTCCTTTTATGATCACATTGAGGACAATGTGAAGTTTAAGCTTGGGGGGAGTGCATTTCCATGCCATTTAGATGCATTAGTTACATTTTTACTTTATTTTAAGGGTTTTTAAAATTTTTCAAAATTTTTGCAGCATCTTTTTGATTTTTCCATCTTATTTTCCTTTCATGTGTGTTCATGCATCATATTGTGTGCTTGATTTTCTTTTCTTTCCCCTCTTTTATTTTTATTTCTTTATTTTCCTTTTCTCTTCTTCCGCTAGATGAGTTTTGTATGATGATATCTCTTATTATTCCGGCACTCGAGACGAATCGATTGACGGAGGTTAAGGCCCACAAGAAAAGCCCTGTATCGACTCGATGAAAGCCCACCAGCCAGTCGCACATTGCACTCCCATCACTTGAATGTGGGATTGAAGACGGCCTTATAAATAGCGAGAACGTGGGCAACGTTCTCTTATATTAAAGAGGGAAGATTATGGCACCATAATAGTTGACGGTTATCTCTCCCAACGTCATTGAAGGACCCCAGAGGCCTATAAATACCAAAAGGGTTCCAATTCCCAAGGTACGAGATCTAATACATAGACTCTACACTTTCAGATATCTTTCTTCCACTAAAGAGCTTGCGACGTCAGATCTGAGACGAACCTCCATGGGGTCGATCTCATCTTCTCCATGCTCCCTCTCTTCCTTAAGTTCCCATACTAACTTAAGCATCGGAGGGGACTTGGGTTGGGACCCAGATCCGACCCCCCTGACATTTCTTTGTGGTGTAGATCACCGAGTCTTAATCTCCTAGGAAGGTCGCTCCAGAGCTTCCCAGCCTCGACATATCGACGTACGAACTAATCGAGGGTCGATCGAGCACCATAAGCTAATCAACATCTATTAACCGACCCTGATTCTTCCAACCTAGGGCCCCACGCAACTCGTTGATGAGGCTTCGAGTTAGCACGAAGGGTCCACATCAGCAAGACAATTGTTTCGGTCATTTTTGGTCTTAACATGTACTTTTAAGGTATTCCTGATTTTCTAAAATTTAAAATACTTGAAAAATCACCATGATGACACATTGGCCCTTAATGTGTCATCTTCCCTTTAACCCCCACCTAACACCAAACACTTGGCACTCTAATAGGGATGGAGGGAGGATGATGAGGATCTTAAGGAGGTTTAAAGGGGAAAAAAAGAAATAATAAAGAAATAAAGAAGAAAGGAAAAATACAAAAATCTCTATCTCCCCTCCATCAGCTCATGCCGACCCCACTAGCCCATTGCTGCTTCATTCTTCCACCAAAAACCAAGGCTACACAATCTTTTGAACCCATCTTCATTGAAGAGGAGGCTATCAGATGGTCTTCCAGGAGAAGAAGGGCCAAACACCTCTAGGAGGACTAATCAAGGTAGGAATTATAACTAAATAGCTAGGGTTTCTATTTTAGATTCGTGTAGAAAGTAACGTAAGTTCTGTAGGAATCAGTAACATTCAATACGACATAGTTGTGTCGTGGTCGTTTCGATCGCTAGTCACACTCCACTCGACCGTGTTAACTTAGACACGGTCGTGTCGCTCACCGCATATGCCCCTTGCACAATACGATCTTATTGTGGGTTGTAAAATCCCTCTATTCGACACGTCCGTATGATGTAGATACGGTCGTGTTGACCACATGAAGCGTAACTTCCCCATAGATTGACGCGGTCACCACATGGTCGTGTGTTTTCCCAAACGACCATGTGGTTACGCCTTCTGAGCCTCAAAATGTTATACTCTACATGGTCGTATGGAACTCCCAAATGACTGCATGGATTGAACTACTTTTAAGCCTTAAAAGCTGTTATCCACACGGTCTTGTGGTTTGCACCAAACGACCATGTGGTTCGGTCTCCCAGCATAAGATTCATGTTTTAGTTTAATCCAAGTGTTGTGATTCATATGTTAATTAGGGTATTTCATATTCATGATTATATGTGTCATTAGCATGCCATAAGTTGATCAAGATTCCTGTTCTTAATGCCATGCTACCTATGTCACACTATGTTTTATACACTTGAATGAGGTAAAAGCTTGAATGAGAGGATTAACATCATGTATGCTTAACTATACTTCGGGATGTGTGGAGATGTTATACATGTTCCATTTTACGTAAACTCTCCCATGAATTATGTTAGCCCATGTTGCATTGTACTTTGTGTAGTAATGAAAAGAACATTCAATTTGAATTAACACCACAAAGACCAAAGTGCCGTATGGACCAGCATGCCACGAAAATACCGGGGCCACCTCCTGCATATATGGGGGCCACCTCTTGAATCTATGTGTGGTATGATACACAGCATGGACCTACATGTTAAATGGACCAACGTGCCACAGAAATACCAGGAGCTACCTCCTGAATCCATGGGAGCCACCTCTAGAATTCATGAGCTAGTGTAATTAATGTGTATGTGGAAAGTGTGGCTCTATGTTAACCAATTTTGGTTATTCACTTATGTTTCTGCTTGTGTTTACTTTTACACACTCAGCTTATTATTTAACACCTTACTTTTAATTCCTGTTGAGTTTCATGTTGTAGAGTGGTACTTTCTTTTTGCGCTCTTTTACATATCTGTGATGTTCTATTTTACTTTATGCAACAAATTTGGTGTCATTTCCCCTAGTAGACAAACCTTTGTTGGTAGATCGAATCTGAGACTGGATTCTTACTAGCTCAGTTAGACTTTCCTACTGGGTCACGCGTTGACGTGTCCCATTTACATCTTCTAGGTTAAGAGCATTACATACCTAGAGAGTTCAGAGCAGAGATGCTCGGAAACTTAGTAGGAATGATGGTTCACCGAGAGAAGTTTATGAAAGTGTTTTACTGATGTTCATCAGCGAAGATGATCCCCATATTGTCTATTTGTGGAGGTGGAATGGGAGGTGCTTGATTCTGAGAAAATATTAAATTTTAACCCCTCATTTAGACTGTATTTTGTGTATATTTAATATCTATTTGGTCTCTAATAAGTGTATTATTGAAAGATCATTTAATTTTAGAGCATATCGCTTTTTTATACGCAAAATACCATTTTATGGCCTAATTTTGTCTCATTTAAATTTTTTCAGATGAAGCTTGCAATTTTCCAAATCTAACAGCTATTTTTCCATATTTTTCGGAAGTCGGAGCAATTTTTGGGGATTAAAAAGGCCCAGTAAAGCTGTGTAAAAGAGAAAAAAATAAAATAAAATAAAATTCGCTGACGCCAGTTGGCGTCAGCTTCTGCCCGCGTTGCGGGTGGAAATTGTCGCTCGCAACGCGGGCGGCTTTGCTCCTGGCGGGCGACCGCCCGTCAGTCAAAGCGGGCCCCCGCCTGCCAGTCAAAGCAGGTGGCCACCCGCCTTGACTAAGCAGGCGGTGCCTGCCACTATCGACAAGCGGGCGCTCGCCCACGTGGAAACATGGGCGGTGCCCGCCTGCCTCTTTTGACCAATCCATACCCATTCTTTTGACTTGCAGGTTGCGAGTTGCGTAACCCGCAAGCCCGATAAGCCTATTTTCCTATAAAATGAGGTATTTGAGCATATCTTGGGCATCCAAGCTCGGTTTTGAGCAAAATTTGTTTAGGGTGCTTCTCCCCCAAATTCCAGAGGAGTTGGAGCAGCTGTAGTAAAGATTTGGAGACGTTTTGGCATCGTTTTGGGCAAAAACTCTCCACTTTTCTTTGTTTTAATTAGTTTTGTATTAGAGTTTGTAATCAAATGATGTTTGTATTAATAATATTTGTTGTTTTTATTACCATGGCTAGCTAAAAATCTTGTGCGTGTGTTGTGTAGTAGTTAGTATTGATGGGTTTCATGTTTCATGTCTTCATAGCACTTGTATTAATCGAAAACATTGAATACGTTGTTTTTCTCTTTCTTAATTAATTACACGCTATCCGAGAGGAATCCGCTTAGGATGACATACCGCGAGGCATCGTCTACATGCACAAACTCATAGAGGGTCAAAAACTTGGTATGCCCAAAATAGTGCTTCTCTCAAGCGCAAGAGTCCGTACAAGTAATATAATCTGGGAGTCCAGATGTCGAATCCTCGGGAGGAAATCTGTTGCAACCACAGCTCAAATCAAATAGAAATCCGACGAAAAGAAACTAACCACTTCAATAATAATGGTGATGATGGTGTGAAAGTGCATGATGGTGATGTGCGAACAATACGAACAAAGAAGAGTCGTGTATGAAGGTATCGACGAAAAGTATGCACATGGTATGGGTTCGTTAGGATCAATAATTCTTATTAACTTGGTTGACAAATATAACACAATGAATTCTCTTTTTGAGAGCAATTCACCGGAAAATACTCAGTATAACTCAATGAATTCTCCTTTTGGGCGCAATTCATCGGAAGATGCCCTTTTGGGGGTTAAAGCACAATGTGAATAAAATCGTTGCTAAAGTTATAATCTTACAACTACGGTATGAAACTCTCTTTTGGAGAGATCAAAACTCACCCTTTTAGGGCGATCATCAACTCAATCACTTCTTTTGGAAGATGAAAAAGAGGATTTAATAACGAAGTTCACAACTTTATCAACGTTAACGATTAAGCACAACGAATATTCAACCAAACGAATACAAATCATATCCCCTAATTACGCCATACCATTGACAATAAGAAATTAGCTACTCATAATGCAAGAACAATCTAGTTTCATATCAAAATACATCAATCTAATAGCCAAATACAATAGAAAAGAATCAAATACGGGATAGAAGTTTAGAATTCATCACCAAATCTCCAACATAGACACCAAAACTCTCTGAAAATAGGAAGAATAGCCTCTGGAATTTTACAGAATTTTTCCCTGGCGAAATACGGCTCCTAGAGCCTCCAACACGCCCAGAATACGCCAGTCTTTCCTCAAAAACCCCTAGAAATACGCTTATATAGGCTCATTGCGGGTTTAATAGGGCTAACGGGTTCAAAACCCGCTCAAAATTCGGACCCAAACCCGCTTAAACAGCCGCAGCAAATGATAGCCGTCCGATCCAGGCTGGATCAGACTAGCACCCGCCACGTGTCCTTGGATGCGGATCCTCCCGCTTGCTTCCGCACCCGCTTCTTCTCGCATCCGAGTTCAGCTCGGAATAATTCAGCACCGTTGGATCTGAGATCCAACGGACTTGCACGCTCCACGTCGCCCCGTATTCAAATTGCAAGCGGCCCTCGTTTCGTCCGCCCGATCGAGCGGCGACTCGTCAGATTCTCGCCACGTGGACGGAAGAGCGCGGGCTTCTGTTGCATTTTCATCGCTTTCCTGGCCATTGGATTTCGATCCAACGGCTGCGAGATGGCCGCGTCGCCCAAGTCGGATGCCGTTCGATCTGATATTGAAGGCCACGATCGCGCCGCGTCGTTCGCTAATTTGGAGCCGCTTGATTTAAGCGGGAGTTCGTGAGATTCTGCCGCGTGGCCGCCAAGATTCGTGCGGGGCGCATACGGCCGTATTTCCAAGCGTATTTTAAGCGTATTTCCTCATTAAATTGGTATTCTGTATTCAAAAATTCACAGTAATTAGCACAGATCTCAGAAAAATACAAATAAATAGTCGTTGGAATTGTGAGATCGAGACCAAGCCATGAAAAATATAACAAGTGCAGAAATACTCCGTTAATTGCTGTTTTGTGCTCAAATAGAGTGTTTTCTCTAATAAATGATTGTGTACAATATACCAACATGTTAGAGAACAATTTAGCAACATGTGAGCACAAAAATAGGGCTAAATGGGGGGTTAAATATGTAATATTGAACCCAAATCACACCCCCCAACTACCGATTTGCTAGTCTCTAGCAAAAAGAGCGATTAATACGGATGATTAATAAAACAATAAATTGTATCAATCGCTTATGGCATGGCTCAATAATACGCTTTCCAACCTGATCTAGACTATCAATATACACAATCCATGCACAAGATCAATCACATGATATATTCTCTAATTTAATTTGATTTAATAGCATGCAAGCATCATTTTGTGCAAGCGAAAGTATAACACGTCAGTTTTCTCTAGTTTTCTTGTTTCCAAGGAATTGGCATCTCACAAGATCGTTCAAGTCATGTGCATTGAGGTTGCTTAGTTTATTCGCCACTTCTTTTCTTTTATTAGTTCCGCATAACGCGCATCAAGCAACATTCGCAGAAAAATGTATAACTTGGATCGCTCCTTCAAATGAGTGAGGTTCCAGTCAATGGCTCACAAGTCAGTTGATAATAAGGCATTAGGCCGAAAAGGACCCCTCGGACTGTACTACTCGAGCCAACCAAGTTATTTATTAGTGACATACTTATTCATTCATTTTTCTTCATTCATGTTTCTTCATTTGTTTTCTTCTTTTCTTTTTTTTCTTTGTTTTTTTGTAAGCAACTCAATACCCACTCTTCGAACAAAACATTAATAACAAAGGCCAAATTCCTTTTCAACTTGAAGACTTTTCTAATAAATCGTGTATACTTAAGCTTTTTCATCACATTAGCATGCATGAAATAAATTCAAACTATTTCGAAAGATTAATCATGGCAATTGAAAGTTTTCATAAATAACATATTAACTAGTAATTCCATGAAGGAAAATAATTTAATCAAGCCATAAACAATTTTTAGAACTCAATTAATGTATAATCATCCGCATTTATGGCATATGAAGGAGTTTTAAATGATGAGATTTGGTGATATATTCTTCTCAAAAAAAATCCTAAGGTCTCATACACACCCCCCAACTAAAGATGGACATTGTCCTCAATGTCGAAAGGGGTACGAGTTTACTCAAGCAAGCATCCTAGAAAGCATTTGAAAACTACACTACTGGAAAGAAAACACCGTGATCAAATGGCGGATACCGAATCTTTGATGGTGGAGGAAGTTGTTCAATTTGCTCCTTGCGCTCCTCGGCGAGTATTCTTCCTCCAACGACTAAACTGGATCCCAACAACGTAACTCACAGCATCTCTATAAGATGCTCACTGGCATCCTGCAAGAGATGAGTCACGTCAATCCATTTTAGTTTAAGATTCTTCTCAATAAAAATATTCCAAACGTAGTCATCAAAATAATTGAAATAAATTAAAGCAAGTTGACGACTACTCCCTGAAAGATATGCACTACTCTCGGTACGATGCTCAGTCATTGGGGAGAGGGATAAATGATTTTGGGATAAAACTGGAGGAGGGAATGGTTCTGGCTCTATGGCGATAATCTCAAAACCCTTGTCCCTAGCTGTCTCCTCCTCTCGTTCATCCAAAATTTCTAACTCGTCCTCTCCTTTGCACACACTTTCTGCCATGTAGATATTTTCATTTGTGTCCTCAACGTGACATGGCTTGCTCGATTTTCCTGCAATAGAAGATAAACTCGTATTAGATTCTTGAAGTTGAATTTCAAAAGAATTATTTTCTTCTAAGCAAGTGGCAATCAAATTAAGATTTTCAATAGATTTTTGAATCTGCCGACTCCGAGCAAGGAAATTCTCTTGGAATCGATGGGATGTAGCCTCATGTGTATGAATAATCAGGTAAACTTCCTCTTTAAAGGATTGCAAAGGTACGTCTACGCTTTGCTCTTCTTGATCAAGGCACGAAGGCTCCCTTGAATCGCACTCTGAAGTCTCTTCTATGGTTTCTTCATTTTCTTGCAGAGAGTCCATGTATTGCCACGCCTCTGTCGGTGTCATGCCTCCCAATAATTCCTGTAGCTGTGGTCGTAGTCCATCTAGGAAGGACACCATAAGCTCTTCATTTGTGTACCCATGCTGCGGATAGCTCGATACTATGTTTGTGAACCTCCTCCAGGCCTGAAAGAAAGTTTCACAATCAGTCTGATTAAAATTAACGATTTTGAGCTTCTCCATCCTATGTTTGTGTGCGTTAGCATACCTTGCATCATACAGATTGTTTGTGCAATAGAAATTCATATACTCCATTTTAAAAAAAATAAAAGTTTATGTACAATAAAATTAAACAAAAATTTATATACAGTAAAGTGGAAAGATCTCACCGAAGGTCCTCTAAATGAAATAAACTGTGGTAACAAACCATTCCTCCCCGACAACGACGCCAAAAACTTGGTAGGCCCAAAATAGTGCTTCTCTCAAGCGCAAGAGTTCGTACAAGTAATATAATCTGGGAGTCCAGATGTCGAATCCTCGGGAGGAAATCTGTTGCAACCACAGCTCAAATCAAATAGAAATCCGACGAAAAGAAACTAACCACTTCAATAATGATGGTGATGATGGTGTGAAAGTGCGTGATGGTGATGTGCGAACAATACGAACAAAGAAGAGTCGTGTATGAAGGTATCGACGAAAAGTATGCACATGATATGGGTTCGTTAGGATCAATAATTCGTATTAACTTGGTTGACGAATATAACACAATGAATTCTCTTTTTGAGAGCAATTCACCGGAAAATACTAAATATAACTCAATGAATTCTCCTTTTGGGCGCAATTCATCGGAAGATGCCCTTTTGGGGGGTTAAAGCACAATGTGAATAAAATCGTTGCTAAAGTTATAATCTTACAACTACGGTATGAAACTCTCTTTTGGAGAGATCAAAACTCACCCTTTTGGGGCGATCATCAACTCAATCACTTCTTTTGGAAGATGAAAAAGAGGATTTAATAACGAAGTTCACAACTTTATCAACGTTAACGATTAAGCACAACGAATATTCAACCAAACGAATACAAATCATATCCCCTAACTACGCCATACCATGCACAATAAGAAATTAGCTACTCATAATGCAATAACAATCTAGTTTCATATCAAAATACATCAATCTAATAGCCAAATACAATAGAAAAGCATCAAATACGGGATAGAAGTTTAGAATTCATCACCAAATCTCCAACATAGACACCAAAACTCTCTGAAAATAAGAAGAATAGCCTCTGGAATTTTACAGAATTTTTCCCTGGCGAAATACGGCTCCTAGAGCCTCCAATACGCCCAGAATACGCCAGTCTTTCCTCAAAAACCCTAGAAATACGCTTATATAGGCTCATTGCGGGTTTAATAGGGCTAACGGGTTCAAAACCCGCTCAAAATTCGGACCCAAACCCGCTTAAACAGCCGCAGCAAATGATAGCCGTCCGATCCAGGCTGGATCGGACTAGCACCCGCCACGTGTCCTTGGATGCGGATCCTCCCGCTTGCTTCCGCACCCGCTTCTTCTCGCATCCGAGTTCAGCTCGGAATAATTCAGCGTCGTTGGATCTGAGATCCAACGGTCTCGCACGCTCCACGTCGCCCCGTATTCAGATTGCAAGCGGGCCTCGTTTCGTCCGTCCGATCGAGCGGCGACTCGTCAGATTCTCGCCACATGGACGGAAGAGCGCGCGCTTCTGCTGCATTTTCATCGCTTTCCTGGCCATTGGATTTCGATCCAACGGCTGCGAGATGGCCGCGTCGCCCAAATCGGATGCCGTTCGATCTGATATTGAAGGCCACGATCGCGCCGCGTCGTTCGCTAATTTGGAGCCGCTTGATTTAAGCGGGAGTTCGTGAGATTCTGCCGCGTGGCCACAAAGATTCATGTGGGGCGCATACGGCCGTATTTCCAAGCGTATTTTGAGCGTATTTCCTCATTAAATTGGTATTCTGCATTCAAAAATACACAGTAATTAGCACAGATCTCAGAAAAATACAAATAAATAGTCGTTGGAATCATGAGATCGAGACCAAGCCATGAAAAATATAACAAGTGCAGAAATACTCCGTTAATTGCTGTTTTGTGCTCAAATAGAGTATTTTCTCTAATAAATGATTGTGTACAATATACCGACATGTTAGAGAACAATTTAGCAACATGTGAGCACAAAAATAGGGCTAAATGGGGGGTTAAATATGTAATATTGAACCCGAATCAGGGCCCAAGGAGGGTGATGAACCGCGAGGTTCATCTAGTTATACGTTACTGTTTAGAAAAACAACTGATTCAACGTTAATGTAATTTGCTATAAAATCACCATTCTTTTTAAGTTAAATCTTCTGATCTCATACCTTGGCATCGATGAGGGATTGAGTCATCTATGAAGAATGATTACCATGATACCCTACAACACTAACAAAAACACAACACACACACACACACACTTTTACCATATCACTTTTTCACGTTATTTTCGTAAATTTTTGTACACTTTTTACCTCAAATTAAAAACCCAACCAAAAATTCACCTTCAAAGGGTGGTTAATAATTCAATAAATAATTTCCAAGAAAATTTCAGATTGTAAAACTTGTAGATTAGTTTGTCCCTGAGGAATACGACACTGGACTCACCAGGATTACTACTTGACCTACTTCCTATACTTGGAAATATCACTGCAACATTTTGGTCCCATCAAGTTTTTGGCACTGTTTCCTGGGACAACGGTCTATATTTTTTACGATTTCTAATTAGCTTAGAAATTTTGGTGAGATTTGTCCACTTTTGTGTATATATTCTTTATATATCCATATTTTCAAATTTTTTTCTTCGTTTTGGTTATTCATTTTTCTGCTACGTTTTCTATAACTAGTTTTTATTATTGGTTTTGGATGTTTGGTTAGAGTGTCCCATTTTGAGTGAGTGCTTTAAAATTTCTTTCTTTTACATTTTTAAGTCATATCGTTTTCTTATATTTTTACTTTTCTTTATCTATTTATTTTTCTTTATATAATCCAAAAAAAAATTAAAACTTTTATAAATTTTTTATGGCTCGTGATATTGACAATGATGCAATCGTTTCCGACTTTATTTCGGGGTTGATTCAAATCCTACCAGTTTTCCATGGTACGGAGGAGGAGAACCCACATTTACATTTACAAAAGTTTGAAACGATATGCCGCAGTTTATTTGGTGGGAGTGCATGCCTTGATGGCTTATTTCTTAGATACTTCCCATATTCTTTGAGAGATTTTGCTAAGCTTTGGTTTGAAACATTGACTCTTGACTCAGATTCTACTTGGTTTCGTTTCAGGCTGAATTTCTCCGAGTATTTTTTTTCAATCTTCTTTGAGCAGGTACAGGGATGGCAGGCCACAAAGCACCATATAGCGAGTTTTACTCAAACTGATGAGGAGGACTACTAGAATAGGTTCAATGATTTGATGCTTGCATGTCCACACCTCAGCTTCCACGATGATCATCTCCTACATATCTTCTACACGGGATTACTGCCTTCTGTGCGAGATTTCGTGCAGACAAGCTGCAATGGAGAATTCTTTGCTTATTCGACCGAGGAAACATGTTGGTGCTTGAATGACCTTGCTGAGTATGAGGTTGCACTCCAACAGGTCCACGGTCGCCCTGAGGTTCCGCCTATGGGCTCATTCCAATGCGCCCCTCTGGAAAAAATTGAAGTCATGTTGATGTGGGACATTGGAGACAAAAGAAAGAGGATGAACGACCATATCTTGAGGAGCAAGAGGAGATGGATGATGTGGTTCGTGTTGACTATGGGGAAATCTACTTTGATGATGACGATGAGGATATGTATGAAAGAGCGAGTTTACAGACCAAGATGGAGCCTGAGCCATACCTTCTTCCTACTTTAGTACCGCAGTTCGCACTTCCTTCACCGTAGGAGGAGAATGATGGCAATTACGAGATGGTCTACATTGAGCCAGCACTGTTTTACCCTCCAGATCCACTTCTGCAGACACTTCCCCCTCCTCCTGAGGCAGAGTATCAGATCGTGCGTAGCGACACATACCAGGGGAGTTTCCACAATTTCATGCCCTATATTATTAAATCACAAATTTCAATTCCATATACTTTCGATTCAAAATGTCGTCAATTGAGTTTAAACTCTTTAGTTAATTTTGACAACCCATTTTGGAACACTTTTGTTACAGGGCATGAGGATAATGCTTGGATTGATACAGCTCGTCTTCCAAAGGACACGAACATGCTAAGAGGTGCATTGTGTTGAGTATTGATTCCCCGGATTTGGTTTTGGATGATGAGCAAACATAAATATAGTGAACTAACTGTTTGTGAGCGCAGTTATGGAGATCGTCACCAAAAGAATACGAACATCCAAAGCGACGTCTCAAGACTTCTCAATACGCATGATCGTGTGCCTGAAGCTTCGTTGAAGCTCAAGGAGAAATATTGAAGTCAAGAAGAATGAAGATTGAAGCTTTGAAGACGGTTCGTCATGTATTATTTATTGTCTTCTAGCTTCATTAATTAGAATGTTAAGCCTTGAGTAGGACTTACATTAGTATCTTCATTTCGCTCATATCTTAGACCTAGGACTATCATAGAAGCCATTAGAATCTTTCCCGAAGCCTATCGCTTCTTCCCTCGGCTTCTAGTGCATGTTAGTTGGTTCAAGAAGAAGAACCAACCGACTAGATGACGATCTAGTCGGTCGGCAATTCCTCTTGAACCGACTAGAATGCCTTGCTCATTTCAGCCCTGATTTGTTGATCAATTAGTCGGTCAAAGAAGAGTCACCGACTGACTAGATGATGATCTAGTCGGTTAGAAACCCTTCTCAGACCGACTAGTTATCATTGCCTAAATTCAGCCTGAGTTACTGTTTCGAGTTAGTCGGTCAAAGAACATTTGTCGACCGACTAGTTGAGAAACTAGTCAGTCAGTATTTGTTCTTAAACCGACTAAATCAACTTGAAGTCAGCCTATTCTATTTCGACTATTAGTCGGTCAAAGAGCATTCACCGACCGACTAGTTGTGAAACTAGTCGGTCGGCAAGTCTTCTTGGACCGACTAGTTGTCTATCTCCTGTACTTCACCTTTTGGCTGTTCAACCGTTAGTCGGTCTACGTTGTATCACCGACCGACTAGTTGATGAACTAGTCGGTCAGTGATCCTTCTTTGACCGACTAGTCTGGTTTAGAATAGAGCCGTTGAGAACTTTTCCAACACGATTTTCCTTGCCTCTATAAATACAAACCTGATTTGTTTGAGGCAAGGTTAGAGGTCCAATATACAAGTAATTTCAGACCTAAGAGAAGAGTTTTCTCAAGCTAATTCTAAGCTCTCTCTTCTCACCAAGGATCTCTCCCTTCACTCCTTGAGCAAATTCCTCAAGAGAGATTCTCTCCATTGTGAGCCTTTCAAGTCAAGAGCTTGATTCTAGTCACCATACTCCACCCTAGGCTTCCATTGCTGGTCAACTTCTTGAAGCTAGGGTTTGGTGGCATCATCTTCCCCAAAATCCATCTTTGCCCCGATTTGGTAAGATTTACTCAAGGCATAGGATTTTGTGGTAAGTGTTTCTTTATTTCATTTCAATCGTTATTTGAATTGTTCCCTCGGTTGTGAGAGAAGTGTGTGATCCCGGGTTGTGGGAGTCACATTTGTATTGTGTATGATTTGGTCTTGTGAAGGTTTTTCACAAGAATTTCATAGTGCTAAATCTTGAGTTAGGGTTTCTAACTCAAGTATCCGGAGGGGATCCGGGTGGTTGGGACGTAGGATCACCAGGAACAAGTCGGGGAGACTTGGGTGGATCCGAACCCGTTACATGCTTTGTTTGGGTTGTCTATTTCTTGTTGATTGTTGTTTATTCCGTATTGTCGTTTGTTTCTTGCACAATAATTAGGAATAACTATCTTGATTATTTTAAAGTACTATTCACCCCCCCCCCCCCTCTAGTACATGTGCAGTAGCTTAGCAGGGCACTACACATTGCTGGAATCCAAGGAGGCCGGTGGAGGCCTAGCTTCGTAGCAGCTGGCTGAGGAGCAAAATGAGTTGATCATGCAGATGCCACCTTTGCAAGAGATTCTGGATCCTCCTTTTGTGATGGAGACAGTATCTTCACCAAACGCGACGCATAGCACCTATTGGATGGCAATTTTTACACAATTGCCTTTGGTGTCGCCATCTCGAGTACTTACAGATGATATAAACAAGGAGCTTCTGGAACAAATTCCTCCATAGATAGATATCGGTGATCCTCCACTTGGGAGGCTAAGGTGATCTCTTCCCTTTTTACCCATATATGTTGTTATATATATTTGAAAGGGAAGCTGTTATTTTACGCATTCACATATTTTGATCTCCATATTTAATTGGATTATCCTTTAAACATTAAGGACAATGTTCATTTTAAGTTGGGGGGAGGAGGTAGTAAACAATATATCATATATGTTTTGCATAAACAATATATGTAGTTTGCATTTAAAACAATGTTGTTTGTTTGCATTTACAAGTTTGCAAAAAAGAAAGTTTGCATATGTTTGAATAATACAGTAAGGAAGCTGGGTTTTTTTACCCAACCCATCTATATGTCCCTTTGAAGTGGAAATTCCATCGTCTTTAATTGAACACATATATTCATTATTGTAAAATAGATTAAGAATGTTTTACCCCTGCGTAGAATTTTAAATTATCATGACTTTCAGGTAAATTAGTGCATGTATCCGCAATTGTAATCTCATGAAACTATTGTTTGTTTTAGGCAATTTCATGTCACGTATGCATTTATGAATTGATAATTATGTGAATAATGTTATAAATTCTCAGGATAACAGGCCAACCACATACACAAACTTGCTGATTAGTAGCTGATGGCGAATTTTACTCAAACACGTCTCATGTCAAAAAAAGAAAAGGAAAAAAAAGAAAAAAAAATGAAATATAGCGAATAAAATGCACAGTTCTTCCAGATTCTATTTAGTATCCGGGTCCTCGTGCCTCAGGAAGCATGGGGATTCACGTCGAAAAATGAAGTATGTGGGAGTGTATAATAATCTTTAGGCATTCCGAGTTATTAAGTCTGAGGGGGTTTTCAAAATCTAATACCGTCTGGTTTGGGAGTCATTGACCTAATGCCTGTTACATGGATTGCTCTAAAATGTTATTTTTTAAAAAAAGAAAAGAAAAAAATAAAAGAGATGAGATACTTTGAGTGGATTCAAGGCCATGATCTTATGATTTGGATGTTGTGATGGCATAATCCTAGGAAATTTACATCCTATGACACGTGGTTACCTATTGATTAAACAATTGCATTTGTGCGATAATGAATATGTGTGGATTGAGATAAAATAGTAGATTTTTGCATTTGTCCATGAAAACCCATGATAGTTATTGAACTTTATTGGGAAATATTATTCTTAATTCATTTTTTGGGGTGTATGACATATTTTTGGAATATTCGCTTATTTTGCTGAGAGACTAGCAAAAAGCTAGGTATGGGTGTGATTCTGAGAGAATATTACATTTTTAACCCCTCATTTAGACGGTATTTTGCGTATATTTAATATCTATTTGGTCTCTAATAAGTGTATTATTGAAAGATCATTTAATTTTAGAGCATATCGCTTGTTTATATGCAAAATACCATTTTATGGCCTAATTTTGTCTCATTTATTTTTTTAGATGAAGCTTGCGATTTTCCGAATCCAACGGCTATTTTTCCAAATTTTTCGGAAGTCGGAGCAATTTTTTGGGATTTAAAAGACCCAGTAAAGCTATGTAAAAGAGAAAAAAATAAAAATAAAAAATAAAAAAATCAGCTTACGCCAGTTGACGTCATCTTCCGCCTGTGTTGCGGGCGGAAATTTCCGCCTGCAACGCGGACGGCTTTGTTGCTGGCGGGCGCCCGCCCGCCAGTCAAAGCAGGCAGCCGCCCGCCTTGACTGAGCAGGCGGCGCCCACCACTACCGACACGCGGGCGCCCGCCCGCGTGGAAAACGCGGGCAGTGCCCGCCTGCCTCTTTTGACCAGTCCATACCCACTCCTTTGACTTGCGGGTTGCGGGTTGCGCAACCCGCAAGCCCGATAAGCCCATTTTCCTATAAAATGAGGTATTTTGAGCATATCTTGGGCATCCAAGCTCGGTTTTGAGCGAAATTTATTTTGGAGGCTTCTCCCCCAAATTCCAGAGGAGTTGGAATAGCTGTAGCAAAGATTTGGAGATGTTTTGGCATCGTTTTTCCATCATTTTAGGTGAAAACTCTCCACTTTTCTTTGTTTTAATTAGTTTTGTATTAGAGTTTGAAATCAAATGATGTTTGTATTAATAATATTTGCTGTTTTTATTACCATGGCTAGCTAAAAATCTTGTGTGTGTTGTGTATGAGTTAGTATTGATGGGTTTCATGTTTCATGTCTTCATAGCACTTGTATTAATCGAAAACATTGAACACGTCGTTTTTCGCTTTCTTAATTAATTACGCGCTATCTGAGAGAAATCCGCTTAGGATGACATGCTGTGAGGCATCGTCTACGAGCACAACCTCGTAGAGGGGACCAAGGAGGGTGATGAACCGCGAGGTTCATCTAGTTATACGTTGTTGTTTAGAAAAACAAATTCAACGTTAATGTAATTTGCTGTAAAATCATCGGTGCTTTTTAAGTTAAATCTTCTGATCTCCATACCTTGGCATGGATGAGAGATTGAGTAATCCATGAAGAATGATTTTCATGATACCCTACAACACTAACGAAAACCCAACACACACACTTTTACCATATCACTTTTTCACGTTATTTTCGTAAAGTTTTGTACACTTTTTACCTCAAATCAAAAACCCAACCAAAAATTCACCTTCAAAGGGTGGTTAATAATTCACTAAATAATTTCCAAGCAAATTTTAGATTGTAAAACTTGTAGATTAGTTTGTCCCTGAGGAATACGACCCTGGACTCACCAGGATTACTACTTGACCGACTTCTTATACTTGGGAATATCACTACAACATTTTGGTCCAGTCAATGGTGCAGGAGGTTCTGTAGATGTGGATGCAGCAGTTGTGGATGTGCATAGTCGTACGTTCCTCCCTTGTGCACCTCCTCGTATGGGTGCTTACCATGTCGGGGGGCATCGTGAACATTAAATTGTGTAGCAATATGGTGTGTGTATGTGAAAGAGTGCACACAATAACTCTACGTAATTTGTAAATTTCGGCAAGCAAAAGAATAAACTTGGACAAAAAATGAGAGCAAGTGTGAGGAACGAGTGTACCCAAATAATTGAAGCCCCCGCTATGATGGTGATGCTCACAAGCCTTAGTCGAAATCTCCCAAGCTTGCAATCGACTTGTGTCATGGTGAACTTTAGCAAAAACCCTGCAATCGACCGTTTTATGGTTTTCTTCTTGGCCATTTGGGTGAAGAATAGAGTGATGGAGGAGGGTGTAGAAGCTGGGAGTGGTGTAAGGGATTGATTTTGGAAGTGGATGTGGTATTTTAGTGGTTTGGGTGATCAGAGATGAGAAGAAGTTGGGGATGAAGTCGAAACGGCTCAAAAAATTCAAGTGAAGTCAGTTGTTTTGGCCTTTGGAGTATGTATAGGAGATCGATGTGGCTGGTCCAAACGGTCGCTTCATTTGGGACCCGACAGCGCTTCAGATGACTAGAACCCTAGGATTTTAAATGTGATGCATGCGGTATGACGCGGTCACGTCGATGGCATATCGACTGCATTATTAAGGAATTTGAGTGGCCAAAATTTGGGTCCACGCGGTCGTGTCGCTTGAATGACGTGATCGTTGCGTCAGAATGGAATTGAAGACTAAAAATCCAAAGAAATGGTCGACTTACGCGGCCACGTCGCCTGCACGAAATGATCACGTCGTTTGGGCCAAGATTTTGGCTTTGGGGATGTTTTGACGAAATGGTCGTTTCGACTAGGCGAAAACGACCATGTGGAGGGAAATTTGAATTGAGAATTTTGGCTTTGGATGTGGGTTGACGTGGCCGCGTCATTAGAATGACGCGACCGTGGTGTCAGAGGAAAAGTTTGCAAAAATTTCCAGAGATATGGCCTCATTACACGACCGCATCGTTTCATTGAAACAACCGCGTCGCTTCAGATTTTTCAGCTTTCAAAGTCATTCTTCTTGGCACATTTGACGCGGTCGTTCATGACCCTTCACATGACCACATCGTCATTGATCTGCTTCTTTGTTCCTTGCTTGAATTGCCTTCCTCCACGCGGCCCCGTTGGGATCCCATGTGGTCGCGTTCTCCTCCCTGCAATGAAAAACTTTGTATCACTTTTGGGTTTTGGGGTTGATTTATTCACTCAAAATCTAACTATTCTAACTAAAATAAAATAATAATGAAAACTAGAAAGAGTTAGGGACTTGGGTTTCCTTCAAAGAAGTGCTTTTTTAAGTCTTTAGCTTGACTCCCTTTTGATTTTTCATGGCCGCTCCAGGGTGGCGAGCGTAGGATACACTCTTGCTCCATGCTTCTTCTTGATGATGCTTAACGTCGCATTGTGTAGCTCATTTATTTTTAGCTCTTTGGGATCAATTGGGTGTGATCTTGGATCTTCTTCATTGACCCCCTTCTTCAATGCTTCATCCAATTTCCTTGCTAGGACAACCGTCCCCCATTTCCCTTCATGTTTAGAGCTTGCAAATAAAAGATTTTCTGTGGGGCTTAGGATTACGTCCTCCAACTTTGTTTCTTCGATCACTTCCTCCAGGAGGTCAATGTGGTTGTAGTGATCATCCTCCACAAATTCTCTCATGCTCATCTGAAGGTCGAACTCAACCTTTTTCTTCCTGACATTGAGGGATAGCTTCCCTCCTTTTATGTCAATTAGTACTCCCGCTGTGGATAAGAACAGATGGCCTAAGATTATAGGTTTGCGGGCATCATCCGGCATGTCCATGATCATAAAGTCACAGGGAATTATGATATCCCTAACTTTCATCGGCATGTCCTCGAGGATCCCTACAGGGTACTTTATTAATCGGTGGGTGAGCTGCAGCGTCATTCTAAAGGGCTTTGGTGCTCCCATCCAGAGCCTCTAGCTTATGCCCAATGGCATTAAGCTCACGATTGCCCCTATGTGGCTTATCACTTTCTCAATTGTGATGTTTCCCACAGCGCAAGGGATGGCAAAGGTTTCCAGATCTTCACATTCTTTCTTTGGAGGATGGCACTATACTCCATTGATAGCATGACCTTTTCCCTTCTCCCCTAGTGGTGATCAACTCCTTCAGAAATTTAGTGTATTATGTGATCTCTGAGATGGCATCCAGAAACAGGATTGTTATGTGCAACTGTTTCAGTATATCGAAAAAATTCCTATATTTTTCTTCTAACTTTGCCTTTGCCAATCTCAAAGGGAATGAAACTTTCGAAACGTAAACTCTTGTAGGCTCCATTGAGGTTTCTCCATCAACCTTTTCAGCTTCATTTTCCTTAGATGGTTCCATTGTTGGCGATGCTACTCTGTCATCATCATCAATCTTAATCTCAGAACGAGGATCCACTCAACTATAGGCTCCATCTCCTCAGTTGATGGCATCACTGGGTCTTCCATTTGCTTGCCACTCCTTGTGGTGATAGCGTTGACGTGCCCTCGTGGATTGGGCTTAGTTTGCCCCGAAATTTGCCCATGTTGCCTTTTCAGTTGTGCTACCTGCTCTTCTAGCTATGCAACTTGGGTCTCCACGGACTTCTGGCCCGTGATGAGTTGTTAAATGGACATATGAAAATAATCGTTCTTTTGTCCCCGCATCAAAATATAGCTTTCCATCATTTTCTCAAGATTTGATTTAATAGGGGACAGGTGGTTGTTGGTTAGGAGCTTGTAAATTTTGTGGAGGATGTCCATATGGATGCTGCTGCTGCGGGAACAGTGCTTGTGGCTACAATAATCCACTCCTATATGAGAAGTTAGAGTGGTTCTTCCACCCCTGGTTGAAGGCGTTTGAGTAAGGTTCGTTAGGCTGGTAGGGATTGTTCCCGTAAAGAGCATTAGATTGCTCTATAGTCACCCCTGGTGGGGTGGCAAGGATAGATGAGCATTCGTCTCCTGGGTGTCCTTGCACACCATACACTTCACAAAATGCTGTCGGAGGCGAATTAACAGCAGCAAGCCCTAACCTAGACAATTGCTTCGTCAATGCATCAAATTTAGCGGATTGCATAGAAACGTCATCTAGCTCATACTTACCTGCTCTCTTGGAGGTAGCTCTCTCATTACTCCACAAGTAATTGTTGGCGGCCATATCCTCCAACAGCTTTTTGGCTTCTTCGGGAGTCTAGCTCATTATTGCCCTGTTGGCGGCGGCATCAATCGACATCTTCACCTCACGAGATAGTCTATTGTAGAAAGATTAGATCAAGAGCCAGTCTAGCACTCTGTGATGTGGGCAATTTCATTGCATGTCCTTGAACCTTTCACACGCTTCGTACAATAACTCTTGGTCAAGCTGAGATGTGATCTCATTGCGTATTTTAACGGTTTTCTTTGGAGGAAAGAATTTAGTTAGAAATGTACATGAAAGATTATTCCATGAACAACAATATCAGGATTGTGGTTTCTAAGCCAGTCCTTAGCTGTATCCCTAAGTGAGAAGGGAAAGAGTCTTAACCTAATGGCGTCACTGGTGACGCCACTCATTTTGAGCGTATCCATCTTCTCAAGGAAGGTATTCAAGTGGTCATTGGGATTCTCCATGGGTGTTCCTCCGAATTGGTCATGCTATATGAAACTTATTAATGCCAGCTTCAGTTCGAAATTAGTGGCCTCAACCACTGGCCTTGCAAATGCTCGACATTGACCCATTGAAGGTCATGGAAAAGTTCATGAGGGACTTAGCAGGAGGTGGATCACCTATTTCTGCCATTGATTCTAGCACCAGCTTCCTCTTCTTTTTGGCATTGTGCCTTAGTGTGGTGGCTTCGATTTCAGTATCTAGTGGATGCAAATTCGCAAATACCCTGCGGTCAATAGTGCATACACAAAAGGGCTCCATCAAAGGAAAACGTCAATAGCACCAAAATCAATAGAGGAAAAAAGAAAAAAGAAAAGAAAAAAATGCAGTCTATCATCAAAGTTTGAAACTAATAACAAGATGTGCCTCCCTGGAAATGGTGCCAAAAGCTTGTTCACATGTCGTAAGCTTTAATATTTATAAGCCACAAGCGCAATGTGTTGTTGTAGTGCTATAGGGGTCGTCATCTGGGAGGCAGCTGTTGATACTAATTCTTACTAGGTTGATAGCTACATGATCGAGTATGTATCGAGGGTTATGAAAACTAATAGAAAATATCAATAATTGAAAACTTTAGACCTAGGTATCCCTGCCATTGGACTAAGCTAGGATTGATTAGGATTAACCAATTGCTGAATTCATGAGGTTCGGAGAGATAATCTAATCTAAGGGTATTCTCTTACCCCTCCCCCCACTTCTATGGCGCATGATAAGATATCCCCTTATATTTGTTGGAAGCAACGATCTAGGATCTCTAGTTTGATGATGACAAACGTGTACGAATTATTTAACGTATGTGCTAAGTATGTTTCAGGAATGGCAAAAGCGCTAATTCTTCAAAGAGATGACTAAGTCAAAAGATGGAGGAATTGCTAATCATATAGCAATATGTGATGTGATGAGGAGAACCTCATGGGATTAATTGAGATCTATTAGTGGGATTTGTTAAAACCATTTTCCATCTCTAGTTTATATCATTTTCCTGTACAAAATACAAATCTAATACTAAATCCCCTAGAGATATTGTTGAGCTGATTTGTTCTCATCCCATAGCCCTCTCAATGCCGTCCTCCCCTTGCCAAACTCATCCAAGTCGCACCCTATAGGAAACCCTAGCTAGGATTCCTATATAAGCCTACAATCAAAAGAGAGAAGAAGTCGGCCATTACATCAATTTTCCCAAGGCATTGCGACATACCAAAAACCCTACGACCATCACAATACTTCCAAGACAAAACTTCAACTTCCCTTTGCGGCTACAAACACCAATCCTTGCCAAACTATCTTTAGCCGCAAGCCTATAAACCATAGAACCCCCATTGCCATAGCACCATTGCCCAAGATCTATTGTCGCAAAGAAGAAGAGGTCATCTTCATCATCAAGCTTTGCGCAAGGGTCATCATCTAGAGAAGGAGCCATCAACGTCGACTCGTGCCATCCACGCAGCAAGAGTTGCACCAACCCAGACCGACCACTGAATCTTGTGTGCCATCAACATTACCGACCACTCCAAGCTCCTAGCAGCAGCCGCTTGCTGAAAGGGTCCTAGTTGTTGTCGCTGATCGATCCATCATAGTGCCGTCAACGAGATCAAGTGCTACCGGAGTCGGGGTCGAGGAGCTGCTGTCAAATTTCAGTCGTCGTCGTTGGAGTGCCGCACACCGATGAGGGTAGTCAGAGAAGTCAAGAGCCCACCGTCGAAGTTACGTCGAAGTCGAAGAAGTCGAGAGACCGCCGTCGAGGTATTGTTGTGAGAGTCACAATTTGCAGACGTCGTCAAAGTTGCCACTGCTGCCGTGGAGATTACCGTGGAAGATTGTTGTGGTCGGAGAATTAAATGCGTCACCGTCGTGATCTCCGAGCACCAACCTCCTTGCGTGAAGACCATCTACCATGGAGAGCAGCCAAGAACGACGTCGTCGTGGACGAGAGCCGCCTTAGATGAGGGTTGCCGTGTCTTCAAGCTACCATGGAGGAGAGCCCCGCCGTCGGAGTGCTGCACGTCGAAGTCAAGTTACTGTGAAGACGAAGGGTTATTGAACGTCAGGCGAGCATCGGTTAGGGCACTGCATGAAAGGAAGCTGACGTGGATAAGTTAATTGAAGATTACTGTATGCACAGACTGTAATATATTTGATTTGAACTGGGATTTCTTTACACAGAGACCAGAGTGATATTTGGGCTACCAATTGAGATCCAAAGGTCAGATCGAGACATCGTTTGCACCAGACTGAAGCCGACGCCGTGCTGAATGACAGGGACGACACACCATCACAATTTGAGCATTTCTAAACCCTTTACTTTATCATTATATTTGTGATTGTGTGTAGATCTCTGTAGGAAAAACTTTACCACTTTTGTGTCTTTTAGGACTTGTCTGGTTGGGGCTAGACAAGAGGGTCTTGACGTGTTGAAGCAGTCAAGATAGAGCATTTACTCGGTTGATAGTGTTCTGCACTTTGGAGAGTGTAGTACGAACTAGGTGGGGGTTGGAGCTCAGGACCCATTGTAGTTGTACAAAAGGAACATATTAATGCTAGTATTTTCTTGGGGGCTGGAGTAGGTTGTTGGTGCAACCGAACCAGTGTAAATCTACTGCGTATTCTATACTTGCATATTAATTACCTTACTTGTGTTTTTAACTGCGTGTGATTTCTCGTGTGTTGCGCGAGAATATTTTTTAGCATATTCACACAACCCCCTCCCCCCCCCCCCCCCTCTAGGATTAGATCCAGATCCAACAAGTGGTATCAGAGCATGTTTTAGGTTCTAGAGTAGGATTGACCATGAAACCCATTGATAGTACTTTTGCTTAGGGTCAGTCCATATCACGTCCCCTTAGATTTAATGGTGTAGATTATGCCTATTGGAAAAATCATATGAAAATCTACTTGATATCTATTGAATACAAAGCATGGAATATTGTCGAAAAAGGTTAAAAGCCACCTGCAACTAAAATTGAAAATATTGAAATGCTTAAACCTGATGATAAATGGGATGATAATGATTGGAGACTTTATGCTCTTAATGATAAAGACATGAATGCGCTTATTTGTTCTTTAGATAATTCTGAATATAATCATATCTCACATTGTCTAACTGTGCAGGAAATATGGCATACATTGGAGGTGACGCACGAGGGAACGTTACAGGTGAAAGAGTCTAGACTTGCTCTTCTGAGCACAGAATACGAGAGCTTCTGCATGCTGCCGTCGGAATCCATTTCAGCGATGTTTGAAAGGTTCATTGATATCGTCTACAAGTCTAATTCCCTCGGTAAGCCATATTCTAGCCTTGAACAGGTAAGGAAAATCTTAATGGTGCTACCAAGCTCGTTCAGGCCTGAAGTTACCGCCATCCAAGAAGAAAAGATCTGTCACAGATGAGGGTGGAGGACCTGATATGTAATTTAATGTCCCACGAGCTTGAATTGCAAAATATTGAAGAAAGAGAGAAACCTGAGAAGAAGGAAAAAGCTACAAAGCCACTTGCTTTGAAAGCTAGCGAAGATGAATATGATGAGGAGATAGCGCTGATGGTCAGAAATTTCAGAAAGTACGTCAGAACTCCTCAAGGAAGATCAGAAATGCATAAAAGGTTCATTCGCTCTAACACTTTTAATTATGATAAGAATTCTTCTGAACAAGACTCTGCTGATAGAGTTGAATGTTTTAAATGCAGGAAAAAGGGGCACTTCACGAAGCAGTGCAAACAAGAGACAGCTCAGGTTGTAAAAGAAAAAGGAAAAGCCAAGGTGCTAACCTGGGACATGGACAGCGAAGCTGAGGATGAGGATGAAGAGGTAGTAGCCCACTCCATTATCGTCTGCGTAATGGCAAATAACGACCTTCACTAAAGCTGAATTGTTAGATGTTTGTAAAGGAATGCAAAATGAGATTAATGACCTAGAACTCACGTTGAATGACTATAGGAATGATAGCTTTAAATTACAAAAAGAAAACTGTGACATTTCTGATGAAGTAGATATTCTTAAAGAGAAACTTGTTGCCTGTAACGCTAAAATTGTGTCACTAGGAAAAGAAAAAGCTAGCATGCCTGAAAAAGCTATATGTCTTTCTTGTCATTCCTTATTGAATGATATTAGCATGCTTAAGCAAGATTTATTTAAGCTTGAAGCTGAAAAGATTATGTAATTAAAGAGCTTAATGATAAATTGTGCATGTTGAATAACGAGCTTAAAAGGAAAATGGATGAATTTAAAAAGAAGGAAGAGGAAAACAAGAGAGCTTTTATAAGTAAATGTACTTTGCTTGTGGATGAAAATGTGCTATTAAAATCCAAAGTTTCTAGTCTAGAATTGTCATTAAGAAAATTTTCAATTGGTAAACATTCGTTGGATACCATACTTGAAAATCAATTATATGGCAATAATAGACGAGGACTTGTATTTAATTCTAAAAATGCTAAAAAGCCAATTTTTAAGAAATTCCACAATGTGCCTTCTATTGTGAAAAATATGCATGCAAAGTGCTTTACTTGTGATAGTGTTGGTCACACATCATATTATTGTAAGTTTAGGAACACGAACATAAAGTTCAAACAAGTGTGGGTTCCTAAAGCTTTGATGACTAACACTAGTGGACCTTGTTGGATTCAAAGGTCACACTTAACACCTTTTATATAGGTGAGGTGGAGATTTGACGAGGAGCAATGAATTGAAAGTTTCATTCTTTAGCTCAGTAGTCAAATGGCGACGTGAAGGTATATCTTTTCACCCTTTGCATTCATTGCATATCGTCATAGATTGTTTGTGTGCTTGATTTGATTCTTGTTTGCATGCTTGTTTTGTTTGCCTTTTGGATTTGTTTTTAGTTCATTTTAAAATAAAATCAAAAAAGGAAAAAATCAAAAAAATTGTGCTTAATGAATACCTCTTTATGATTCATTATAAGGGGTATTTTTTGAATGTTCATTCATATCCTTTGTAGAAATCATTGTATTATTGTAATAGCTACATGTGCATGTTAGAATCTATTTAGTAGCCATGACATGCTTCATGAAATGATTAATTTGATTTCTACACCTAAATGCTCACTTCCATGAATATTAAACTTGTTATACATTTGGAGATTCTTTTTATGAATATTGGAAAGTGAATGTAGGATAAATAAAAACTGAAAACTCTAAGGGATATGATGTGTATTGCCATGAATAAAAATTGAGCACGAAAAGAAATGAATATGAAAAAAAATGAAAATTGCTCCGTATGTAAAATGGATACAATTCATGGCAATTACACTACCCACGAGTATCCAATATATGCTTTATGGGTAATCATTAGAGTTGGTATATTTTACTCGCCAAGCAATGCCAACCCCACATCTAAGAGTCCTTATAGGCCATGTTCTGGTGTTTGGTACCTTGAACTCATTTTTAATGAGGTGGGAAAAATCAATCCTAGTGATATTCATATTAAATAGAAAATGTGGATTGGTTTTGGTTGATGTTTTAAATTGAATCTCACGTTGTACTTTAATGTTTAATTATCACACTTACACAATAGTGTTGAAGTCTAAATTGCAATTTTCATTGAACTTGAAGTCATACTCTATAAAAACGACATGCAAATGCTAGTTATAATCTATAATACTTTATTTTTTCATGTGATAGTTGATTGACTTCATTAATAGGCTTTTGATGATAACAAAAGGGGAGAAAAAGTTGAAAAAAGATTTGGTACTATTTGTTGAAGGGGGAGCACTAGAAATACATGTTCAAGGGGGGCTTGAAAATAGGGGGAGCATGCTTATCACTATTGCTATATTTTTGTGCATGCTAGTAATGCTTGAATCTTATTGCTTGTTGTATGCGTTACATCCTTCATCACACTTCACACGCACATTTATTTGCTCAAATTTTTTATGGGTTTGTCATCATCAAAAGGGGGAGATTTTTGATAGCAACGATCTAGGATCTCTAGTTTGATGATGACAAACGTGTACGAATTATTTAACATGTGTACTAAGTGTGTTTCAGAAATGGCAAAAGCGTTAATTCTTCTAAGAGATGACTAAGTCAAAAGATGGAGGAATTGCTGATCATACAACAAATTGGAAGAGAGAGATGATGCTATTCACATAGCAATTTGGACTTGATCCAATATGTGATGAGATGAGGACAATCTCATAGGATTGATTGAGATCTATTAGTGGGATTTGTTAAAACCATATTCCACCTCTAGTTTATATCCTTCTTCTATACAAAATACAAATCTAATAAATCCCCTAGAGATATTGTTGAGCCGATTTGTTCTCATCACATAGCCCTCCCAATGCCGTCCTCCCCTAGCCAAACACCCTATAGAAAACCCTAGCTAGGATTCCTCTATTAGCCTACAATCAAAAGAGAGAAGAAGTCGACCATTACATCAATTTTCCCAAGGCATTGCGGCTTACCAAAAACCCTACGGCCATCACAATACTTCCAAGCCAAAACTTCAACTTCCCCTTGCGGCTACAAACACCAATCCTTGCCAAACTATCTCTAGCCGCAAGCCTATAGGCCATAGAACCCCCATTGCCATAGCACCATTGCCCAAGCTCTATTGCCGAAAAGAAGAAGAGGTCTTCTTCATCATCAAGCTTTGCGCAAGGGTCATCATCTAGAGAAGGAGCCATCAACGTCGACTTGTGACATCCACACAGCAAGAGTTGCACCAACCCAGAACGATCGTTGACTCTTGTGTGCCATCAACGTTACCGACCGTGCCAAGCTCCTAGCAGTAGCCGCTTGATGAAAGGGTCCTAGTTGATGCTGTCGATCGATCCATCATAGTGCCATCGACGAGATCCAGCGCTGTCGGAGTCGGGGTCGAGGACCTTGGGTCGAAGTTCAGTCGCCGTCGTTGGAGTGATGCATGCCGAAAAGGGTAGTCTGAGAAGTCGAGAGCCCGCCAACGAAGTTGTTGTCGAAGTCGAAGAAGTCGAGAGACCGTCGTCGAGGTGTTGTTGCGAGAGCCATAAGTTGCAGACGCCGTCAAAGTTGCCACTGCTTCCTGGAGATTGCAGTGGAAGATTGCTGTCGCCGGAGAGTTAAATCCGTTGCCGTCGTGATCTCCGAGCACCGACCTCCTTGCGTGAAAACCAGCTGCCATGGAGAGCAGCCAAGAACGACGATGCCATAGACGAGAGGCGACGTGGACGAGGGTTGCCGTGTCTTCAAGCTACCGTGGAGGAGTGATCACTCCATATTTTACACCTTTTTCTGCATATTTGCATGCCATTTTGGTTGCTCATATTGCGATTTTCACGATTATCCGATGATATTGTGTTACTTTTCACTATTTCTTGTTTTTGTCGGATTTCAGGAAATATGAGCAATTGGGAGCAAAAATGAGCTTAAAGGGCTTGCACGCATAACGGAACATCGCTCATGGACTTATTGAGGACCTATCAGCGAAAGAAGATGGGTGGAAGAAGAAAGAACGTCGTAGGAGCAACGGGGAAGCGAAAAGATGAAGTTTGGGCATTTTCAGCATGCCACTCGGCTGAGTGAAGGACTCACTCGGTCGAGGAAAGAAGCCCGCTCGGCCGGCCAGATCGGACACGCAACAGATTGAGTATTAGCGTGCACTCGGCCGAGCATCGCCAGCCCACTTGGTCGAGCACGGAGACACCACTTGCCCGAGTGGCATCAGAACGACGGCAGAAGAAAACATGAACTTACTGTAATCCGTCAGTGCACCCCGAGTTCCGACTCGGCCGAGTACCGAATGTCCCTCGGCCGAGCGAGTAAAGCCACTCGGCCGAGTCACCTCTGAATACAGACCCCCAAGACCCCCAACTTACTGGAATTTTACAAGGTCTGTCACTCGACCGAGTAGATAAGCCCACTCGATCGAGTGACATTTGCCACTCGGCCGAGTGATGCCGAGGACACACAGCGCCCAGAATTTCAGACCGCCTCTTACTCTTTTGAAATCTGCTATCATTCCAGCCATCAAAGTATTTTTCTCATATTTTTTATGGATAGTAGACTTCATGGCGATTCCAACGCCGTCAAGAACGTGCAAATCAGAGGTCAGATGAAATCTGGAGAATTTCTGCAAGTCGACACTACAGTGCTGGAATTCTCACTCGGCCGAGTGAGCTTTCCCCACTCGGCCGAGTCGTAACTTGCCCATAATCCAAGTTGTACGTAGACTGTGTTTCGGGCGCGGGTTTCAGGGGGTTTTTAGGCAATTTTGTTAGGGTTTTTTGGGGGCTATTTAAGAGGGTTGTAGCCATCATTAGAGGGAGTTCCCAACATGTTTTCTTAGGGATTCTTTTGGAGGTTAGGCCATGCCCTAGGCCCCCTCTTGGATCTAAAAGATTGTATTTTGGATTGAAGATCTTCATCAAGCTAAGTATTTTGTTCTTATTGTTTGAATCTTTGTTTTTCTATCTTTTTGTATGCAAGCAATGATTTTTATTGATTCTCATATCGTTATTTCTATGCTAGAGTAGATTTGTTGTTCTAGGGCATGGGGATGAACCCTATGGATCTAATTTCAGATTTGTGATGAATGAATTTCTAAATTGCTAGAATTGCTAGGAGGTTAGGTTGTGATTGATTTATTATGGATAGCTAAGGATTTCCATCGATTTAGGGTTTGCAAGAGATTGGATTCTAATCGATGGGAATGCCTAGATATTCGATTTAGGTTTATAATCGAGATTCTCTAGACTTGGTTTGCAAGAGATTGGACCAAAGCTAGGATTTTTATTATAAATCTATACCCATATACGTTTTCAAGAGATTGGATGACTACGAACTATCACAACCTAGATCGTAACTCGAGTTTGCACGAGAGTGGGCTCGAGGAGCGATTGAACGATGATGTCTGTCACGCCCCGCTTCCCAAAACGGCGGAGGCGAAGCGTGACTAAGGCCCGCTTAGGCCGGAGCTGTGAAGATCGGACCCAATAAGCGTCTGTAGGGGGGTACCATTTAAAAAGTTTGTTTTGATTTTTCCGAACAAGAGAGGTTCAGGTTCTTGCATTTATAAAGTTCAGAACAATAAGAAGTACAGAAAGGAAATGGCATTCATTAAATTAGAGATATAATATCCAGCGAGTACAAAGTCTAAAAGAAGCCTAAGCATGGCAACAAACTATCTAAAGGTAAATAAAAAGCAGTAACCTCTGAAAGTGACGACTAAAAAAGACCTCAAGGTCTGGTCCACGTCTGGCACGTACTCTGGGTCGACGTCCTCGGCTCCTCGTGCTCCAGTGAGTCTGTCTCGTCCACAAACTCTGCCTGAGCACCTGACGTACAGCACCCAAGAAAAGGAACTGTACGTCAGGTAAAGTCTACAAGAAGGGTTAGACTTTACTGCAAGTGCACCGAACATTAAACAACGGTTTACTGGTTGATTAACATGCTGAGGTTCTTTTACACAACAGTTTACTGGTTGATTAACATGCTGAGGTTCTTTTACACAACAGTTTACTGGTTGATTAGCATGTTGTGGTTATAACAAGGTAACATAACAGGAAGTAACGTAGCAGGAAAGTAAAACGGGACAAGTAGTAGTCGTAGCGTGTGCTACCAACTACGGGACTATCCTAAAGGTGTCAGGACAAGACGGAACTAGACAAGACAAGACAGGACACGACACGACAGACAGGACTAGTAAAACACGAAGGGTTCACGCCTTACGGTTTGAGGGGGATCAGACCCTCTCACCGTGCGCACGCTCAACCCTACCCCAAACCCCAGAACTCAGGACAGGAAGCACGGAGATCACTTTTGCAAGGAAAGCACCTGAAACGCCCGTAGGCTTTTTGTAACACAGAGATCACTTCCGCAAGGGAAGCACCTGAAACGCCCGTAGGATTTTTGTATTACAGAGATCACTTCCGCTCGGGAAGCATCTGAAACGCCCGAAGGCTTTTTGTATCACAGAGATCACTTCCGCTCGGGAAGCATCTGAAACGCCCGAAGGCTTTTTGTATCACAGAGATCACTCCCGCAAGGAGAGCATCTAAAACGCCCGAAGGCTTTTTGAATCACAGAGATCACTCCCATAAGGAGAGCATCTGAAACGCCCGAAGGCTTTTGTGTAACAGGGATCACTTACGCTAGAAAAGCATCCGAAACGCCCGAAGGCTTTTTGTGTAACAGGGACATGCCATGACAAGTGTAGGGAATTGTTATTCTAGGGTGTCCACACGCACGCACACACAAGATAGCCCTACGGTGTCAAAAGTTGTTGTTTGTCGAGCTTAGACTTCGTCGTCAAGTCTAAGTCGTCAGGGGCGTCCCGGACGCTATCATTTCACGTCCGGTTCTATACATTCACAGTCTAACAGTTCTAGCAATCTAAGACCAAAGCACGGTCAAAAACGCAAGTGGGTACACTTGCCTGCGATGGCGAGTGTGTCATCCGTCCGGGGCGTCTCGTCCAGTCGTATCGTCCACGGTAGTCCGTCTGAAACAGGTCATGGCAACGGTGTCAGGTCGCGATTTTCATCAAGTCCTATTAGGGTTTGTTTCTAGGTTATCGGGGCTATCCTATTTGTCAATCATCACATTTTGATGTTCATTCCTACTCGACGATTCTACCCTATGTGCACAGTTCAAAAGTCCAGTCGTCGAATCTACTGTTTCACAACGTTTTAAGGCGCAGAAAATAAATTTAGTTACAGTTGTCCGATTTTAGTTAGGGTTCAGTTTTGCCACGGTGTTGGTTTGCTACGAGTTAGGGGACTAACCTTTTTGACGATTACGGGGGAAATCGGTGTCGGATTTGGAAACGGCAATGGTTCGCGTTGCCTTCGCTCCAGTTCCTCGACTGCGATAGCGCATATATATCTGCGTTAAATGATATATAGTATTAAACTAACAGCCCTCAACCAAAGATATTAAGTTTACCCTATAAATTCTACTGCTATATCATAAGTAATCTGGCATGAACCAACATTCATATCATAAAGTTATAACCGTTCATTAAATTATCTAAACTATACTATATATACTGTAACAGGCATCTACAGTGTGTATTATAACATACACTGTGTCACTAACCAATCACCTATTATAATACAACCCACACACTTAAATGCCGGCACCATTAACAAGAAATCAATCATGCAGCTAAGGTATAAAATATACACTACTAACATGATTATCTTAACACACATATCATAATGAACTCACTGATTACAGTATATTAGCACTGACATCTACATTGGCCTACAAGTTGGTCAATTAGAAAATGGAGGTACTCTATCATATATATCACCTATAAAACATAGTGCAATGTTTACTACGTGTGCATAAAAACTCACCTGCTAGA
This sequence comes from Scilla litardierei, assembly GCA_030789695.1. NCBI lineage: Eukaryota > Viridiplantae > Streptophyta > Magnoliopsida > Asparagales > Asparagaceae > Scilla > Scilla litardierei. Next base: position 105,230,725 of record CM061132.1, read on the forward strand.
CTCCTCGTGTTCTTGTATGTCGGAGAGCTACGGCGTGGGCGGAAGCAGGAGAAGATGGCTGGCGGCAAGGAAGGAGATGAGGTTGCCTGTGTGAGGTGGTGGGAGGCTGATGTCGCCGGTTGTGGGAGTTGCAGCGGTGAGGAGGAGGCTCCGAGCGTGGAGGGGAGGAGTTGTGCCGTGAGAGGCGGCCACGGTGAGGGGAGCTTGGAGAGGGGTCGACGCCGGAGATGGTTGCAGCGGCGCGAAGGCTATAGGGCGGCAATAGCACGGGGAAAGACGGCAGTTCTGGGTTGATGTCGAAGAGAGAAAGGAGGCGGTGGGTTCTCAGGCGGGTCGGAGGATCCAGGGCGACGGCTTGGGGAGTCGGGGACGGCGACCGACAGTGGTCTGGACGTTGGCGGTGCCGGAAGCGGAAGTGGCTCGTCGTAGTCACGGCAGCAAGGAGTTCGTCTCCTGCAACCGCCCGTTCGCGCGAAGGGGGGTCGCCGGCAGTCGGAGTTGGGCGGCGGAGCCTCGCCTGGACGCGGTCGGCGATCAGAGCGGTGGTGGAAGCAAGAAACAGCCGGTGGGCTGCGGCTGCTGCTCGTTTGCGCGAAGAAAGGACCGCCGGCGGTGGAGTAGCGAACTGCTGGCGACGGCGGGGGTTTCCGCAGGTGATCGTGACGTCGGCGAGCTGAAGGTGGCGCCGGAGGGGAGGTAGCGACGATGAGGGGGACCGTCAGCGTCGGCGTGGGTGAGGGTCGAGAGCGAGGAAACAAACTCGGGGGGGGCTGTTTTCGTTTGTGGCGGCTGAAAATAATAAACCAACCCTAGGTGGTTGCACGTGAAGAGGTATAAAAGTTGTAGGGTTTTTAATAAATAATTTTTTTGATATATAACTATATGATTTTAGGTTAAGTGTGTTAGGTTAGGGGATAGTATGGGTACAACTTGGGGAAGTCTAGGGGTCAACAGAGTAGGCAGTTAAGGAAAGATTCTTGTGCAAATAATTTGGGTTATAGCCAGATTTGGCTAATCAAATTTGAATTTCGAAATTGATTAGGGCAAATCAACGGTCCAGATTTCTCCGAGCGATATCTCTCAATCCGGGCGTCAGCAAAATAATCCGAAAATACCAGGGCGATTGTGGAGACGAGACGCACAGATCTACGGAGCCTGATCGTGCGTAACGTCTACCAAGAATTTACGTAAAATTGAAAACGGCGTTTCGAGTCAGATGACTTAAACACCCCTATCATTCAAAGTCGTTTCGAGCGAAAACGAGCCGTGAAAAACGTTCCCAAAAATTACTATAAAATCCAACACCCCAAAACGATCGCAACGGCATATCGCATCGCATATGCCGGAGCTCAGAAATAGCCAAAAAAACTACGTGCACGATAAAGCACGTGCACGCAAGAAAATACAAACGGTCGGAAAGCGGTTGTTACAATGTCGATCCTAATGCTAGTGGCTTAGGCTAGGGTTTGCAAGAGATTGGGCCCTGTCCTAGGTTTGCTATAGACCGGCAATAGCGCGAGAGCGTGAGCTTGGTTCTCTATTCAGTTACGACTAGTTCACCTCAACGCAAGTCTAGTAATATTGAGATTCACTATTTATAATGATGTATGACGATCCGTAGTGGGAATTCTCTAGCCCTAGACACTTTTATTATATTGAATTTGAATCGATATTTGACTGAATTCTTTATCACCGACACCGACATCCACCACCATTTCCATTATATCATTCCATAACCATCTCCACCAATAAAACCATCGTAGTCGAGCCAACCTAGGATAGATTGGAGCCAACACCACCTCCTCGTGTTCGATACCCGCTCGCCACTACACCGTGCGCTTGCGGTAAAACTACAATCGTTCACCGGGTGTATATCCGGGGTCGATCAAGTTTTTGGCGCCGTTGCCGGGGAGGTGTTCTCCGTTGGATGCCAATTAGTCACAATTAGGTTGATTAGACTACGAAAAAAAAGAAAAAAAACTAACAAAAGGAAATTTTCACCCCGCCACCATTATTATCATTTCTATATTCTTTTGTGCCACTGATATCTTTTCTCCAGGTATTTATCTTTGTTGATCAGGTGCTATGGATTATACTACGTGGACCACAGATTTTGATCAGAGTGCTCAGATGGGAGAATACTATTATGATCAGAGTGCTCAGACGGGAGAATACTATTATGATCAGAGTGCTCAGATGGGAGAATACTTTTTTGAGGAGATGCACGGGCCCGAGCATGATGAGAGACAAAGGATCTTTTTTGATGAGATGCATGCACACCAGGTGGAAATACAAGCCGGGCTTGATAAGAGCAATCTTTAATTGGAATGTACGAAGAGGGTACTTGAAATGAATGCGCTCATGCTTAAGGTTGCAGGGATTTCCAAAGATATCAGTTCTGCTTCTTCATTTTATGGGCAAGAAGCATCGCCAGACTTACTACCAGAGCCAGAATGTGTCGTCGTCGATCCCACTTCCTACGATACATCTATTGCATATGAAGAGTGGATGGACGAAGAGGCAGTGAAGGAAGCAGAAACTGAGTCATATGCGCAGCCAGAGGAGGACGCATTTCAGAGATTATTGGATGGCCTCTTGGAGTCAGTGAGGTTCGCCGGTTCAGAGAGCATTACAGCAGGTGATGCATTTGAGCTACGATTTGCAGATTTTGTTATGAACCGTGTTTCAGCTGTAGGAACAATTGAGGAGGACATCCATGTCAGTCTTGAGGGGGATAGACTATATTTTCGGATTGCTTGCAGGCATTCCCCTCCACATGATACATCCCCACAAGCTGACACACTTGAGCAGCCAACATCACCATTCCAGAGAGAGCCCACATTAATAGTCGATGAGAAGGTAAAGGAGCACACTGTCGAGCTAGAGCATATTGACGAGGAGGCCTCACATGCGGAGCCCGAGCATGCTTTTGAGGAGGCCTTACATACGGAGCCAGAGCTTATCATCGAGGAGGTCATACATCGGGACGAGGACATATCCATTCATGAGGATCCCGAGCACTATTCTCCTCCATTAGAGCTCCCGTAGCCACCTCATCCTTCCACTGACGTCGAGGACTATCCCACAGAGCTTACTGCTCCCACTCAGGGAGATATTTTTACCCATTCCATTTCTGAATCATGTTTTCCATTTGATATTTACTTTGATTCAGATATTTTTGACACGTCATACCTTTTGCAGTGCACGTACGATTATGGATCGGAGGTATGCTTGTACGTGTCACAGTTTGACGAGCCTATCGAGGAAGTCCACACATATGATCTAGATTTACCTGAGCAGCTTAGAGAGGACATCATGGAGACAGCTATCACAGCACAGGAGGATATTGGATTATTTCCAGGGAAGTATCGTCTACCATTATTTATTTCATATATTTCTATAGACGATCCTCTTTGGGATACTTTTACTATAAGGGTGAATTTTTTGCGGCGAACTGATGCATCATATTCTCTGCAGGGTACAGGTGGAGTCCTTGTGGGAATGCTGGAGGATGCATTGCTGGAGTTCGTTGGAGTCTGTGGACACACGCATCTGGCAGAGCCACGGAAGGAGCAGTTGGAGCAATTGCCTGCACCGGTAAAGATACTGGATCCGCCTTTTGCTATAGGTGATATCAATCCAGTAGTGTAGAAATTTTTATGCTTTCAATAAACCCGAATCCTCTCGACAGCGAGAGGACCGTATAGATTTGCTTGAATAAATACCACCTCATATGATGGCAACAAAAATCTTTTACACCCCAAACCCATTATTTATATTAATTCCCCTCTCCATATTTTGATACGCCACATACTTTTGCTCACCACCCATCGAGCATCTCTTTCAAGTGAATACTCACTTTCTTATTCGTTTGACTCAATCTCGCTTAGCAAAGACATGACATTTTTGATCGAGTCATTTGAATAGGATTGTTTAGCATAAGCTTGGGGGAAAGCGCTCTCATGCATCATTGTATGTGCATGTAGTTGCATTAGGATTTCATGACATTCATTTCATCATTTTTCTTTCACCTCCCTCATATTTATCGTTGTTCCTCATATTTTTCCTTTTATGATCACATTGAGGACAATGTGAAGTTTAAGCTTGGGGGGAGTGCATTTCCATGCCATTTAGATGCATTAGTTGCATTTTTACTTTATTTTAAGGGTTTTTAAAAATTTTCAAAATTTTTGCAGCATCTTTTTGATTTTTCCATCTTATTTTCCTTTCATGTGTGTTCATGCATCATATTGTGTGCTTGATTTTCTTTTCTTTCCCATCTTTTATTTTTATTTCTTTATTTTCCTTTTCTCTTCTTCCGCTAGATGAGTTTTGTATGATGATATCTCTTATTGCTTTACCAACCATCACGATGCTTATTATTCCTTGCCATGCTACTTAGAGTATTCCATAGTCTTGCTATCCATGTGCTTGCTTTATATTCTTTTGATGATTCCTCTATATGATTGCATGATATTCATTGAAACTGAATGCATGGATTAGTGTTTAGTATGCTTTTGTTGGAAATGCACCAAGATTCCCGCATCATTAGTATATCTGAAGCATCAGTTTTATTGTCTTATTCACCTTCTATTGTATGCCTGATATGATTGTGCGCTTTACCGCTTGACTTCACTATTTATTGAGATGATTGAGAATATCCATGCTTACATATGAGTTTTAGTTGAAGTATTATTTTATTGAACCGTTCGTGCACATCTTAGAGTGAACCGAGTGTTACATTATTTCTTTCTCCACATATATCTTTTTATTCTCTACATGTCACTTGAGTTCACCTCCTAAAGCTACTTATATCGCATCTATTTCCCAAAAATCCCCACAAAAGAAAAAGTTAGCTCCAAAAAGTCCAAAAAGCCAAAAAGGAGCCAAAATCCAAAAATACAAATCATATAGCTCCTATAAAAATCCAAAAAGAAAAATGAGAAACAAAGTCCAAAAGAAAAAAAGAGATATTTCTCTATCTCATTATTGGAGCCACAAAATACTTGGGAAAACCAAGGCAAAAATCCCATTTTCCACTATCATATTCCTTTAGATGTGATGCCTCAAGCTAAGCTTGGGGGGTGAATTCATTTGACCATATGAGTGAGTATGACATTAGAGTGGAGACGTGCATGAATGGGAATATTCGATAATGCTTAGACTTTGCAAAATATATTAGATATGGAGATTTTTTCATGATTTGAAATAAATATGTGAATGCCATGACTCTAATTCTATTCTCTATTGCATGCTTGGTGTGTATCTTATATGCTTCATTTATAACTTTTGATTGAAAAGTGCATCGCCAACATTTGTATATTAAATTCTATGAAATGCGTGATGTGGATATGAATTGATTGTATGAATTTAGAGAGTCCCTTTTGTTGTTCTAAAAGCTTGCAAGTACCATGTTTAAGTAAGATATGAAATATTTATAGCATGTGATTCGTGTTTTCCAAGTTACCGTGATGTGTAGCTTATGGATTGAGACCTGAGAGAAGAATCTAGCGACCCCTTCCACTTCGTATTCTTTTATTTTATTTCCCTTATTTTTCATTTCCCGAGTTCGTCTCTATACTCATCTTCCTCGAGGACGAGTAAGAGGTAAGCTTGGGGGATTTTGATCACTCCATATTTTACACCTTTTTTCTGCATATTTGCATGCCATTTCGGTTGCTCATATTGCGATTTTCACGATTATCCGATGATATTGTGTTACTTTTCACTATTTCTTGTTTTTGTCGGATTTCAGGAAATATGAGCAATTGGGAGCAAAAATGAGCTTAAAGGACTTGCACGCATAACAGAGCATCGATCATGGACTTATTGAGGACCTATCAGCGATAGAAGACGGGTGGAAGAAGAAAGAACGTCATAGGAGCGACTGGGAAGCGAAAATATGAAGTTTGGGCATTTTCAGCATGCCACTCGGCTGAGTGAAGGACTCACTCAGTCGAGGAAAGAAGCCCGCTCGGCCGGCCAGATCGGACACGCAACAGATTGAGTATTAGCGTGCACTCGGCCGAGCATCGCCAGCCCACTCAGTCGAGCACGGAGACACCACTTGCCCGAGTGGCATCAGAACGACGGCAGAAGAAAACATGAACTTACTGTAATCCGTCAGTGCACCCCGAGTTCCGACTCGGCCGAGTACCGAATGTCCCTCGGCCGAGCGAGTAAAGCCACTCGGCCGAGTCACCTCTGAATACAGACCCCCAAGACCCCCAACTTACTGGAATTTTACAAGGTCTGTCACTCGGCCGAGTAGATAAGCCCACTCGATCGAGTGACATTTGCCACTCGGCCGAGTGATGCCGAGGACACACAGCGCCCAGAATTTCAGACCGCCTCTTACTCTTTTGAAATTTGATATTATTCCAGCCATCAAAGTATTTTTCTCATATTTTTAATGGATAGTAGACTTCATGACGATTCCAACGCCGCCAAGAACGCGCAAATCGGAGGTCGGATGAAATCTGGAGAATTTCTGCAAGTCGACGCTGCAGTGCTGGAATTCTCACTCGGCCGAGTGAGCTTTCCCCACTCAGCCGAGTCGTAACTTGCCCAGAATCCAAGTTGTACGCAGATTGTGTTTCGGGCGCGGGTTTCAGGGGGTTTTTAGGCAGTTTTGTTAGGGTTTTTTGGGGGCTATTTAAGAGGGTTGTAGCCATCATTAGAGCGAGTTCCCAACTTGTTTTCTTATGGATTCTTTTGGAGGTTAGGCCATGCCCTAGGCCCCCTCTTGGATCTAAAAGCTTGTATTTTGGATTGAAGATCTTCATCAAGCTAAGTATTTTGTTCTTATTGTTTGAATCTTTGTTTTTCTATCTTTTTGTATGCAAGAAATGATTTTTATTGATTCTCATATCGTTATTGCTATGCTAGAGTAGATTTGTTGTTCTAGGGCATGGGGATGAACCCTATGGATCTAATTTCAGATTTGTGATGAATGAATTTCTAAATTGCTAGAATTGCTAGGAGGTTAGGTTGTGATTGATTTATTACGGATAGTTAAGGATTTCCATCGATCTAGGGTTTGCAAGAGATTGGATTCTAATCGATGGGAATGCCTAGATATTCGATTTAGGTTTATAATCGAGATTCTCTAGACTTGGTTTGCAAGAGATTGGACCAAAGCTAGGATTTTTATTATAAATCTATACCCATATTCGTTTGCAAGAGATTGGACGACTACGAACTATCACAACCTAGATCGTAACTCGAGTTTGCACGAGAGTGGGCTCGAGGAGCGATTGAACGATGATGTCGATCCTAATGCTAGTGGCTTAGGCTAGGGTTTGCAAGAGATTGGGCCATGTCCTAGGTTTGCTATAGACCGGCAATAGCGAGAGAGCGTGAGCTTGGTTCTCTATTCAGTTACGACTAGTTCACCTCAACGCAAGTCTAGTAATATTGAGATTCACCACCTCCATAACCATCTCCACCAATAAAACCCTCATAGTCGAGCCAACCTAGGATAGATTGGAGCCAACACCACCTCCTCGTGTTCGATACCCGCTTGCCACTACACCGTGCGCTTGCGGTAAAACTACAATCGTTCTCCGGGTGTATATCCGGGGCCGATCAAGGAGAGCCTCGTCGTCGGAGTGCTGCACGTCGAAGACAAGTTGCCGTGAAGACGAAGCAATATTGAACGTCAGGCGTTGCATGAAAGGAAGCTGACGTGGATAAGTTAATTGAAGATTGCTATATGCACAGACTACAATATATTTGATTTGAACTGGGATTCTTTACACACAGACCAGAGTGCTATTCTGGCTACAGATTAAGATCCGGCTGTCAGATCGAGACACCGTTTGTGCCAGACTGAAGCTGACGCCGTGCTGAACGACAGAGATGACACACCATTAGAATCTGAGAATTTCTGAACCCTTGACTTTATCATTATATTTGTCATTGCGTGTAGATCTCTGTAAGGGAAACTTTACCATTTTAGTGTCTTTTGGAACTTGTCTGGTTGGGGTTAGACAAGAGGGTCTTGACGTGTTGAAGCAGTCAAGATAGAGCATTTACTAGGTTGATAGTGTTCTGTATTTTGGAGAGTGTGGTACGAACTATGTGGGGGTTGGAGCTCAGGACCCATTGTAGTTGTACAAAAGAAACATATTAATATTAGTATTTGCTTGGGGGCTGGAGTAGGTCGTTGGTGCGACCTGTTACGCCTATTTGGCTGAGGCCCGAAAGACACGAGCCCAGAAACCCGACCTCCGGTCAAGAGCCCATCTGCGCACTCAGGCCCACTCGATAAGGCCCTATGGGGGACTCCCCCAAATGTCGATCCGACCCGGCCCCGGTAACACACGGGTCACTCACCCACTCCTGCGATAACCGCTCCCTCGATCCCGCTACCACTTAATGGCAGTTATGGGGAGATGCTGGCGTGGCATAGGAAGCGGCGACGGGGGGGCGGATTGAGGGGGCACGATTGGGGGCGGACGAGCGACGTGGGTCGGGGGCAATCACGGCGGAGGTCTATAAAGGGGCTAGGAGGACGACAGGACAAAGGACCGCATCTCAGGTATTCAAAACCTAAGGTACTCCATCAACGACCTAGCTCCCCCATTTCTCCTCCTTTCTCCCCCGCTCGCGCCGTGAGACGCCGTACCGATCTCCTCTCGAGTCGTACCGTCTCCGCCGGGCCTCCTCTTTCAGATCACTGTCTGACTTAGGAATCGGAGGGGTTTTGGCCGGAACCAAGGTCCGGCCCCCCTGACGAGTGTTCTCGCCTACGCAGGAGGATATCCAATCCACGGGCTGAGGCTTCCCCTCCGCCCCTCGCCGACCACGCAACCAGCTGGACGATTGAGGCTTCCCCTCGTCGTCCGACCGCCGAGGCCGAGCGCAACCGTCCGAGGCCGAGCGTCTCAACCCAGGCCGAGGCTTCCCCTCGCCCTACCAACGGTCGAGGCCCCCGATTCGACCCAGCCGACGCACTCCACGTCGTCTGTAGATCCGACTCGAGCCTCGTCTGCACCAACTCGACTTACCCGAGGGACCCAAGCGGGCCCCTTGACCACGTTGACCGGGTTGTCCACGGTCAACGCTTTGTAGTGAGAAAACACTCAGAAACATCTGGCGCCGTCTGTGGGAACGAACTGTTCCACGAAGAAGCAAACCACACCTGCAATGACGCAACCTCACCCGTCTCGGCGAAAGGAGAGCAAGGCCTTGACGCGAAGCGACAGGGCCCGCCATCGTTGGCAAGAATGGGCACGGGCCCGACGCGAGGAGGATCGTGAGGAAAGGGCCGGGAGACCCTCCCCGTCCCCGCTGGTCGGGAGACCGAGTGCATCTGTAACGGCGCGCAGCTCAGACGTAGCTTTGGTGGTCAGTGGTCATAGACACTACCATGGTACGGCGACTGCTTGTCGACACCGGCAGCTCCTGCGACGTCCTCTTCATGTCAACCCTGGAAAAGATGGGGCGGCGGAAAGAAGACTTACGACCTCGCTCGGGTCCCGTGGTAGGATTCACGGGTCACTCCACCCCCATCATCGGCACGATCCATCTCCCGGTGACGCTCGGAGACGCACCAGACTCGGTGACCCGGGCGGTGGAATTCATCGTATTGGGGATCGGGTCTGAATACAATGGGATCATCGGCCGACCCCTACTCAACGCCGTCGGCGCGGTAGTCTCGACCCTCCACCAGACTATCAAGTTCCGAACGCCCGGGGGGATGGGACAAGTCGAAGGCGACGCGGGGAGACCGAGTACCTGCTATCAACTGGCGGAGGAAGGCCCCGAAGATCGTCTAGCCGACCGGATGGCCACGCTCGACTTAAGGAGCGGGCCGAGGCCCGCCCCCGCGGAGGAGCAAGAGCAGATCCCGGTCACGGACGTCGAGGGCCGGTTCGTCTCGATCGGGAGAGGGCTAAGCCAGGACCTGAGGGATCAACTGATCGAATGCCTGGAGGCGAACCTAGACATCTTTGCTTGGTCACCGGAGGACATGCCCGGCGTAGACCCCCAGGTGATCGTCCACCAGATCAACGCCGACCCCAACTTCAAGCCGGTCAGGCAGAAGAAGCGGAACCTGGGCGGCGAGAAGATGAAGGCGGCCTCCGAGGAAGTGGAGCGTCTCCTTGACGCCGGCTTCATACGAGAGGTCTGGTACCCGGAATGGCTGTCGAACGTGGTGATGGTCAAGAAGCCCAACGGGAAATGGCGAATGTGTGTGGACTTCAGTGACCTCAACAAAGCTTGTCCCAAGGATAGCTACCCCCTGCCGCGCATCGACCACCTGGTGGACAACGCCTCGGGGTACGAGATGCTTAGCTTCATGGACGCCTACTCAGGGTACAATCAAGTCCAGATGGACCCCCGGGACGAAGAAATGACAGCCTTCACGACGGACCGGGGAACTTACTGCTACAAGAAGATGCCCTTTGGCTTGAAGAACGCAGGGGCCACCTACCAGAGAATGGTCAACAAGGTTTTTAGCTCCCAGATCGGGAGGAACCTAGAAGTCTACGTCGACGACATGCTTGTCAAGTCGAGACGACGGGAAGACCACATCGCCGACCTGCGAGAGACCTTCGAGCGGTTGCGGCGACACCACATTCGACTCAACCCCGCGAAGTGCACGTTCGGGGTAAGATCTGGCAAATTCTTGGGGTTTATGATAACTAACCGTGGCATTGAAGCTAATCCTGACAAGATCGAGGCGCTGATCAACATGCGTGAGCCGACGACGATCAAAGAGCTGCAGAGGCTGAATGGGCGCATCGCAGCCCTGGGGCGATTCCTTTCCAAATCAGCGGAAAGATCGCTTCCCTTCTTCAAGGTCCTGAGGAAAGCGATCGCGGAACCTTCAGATAATAGGAAGGCGATACTATGGGACGAAGACTGCTCCAGGGCGTTCGCGGATCTCAAAGAGTATCTCTGCAGCCCGCCTCTCCTGTCCAAGCCTCGAGAAGGGGAGTCGCTGAGCCTTTACCTGGCGTGCGCGGAGGAAGCTGTGAGTTCGGTGCTGATCCGGGAAGACGGAGGGGTGCAGTGGCCGGTATACTATACGAGCCGGATCTTGAAGGGGGCGGAGGTGTGATACTCGCCCATGGAGAAACTGGCGTACGCCCTCGTTCTCTCGGCACGAAGGCTCCGACCCTATTTCCAGGCCCACACCATACTGATCCTGACCGACTCGCAACTGGAGCAGAACCTCAAGAGATTCGATCGAATGGGGAGGATGCTAAACTGGGGAGTGGAACTGAGCGAGTTCGACCTCCGATTCAAACCACGCACGGCCATCAAAGGGCAGGCCCTGGCCGACTTCATTGCTGAGTGCACAACGGAAGGAAATGGCCCCCCGGAGGAAGAAGGCTCAGCAACGGTAATTCCCCAACCCTTGTCCTTTCTTTCGGCTGACCACCTCCAGCCAAGAGTTCCAGGAGCGTGGATCGTCCATGTGGACGGATCGGCCACACAGTCAGGAGGCGGGGCGGGGATTGCGATCCGATCTCCGGAAGGGAACATTGTGGAATACGCGTTGCGGTTTGAGTTCCCAGCCACCAACAACGTGGCGGAATACGAAGCGGTGATCAACGGCCTAAGGCTGGCCCTGGAGCTCGGGGCCGAGTCCATCCGCCTCATCAGCGACTCGAAGCTCATTGTCAACCAACTCCTGGGGAGTTACGAGGCACGGGAGGAGGCGATGCAGAGATATCTCACTGTCGCCAGAGCGGCGTTGTCCAAGTTCAAGAACGTGGAAGTCTTGCACCTCCCGCGATCGGAGAATGCACGGGCAGATGCGTTGTCGAAGCTAGCCTCGTCCTCAACAAAGGAGCTGGGCCGCACCATCTACGTGGAGAATCTGCAGTCCCCCAGCACGGAAGAGCAGGAGATGATGGCGATCGACCAGGAACCCACCTGGATGGACCCGATCATCCGGTACCTCACTCATGGGGAGGTGCCGACAGATGGGGATGAACGCCGAACCCTGGAGAGAAAGGCGCTCCGATACGTGATCCACGAGGGGACGCTCTACCGGAGACGCTGGACCAAGACGGATGTCCTCCCATACTTGAAGTGCATCGGACCGCAGGAAGCTGACTACGTCCTACGGGAGGTTCACGAAGGGATCTGCGGGAATCACCACGGGGGCAAGATGGTCGCTCAGAAGATCTTGAGGCAGGGATACTACTGGCCGACCCTGGCCCAAAACGCAACAAGTTACGTCCAAAAATGCCAAGAATGCCAGAGGTATTCCCACCACACCTCGACTCCCCCGTCAGAGCTCATCCCTATCGTGAGCCCCATCCCCTTTGCGAAGTGGGGGCTCGACATCCTCGGACCGTTTAAACCGGGCCGAGGGCAGCGGAAGTATCTGATTGTGGCGGTGGACTACTTCACCAAGTGGATCAAGGCCGAACCGTTGGCCACCATCACGTGGAAGAAAGCCAAAAGCTTCGTGTGGAATTCCATCATCTCCAGATTCGGAGTGCCACAGGCCATCGTCACAGACAATGGGAAGCAGTTCGACTCCACAGGGTTCAAAGATTTTTCCGAGGAATGGGGAATCAAGCTTCTCTTCGCCTCTGTAGCGCACCCCCAGACCAACGGAATGGCGGAAGCGGCCAACAAGTGCATCATAGAGCCCCTCCGAAAGAAAGTGAAAGACGCCGAAGGGAACTGGCCGGAGGATCTCCCCGGGATACTCTGGTCATACCAGACGACCCACAAGGAGGCCACTGGCGAGACCCCATTCATGCTCACCTACGGGGCTGAGGCGGTGGTGCTGGTCGAATTAGGCGAAGAATCTCTCCGCCTCAAATACTTTGACGAAGACAGGAACTCGCAGGGTCTGGGGCTCAGTCTGGAGCTCCTCGGCGAGCGACGGGAGCAGGCACTGGCCACCATCATCCGCCAGAAGCAGAAGGTGGCCCGATACTACAACGCTCGGGTACGGGGAAGAAGCATCCACCTTGGAGACCTGGTCCTCCGGAAAGCGGGCTTCAACTCTGATACCGCTCACAAAGGGAAGCTCGCGGCTAGATGGGAGGGGCCCTACAAAGTCATCGAGGTCCTCGGACCCGCATCCTACCGACTAGCCGATATGGAGGGGAGGATTCTCACTCACACCTGGAATACGGAACATTTACGCAAATACTTTCAATAGATGTATCGTTTCTTATGAAATAAATTTGTTTTGAATTCATTCCTTTCCAGATAAAGCAAAAAGATATACAGAGAGACGCACAAAGAGGCCGAGGGGCATTCCCCTCCCTCATTCTTCTCCGGGGGCACCGGTGGAGCCACAGGCTGGCAGTCCACTAGGGCCTTCCCCCACACTCCGTTCGACGTCAGGGTACATCCGAAGATCCTCGAAGTTGACCCCTGAGAGTGGGAACTTCTTTTGGATCTCGGACTGACACCGGGCGAAGCCCTTCTCGAACGCCTCTGATAAGGCGGTCTCAACAAAGGTGGTGGCATACTCAGCCACGGCATCCTGAGCGATCCGGGCCGGATCCACCTCCTCAAGCCCACGCATCCGGGCCTCTAAGGTCTCGATCTGGCGTTGGTGCTCCGCCCTCTCCTTCTCGATCTCCCGGGATCTCTCGCCAAGTTGAGCAAGGAGGATCCTCGCCTGCTCCTCCGCCGCTTCCAGACGATCGGAGAGCTCCAAGGTCTCGGAGGCAGCAGTAGGGGTGGGGATCTGTCCAGCTCCCCCAGACGTGTCGGCGCTTCTCAAAAGCTCGGCGACCCGCGCATCGGCCTCCGACTTTGCAGTCAGAGCCAAGGCTCTCTCCCGGTCCGCCTCCTCCAGGGTAGAGGACAGCTCAGTTACGCGGGACTCCAAGGACTGGACCCATGCTTCCTCTAACTGACCTGCCTCCCCCTCCTCGCCAGGGGCTTCAGGGCCTCGCCCGGCATCGGATTTGACTTTGGGAAGAGCCGCAAATCGGCGTCTCATTGAGAGGCCCACCGAGGACAACTGCACCAAGGCAACGAAGGTAAGGCAGCGAAAGCAGCTGGAGGAAGGGAGGACAAGCAGAGACACACTACCTGTTGACCAGCCTGAATCACGAAGGTGGCCAAACAGTCACCTCTGACTCCGTCCAACACTACCTGATCGGGAGGGAGACTACAGTTCTCGGCCACTCGTGCGGCGGCTCCGCGGCTCGAAAACACCGACTCCTTCTCCCCCACCGGGAAGCGTGGACGAAGAAGACCCTCCCCTGACGAAGGAAACTCGCCAGGAGTGGAGCGGAATGCGCCAAGATGCCGATCGTAGGCATCGGGGAGAGAACCGTCCGAGAGAGGTGAAGGGCCGACCCACGGCCAAGCAACCTCAACGGGGGCGGGTTGAGGTTGATCAGCAGTCAGCAGGACATCAACCCCCTCGACCCCCTCATGGACCCTCTTAGAAGACCCCAGCAAGGGGAGAGAGGGGGATGACACCCTCTTCCTTTTTGAGCCTCCGGTCGTGGTCGCGACCCGCTGCTTCTTCCGGACCTCCAGCAAATGATCCCTTCTGCGCGGATCCGGATCGGGGACCTGCACGTGAGCGCTGGCGGGAGAAGGACCGAGAGGGAATCCACCTGCACTCAAAGGAGAAATGAGAGACCGAGCGGAGCCCGGGCGACCTCGAATGGCGAACACTCGGAGAAGCTTACCTAGGGGCCACACCGTCTTACGCAAGTTATGGTCACTAAAGAGGACGTCGATCGAGCGCTCCCTCGCAGGAATCGCCAGCATGTCCTTCGCCGTCTGCTGCTCGGCGACCGTCGGCTCACCCAGATCGAGGATGACTGCACCGGCCTCCTCCCACCTAACCGGGAAGGGTACACTCGACAGGAACGTGACAAACACGTATTCCCCCTTCCAGCGTTTCAGGGAGCTCGGCAACCCCAGCACCAGGGTCATTTTCGGGCGGGCGCTGATGTAAATCCACGACCCTGATTGGTGGTGGCTCAGGAGGTAGAACTGGGCAAAGAGACGAAGAGAGGGCGCCACTCCCCTCAGCATGCAGACAACAATGAACTCGACGAGGAGCCCGACAGCGTTGGGGTAGAATTGACACAGGCACACGTTGTGGGCCTGAAGGAATTCAACGATAAAAGGATGGAGCGGGAAATGAAGCCCGAAGCGGAAACACTTCTCGTATATTCCAACCTCGTTGGGGCCAGGAAAGCAGATCCGCTCGTCAGCCCCAGGGGCACGAGCCGAGTAAGGTGGAAGCAGGTAGGCGGAGCGCAGGCTCCCGATGGCGGTGGCACAGATCGACGAAGGCCACGACAAGACCTCTGGGGGCACCCCTGAAAGATCATCCCCGTGCCGACAAATCGCCGAAGGAGGGCTACCCGCCAGGCCCGGAGCCGCGTCGCGCTCCGGCCGACCCGAACCCGTGGCAGAGGAAGACGACATGAGGCAGAGCTCAGGCAGAATAGGGATCGGCGCAAAGAAGAAAACGACGGGATGGCGGCTCACGAACCCCTCGGCTTCTCAACTTAAGACGACCCCGCGAGCGGTGGGGATTGTTGGATATGGAAGACGTTTGTACACCCTTGTGGGGGATGTACGAGGGAATACGGACCTCGAACGTCGCGCACACAAAGTCATGTGCAAAGGGAATCTGTTCCCTTGCGGAGAGGATCTCTGTATGAGCGGGAAAGTCGCATTATATATGCATAAGTGCATGCGACATATGGCTAATAAAGGGGGAATATCTTAAGCTTATGTTGTACCATGCATATGGTACAACTTAAGCTTATAATGTGCCATGCATCATGGTACACCTTAATTAAGTTGTTCCAAAGGAACAACTTACCCTAAAATAACTACCTTGGGGGCTATAAATAAGACCCAAGGGTAGCCATTTTCCTTACACATTTGCATGAAATTCATGCATGCATCTTCTTCATAGCGAAGCTCTGCAGAAATATTTCCTCTCCCTCCTTCCAAGTTCTTAATCTAAAATAGAGATTTAGATTGTGGATTAGTAGCCTTACTCCGTTCGTGAGAAGACTCGATCCGTCGTGGCGAATCCGAAGGCAAAGTTCCGAGACTATCGTTCCGCATACGCAAGCGTAAGTCTCCACTTTAATTATCGATCCTAACTTTGTTTTGGACAGGATCCTTCATTGGTATCAAAGCCATATGGGTTCGCCCCGGTCAATCCACCGCCCCGTCGAAACTACGAACGAGTCGTTGTCTTTTTCACGAATGGGTCTCCTACTATTACGGATATAGTAGGAACGCTTCGTGACGGAGAGAACGCAGCGGTTGTTCTTTTCTCGTTAGGGTCTTCTATCATTACGGATATGGTAGGAACTCTCCGTGACGGGAAGAACCGACCGTTCACGTAGTACGTTATTCATTTTTGGCACACGGCCATTAAGAGATAACTAATTTCTTCGACGAACGGGTGCTTCATCGAGGAAGGTGATGGAAGTTATTTCCATCGGGTAAGAGGAAAATTTGGTGCATGTGCACCATGGCCAAATGGGCCATGAAGGCCATGCACCCCCTCTCCTCATGCGGAGGGGGTTGGCTACGGCCAATAACCACCGGCGACCACCCCATCAAGGGGGAGGAATGAGTGCGGCAACCCCATTCAAAGGGGGTGGCCGGCCATGGCCAAAGGGGCCATGGCCGGCCAACGCCGAATGGCCTTGGCCATGGCCGGCCATGGCCAAGCCATGACCGGCCATGGCCAGGCCGGCAGTGGCCGTCCAAGGCCAGGCCGGCAGTGGCCGGCCTTGGCCAAGGGCCTGCCGGCCAGGCCGACCCTGGCAGTGGCCAGGGCCGGCCCTGGCAGTGGCCAGGGCCGGCCCTGGCCGGCCTGCCGGCCCTGGCAGAGGCCAGGGCCGGCCCCCTGGCCACTGCCAGGGCCAGGCCGGCCCTGGCAGAGGCCAGGGCCGGTGCCCTGGCCTCAGGCCAGGGCAGGAGCCCTGGCCCCGGCCAGCGGCCTGCCGGCCCTGGCAGAGGCCAGGGCCGGCGCCCTGGCCTCAGGCCAGGGCCGGCGCCCTGGCCTCAGGCCAGGGCCTGGCCGAGGCCAGGGCAGGAGCCCTGGCCCCAGCCAGTGGCCTGGCCGGCAGGCCCTGGCAGTGGCCAGGGCCTGGCCGGCAGGCCCTGGCAGAGGCCAGGGCCTGGCCGGCCCTGGCCGAGGGGGCCAGGCCCCCTGGCCGGCCAGGGCAGAGGCCCTGGCCGGCCTTTGGCCAAGCCCGGGTCAGGGCAGAGGCCCTGACCGGGAAGAAGTTGAATTCGAAAATTGGTCGACCAATTTTTTGTTTTTGGTCGACCAATCCGACAAATGGTCTGGGTCGATTGCAAACTTGCCAGATGACCCATACGGGGTAACAAATGGCCTTGGTCAAACTCGAATGTGTCGAGTAGTCCATACGGGGCTAACCACAGTGCCGACTAGTTCATACGGAACTAACGTTTTAATGAAGTTTTCATTGGGCTCTACTCCTTGAAGATTAGCCATAGTGCTCTACTTCATGCGAGATTAGCCATGTCATTGTGCTCTACTCTACGGAGATTAGCCAATGTACTTGTGACGTTGTGCTCTACTCTACGGAGACTAGCCAACGTGCTTTCAAATTTTTTGAAAAAGATGTTTTTCAAATAGGTTATGTCCCGTCCTTAAATCGGGATAGCGCAATTTGGAATTCCAAGTCCTACCACGATCCGGCCATGGTTATCTAACCCATGGGTGTGTAGAACAGGTCTCGTGGCTTGGCAATTGTTGCGTTAAAATTCTTTGCGCTAATTCTCACCTATTCTATTTTGAAAGATAAGTTTTTCAAACTGATTTTCCGCTGCTAATACCATACGGGTATTATTTCTGATTTCTTTTTACTTGAGATAAGTAAGAGGGATACTTTGAAAGTTACTACTAGATGGTAGTTGGGAACGTAGTGAACTTCTCGATTCTAGAGTAACATTTCAACGCATCCAAGGAACTTATCAAGTGTTTAAAGAATCGAAACTTTATGCATAGAATTTTGATCGTGTTTTTCATTCTCTTTGCAGTTTTTTGAATCGAAAATGTCTACCGCTTCTAAGAATATTGTCGCAGAGCTTAACAAAGGTGAAAAGCTCAACGGCGACAATTATAAACTTTGGTCAATAAAGATCCAATATGTTTTGGAGGAGCAAGATGTGCTCGAAACACTCCAAAACATAATGGTAGAACCTGAGTTGGGCAATACGGCCCAACACAAAAGGGACCGGGAAGCTTATGACACTTGGACTCGAAAGAACAAAATAGCACGTATTACGTTACTGTCCGCGATGGACAATGACATAATGCGCCTATTTCGGGAATTCGACCTAGCTAAAGACATATGGTCTGAGCTAGAGATAAAGTTTGGTGGAACTTCGGTTACCAAACTCCGCTCCTTGAATATTCAATTTGATTCGTACAAGATGCGGCGAGATCATTCTATGAAAAAGCATCTCCGCCACATGGCGAATCTTATATCTGAATTAAAGGATGCGGGTGTTACGCTGTCTGACGAACAGCAGATCCAAGCGGTCATTCGTTCACTCCCAGATAGCTGGGATAACATGAAAATGCATCTCACTCATAATGAATGCATTAAAACTTTAAGCGATGTTTCGAAACACCTCGAACTCGAGGAAGAGCGGATTCAAGCCGCAAAACCAAGTGCAGAAGTGCACGTGGCCGCTAGTTCCTCACATGGAGGAAATACGCGGAAACGCTTAAGGTTTGTGAACGAACGTAAGCAAGAACCGGAGACCTCAAAGAAGACAAAGAACAAAAAGTGGCAAAAGAATGTGCACTCAAAGAAGAAAAACTTGAAGAAGATCAAGTGCTTTAAGTGCAACAAGTACGGTCACTTCGCCCGTAAGTGTACGGATGGAAGTGACAAGGTAACTTGTAGGGCTAGTTACATATGTGTTTCTAGTTCCGTGTTTCTTGCTGAATCTAACTATTTTTGGTTGATTGATTCAGGGGCCACAGACCACGTTGCGAAGGACAGAAGGTTCTTCGTAGAGTATCGAAAGATAACTCAAGGAACAAAGTGGATATACGTCGGCAACAACACACGTGTTGAAGTCAAAGGCGTCGGAACATGCAAGCTAGGTCTCGACAACGGCCGGACTTTATTATTGCACGACGTCCTCTTTGCTCCAGATATTAGAAGGAATATCGTTTCCGTGGTCATGTTAATGTCTTTAGATTATGAGTGGAGGTTCTATGAACAATGTGTTGACCTTGTTTGTAATAATTCTTTGATTGGTTCTGGTAATGTTTGTAATGGATTAATTGTTTTAAATACAATGTATGATGTTGCTTCTTCCATTAATGAAAGTTTTCATTTGACAAATGCTTCTAACTCTGAGTCTGAAATCATTTGTTGGTATGCAAGACTTGGTCATATTGGACCAACTAGAATGGATAGACTTGCCAAAAGTGGCTTGCTATCTAATGTTTCAAAAGTTGAAATGTCAACTTGCGAACATTGTCTTGTATGGAAAACTTGTCGCAAGCCGTTTGGAACTGGCACAAGGGCCGAAGTTCCATTACAGCTTATCCATTCGGACATTTGCGGTCCAATGAATGTTAAGACAAGACACGGGAAGTCCTATTTCATCACATTCATTGATGACTTCACCCGTTTCGGACATATCTATTTGATATCCCACAAAAGTGAAGCTTTGGCTTGCTTTAAAAACTATATAAGTTTGGTGGAGAATCAATTAGATCGCAAGATTAAGGTTTTGCGAACCGATAGGGGCGGTGAATATCAATCAATAAGTTTTAAGGAACTTTGTGATGAAAAAGGCATAGTACATTAGGTAACTATGCCTTACACTCCGCAAAAAAACGGTGTTGCGGAAAGAAGGAATAGGACATTGATGGAAATGGTCCGATCAATGATGTCTCAGGCAAATTTGCCTATCACCTTTTGGGGTGACGCATTATTGACGGCAGCATTCATCTTAAACCGTGTACCCTCGAAGTCGGTAAGTTCTACTCCTTATGAGTTGTGGAACAATAGAACTCCAGACTTAAACATTCTAAAACCTTGGGGTTGTGCCTCTTACGCACATTTATCCTCTCACAAATATGGCAAACTTGGGCCACGTGGGAGGAAGTGTATCTTCATCCGATACGCTGAAAACTCCAAAGGATATGTTTTCGTCGGTCAAGAGGACAATGGGGGTCTAATAGAATTCGAATCTAGGGATGTTGTCTTCTTGGAAAAAGAGTTTCCAAGACAGGGTGAGATAAGTCAAGACTTATCCTTGTTTGAGACTTGGGATCAAGAAGGATCGGAACGTTCGAGTGGGAGAATCCTTGGTGAAGAAGAAAATACGTTTCAAACTTCACCAATGGATGATACGAACGATACCAATCCTAATCCGAGTGGGAGTGATGTTATTCCAAGTGGGAGTGATGTCATTCCAAGTGGGAGTGATCAAACTCAAACAAGACGTAGTAATCGAACGAGGCTAACACCTCTGAGATTTGAGGATGAATTTCCTCAAACATTCATGACATTACTACAAGATGATGACGAACCTGCAAACTTCAAACAGGCCGTCACATGCCCTGCTAAAGATAAATGGATAGCGGCAATGGAAGAAGAACTTCAATCCATGAAAACAAACCAAGTCTGGGACTTGGTTGATTTACCTAAGGGACGTAGAGCCATTGGGAACAAGTGGGTTCTCAAAATCAAGCATAAGGCTGATGGCTCCATCGAGAAATATAAAGCTCGCCTTGTTGCGAAAGGTTTCACGCAACAGGAAGGAATAGACTACGAAGAGACTTTCTCTCCTGTCGTGCGTTTTACCTCGATTCGCTTAATTCTGGCAATGGTGGCTTGTTTGGACCTCGAATTACATCAGATGGATGTAAAGACTGCCTTTCTTAACGGAGAACTAGGTGAGGAGATCTACATGGAACAACCAAACGGGTTCGTACAAGAAGAAAACAAACATAAGGTTTGTAAACTTCGTAAATCCATATATGGTCTTAAACAATCCTCAAGGCAGTGGTATATGCGCTTTCAAGAAGTTGTTTTGTCGTATGGATTCTCCATGCTCGACGAAGACAATTGCGTATATATTAAGAGGATTAAAAACAAGTATGTAATTATGTCTCTTTATGTAGATGACATACTTATAGCCGGAAATGATAAGCGTCTTATCTTGGATATCAAAACTTGGCTTTCATCCGTCTTTGAGATGAAAGACATGGGTGAAGCTGCATATATCCTTGGGGTTAAGATCTCAAGGAATCGTTCCAAGAAACTTCTTTCTCTCTCTCAAGAGATATATATAAAGAAAGTTTTAGAACGGTTTAATATGCAGGATTGCAAGCCAATTGATACTCCAATAAGCAAAGGCGAGGGTCTATGTTTGGAGATGTGTCCCAAAGATCCAAAAGAAAAGAAAGCTATGGAAAAAGTTCCATACTCCAGTGCTGTCGGGAGTCTGATGTACGCCATGATGTGTACCAGACCGGACATTTGCTATGCTGTTGGTATGGTAAGCCGTTACCAATCCAACCCAGGACAAGCACACTGGAAAGCGGTGAAGAGGATATTAAGATACCTCAAAGGGACTGCGGACTATGCGTTATGCTATCAAGGCAATACCTTGAGACTCGAAGGCTATACCGATGCTGATTGGGCGGGTGATCTCGACGAGCGAAGATCTACCTCAGGCTTTATTTACTTGCTCGGGAATGGTGCAATATCCTGGAGCAGCAAGAAGCAAACCTGCATCGCCTTATCAACCATGGAAGCCGAATTCGTAGCATTCAGCATGGCGGTCCAAGAAGCTGTTTGGCTTAGGAAATTCTTAGACAGGCTGACGAATGCCTCTGACTCGAGCACTGTTCCTATATACAGTGATAGTCAAGCTTCGATTGCCTATGTCAAAGATCCTAAATTTCATTGTAAGACCAAACACATTGACATTCGATTCAAGTTTGCGAAGGATTATGACAAACGGAAGGAAGTAGACATAGGATACATATCCACGCATGAGATGATAGCGGATCCCCTTACTAAGGCGATCCCCAGAGATGTGTTTTTTAAACACTTATCATCTATGGGAATGCGTAGGTGCTGAGCTGTATCATGTAATATTTCCCATGTCTATAGAAGATCAAAGTTTAATAAAAGAAAGAAGTTCTTTTATATATTGCATACAAGTTTCTTACAAATGATTTTAAACATTTGTGTTTAAGTCTCAGCTATTTTATTGTGTGTATGTCGGACAGATTAAGGTTGGCTCTCTCACATGAGCAACCGCCTTATCTTATCAGATGGATAAGATAGAGATGAGACTAGTTTAAAGTCAAAATCATTAGACAAATGATTTAGAGTCATGACTTAAACAATATAGTCGAATAAAAGATCTGCATCATACGGATGCTTACAAAAGATCTGAGATCTGTATCACAAGGATATAAAGATCTCATTGGATTTTTTAAAATCCTATCTGTCTTATGCAGGATGAGAGTCCGTGAGTATTTCACGAGTAGTATGGGGACTCAAAAAGATAGGCACTGTGGTGTCTGATCTTTTCATCCGTACAACATCATTAAGACATACTCTCCCTGGGAAAGGAGTGATGTTGTAATACGTGTTCATACCACGTATGCATTTCGACCACTGAGTTAGTAGCAATAGTGTTTGCTATTATGTGAGACTCAAAGGCCATACGGGTCTTAACACTTACCCTCAAGGACTCCAATTGGTTCCTTTAGATTTGACGAGATGATTGCTATCTTAGCGTGTTACTAATGGGCTATGGTAATTCGGCTCGGCGGGGCACGTTAGAAAAGCGAATCAAGTCAAGATCAGAAGGTTCACAAGAAGAGGAAGATTGATTTCATATTCACATTTGGACTTTAATGATTCAAAGCTGGCCAGCCAATTGTAATCCAGATGGGATTCAATTGTTGAATATAAAGTATAAGAAATGTGAAGAAATAATCTAGGGTAAAGCATGCGTTGAACTACTCAACTTTGCACCTTCGAGGTCGTTGTGTATCTCTAACAAGTGCACAACAACAGACTCTACGCGCATGACGGTCGCACGGTCTATTTCTCGGTATGATAGATGAAAGAACTAAGGGAAAGACGTTCTCTTACAATCCCCTCAAGTGTGAGTGGGAGATGTTGGATATGGAAGACGTTTGTACACCCTTGTGGGGGATGTACGAGGGAATACGGACCTCGAACGTCGCGCACACGAAGTCATGTGCAAAGGGAATCTATTCCCTTGCGGAGAGGATCTCTGTATTAGCGGGAAAGTCGCATTATATATGCATAAGTGCATGCGACATATGGCTAATAAAGGGGGAATATCTTAAGCTTATGTTGTACCATGCATATGGTACAACTTAAGCTTATAATGTGCCATGCATCATGGTACACCTTAATTAAGTTGTTCCAAAGGAACAACTTACCCTAAAATAACTACCTTGGGGGCTATAAATAAGACCCAAGGGTAGCCATTTTCCTTACACATTTGCATGAAATTCATGCATGCATCTTCTTCATAGCGAAGCTCTGCAGAAATATTTCCTCTCCCTCCTTCCAAGTTCTTAATCTAAAATAGAGATTTAGATTGTGGATTAGTAGCCTTACTCCGTTCGTGAGAAGACTCGATCCGTCGTGGCGAATCCGAAGGCAAAGTTCCGAGACTATCGTTCCGCATACGCAAGCGTAAGTCTCCACTTTAATTATCGATCCTAACTTTGTTTTGGACAGGATCCTTCAGGGATAAGCTTGCAGCTACACGTGGCAGCATCAGAGGACCGACGGCGCTTCGGAGCCCGCGCCTTAAAAGTATCGAACGGGCCAACTCATGATGACGACTAATAAATGAGTCGGCATCAACTGGCGAGCCTGTCAAAGTCAGCGGAAGTCACATCGGCCGAGCCGAATCGGTCGAGGCCGATCGACCCGACCGATGGGGGCAATTGTTACGCCTATTTGGCCGAGGCCCAAAAGACACGAGCCCAGAAACCCGACCTCCGGTCAAGAGCCCATCTGCGCACTCAGGCCCACTCGATAAGGCCCTATGGGGGACTCCCCCAAATGTCGATCCGACCCGGCCCCGGTAACACACGGGTCACTCACCCACTCCTGCGATAACCGCTCCCTCGATCCCGCTACCACTTAATGGCAGTTATGGGGAGATGCTGGCATGGCGCAGGGAGCGGCGACGGGGGGGCGGATTGAGGGGGCACGATTGGGGGCGGACGAGCGACGTGGGTCGGGGGCAATCACGGCGGAGGTCTATAAAGGGGCTAGGAGGACGACAGGACAAAGGACCGCATCTCAGGTATTCAAAACCTAAGGTACTCCATCAACGACCTAGCTCCCCCATTTCTCCTCCTTTCTCCCCCGCTCGCGCCGTGAGACGCCGTACCGATCTCCTCTCGAGTCGTACCGTCTCCGCCGGGCCTCCTCTTTCAGATCACTGTCTGACTTAGGAATCGGAGGGGTTTTGGCCGGAACCAAGGTCCGGCCCCCTGATGAGTGTTCTCGCCTACGCAGGAGGATATCCAATCCACGGGCCGAGGCTTCCCCTCCGCCCCTCGCCGACCACGCAACCAGCTGGACGATTGAGGCTTCCCCTCGTTGTCCGACCGCTGAGGCCGAGCGCAACCGTCCGAGGCCGAGCGTCTCAACCCAGGCCGAGGCTTCCCCTCGCCCTACCAACGGTCGAGGCCCCCGATTCGACCCAGCCGACGCACTCCACGTCGTCTGTAGATCCAACTCGAGCCTCGTCTGCACCAACTCGACTTACCCGAGGGACCCAAGCGGGCCCCTTGACCACCTTGACCGGGTTGTCCACGGTCAACGCTTTGTAGTGAGAAAACACTCAGAAACACGACCGAAGCAGGATAAATCTGTTGCGTATTCGGTGCTTGCATTTTATTTACCTTGCTTGTGTTTTTAACTATGTGTGATTTCTCGTGGGTTGCGTGAGAATATTTTATTAGCATATTCACCCCCCTCTACGCTTAGATCCAAATCCAAAAATATTAACCCTACCCCCACTTCTGTGGTGCATGATAGGACTACCTAGCCCGTATTAATACCGACTTCTGTCATGCATCGATACGTGCTAGGTGCATTACATCCGATGAATGTACCCAATCTTCCTACACGCCACTTCCGTAGATTAGGATTCAGATCTATGTTAGGAGGGCTCTGATTAATGCCTGACTCCCATCAGCTGCTTCAATAGTATCGATCAATACAATCGAAAACCCTATATTAACCCTGGCTTCCGTCGTCGATTACTCTAGTTACACACGAAGGTGGAAATCGAATTGCATTGATAGTAATCATCCTAACATATCCCTCATCCTCAATTACTCAACAATTAATCAATATTTTACCAATCGATAACTACATCCAATGTGGTTCAACCCATTGGCCCTAGACGAATCACCTCTCACAATCCATGCAATTAGAGATAATTGAAATCATTGAAATAGCATTCATTAAATAGATATGAATAGATATTCAATAACAAACCAATCACCAATCAAAGAGCAATCAATAGGTTGATTTACTATTCAATAATCAAACTAGAAACAAAAAGAAACAAAAAGAATAATAGAAGTGCCAGTGAATTAGAAGCTTTGCACCTGAGAAATCCTCTGAAAAAGCTAAAAACCCCTGCCAAAAAGCGTCCTTGGGCACAAAGCTACAAGAAAAGCTTAAATACCCTCTCAATAAACCCAAAAAGTCCTAAAATGCCCTTGGCGGCGCCCACATGGGCCCAGAAAACCCTAGTACACGCGGCCACATCGAGAACGAAGCGGCCATTTGGCCAAATTTGCGTAAAAGGGGCTTCTCAGCTTCAGGTGACGCGCCCGCGTCATTTTGGCTATGCGTCGCAGCATCAGATTTTGATCTAACGGTCGCATGGAGCGACCATTTGGCTTCAGATCTGCTTGGAACGACGCGGTCGTTTAGGCTTAAATGACGCGACCGCGTTGGTTCAAAATTCTCTTCTTCAGCTCTAAACGATGCAGTCAATTGGTGTGGATGACGCGGTCGTGTGGCTTCATGTCTTGCTACTTGGGTTGTCCTAGTTAATGCAGTTGTGTGGGTTGATCCAAGCGACCGTGTGTGGCCCTCTTAAGCTCTCATTCCCATGTTTTGATGCCCAATCGCTTATCACTCATTCCTTTATCCTCTTCTCCCATTCTTGAGCCTAAAAATTCATGATTTCTCCTGCAACATATGAGAGATACCAAAAGCACGCGTAAAGAGGAAACAAAAACAGAGAGAATATCGTGGAACGGGGGACAGAATGATATGAAATGCACATAAAAAGAGTACAAAATATATGTATATGTGGCATACATCAAGTACCTTGCTCTTATATGTGTCATGTCAGTAAAGTATATTCCGTTCTAGTGGGAGTTTGTTCTTTTGGGTGATTGTATAATATAGGCATTTTCAATTTTTCAATTTAAAGTTATTTTCTGCAGAAATAAAGCCTTGTTTTGGTTACACTCCAATTATGGTATGATTTGATCTCACTAAAGTTTAAGGGGGGACCAGTTGGAAATAGGCATGTTAAGATCACATTACATGAAATTTCCATGCTACACATCCACATCACAATTCCTATCATTCAGTTATTTTAGCTTATGTGACCATTGATGGGTCTAGTTACGATGAAATGTGACTAAGGCCGCTTTGAACCTATGATAAAATAATTGATGGACCGAATTGTTTAGATACATTCCAGTAATGACAGCATATTGAGTACTCATTCGGTTATTAATGCACAACATAATTATAAGGTTTGACATATAGCTCAAGTGGGAGATTGTTGGATCGTTAATCCGACGTTGGGCAAATATGTAAAATAATTATGTAATGCGGGCTGTCAAATTAAGTTAAGCCCAATAAAGTGATCTGATAAGTTATTCGGTTAAATGAGCTTTAATGTATTTGTTAGGGTGTGTGCCTTTTAATGTGTAGAGACTTGTGGGCTTTCTGGTTTGATGATGGGCTAAACCTGAAACCCAATAGGCATTAGGACCTTTGCCTATAAATATGTGGTCATTGTCCCTAGATCGCACGAAAGAAGAGTCGTCGTTTCTGCATCCCATCGACAAATTAGAGCCAAAGAAAAGGTGAAGGATTTCTCTCTGTGATTCGTGTAGATCTGAAGGCCAACCACACGGATCTACAAATCAGGCGTTATAGATTCAGGTACGCTCCTTCTTTCATTTCAGTTTATTTTTCATAGATCTGACATGATGTATCTAGATTGTTTTGCATGGTTTTGCGTACATTAATCTGGAAATAGCCCCATCATGGTCTTCCCCCCATCATGATCTCTCACACTCTTAACTACTGCACTAGTGAACAAGTTATCCCTAGCTAGGGTGGACATGACCAATACCATCGTTAAGGGTCGAATGCCTTTTTTAACCTTTAGGAGAAAATAGATAGTACAAGGGCATGTTCGTTTGTGGTTATTTGGTCAAGATTCCACCCCAAAAGCACTGTAGAGGGTAATGTTGACCCACTTTTCAAGCATTTACACCCACTTTCTTTGAGGCCGTGTTCGGTTCTCTCATTCGTGTTTTGGGGGGGAAGTGTCGACGTGGTGGCGTGAGAATCGCGAACAAGAATCCACGCAAAAAGCGGGGATTAGGGGTGAAAATCTGTATGTGCGGGCCAACCTCCCTCTCTCCTCTTCTGTCCGCCAATCAGCATCCGTTGTTCTTTTTTTTAGAACAAAAGATCTTTCGGCATTCCAACATTGCTATTATTACAATTTTTTAATGAATGAATACTTGTTTTGATTTTTTATATTTAATTATTAGAATTTATTTTTAAAAGCGGGACCCACATCAACTTTTTTCAAACAACATTCTCACCAAAAAAAACACAATAATGTTGTGTGGGACCCATAAATCTTTCTCAAAACAACTTTCCGATCCACTTTCTAACAAAACAAACACAACCCCCAACTTTTCTCACCCCAAGATTTCAACCCCTAAATACTATTCACAACTTTCTCAAAAAATCATTCTCACAAAAACAAACAAAAACAAACAGGCCCTAACAGTAATTAGATGATTTCCACATTTTTTTGGTACGATGATAGTTTTGAACAGGTTCTAAAACCTCAAGTTCTAACATCCATACCTCTCAATACAAGTGCTCAAAATTAGTGATCCTTGATAATCTAAAATCATCTTCTAGTCGCATACAAGTTGTTATTAGGTATTCAAGCTAAAATTATGATTTTCTTAGTTTTTGTTGAGATGATGGTTTCGAACGGATTCTGAAAACCTCAAGTTCTAGTAGCCATAACTGTCAACATAGTTGTCCAAAGTTAGTGAGTTTTGACAATCTGAAACATCTTGAAGTTACCTAAGCTTGTAATTAAGGGGGTTCGAGCTAAAATCTAATATTAATTAGAAGATCGTATCAGTTTTTGTAGAGTTGATAGTTTTAAACAGCTTCTAGAACCTTAAGTTCTAACCACCATAACTCTCTGCGCAAGTTTCCGAAATTAATGATCTCTGACATTCTAAAATCCTCTTCATGTCTTTTACAAGTTACATTGAGGGATCTCAAGCTAAATTTTAATATCAATTAGATGATTTGCTCCATTTTTTGCTCGACATGGTAGTTTTGAACAAACTCTGGAACATCAAGTTCTAGCAGTCATCACTTACAGTGAGAACATCCAAAATTAGTGATCCTTGACAATATGAAAGGCTCTCTTTAAGCTGTCTACAGCATTTATTTAGAGCATCGAGTCGGAAATCCAATTGTAACAAGTCAACAACGATATCTTTCATCAAAATGACATTTCCGGATAGTTTTGTGTAACCCTAGTTATGAATTTGGGGATTAGTTAACAATAAGCCAGGTTATTCGTCTTGATTCATGTTAATTGATTGCATTCTTATAAATTCTATGTGTCGTCTATTTTAAGCAGAGAAAATGGAAAGTAGCGGGCACGGATTCTCGCGGCAACTAGCGTGGCACGCATTCACGTCTCTAATATTTATTTGTGTGGCTTTAATATGTATTATTCAAATGATTGGGTTTCATGTGCCTCACACCTTGCCTTTTCTATTTTAAGTGCTTGGTTGCTTGTGAGTTCAAGAAAGTCGCCTTTCGGTGACGTATATCTGTCTAGTTGAATAATGTCACGATATATGTTGTTGCTAATGTGTATCTGGTTGTTTGGATGCTTTTAGACTGGTCGGCTATTCATTTAAATGCTTAGTTTCATATAATTATTTTTCTATCAAGGACATGTTTTTTTTAATACATGTAAAAGCAAGCAGTAAAGCGTGCGTCGGCCGGGTCTTGATCCCACGCCTCCCAAGAGGGAGGATGAAGAGAATGACATCTGAGCACTTGCTCATTGGAACGACATGTTTTACCAGAATTTGGACAGTTCTGCTCAACGTTTTTGAAATCGATGAACGGAGGCTCAAACTGTGTTGGATTGACCTGAAATTTTGTGGGGAGCTACATAACAAGTATATCTACCTACTGCAAAAAAAAATTTCAAAAAAAAAATACTCACAAACCCCGAATAGCAGGGATGTGCTCAGGTATCTCTACCCAGGGTCATTCTTAGGTACATTTTTTGCTAATGAAATCTTGGTAGGGTGTAAAATATACGGTCGAGAACGGTAAAGTTTTGGGTTTGTTTAGATTGAAAATATGTTGGAGAGTTGGGTTGGAAAAGTTGCAAGGCCTATGAAACTAATTTATATGTAGACGGTCGTAAAACGTTTGAATAAGAATTAAGATAAATTGAGCTTATTTCTTGTAAGAGAGAGCAGTGAAAAATCAAATCAAAAATCGTCATTTTATTTTAAAACAATGTGGGAGCCCAATGGCAATGGGCGCCTACAGTCCGCAAAAGAAAATCGCGGACTTGAGAATGAAATTTGCTGGCATGTGAAAAAGTGTGGCCGCAATAAAAGAAAAGGAACATGGAAAATTGAGGACAGAACCACAAGTTTGAACAGAGGCAGGGTAGCACTTTAGGAGCACAATACAGGAATACAAGGTCGGAGCACAGTCCCGCTGGACATTCAACGAGGCATCTAAGGGCATATTCCACGCGGGTTTCTTTTGTTTCTTTGGGTCAAGAAAGTGCGAAATACGCACTGTAGCGGTCTTGTCTGCTTGTATTTGGGGGGATTCCCCGTGAATTTTCTCCTCCCGTGTTCCTTTGCTCTGCTACTCGTCTTCGCTGCTTTCTCCCCTCCGGCGACTCCTCTCTCCTAGCTGGCAACCCTAGCTCCTCCATCTGAAATCGCCGGATTTCACGGGGATTCCATCCTTTCCCTGCGATTTTAGGGCCCCACCGGCTGTGCTCACCCCTCCTCTCTCCTTCTTCTCGCGGGTTTCAGTTGGGTTCGAGGAAAACCCTAGCTACGGCTGCAGGTTTGTGTTGGAATCGGTTGCTCCACCGTAATTGTTGGTCGGAGTTGAAGTGGGTGTGCCGAGCTTGGTCGGATTTCAGTGCCGGCAACGCTACGAGCAGAACCCTAGCTTCGATATGTTCCCAAATTTCTCGCGGGAGTCGAAGCCACCTTGTGTGTGCCTCGATTGACTGCGAGGGACTGGAATCTGAGGCAATCGGAAGGATCGGTGAACTTTAACTTATTATTGCTGAGATATTAGTGCCGAGGTATATTTTCTTCATCTTTAAATTAATTTTTGATGACATTTGATGCTGCCATGTGTTCCTATATGTGATGATCTTTGCTGCATTGGTGTTATTGCCTTGCTATTTTGCTGTCGTGTTGTGAATGCGGCTAAGGTTTCAAATTTGGCCCCCTGGGACATATGCGGATATTATTGTGAAATTGGGGGTATTTGGTTGCATTAATTTTTTGTATGATGAATGTAAAGAATTGTGCATTCTAAAAAAAGCACAATGATGATTAAAAAAAGTAGGAACGAATGACATTCGCACACGGCGGATGGCTTGCTAAGATTGTTCCCTTGAAGCCCCATTTTGATTTTTAAAATGTCGGATCCCCATGTAAGCTGAAAATTTATAATTTTATTTGTGTTAAATATAAAATATGTAATCTGTTATAAACGGGCTTTTGGAGGCCCATCTGTGTATTGGGTATCCACTCATTATGTAACCCTACATCTATAAATAAAGGGCTACTGGGTTCCGTAGCCATCAAGTTTACAACACGTTATCAGCACGCTCGAGGCTGAGCCGAACCCCTGCCGACGGACGAACGCAACGCGAACGTGCTTCCTTCACCGAACGTCGCTAGATCTGGTGGGTAGGATCTAGAGGTAATTTTAATTCCCTAGATCTAAACTTTTATGCGCATACAATTAGATCTACATGCTTAGATCTATATTTGATTAGTATAGATTGGATTCTTTAACTTAGATCCGCATGCTAAATCAATTTTTTCAATGATAAATCAACGTTTTTCTCTCTAAAAATCAAATTTTTACAATGAAAAACGTTGATTTGAAGACTAAAAACCAAATCTTCAAACCCTAAGGGGATTATGCATCGCATCGCGGCCGGAAGCCGCCATGCGAAACCCCCCCGACTCACGACGTTGCCGCCGCCGCCTGAAGCGGCGTCACCCGCCGCCGCCCGCAGCGGCGGCTACCCCCTCCCCTCCCGCCGCCCGCGACGGCGAGAAGATCCGCCGCCCGCAGCGACGGTCTCCCCCGCCGCTCGCAGCGGCGGGCTGATCCGCCGCCCGAAGCGGCGGTCTCCCCTGCCGCTCGCGACGGCGGGCAGATCCGCCGCCCGCGGCGGCGGTCTCCCCCGCCGCTCGAGACGGCAGGCTGATCCGCCGCCCGCGGCGGCGGTCTCCCCCGCCGCTCGATGCGGCGGTCTAATCCGCCGCCCGAAGCGGCGGTCTAATCTGCCGCCCGAAGCAGCGGTCTAATCCGTCACCCGAAGCAGCGGTCTAATCTGCCGCCCGAAGCAGCGGTCTAATCCGTCACCCGAAGCAGCGGTCTCCTCCACCGCTCGCTACGGCGGGCAGATCCGCCGCCCGTAGCAGCGGTCTCCCCCGCCGCTCGAAGCGCGGGCAGATCCGCCGCCCGCAGCGGCGGTCTCCCCCGCCGCTCGAAGCGGCGGGCTGATCCGCCGCCCGAAGCGGCGGTCTCCCCCGCCGCTCGCGACGGCGGGCAGATCCGTCGCCCGCGACGGCGGTCTCCCCCGCCGCTCCAGACGGCGGGCAGATCCGTCGCCCGCGGCGGCGGTCTCCCCCGCCGCTCGAAGCGGCGGTCTAATCCGCCGCCCGAAGCAGCGGTCTCCTCCGCCGCTCGCTACGGCGGGCAGATCCGTCGCCCGTAGCAGCGGTCTCCCCCGCCGCTCGAAGCGCGGGCAGATCCGCCGCCCGCAGCGGCGGTCTCCCCCGCCGCTCGAAGCGGCGGGCGAAACCGTCGCTCGCGACGACAGGCAACACCCGTCGCTTGCAGCGGCGGTTCCTACCCCCCCTCGCCAGCAGCAGCGGCCACCCACCGTGCGCGCGCGTGTTCGAAACCCTAGCCGCTGGACGCGGCCACACACGCGCCCGAAACCCCAATCGGGTGCACGGGATCGCACGGTAGATCGAACCTAAAAACCCTAACTAGGGTTTGACCAATTTCATTTCCGAAATATTTTTCAGATTTAATTACGATGTCTTTTTTTGTTAAAAATCTGGATAAATTACACATTTTTAACTCATCGCATTTTTCGTTGGATTATCTGATTATTATACGTTTAATAATTAGGAAGATCATGCGACCGCTCTGCCGTTAGTCAACTAGCCTAACGGTGTATGACGTTGCCCAGTGGTCCAATAATTATTAAACGAAAATATTTTCATTTCCACTATAAAAATGCCTGTGATGATTAAATGCTTGTAATGACTAAACTTTCTGTGATGAACATCTTATTTAGCTTGCTAAAATCTATATGATATATTAAATGCCTGTAGCAAGACTATATGTCTGCGATGAGATTATTTAATGCATGTAGCATATAAATAGAAGGTGTATATATCATACTATGAAACTTGTTGCTATAACATAATTATCTGTAGTATTCTCTTGCAGTATATATGTGCTTCTTACGCATTTTATTTTACTGTGAATGATTTGTTATCATGAATACTCCTAAAATGAGGATGCCATTGACTCTCTTCACTTCCTCAAATGAATTTAAGATGATTTACTATCATCATTAGAAGAATGAGACCTTTAGGCCTCTTGAGAGTATTTGAGGGATAAAAGTGGACTCACACACTCCCTAAATATGGCTAATGATGTACCTTAGAGTACTCATCCATATATCCTCTTAAAATTGTCATAATCAAAACCTAGTTATCCAACCGCAGTCTAGATTATTATTAATCACAACGGACATATTACCTTACTGGGATATTGGTTGGGCTTTTACTTACCCTCATACCACCCTCAAAAATGCCGCAGTGGAACTTATTCATCGGGATTAACCATCCTGGATGAATATATTCCGAGATCCCCAAACGGGGGAGGGATTACTGCACATCTTATAGATGGAGCCTTGACGGGTTCATATCCCCAGTTCTATGCTCAACTTCGTTGAAGTCGAGCTTATTGCAGATTTTTTTTGGATAACACTGGTAATCAATTACATTTAACAACTGGAAGAAAATTGAACACCCTGAAGTTTTGTGTTCACACCCAGAAATGGGTTATATGTAAATCATTAAAATGATTTAAACGGATTACTTATTGTAACGACCGGTTTTTTTTGTAATGACTATTTTATATTAATAATATTGGATGTTTCCCATTGGTGTGTTTTTCGTTAGAAATCTTTACGTTGAACTTCATAACGTCTTGATCTTAGAGCTAGAGTGATCCTAGAGGCCATAGGATTCTTCCCGAAGCTTCGCGCTTCGTTTCGGCACTTTTGGTGCATCTTAGTCGGTTCGTGAAGGAGAGCCAACCGACTAGATTGCCATCTAGTCGGTCGGCAATCCTTCTCTGACCGGCTAGTTCTTGTCAGTAAAATTCAGCTTAGTTACTGTTTACGTTTAGTCGGTCTAAGCTCATTCTTCGACCGACTAGTTCCCAAACTAGTCGGTCAGGACTTGTACTCGGACCGACTAATTCTGAGTCCTACTGTACCGTCTAAGTTACTGTTTATGGTTAGTCGGTCTAAGAACAATGACCGACCGACTAGTTGCTAAACTAGTCGGTTAAGATTCCTTCCTTGACCGACTAATTCTCAGTGCGTAATGTCTATCTAATTTCTCTCTTAGTCGGTCTATGAACGATCAACGACCGACTAGATCCTAAACTAGTCGGTCGACGGGCCTTCGCAGACCGACTAAATCTGTCTACCTGTACCCAACCCTGTTCACGGTTTGGCTTTTAGTCGGTCTAAGTTAGACGACCGACCGACTAGATCCTAAACCAGTCGGTCGACCACCCTTCTCTGACCGACTAATTAGCCCAGTAAATCTAGGTTAAGTCGCAGCCGCCGTTTCGTTTTCTATTTAATTCCTTCGATTCTTTCATTCCTTCTTCATTCTTTCTGAGCCAATCTCTTCCCCAAATCATCCCCAACCTTCCTCAAGCCATTCCCTTCCTCCTCGAAGCATCCCTCTCGTCGTTTCTTGCGCCGGCCACCTTCCCTAGGCCGCCGGATCTCGTTTTCAGCCGTAGCTATCTCGGATTGCACTTCCATCGCCGAAGCCAGATCTGTTTTGGCGTCATTTCGCTCGCAACTCTTACGGTTAGTGGATCTATCCCTTAATCTCTTTTTAACCTTCACCGTAATTAGAAACCCTAATTAAAAATGGATTCATTAGACGATGTAGGATCCTCTTATGAAATCTGATATGGAATCGTTCTAATGTTGTCTTACCGAAACAGCGAACCCAATTACCGTAGGACACCGATCTCGTGACTCACGTCGAGCAACAACTTCGGTACCAGGCAAGTGAAACTTGACAACCCTATTTTAGGCCATGCTACTTAGGCCATTACCTTGTTTAGCGTGAAAGAGACTAGACCGTGAAATGATAGCGGTCTAGGCGCAAATTCAAATACTAGCTTGACAACAAAGCTAGAATTTCCCTTGTCATGCCATTTCATAAAATTGCCTGACATGTTTAATTTTCTTTAACGGTACGCAATTGCATTCTATTATTGTCATGTGCATCCATTCTACATATCATGATACAAGTTGCATCGTAGCACACGCTACAAATCCTTGTACAATCCGTGTTTCCGTGTTAACCGGCTAGGCACCCGTTATGCGGGCATAACCCTACGCCATACGTGTTAAAAACACTTCCTGGCTCGTGATCCAGAAGCGAGCATTACGTGTTCGGGGGTAATGCCCTGGCTCGACACACGTCGAGGGGTAGGGATAAACGGTCACTTGAGCGTAAGAGACTAAGAGTTGGCCCGTACAGTCACTCTAGCCAAAGTGCGGAATCTCTGTGCACGACGTGCTTACAAATTCTTGTACTTGCCATGTAATTGTTTACTTACCATGCCATGTTTACCTGCCATGCTATAACACATGTCATGTCTTAAACTGCTGTTACTTTACTTGCTGTTCACTTTTCATAATATGTCATGTCATACCATGCTTTAGAACTGTTAGGTTGTTATCACTCCTTTTTGTTTCCTTGCACAAGTCTTGTAGACTTGCTGACATGTGCCCCTTCTCTTTGGGTGACGCATGTTAGTTGCTGAGCCAGATGTTGCAGTTGAGGGTGACGACTTCGTGGAGTTCGTGCCCGACCCCGCTGCTGACGTTGAGTACGAGGATACCGGCGACCAGTCTTAGTTTCCTTCGCGGTTTCCCTCGTTAGTTGCTGTGTTGTTGTTGGTGAGTAGCACCGTTGTTGTTAGTTTCCTTTGTTGGCCATGCTAGGCCTTTTCTTTTGGACTCTCTTTTGTTTGCCTGGTGGCATTTCTGGTTGTTGAACTTATGTCTGGACATTGAGTTGGATAATTTTTAATTATTTGTCTCTTTCCCTATTATTGTTATTGTTGTTTCGAGTCACATTACAGGGACCTGCTACTTCGTAATATTTGACGCTTATCGGACTTGCGGCTTTGTAGCTTCAAGTCTGAGCGGACCTTCTCACGCTTCGCCTCCACGTTTTTGGGAAGCGGGGCGTGACAGGTTTCTTTGGTGGCCCATGCAGGTCAGTTTCTGTAACTGTGACTTAATCGGAACAACGATAAAAATGGTAGAATGTCCGATAAATAATTTCAACACCGAGTCATAAGGCTGAGAGTCTAATTTGTTTCGTTTTCCTGTGTCAATAGATGGCTGGAAGACGGAATACCCGTGCTGGAGGTGGTGTGCCCCCTCGTGTCGAGGAGCCGGATCGGGAGCCCACCAACGGGGAGATCATGCGGATGATGCATCAGATGATGCAGGTGCAGCAGGGGATGCTGCAGAATGCCCGAAATGTTCCACCTGCTCGAGCAGCGCAGCCTGTTCAGAATGTCCTTCGCTTCGAGCCCGGAGCGAAGCAGTTTCGGGAGCTGGGTCCTGCCTACTTTGATGGGACCGAAGGACCCCTGGCTGCGGACGAATGGACCAGGAACATGGAGGACAACTTGAAGATGTCGAAGGTTGACCCGACTGTATGGGTTGACCTGGCGAAGAGGCAGCTTAAGGATAACGCTCGGAACTGGTGGGATGCCGAGGAAGAGTTGCTGGAGGAGCCGATATCTTGGGCTACCTTCAAGTCCAGATTTGATGAGGAATATTTTCCGAAGGCTGCCAGGAGGGAGATGGCACAGCGCTTCATTGACCTGAAGCAGGGGAGCTTGACGGTGGACCAGTACCACCAGGAGTTCACTCGACTGAGTCGTTTCGCACCGAAGATGGTGCAGGATGTTGATGAGAGAGCCCAGAGGTTTCTGCAGGGGCTTTGTTTAGATCTTCAGAGCTATGTGACTTCTTCTGATGCGGAGTCTTATCAGAATGTTTTGATTGCGGCGAAGAGGCAGGAGCGGATTATGAGCCAGAAGAGGGGACAGATTTCTGGAGCTAGGAAGAGGCCTGTGGAGCAGGCCAGAGCTGTGATGAGACCAGGGCTTGGGCCCAATCAGCCGGTGCAATTCAAGAGGCCCGGAGGACCTCCTACTCTGAAGACTTTCCATTTCTGTGGCAAGACTGGGCATGTCAAGGATCAGTGCCGGAAGATGCTGGGATAGTGCTTGGTTTGTGGTGATCCTGCGCATACCATGAGGGACTGCCCGAAGTCCAAGCAGCCGTGGAAGGGACCTGTTGCAGCTCAGCCGTTGCAGCAGAAGGCACCCGTTCCTGCTGGACGTGGAGCGCCTCTCGTTCCGCAGAGGCAGGCTTTTCAGCAGGCTTTTCAACCGAGGCAGCAGGCGTTTCTGATGACTGCTGTTGAGACCGAGGCGGTGGATGAGGTTATTGCAGGTAACCCTCAATCTAGACGTTTCTTTCCTTAGTTAGTTTTAGTTATTAGATTATGTTTGGTTGTTGCATATGTTTGCCTGATAGAATAGAATTTGATTGTTAGACTGTCTGTTAGGTGTGATTTTGGTGTGCACATTCCCTGCACGAGTCCTCTTCGACTCAGGTGCATCAATGTGCATTATTTCCCGGAGTTTCGTGGAGAAGCATTCCTTGTCGACTTCCCCTCTTCCCAAGAGTTGGGATATCGTTACAGGGAATGGCGTGGTCGCGGTGCATCGTGGTTGCAACTCTTGCCCTTTGGTGGTCTGTGGACATGAGCTCTACGCAGATTTTATTGTCCACGACATCATCAACTATGATGCCGTCCTCGGGATGGACTGGCTAGGGAGTTTCTATGCCACGATCGATTGTCGAAGGAAGAAGGTGGTGTTCGAGATCCCTGGACATCCGGTGTTCGAGTTCAGCTGGGGTAGCAGTTCGCTTGGTCCGGTCAGGTTTCGGGCCAGGCCGGTGGAGATTGTGGCTATGCAGATGGAGCAGTGTCGGACTGCGGTAGTGCGTGACTTCGACGACATCTTTCCCGAGGAGATGTCTGGATTGCCACCTGATCGAGCCCTCGAGTTTTCGATCAACCTCATTCCGGGAGGGCAGCCTATTTCGAAAGTGCCGTATCGCATGGCACCAGCAGAATTGGAAGAATTGCGGAAGCAGCTGGATGAGCTTTTACAGAAGGGTTAAATTAATCCCAGCGTGTCTCCGTGGGGAGCACCGGTCTTGCTGGTGAAAAAGGACGGTTCGCGTCGCATGTGTGTGGACTACCGGGAGTTGAATGCGGTGACCGTCAAGAATCGATATCTGTTGCCTCGTATTGATGATATTTTTGATCAGCTTGGAGGATCGAGGGTATTCTCCAAGTTGGATCTGAGGAGTGGTTATCACCAGCTGAAGGTGAGGAAGGAAGATGTTCCGAAGACAGCATTCAGGACGAAATATGGACACTACGAGTTCGTGGTTATGCCTTTCGGTGTAACCAACGCACCCGCGGTATTCATGAATCTGATGAATCTGATCTTCTATGACTTTCTGGATAAGTTTGTCGTTATCTTCATTGACGACATTCTGATCTACTCGAAGTCAGAGGAGGAGCATGCGTCGCACTTAAGGACAGTATTGGAGATTTTGAGGAAGCATCGGTTGTATGCTAAGTATTCCAAGTGCGAGTTTTGGCTGGATAGGGTTGCTTTTCTCGGGCATGTGGTGACTGGAGATGGTATTTCGGTGGACCCCGAGAAGATTAAGGCTATCAGGGAGTGGCCTGTTCCGCAGTCAGCGTCTGAGATCCGGAGTTTCCTTGGACTTGCAGGTTATTACCGGCGATTCATCAAGGATTTCTCCCGTATTGCCGAGCCGATGACCAGATTGACGCGGAAGGATGTATCTTTTGTTTGGTCTGATGAATGCGAGGGAGCTTTTGGTATTCTGAAGGAGAGGTTGACGTCTGCCCCTGTTCTTGCTGTGCCTGATCATAGTGGAGGATTCGAGATCTTTTGCGATGCTTCTGGCAAGGGTCTCGGTTGCGTATTACATCAGCATGGGCACGTGGTCGTGCATGCTTCTCGTTAGCTTAAGGCTCATGAGAAGAACTACCCGACGCACGATTTGGAGTTGGCCGATGTCGTGTTTGCGCTGAAGATTTGGAGGCACTTCCTGCTGAGTGAGAAGGTGAATATCTTCACCGATCACAAAAGCTTGAAGTATATTTTCACTCAGAAGGAGCTCAACATGCTGATCGCGCACGGGCGTACACCCTACAGAGCGACCGTGTAGTTTTACCGCAAGCGCACGGTGTAGCGGCGAGCGGGTATCGAACACAGGGATGACGTATGACAGTGCCTTCTCCGAACAACCTGGCTATGTGGACAGAAAAGTGGGAAATTGCCTTTCGGCGATATTGTCACAATCGTCAAACAATGTAAAGAGATATAAAATCAAATAAAGACGCCTAGGGAATAGGGAATCCCCGCTACTCACCGTATCTCGTCATTGTGATTCATCGGTTTCACAATTACTAGGGTAGAATGTCGGGTGAACTAGTTGCAACTGAATGTAAAACCTAGCTCACGCTCTCGCGCTATTGCCGGTCTATAGCAAACCTAGGCTCGGGTCCAATCTCTTGCAAACCCTAGCCTAGGCAAGCTAGCATTAGGATCAACGTCATCGTTCAATCGCATCCCGAGCCCACTCTCGTGCAAACTCGGGCTACGACCTAGGTTGGGATAGTTCCTACCCGTCCAATCTCTTGCAAATGGGTATCGGTATAGAATTGCAATCGAGAATCCTAGTATCGGTCCAATCTCTTGCAAACCGATACTACGGAAACTCGATTTCAACCCAATTCGGATTTCTAGGGTTTCCTATCGAATTGGGATCCAATCTCTTGCAAATCCCAATCGATATGAACACCTAGCCATCCGTCTTACATCGATCATAAACTAACCCTAATAGCAATTCTAGCAATGGTTCTACCAAGTCATCACAAATCGGAAATTGGGCTCGTAGGGTTCATCCCCATGCCCTAAGATGTTAAGACTACTCACAAATCATATCGCAAATGGAAGAACAATCAATTGAAATAGCAATAGAATTTATGGCAATATTCAAAATAGCAATAAAAATAAGATTTTTAATGGAGAGGGAGACAAACCAATGTAGCTTTCCAAGAATCCAACAAAATAACACTTTCTTCTCCTCTCCAATCACAAGAATCAAACTCTAAAAAGTCTAATCTAAAAAGGCTGTCAAAAGCAATGAAAAATCTCTCTAAACTAGGTTAGAATCTGGGGTTAAATACCCCCCAAAACTGCCCAAAAATTCGTGACCAAACTGCCCCTGCGTAGCTCCAAAATCGTGATTTCCGCTACAGGCAGCGCTGCTCACTCGGCCGAGTGACAAAAGTCGCTCGGCCGAGTGAGAGACCCTGAGAATTTCCAGTAAGTCTGGCGTCTTGGGGGTCTTCACTTCGGGGGTCAATCGACCGAGTGAGTTGTCGTCACTCGGCCGATGGGCTTTGTTCACTCGGGCGGACGGCAATTACCACTCGGCCGAGTGGGGCTTCTGATGCTCAGACTGACGAAAAACAGTAAGTCGGGACTTTTTGATGGGCGTCGTCTGAGTGCCACTCGTGCGGACGGGATTTCGTCACTCGGCCGAGGCGGCTTCTGATGCTCGGCCGAGTGCACGCTGATAGCGTGTCCGATCTGGCCGGCCGAGCGGGGTCTCGATGCTCGGCCGAGTGACTCCTTCACTCGGCCGAGTGAGATGCTAAAAATGCCCAATCTGAATGTTCTTGCCTCCTCGTCGCTCCTACGACGTTCTTTCTTCTTCCGCTCCTCTCCAATAGCAAAATACTCCTCGGGGAAGTCGTCGGTGACACTCCGGAGTAGGTGTATCTCGGAATCACTCCAAATCGCTCCAAATCTCCTGAAATACGACAAAAACAACAAATCGTGAAAAGTATCGCAATATTGTCGATAAACCGTGAAAAACATGATTTGAGCGATCTAAATGGCATGCAAACATGCGGGAAAAAGGTGTAAATATGGAGTGATCACATGCGACAGCGTCGGTGGTTGGAGCTCATGGCGGACTATGAGATCGATTTACAGTATCACCCTGGCAGAGTGAATATGGTTCTTGATGCGTTGAGTAGGCTTCTGGCGGTGATGTTGTTGACTTCGCAGTGGAGATTGTAGCAGGATTTTTGCGAGTCCGGTATTGAGATTGTTCTGCCTGGTGAGGTCTCTTCGTTGATGTGTATGCAGATACAGTCGACGATCGTGGATAGGATTAAGGCTGGTCAGGCTGGAGACCCGAAGTTGGTGAGGATTCGGGAGCTGGTGGAAGCCGGTCTGCGGACTGACTTCGTGATTCATGAGG
Source organism: Scilla litardierei (assembly GCA_030789695.1). Taxonomy (NCBI): domain Eukaryota; kingdom Viridiplantae; phylum Streptophyta; class Magnoliopsida; order Asparagales; family Asparagaceae; genus Scilla; species Scilla litardierei. The sequence continues at coordinate 105,272,098 of CM061132.1, forward strand.
ATGGCTCGCTGAGATTTGGAGCCAGGTTGTGTGTGCCGGCTGGGGACATCAGAGAGGAGCTGTTGGCGGAGGCACACAGTTCGCCGTATTCTGTGCATCCTGGTGGGACCAAGATGTACAAGGATCTTCTAGAAGATGAAATTATCATCCAGTTGATGAAGAAACATTGATAATCGTAATCCACTAATACACCTACTGGTTGTATGGATGCACATTAAGACTCCTTCCGTTCGCTGGAAGAGGGGAAGGATATCCTAGGTCCTGAAGTGCCTTACCCAAATGTCTTATGTACACTCCTTTATCTGGTTAACTGCACGCGACTCTAGAGAGCATTGGCAGTAAACCCCTTAGCCAGATACAGTGCAGCGCCTGCAGCGCACCACTGGACCAGAGATATGTAGCTTCTGCGCTACCTCCAAGGGTCAAGGATTATCCAACATGTTAAATGTATTTGCAGATACAGGTTACAGATCATCGCGATGACTACAATAAAGGAACGACCAACTCCTGGAGACCAGCAAAGCATGCTTCCAATGCAACATCAATCCCACCATCCCAAGAGGCTCATCGATCCAAGAAGCAAATCATAAGTCCACACAGCCAGGTCCTGCAGTACCTCGCAGACACAGTGACGACTGGGTCAGAGACGTGGTGCTAACTACCGAATCTGCAGACCACTCCTCTTCAGAAGAGCTCCCTCAGATTCAATAGCTGCCATAGATGAGCGATACTTGTATAGATGAGCGATGTCTTGTATAGATGAGTGATGCCGTGTACTTTGTACTTATGATCAGAACTCTGTAAGAGATTGATGTATAGTTTCCTAGGAGATCTACAAGCCTGCAGCTTGTACAGATCAGGGGGAGTCAAATGTAGTGTTGTACTCTTTTCCATTGGCTATTGGTTTTTCCCACTGGGTTTTCCATAGTTAAAGGTTTTAACGAGGCAACCTCATTGACTCTGGATCTAGAAGTATCCACCCCCTAAATACTTCCACTAATCAGGGGAAGTTATGGAAAACTGTACTCTTTTCTCTTGGCTATTGGTTTTTCCCACTGGGTTTTCCATAGTTAAAGGTTTTAACGAGGCAGTTACCCCTAACTTAGGATCCAGAAGTATCCACCTCTAGTGATATCCATCGACCAGGATACATTACAGAGACTTGTACTCTTTTCCTTTAGCCACTGGTTTTTCCCACTGGTTTTTCCATGGCAAAGATTTTAACGAGGCAAGAACTCTTAACCTAGGATCCAGAAGTATCCATACACACATGGTCAGATAAGCTCTATGAACCCTGAAGCACTCATTACGGCTTACAACAATGGATGGATAAGGGGAAGTGTTATAAACGGGTTTTAGAGGCCCATCTGTGTATTAGGTATCCACCCATTATGTAACCCTACATCTATAAATATATGGCTACGGGGTTCCGTAGCCGCCAAGTTTACAACATAATCTTAAATTTTCATTGAGTTTTTGTGTTTTTGTGGAGTGAATTGAGGATCATTGTATCAGATTTATGTGGCAGGGCTCCTTGTTGTAGTTTGGGTTTTTGTTGATGTTATGTTTGGCTTAGTGTATAATTTTTTAGGGCATGGCTCCTTCAGTCTTTTGTTGCTGTTTAGTGATGGGAAGGTAATGGATACTTGAATCAGATTTTTAGGGCATGGCTCCTTGTTGCAGTATGTGATTTTTTGGGTATCATTGTTGGTGCATTTTATCAGATTTTTGGGACAAGGCTCCTTGTTGCAGGTTGGATTCATGGGGTGTTACTTATGGCTACAGTGCAAATTTTGAACTTTCTTGGACCGAATCAACAAAAGAAACCACAACGGAACAGGCCCTTAGTTTTTGGCTCCTTGTTGCAGTATGGAATTAGGTGGTTTTCTTTTTGGCTCATTGTAGCATATTTTTGTGGGAATAAAAAAAATTTGGTTTATGTGGCATGGCACCTTGTTGCAGTTTTGTTTTATGAGGTGTTATTTTTGGGTTATGTATCCTTGTTGCAGTATGGGTTTATGTGATTTTCTTTTTGGCTCATTGTATCATACTTTGATCCTAATACAAAAAAAATTTGATCCTTGGTTTTTGTGTTTTTTGTGATTTTTTTGGTGCATGGTATCAGATTTTTGGGGCATGGCTCCTTATTGCAGTTTTGGTTTATGGGGTGTAATTTATGGGGTATGGATCCTTGTTGCATTATGGTTTTATGATGTTTTCTTTTTGGCTCATTGTATCATATATTGATCCTAATACCAAAAACAATTCTGGCTGGGGTTTTGTGTTTTTTTGGTGATATTTTTTGGTGGATTGTATAAGATTTTTGGGGCATGGCTCCTTGTTGCAGTTTTGGTTTATGGGATGTTATTTTTGAGGTATGTATACTTGTTGCATTATGATTTTATGTGGTTTTCTTTTTGGCTCATTGTATCATATTTTGATCCTAATACAAAAAAATTTGGGTCCTTGGTTTTTGTGTTTTTGGTGATATTTTTTGGTGATTTGTATCAGATTTTTGGGGCATGGCTCCTTGTTGCAGTTTTGGTTTATGTGGTTTTCTTTTTGGATCAGTGTATCATATTTTTTGGTGCATTTTATGGGGTGAAAATGCAGGAGCAACGGCAAAGCAACCGCGTGTGTGACTATGCTTACACATTATATGTGAGGGCTAATGATTTGGATGTGCACATTTTATCTGAAATGTGTTATTCATATGTATTATGTTATGTATATAATTAACAGTAAATATATGTGTTATTCAATGAAGGGTGACATGGATACACAAGGAGACCATTTGGCTTGTGAGTTATGTACCGCTGCAGCGGCTGCAATAACGTTTGTCTTAGTAGCCTTACAACTTCATGCAAATGATAGGGTTGAACATATACCAAGAGAGACCTCAGCTATGCGAGATCTGCATAGAAAATCCCACATGCGGAGAATTCTGTGGGGGTCTGAAAGTAGCTGTTTGGACTACTTACGGATGCGAAGACATGCTTTCATGAATCTTGCAGCAATAATGTATCAGCGTGATCTTCTCAAGGACACTATACAGGTATCCATCGAGGAGCAGTTGGCCATGTTCCTGTAAATTGTAGGGCACAAGTCAAAGAATAGAGTCATGCAAGTGGTTTTATTAGGGGAGGGGGGACAGTGAGCCGGTATTTTAACAAAGTTATGCGGGCAGTGTGTGCAATTCGGGATATGTACATGAAGCAAGCTACTAATGAGACGCCACCAGAGATAGTCAATAATCCCAATTGCTTCCCATTTTTAAGGTATGTGTGCTTTTCTGTATATGTGTCAGTCTAATAAGTATCGTCGTGTTGGTTGAAAATTGGGCTCATTGATTACGTTGTAGGACTGTATTGATCTCATTGATGGGACTCACATAGATTTCATGCAACCAGCCAGTCTCGTATCCCGCTTTAGAGGTCGTAAAGGGGTTACACAAAATGTGCTAGCAGCTGTTACTCCAAATAAAAGATGCACACACGTACTGGCCGGGTGGGAAGGATCCGCAAATGATTTTACGGTCCTGAAAGATGCATTATCTAGACCACCCCCCTGGGGCTGCGAGTGTATGAAGGTAATAGGCATAAATTTACATTTAGATACGAAATACTTCTCTCAGAGATCGTTGGCTCATAAACTGGGTTTATTTTTCGAATGTAGGTAAATATTACCTCTGCGATGCTGGGTATACTACAATGCCAGGGCTCATATCTCCATACCGGGGCGTTAGATACCATTTGAAGGACCATACTGATCGGGTTCCTAGAAATCGAAGAGAGCTATTCAACCTACGTCATTCTACCTTACGATCAAAGATCGAGTCGACATTTGGTATCCTAAAGAACAAGTTTAAAATAATGACAGCCAAGCCTCACTACTCATTCAAACGTCAGATCGAAATCGTACTTGCCTGTAGTGTTTTGCATAATTACATCCAAATAGAAGATCTGCATGACCCCCATCTAACTGAAGATGGAGATGGGGTTGAGGAGGCTGTAGATGGTATCGATGACCATGATGATGATGTTATGGATCTGTCCCAACATGTGCCCGTTCGTGAACAAACCGAACAACGTGATCAATGGAAAATGCGTAGAGAGCAGATAGCTTGGGATATGTGGGTGGACTTCTGTAACAAAAATAATAACGGGAACACTATAGAGCATGGGCTATGAGGGGGTCGGACATATTTCATGGCTGAACATTTTATTCTTGTATCGGACATATTGCATTAATGTTGCTTTGTTGCTTGTGCCAAATTTTTTCATGCCTTTGCTTATCCACTATTTGCTTTACACTTATGCAATTTTATACCCGAATGCAGTATAGGTTCATGTTATATGATGGTTGGATGTTTATAGCCACAACGTTGCATTTTTAATTTAATTTGATTGATGTTGTAGGGATGGAAGGCTCGTCAAACTCTGGTCGGGGGTGAACCAAACCGGGCTGGGAGTGATCCCATGCTCCCCAGCTATGATAATGTATATGGGAGACAATGGGTAGAAGCTGACAGAATGATTGATCCCATTATCAACCGACCAATGCCCAAGAGGATGCCAACGATGCCCTATCATATGCATGGATTCCAATCAGGCGGGCATGGCATGGGATATCCCCAATATCCAAATTTCAACATTCATATGCACATGCCAATGCAAATGCCATCGCCGCCTAGAATGGGGTTTATGAATATTCTACAAGGGGGAGAGCCACCCTCTTACAGAAGCCCAGCTTCCCCGGGTGCATTCGCTATGCCTACGCCACCTAGTGGAAATGAACGAACACCCGGCAGTGACTCTTCTAGGAAGTTGAGCTGGCGTAGCGAAGATGCTGACGGGTCTGTTTCAAGCCCACGGAAGAAGTCTAATCAGCCTTCATCTTCTGCACAACAGAACAAACTTTGGACGAATGCTTACGATAAAAACCTCATTCCATTCCTTGCTGAGCTTGCACGTCAAGGGGTATAAAGCCGATAAGACTTTTAAAAATACAGCCTTCAATTTCGCTGCAGCCGAAATAAATAACATCCATGGGACTTCATTCACAAGTGTTAATGTGAAGAATCACATGAAATCGTTGAGGAGACGCCTCAAAGACATAAAAGAGTGCATGGAGCTTTGCGGAGCTGGATGGGATGAGGAGAGTAAGGTCATTCAGCTTGATCGCGAAACGTATGCTACATGGGCGACGGTAATTACTTCTACCTTATAGATATGCTATATGATACTACATTAAATATAGCTTTGCATACCCTTTATCATATTTGATATTCTAATCGTTCAGGCTAACCATCGACTGCGGGCTTATGTTAACCATCCACTTCCATGGTATGACGATCTTGTTATCGTCATTGGTAATGACGTTGCTAAGGGGAATTTAGCCATGGGTGTTTTTGAAAAGTTTGGTGGGGAGTATCATGAAGGCGAAGGCGAAGGAGAGCCCGTAAGTCAAGAGCCGATACATATAGATTTGCCACCACACAATGTCACGGAAGAAATTTCACCTCAAGCTTCAACCAGGCCTGTTCATCGGGGAAGGCCAAGCCATTCAAACCCACCTACGATGGGTAAAAAGAAACAACGAAGACGGGGCATGCAACAAGATCCCGACATCATGCGGGAAATATCAAAAAATATGAAAGAGGTCGCGGATGCTATAAGGTCCGCACACTCTCATAGGACTGAACCACTTGCCCAACATGTCTACGAGTTTACTGAGTATACGTCGGGTATATTATTGAAGGTCTTTAAGGCCCTATGTAAGGATGAGATGGAGGCACGAAGCTTTTTGGCTTTGCCTCAATCGGCTAGGAAAATGATGATTGAAGAGATAGTAGCAGGGTTGGATTTGGACTAGTAGTATAACAGGCTGGGAGGTGAAGATGGTTGTGAGGTGGAGATGTCATGTTGGTGGAGATATAGTCGCGGGGTTGGATTTGGATTCAGTATGTGTTTATAGGGGTTTTGGGGTATGGCTCAATGTATCAGTTTGTGTGGCATGTCTCCATGTTGCAGTTTGTGTTTTTATGGTGTTCTTGTTTGATCATTGTATCAGATTTTTGGGGCATGGCTCCATGTTGCTGTAAGTGTTTACGGGGTTTTATGTCTGGCTCATTGTTTCAGATTTTTGGGCATGGCTCCATGTTGCTGTTTGTGTTTATGGGGTGTTATATTTGGATCATTGTTTCAGATTTCTGGGTCATGGCTCCAGATTGCAGTTTGTGTTTATGGGTTGTTATATTTGGTGCATGGTATCAGATTTTTGGGGCATGGCTCCATGTTGCATTTTGTGTTTAAGGGGTGTTATATTTGGATCATTGTTTCAGATTTTTGGGGCATGGCTCCATGTTGCTGTAAGTGTTTATGAGGTTTTATTTCTTGCTCATTGTTTCAGATTTTTGGGGCATGGCTCCATGTTGCTGTAAGTGTGTATGGGGTTTTATTTCTGGCTCATTGTTTCAGAGTTTTGGGGCATGGCTCCATGTTGATGTAAGTGTTTATGGGGTGTTATATGTGGATCATTGTTTCATATTTTTGGACCATGGCTCCATGTTGCTGTAAGTGTTTATGGGATTTTATTTCTGGCTCATTGTTTCAGAGTTTTGGGGTATGGCTCCATGTTGCTGTAAGTGTTTATGGGGTGTTATGTGTGGATCATTGTTTCAGATTTTTGGGGCATGGCTCCATATTGTTGTAAGTGTGTACGGGGTTTTATTTCTGGCTCATTGTTTCAGATTTTTGGGGCATGGCTCCATGTTGCTGTAAGTGTTTATGGGGTTTTATTTCTGGCTCATTGTTTCAGAATTTTGGGGCATGGCTCCATGTTGTTGTTTGTGTTTATGGGGTTTTATATTTGGATCATTGTTTCAGATTTCTGGGGCATGGCTCCAGATTGCAGTTTGTGTTTATGGATTGTTATATTTGGTGCATGGTATCAGATTTTTGGGGCATGGCTCCATGTTGCATTTTGTGTTTAAGGAGCGTTATATTTGGATCATTGTTTCAGATTTTTGGGACATGGCTCATGTTGCTGTAAGTGTTTATGGGGTTTTATTTCTGGCTCATTGTATCAGAATTTTGGGGCATGGCTCCATGATGCAGTTTGTGTTTATGGGGAGTTAATTCAGGCTCATTGTTTCAGATTTGTGGGGCATGGCTCCATGTTCCAGTTTGTGTTTATGTGGTGATAATTTTGGTTAATTGGAACAGAGTTTTGGGGCATGGCTCCATGTTGCTGTAAGTGTTTATGGGGTGTTATTTCTGGCTCAATGTATCAGATTTTTGGGGCATGTCTCCCAGTATCAGATTTTTGGGGCCTGACTCTATGTTGCAGTTGTGATATTGTGGTGTTCTTTGTGGATAATTGTATCAGAATTTTGGGGCATGGATCCTTGTTGCAGTATGTGTTTTTGGGTTGTTATGTTTGGCTGATTGTTTCAGATTGTTTGGCATGGCTCCTTGTTATGGTTTACCTATAGCCCAATGATAAAGATGATTATGTGATCCCTATGTCCCTTGGTTATGCATAAATAGTTGGTATTAGGCTTGATGGTTCCATTACTCCCCAATGATGTATATTCGTGAGATACATTGAAAATCATATAAAATGATATGGACTGTATGGATCGGTATATGAGATGGGTGGATGTTAAATGAGAGGGTGATATGTGATGGAGCAACTGCCATGATAAAATTAATTTCTTCCTGAGGGCTTATGTATATGTTGCATACAACCAGCAATCAGGAGCCATGCCACAAAAATCTGATACAATGATCCAAAAATAACACCCCATAAACACATACTGCAACAATGAGCCATGCCCCCAAAAACCAACTTACGCCCGATGATGATGAACAATAAATAAGAAAATTGACCCTATGAAAAGAAGATATAGGGGTATTTGGCTGGAAGGTTCATTTATAATGAGCAATCGCCATATACCTTCTGCTGTTCACGCTACAAAACATGTTTACCTAAAGGCACAAGTCAAATAATTTTTATTTGACTTGGGTATGGACCAAGTTGGTATGGTGGAATTTCATTGTGGGCATTGTTTGGTTTTAGCAAATATTAATTTTCTTCAGTTTATTTCTTGGTTTTTATGGATGTATCCGTTTCTTTTTTGGGTTCTTCATTTGTATGTATCAGTTTAAAGTGTTGCTTCTTGATGCAATTCTGTATGTAGCCTTGAGACTTAAACTTGTTTTTTAATATTTATTTGTATATATGTTGCATGCCTCCGTTATCAATCTTTATTGCATGCAAGGTACACATGAGCACCGGTTCCAGCCAGTCTATTCAATCCAAACCCAGACTTCCTACAGGGTCTGAGTTGGATGCAGACGAAGATGACATCAGGTTTTGCCATTGTCGGATACGGGTTCCCAGGAGGACATCATGGACCAGAAATAATCATGGCTGTCGCTTTTGGAGCTGTCCAGTGCGGGGAAATAATAAATGCAACTTCTACGAATGGAAGGATCCACCTCACTCAGAGTGGTCCACTTATGTGATACTACAGTTGCTTGATGAGCTTGCAAGAAGCCCGACCCATGCATCCTCTTCCACATCGGTATCTGATAGGCGGCTTTTGGAGATTGAGGGACGGTTGGCGTGAAACATGGACACCATTCTCTCCGAATACAATACCATTAAGTTGGTTTTGTATTCGATCTTAGGCTTTCTGCTTTCTTTGTTACTGTTGTTTATTATCGCGATGAAAATGTAAAACTTTATTACTGTATGTTGGGATGTCAGATGATACTTGTAATATGTATATTATATGTATTTTGGTTATGTTGACATGTTATGGTATGTGACTTGGGTTTGTGCTATCTGATATGAGCTCTCTGACGTGCATTTAAAATTTTAATATTATGGTATGTGGCTTGGGTTCGGCCTTCTTCAATTAAATATTCCTTTTTTAAATTTGGTCTTTTAAAATTTAATTATGTAAATTGTATTTAAATATGCTTATTTAATAGTAATTTATTTAATATTTAAATAGTTATTTAATTAATAATTAATTAACTGATGGGTTTCACAAGTTTCTACTTCAAATGCGGTTAGGGGGCAATCTCACCACAAAACACCATAACCAACTTTCTCACTTTCCTCATCCAACTTTCCCAATACCACTATAACCAAAGAAACACAATACTTTACTATGTGCCCCACAAACAAAACTCATCTCCACTTTCCAACCCAAAGCAACCAAAAGAAACACACTACTCATTTTTTCTCTCCTCAAAATTCCTCCTTGGATTTACTATTGCAAATAGTAAATCCTATCTCAAAAGAAACCCAATGGAACAGGCCCTAAGGGCCTGTTCTTTTGAGATTAAATTTGTGTTTGTTGGAATGAGTGAACAGTGTTGGAAGAGTAGAGTATTGCGTTTTTTGGGTTTATGTGGTGTTGTGAATGTGGATGTTGGAATTCTTTGTGGGGCACACTCAACTTTATTGTGTTTTTTTGTGTTGATGTGGCTTGTGAATGTTGTTGTGAAAGTTGGAAGTGGTGGTCCACGAATTTTAATAATTATTAAACTATAATAATTAAATAATAAAAAACCCAAATGAGTACTACTCCATTAAAAAATGTGTGAGAAGAGAGAATTTTTGACGCCACGTCGGAATTTTTTTAAGGAAAAAAATTAAAATCAAAGCATTGGCTTTTTTAAGGAAAAAAAAATTAAAAACAAAGCGTTGGCTTCGTTATTTTCTGGAGAGAGAGGTAATGGGCTAGGGTGTCTGTATAAACCGATGTAATCCCTGCAAATTTCGGTTTCTTCGTGGGATGGAATTTTGGTGCGACGTCGGCCATTTTCACAATGAAAGCAGCCAGTCCAAAAGAACACAACATGTTTCTTTAGTTGTTGAAGTGATTGAAAGTAGAGTGAATAGTGGAATCTTACTCCTTCAACACTCATTTCAACCCAAAAGAACATGCCCTTAGTCCTTGGTGAAAACGAAGAACAATACTCATGCCATCCATTTGAAAAGTAGGGAAAACACATTATCGATGAGAAATTAATTAAAAATGCTCGAATACAAGTAACAAGAATCATACATAACTAAACACATCAACGGTTTCGATTAAGACGTGTAACAAAGTTCAAGCCAAACAAACAGAACCAAAGACACCTCTCTATGAAAAAAAACAGAAAGAACGAAGGGAAAAAAGATAGAAAAGAAAGTGAAAAAAAGAGAGAAAAAAGAATGATATAAGCCAAAGTCCCAAAATTCAGCTAGTTACATCCCAAACCAAAAACTCAGCTGCAGCAAGCAACATGGAACTGGCAGCAAAAGTAATCAGAAAAACGCCAAGTAAAAGGTTAATGTTATCAGCATCACTGCGGCCGTCTCTTTGATGCTGTAATTGTGCCTGCCATCTCGAAGTTTACATGTATGAAGCTTACTTTATTTCTTTCAGGGACTGCAACTACCTGGAAAGGAACTAACAGACCAGCTTAAGATGCATTCAAGAAATTCCAAGAATTTCTCTCATATCAAATTATTAAAGCCATCTTAACGAAGTTTGTCATATTCTTGTTATCTTTCTTCAGCAGCATTGTATTCTAGAGAAGGAAGCCAACCATAAACTATATAAACCCTCTTCACAAAAATCATAACATCTGTCAATAAATGACCAATTTAATCCCCAGAACTACAAAATATTAATTGATTAGAGCAAAGATTCAGTTTCCTTCAATTAGACAGCTAAAAAAGAATAGTTTATTATCATTTTATTTATTATGTCTTATATGAACGGGTTTCTGGTCGTATTACATCATGATTATTTCATAAAATCTGTGATTGAGCCTATATCAGCTTTTCAAACTAGAAATATCCGTGAAAATCAGATGGAATTGTCCAATTAAGTGCGCCATCATTCACTATGACTATGTCAAGATGGAAGCATAATTTGTGAGACAGTTGTCTTTCGAACAAAATGCATTGAACAAACATAATGAAGCAACAGAGCGCCAGTGCGACTCTAAAGATGGCTCGTACTAGTGAATTACAGCTTTCACGTACTTCTTACAGCTAATTTTCTCATATGAAGGTCTGTCCAACATGACTCTCCCTAAATGTTTCTGCTGATAACGTCGATCCATCATTCAAAGGTCTGATGTCACCAACAACAAGGACCAAGCCGAGTGCTTGTTCTTAACATAAATACATTGGGAACATTAAAACGAAGGGCGCTTTGCAAAACAACCCAAATAATATAAATGCTTGCATCAAACCTTCATGTATATTCAAATTACAGAAAAGCCTAACTCTGATGACACTTGAATTAAAGTTCATTTAGCGGATAACCAGTAACACTCTGAATGTGCACCAGCCAAGGGAAATTAAACCGACCCCCCAAGCCCCAAACCATTTTCCATACCTAGACCGCGGCTCCCTGTCTCTCTCTACACCCCCTCCAGAAATTAAACCGATCCCCCAACCCTTTCCATCTGATGATATCCCACCTCCTCAGATCTGAGAGCTGGGTTCAATATCGCCAGCGTTGCCGACTTTGACTCGCCCTCACCGTCTAATCACCCGCAAATCGGTGATCTCTCACATGGGGATTTCAAGATAAATAAATTCATTAGAATTAGGGCTTTTGTTTTATGCTGTTTTATCTAATTTTGCTCAAATGATCTAAATGGGTTTTGATGATGTTGTGAATTTTTTGAATATATAATCTTTCTCGGGTTTCCACCTGCTAGATCTACATGCAATTGAAGCCGTGACCAACCGTAGACCGACACTTGAAGCATCAAGAATGATTATTTGGATTTACTTCAAGCCTCATGTACACACAAAGTTTCAAGCCGTGCTGCATCTTTGATAATTGATTTAAGAGCAAAGTGTGAATTCTCTTGTTTATTCTATTTTACTCTATTTAGAAGGAATTAGAAATTAGAAATTAGTTTAAGAGCAAGGTGTAAATTATCTTACTTATTTGAATGAAGCTAAAAGCCAATTTAAACTATTAGAAATTAGAAACTTATAGATATACTTATTTTTTTTATTTCATTCATTTATATTAGCCATTGCTTTTGATACTTGTAGATATATGATTTTTGAAGCTAAAATGTCTTGAAAAGGAATGAAAAAATTGTTTTCATTTTATTCCAAAAATGCTATTGGAGCCTCAAGCGATGAACATTCTACGGAGCTAATGGTAAATGATAATTCTACATTTGCTTTTAAGACAAATGATGTTCATATGGTCAAGGATACAATTAGCATAATCCAGGATTATGTTAATCAAAATCAGAATATTCATATAAAGAAGAAAATGAAGTTGGCATCTGATAGGAATTGCTAGGGATTTGGTGGAATAAAAATCAGATTTTAATAGATAATAAAAGGAATATAAGGATATGTGGCATCAATTCGATAGGAGGACCGCCATCTTAGAAGTGATTCGAGATAAACGCCTAACTCTCCCAAGATCTACTCTATTCTACTCCTAATCTCTTTTCTTTTTCTCCCAAATTCAATATCATCCCATAGCCCTAACCCCTCTACATATATACAATGGACTGATTTGTCCATAATTACAAAAACACCCCTCATGAAGCCTAAAATTACAAGTTTACCATTCGCACCTAAAATCTAACAGTACTCTCCCACCAAAGAACTAATTTGTCCACAAGGTGGTGCCATGAAATCCGTGGGTATGCTACTCCAAATGGGGGTGATCATCTCCTCCTGGGTCAAGTCTTGAAATGCCTCCACTGTCATTGTCGGGCCATCCAAAGACAACCCTCCTCGAAGTTTGGTTAGATACCACAGTGATTGGCAAGCTCGTTGGAAAGTTTGTCGTGTCCAAAACACCATCGCTGGCCTGGGCCCACTGGAAGGCCCCCCAGGGGTTGCACCCAGCGGTTGTTGGGTTTTGTCCATTGGGTTTAAGTTAAAGTGGGCCGGCCCAAAAAAAAAGCTTAAACAGAAATAAAAGGAAGATAGATGGGAAATGAAAGGGTGGGCCTTGGGCGGCCATGTGAATTGAGCGGAGGGACTAGGCCAAGAAAAGAAAATAAAAAGGAAACTAGAAAAGAGGATAGGAAAAGAATAAAGAAAAGAAAAGAAATTTGGAGATTAGCTTAGAAAATATTGAATACAATGGTAGAAAATTTCCCCAATAATCTCTAAAAATCAGACCATTATAATGGCATTGTGATTACCTATGTGGCAATGCATTTGCCTCCAAAGTATTGTAATCGCCTATGTGGCAGTTTTTACCCCTTTGCATTGTGTTTGCATTTGTGCCATTGTGTTCACCTTCATGCAATTTATTTGCCTTTGTGACATTGTGATTGCCTTCGTGTTATTGTATTCACCTTCATGACATAGCATATATGGCATTATCGATACAAAGACCTAGACCTGTGTGGCAAATATTATGAGAGATTGCAAGTGGTATGGACCATTTGGAACAAGATAAGGGATGAAAGGATGGATAATAAGACAAGAATTACTTTATGTCGAGAATGGTACAAATCACCATACTTGCATTGCATGATTATGATATTGCATCATGCATTTCATGATTTATAATAGATAAGATCTTTGCATTTTATTTCTTATATGTAGCTCTTCTTCCCATACTAGGTTGTTGAGCTCACAACGTTGGTAGCTACTATTGCAGGATCTAGACCTTTAGCAGGAGTATCTCGCGGTGGATACCCTAGACTGCCTCGGGGTAAAGATAGGTAGAGCTTTGTTAGGATCAATTCTCTGCATATATTTGTATATATTTTTGAAACACTGAACCATACTTTTCAATATAAGTCTGAATGACAAGAAAGGCCCCTAACTCCTGTTTGAGAGCTTGGACCGATGGACTTACCAGTCTTGATCGTTACAAAGGACGATGCTACCACATTGAGACCGGAAAAAGATGGATTGTTTTGTGAAAGAATCTCTGGACACTGACCATAGTAAACTCCTCGTTGTACCGAAATGGAGGTCTGATTTAAACGACCGGGTACAGCATCACATTTGACGCCTGAAGAAGGTACAGCCCAATTATGAGGTACATCTGACGCCTTCGCGCAAGCAAGCGCGAGAGAAGCAAGCAGAGTATAGGGATAGAGGAAGAGGAAAACCCCGAAGATTTCACATAGTACTTTTGATCGAAAAATCAATCTGATTTATTTCGTACCCCTCGCTCGATGAGAAAATGGGTCAGATTCTACAGGATCAACAACCCTATGGGACCGCCCATTTCATAAAGTATTCGACCTGGTTTAACAACGGATACCCACTATTCGAGGGATCGTTCTTGATCATCATTTCTCCTTGATGGTCCTCCCCCCGCTTGCTCGCTCTCCTGCTTGCTTTCCTGTACTTAGACTTCATTTTTTGCGAAAATGTATAGAAATGGCAGCATACATTAGTGGGGTACGTACTCGGGTCTAAGACTTTCCACATGCAGTACCCCGCTCTCAAGTAAGGAAGTTCAACACAGTACGATGAAAGTTGTAAGCTGTGTTCGGGGAGGAGTTATTGTCTATCGTTGCCTCTATGGTAGAATCAGCCGGGGAGGCCTGAGAGGCGATGGTTTACCCTGTGGCGGATGTCAGCGGTTTGAGTCCGCTTATCTCCAGCCCGTGAACTTAGCTGATACTATGAGAACACCCAATTTTTCCAATTCGGCAGTTCGATCTATGATTTCTCATTCATGGACGTTGAGAAACTTAGCACCGTTGTGTATACTCGGGAATAAGCTTAAGGTTGGTGTTGGATTAATTAGTTAACATGGCATTCTGGTTTAGTTTAATATGCGATCTAACTTGAGAGCCAATAAGTATGTGCACGCGTGGGCACTGTTACTACCACCCAAATAGTTTTGTATGTGTAACCAAATGTTTAAGACTTGTTGGCGAGTGGTACAAGTCTATGGCCATTGTTACATCCAGCTTTAATGGCATACACGTTGTTGCATACAAAGGCAATTGTCACTAAGCAACGGCTTGACAACAACCTGGTAACTGGCTCGATCTAGTTATATTTAAGATATTGACAGATGCATGTAAGATCCATGTCCACTAAGCAACGCACTAGTGGGGGTGAATAGTGTAGTTGCAATAAAATTTGCTAATTAAAAAAATTACGCAAATGTGGAAAACTAATTGCAACACAATCACAAAGAGAGAATGACAAACGCAAACACAGACAAGTATTCTGGTTCGACAATGCATATTCAGTCCCACACTCGTAACCCAGGATGTGGATTTCCACTAATGCTCCCTAGATGGGACACCAAGACTCACACAAGAGTATAATCCCTAACCGAGACAATCCAAGGAGTAACCATCCTAGGATACAAAGGAGCAACCCCCCTAAGTACAAAGAAGTAACCCTTCTAAGAATGGAGTAACCCTTCAATATGCTCTCACAACCCGAGAGCTAGATTAAAACGAAATTGTAAAAACAATAACAGACTTACCTATGCCTTGAATAGATTTACCTATTGTGAAGATGAAGGCATGAGGTGTGAAACAACTAAAGTGGTTGAGTTGAAGCTTGTGTGCCCTTGGAAACTTTCTCCTTGTGCAAGAATATCACCACATGAATGGAAATCTCAAAGTAGGAGAAAATGAAAGAAAGGAAATATGAGATTCAATCTTTGATTTAGCCTGTAAATAAGATTTCTGTGTGTATTGGTGGCAAAATCTCCCTCACAATCGGGCTTAAATAGGCCATCAAAAAGGCACAAAACCCAAGAAAAACAAACCCAAAATAGCAGTTAACGGCTAGAAACGGATAGATTTACTAAGTCATCAGACGTCTGGTGAAGTGTTCCCAGACGGCTGATCAACTGTTCAGACGTCTGAGAACATAACATCATACGGCTGACAATAGAGCTGGACAAAAGAATAAAATGGTGTCCAAACTCCCAATGATGAAGGATGATCAGACAGCTGATCATCTGTTCAGTCGTCTGATCATCCTTCATCAGACGACTGAGAAAATGTGGCTGAAAAAATAGAGAGTTCACGAAGACTAACACCCACTGTCCAATTGTATGGAGTTCACTAGCCAGCTGTCTGAACCACTGTTCAGGCGTCTAGTCAATGACCTTCAGATGGCTGACATAAGGTTGTGTCTAGCAACCTAAAAGCTGACATGGCAGACGTCTGGTGCCTTTATACCAGACGTCTGATCCTGCTCCAAAAGCACTATAAAAAGTGTTTTGGGCATACGATCAAATGGGATGTGTTCTATATGATTTCTAAGATACCCTAAGATGGAAATGATGCATATGAGTGTGTGTGCATCTATTCAAGGCTTACAAATATTTTATGAAATGAAAAACAAATTACATGAAGAAAATGTAAAATTACACTTGAATTCTTCATCGTCATGCAATGCCTTTTCTCCATAGCCTTGAATCCATTTACCCATCACCTAATGTGTCTCTTCATCGAGATAATCAATTGTTAATCTGAGCCTAAAACACGGATAGTCATTAGCAACTACATAATGCGGTGATCATCATCAAAACAATATTAGGCTTAATGGCTAATATCCAACAATTCCATGATCAATTCTATCAATAGTATTCCAATCAACCTCTATATCAACACACAAAAACCCAAATAAGGCATATCCTAGGTCATAGGAAATTATTATTTAACGGCCAAAAGTCTACTGTCCACCATTTAAATGGGTAACATCACTTGCATGGATTTCTAAATATTGGATGCATCAAATATGAAGTAATTTCCATACAGTAGACCAAGAAATAGAAGTGAAAATGTTTTATTATAAGAATGATAACTTTAAGGAAACCCCTTCAACTTTGGCTTGTTTCGTGAAACCCCGCAAAAAAACTACCTTTTTAGCACAAAAAAAACCCCACTTAAACTTTCTTTTTCAAGGAAACCATCTACCTCTATTGATGGCCTTTTTTGAAAAGATCAAAAATACCATTCTTCACTTACAACATATCCATTCTTTCCTTCTGAATAAAAATTCACCCTAGATTTCTTTTTGATGATGTATTGTTTTTATGTATTTCTCGGGAATTTTAAGTTATTTTTTATTATTTTGGTAATTTTTCCAGCTTAAAAATTATAGTGCAAGGCATAAAGGTGTTTTCTTCATGAAATGGTCATGTGCATGCGATGGGATAACATTTTTGAACAATTGGTTATGAAATAGGATTTTCACAAAAAAAACATAGATAAGTTTGTGGTGTATGATGTTTTCGATACAAGGCCAAATTAAGAGGGGTTTCCATAAATTTACCCTTATGAGAATATGTTAAATTTTCAGTCACCTAATGCAAGGGTGAATAATATGAAAATCTCATATATCTTTGGTGTATCCACATTTGAGGACACTGTGACCAACGTAGAGTCATCTGATTGATGGGTGGATGTGAACTATTTAGGCATCATGCAAAGAATATTTCTCATATGACATGATACTGTTAGATCTGGAATTACTTTGCGCACAACAAGTCACGGAGGAATTATTTTGCGCACAACAAGTCAGGTGGATTGCTTTATGCACTACAAGGAGGGGTTTCTTATTTAAACTAGGTATAGCTGTCATTTATTTTCATGCTTGGTTATCGAATTGTTATTGAGAGTTCCTGATAGATCTTAGATTAGACGAATGCAGACGTCCTCATAACGGCGTCTTGGGAGGAGGGTACACCTACTTTTGTATCCAATTAGTTTCATTTTGCTATTATTTTATATAAAAATCAGATCTTTCTTTTGGAGCCTATCATTTTGGTATCAGAGCACGTGACGATCTATGGCGACTACGACGAGATCGAAGGACAAGGTTGACACTTTGAAGGAGAAATTTAACGTCGAAATCGAAGGAGTGAAAAGATCGTTGATGTGAAACGAGGAGGCGATAAAGTTGTTGGCGGGTTCCATCAAATAATTGGCGGCGAATCAAGCGGATTCCATCAAACAATTGGTGGCGAATCAAGCAAGGCACAAAGAACAATTGGCAAAGTTCTTCCTCCTATGGTCGGCGAGCAACTAAGGCGAAGGAAACCCTAAATCGACATCAAAGTCGACACCTTTGAAGAAGGGAAATGAGAAAAAAGGGGGTTTTGATCTAGATCAGATCTATGAAGAGGAAGAATTGTACGAAGAGGATGAAGAGGGGCCATGGAAGATCGATTACCGCGAAGAGGTGCGACGGAAGGCCCTAGAAGCTTGGAGGGGCGGCCCTAGCCACCCTCCGATTTGGCGCAGTGAGCAGCAGGGGGCACGTGGGAAGCAGCGACGGGTCCCCCCGCCATTGAAGACCACCGTCGGCAGGGCGGTGGTGTCCTCCGGGTTCGCCCGGAGGCGGCGAAGGCCCCGTAGGGTCCGGCGACCCTCCCGACCAGCGGGGAGGGCGCGGGGGCCCGGAGATGCTCCAACAGGGCCCCATGGCCCCTGTATAGGGCCGCTGGGGCCATGACCACCCTCAACAGCCGCTGATTATGGGCGAGAGCCTCCTCCCGCCCTCGGCGAACTCCGACAGGGCCGGCGGAACCCTGCCTGTCGACCCCGTCGGATCAGCGGGAGGGCCCACCGGGCCTTCAGCAGCCTCGGCGAGGCCCGCCGGAGGACCAGCAGGTCCAGGCGACCCCCTGACAGCCGCCAGGGGAGCGGCGAGTGCGGCAAGCCCTTCGGAGGCTTTTCGGGTGTTTCGGGGCAGCGACAAGGGTTTGAGGGGCAATTTCAGGACAGATCTGAGCCTTTTCAAGGCAGATCTGAGCCATTTGATTTTTCTAGACAATGGCGAGGCCTCGAGGAGCATTTACAGGACAAATCTGAGTTCGTTAAACCTCGAAAGGGGGGTTTCTTATTACGAGGATGGAGAAGGCAGAAATCATTATGACGACAGTGGGGGAGGCTATGAGGCTGAGTTTGGCAATGATGCAGCATGGGATGACTTCGAGGGCATGCGTGGAGGTCCCCGAGGGGACTATGGTGGCCGCGGAGGAGGGCCACCTAGAGGATACGAGACACATAGCGAGAGGTGGCAGCATTACTACCAGCCCCGACACACAGAGGATAGACCCGACCAGGGGCACTTTGGAGGAGATTGTAGGGATACGGAAGCTGGAGATGCCATTGTTCAGAGAGGAGGATCCGCATGCCTGGCTGTTCATGGCGGAGAGATACTTTACAGCACATCATATGACAGATGCTCAGAAGCTGGAGACATCGGCCATTTGTATGGAGGGGATAGCTCTGGGGTGGTTCCAGTGGACGGAGAGGAGACAACAGATTTGCTGCTGGAAGGAGCTGAAGGATCTCATTCTGGAGATGTTTAGGGATCCTCACCTGGGAAACCTTCACGAGCAGCTATTCACCCTCAATCAGGAGGGATCGGGGCGGGACTATATTGAGAGCTTTGAGACCTTGTCGGGACGAGTACACGGGGTCACCGATGAGTCACTAGAGGGCACCTTCATGAAGGGCTTGAAGCCCAGTCTTCGATCTGCAGTGCTACCATACAAGCCTAGGGGCTGTACGAGGTCATAGAGATGACGCAGATGGTAGAGAATGCCCAGACAGAGGATAGGAGAGCCAGGAGCAAGTACAGTGGTCAGGTACAGCTGGGCACCTCGTGTGGAGCCGGATGGGTGAAGATCATTACTGGGACAGATCAGACGAGTTCTTAGAAGACTGGGAAGCAGAGCAGCACACCACCAGCTGGGGACCAATTCCGAAGGATGACCGACGCAGAGATGAGAGAGAAGATGCAGAAATGGCTCTGTTTCAGATGCGATGAGTGCTTCACCCCCGGACACCACTGTGTGTGTCGCAAGCTGCAAGTGTTGATGGCGGAGGCAGACGAGGATGATGACGTGGAGGATGAAGGGATCAGATGGGAAAATGACTCTCACTCGGAGTAGCATCGTCAGTAATGTCATGCACCACCTTGAGTACAAGGTAGATTTTCAGGGGCGGAGTAATGTTAGATCTGGAATTACTTTGCGCACAACAAGTTATGGAGGAATTACTTTGTGCACAACAAGTCAGTGGGGATTGCTTTATGCACTACAAGGAGGGTGTTTTTATTTAAACTAGGTATAGCCGTCATTTATTTTCATGCTTGATTATCGAATTGTTATTGAGAGTTCCTGGTAGATCTTAGATTAGACGAGTGCGGACGTTCTCATAACGACGTCTTGGGAGGAGGGTACACCTACTTTTGTATCCAATTATCTTCATTTTGCTATTATTTTATATAAAAATCAGATCTTTCTTTCGGAGCTTATCAGATACCCGTTATTCTTAATGGTCAATACACATGAACTCACATGCATACGTGCACCACATCTCCATCTTGATGACTTGATCACATGCCATCAAGCCCTTATGTAATAAAAGATTAGGTACTTAGGACCCCAACTCTTTCTAAAGATATTTCAATGTAAATTTTAAAGAGGCTTGGGAAACATTTGTTTTTATGTGCAACTACTCTGCTGGTCACGTGGCTCCAAACCACCTAAGTATTTAACCATGTTTGGTGACCTGTAGAAAATGATGGACAGTACATATCATTGTTTTGGCCAACAGAATGAGCTATCCCAGAATAAGATTCTCATCTCATTATCTCAATGTATTGCTACTATCTGTAAGAAGATCTTTTGATGAGAACAAGTTTTCATTAAAAAAATCATGTTAACTCAGTGGCGGGCCATCAAGTTTATCATTCTACTTAATCTACACATCAAAATAAGTCTACAAATTAGATATTAATATGTTTCAGAACATTCACTCATTCATCAAATGGTATCTGCGTCAACTTTTAAATTTGTGTGCTTCTGCAATCAAGTGCTGAAAAGGAAAGAAATTTTGAAACCACTTGATCTCCCGTTCTTAAATTAGCTGGGATGTGTAGAAAAATAAAATTGTGTAAGTCATCCATGGATGGCCAACTATTGAGTCTTCACGAACCTTATCATCAGAACCGAGCTAATTAAAAATTTTCCTTATATATAGGAAGATCTTCCGATAAGAACAACAATGAGGTCATGAGACTCAACTGTGGGCCACCAAATAATTTGCACCTACATATTAATCTACACACCCAAATTATTTTAATAACTAGGCATCAATAATCTCAAAACATTGCATATATGTCAAGGAGTATTTTTGTTTCGATGACTGACATTGTATGTTTTCTGTAATCATGTCATGAAGGGGAAATGAATTCTAAAGCACTTGGCTCCCATTCCTACACTGATTTGGATGTGTAGAACGAGTGAAACGGTCACACCCAGTGTTCTAAAAGGCGGTTTCATTATGCGCGCGGTCTAGCGCATAGTGCATATACGGATTATACGCCCGCATATGCGGATTATGTTGTTTACGCGAAGATGGATATTTTAGTAAATACATAAGTAGTAAGTATAAAATCATATCAACTGTTAAAAACCTTTGTTGTGCTTGTGTTAGAATCTAACAGTTAGATACGTTCATATTTTTGTAAAGCTTGTGGATATTGAAAGTTATTGCACATTTGTTTTATTGAGTAGTTGAGTGGAGGTAAACAAATGCTTATGTTGTTTCTGACTTGTGTTCCCTTTTTCATTGCCTTTCAGGTTAGTGCTCCCCATCTTTAGATGCCATTGTCAGAACCAGAGTTTGTTGTTGCAGCATCTCATACATTGGAAAGTAGACCGCAAAGATGAAGATGAAAAAATTAATATCATTTGGCAAGATCAGGATTCTTTTTAAAAAGTGTATATGATTGTAATTTCTTGTATAATATTCTTTAAGATGTGAATCTGTTAGAGACTGATCCTAACTTTTACCAATGATCACGGCATATTTCTTCTAGTAAAAGATATTCTGTTAGAAAATTAAAACAGTGGTTTGTAAATGGGATTTGATCGCCAGGGCCACGAGCACAAGGGGGGAGGCCGACTTAAGGGCTTTTTTGTCTTTTTCTTTATTTTGAGTATTAGGAGAGTATTTTTCTTATTTAAACTAGGGCTAGCCGTCGCGTATTTTCTCATGCTTGATTATTGATATTTTGAGAGAATTCTTCGAGAGTTCTTAAGTAGATCTAGGAGAGTGCGGACGTCCTCGCTTACCGGCGTCTTGGAAGGGTGGTTGCCCCTTTATTGTAGCCATTTATCTTCTTTATACGCTGTTTTATTGGATTTAATTTCAGATTTGGGAAAATCCTATCAATTTGGTACCAGAGCGCGTGACGATCCATGGCGGCTTCGACAAGATCGCAAGACAAAATTGAGGCTTTGGAGGCGAAATTTATAAGCGAGATCGACGGGATCAAGAAATCGTTGGCGGCAAACGATGAATCCATGGCAAAGTTGACGGCTTTCATCAACCAATTGACGGGAAATCAAGCGAAGCACGACGAACAATTCGCGCAATTGATGGGAACCCTAAATCAATTGGCGACGAACAACAAAGGGGATGGAAACCCTAAATCAGCGGAAAAGGCGCCAACTTTAGGCAAGGGAACGGAGAAAGTTGAGAATTTTACCCCGGAAAACGACTTTTTGGTGGAGGATTTGGCCGAAGATGGGGAAGAGGAGCCGTGGAGGGTCGATTATCGAGAAGAGGTAAGGCGAAAGGCCGCGGAAGCCCAAGGATGGACCGGCGACCTCGATCAACACTGCGGGAGGGTACGCGAAAAGGACTGGGGGCAGCGGGAACCCCCCAGGGGCCTGCCGGCCCCCAGGAGAGCCGCCGGGGAGGCGCCGGGCCCCCTGGGGCCGCACAGGGGCGACGGACCCCCCCTAGGGGGGCCGGCAAACCACCTGGGTTCGCCCAGGGGCGGCGAACCCCCCTGGGGGTCCGACGACCCCCCCCCCCCCCCCGACCCAAGGGGGGCCACTGGGGCCCCCAGGACCTACGGGCGGGACCGGCGGCCCTACCCCTGGCAGGCCGTAGCCCCGTCGACTCCCCTGGCAGGCCGTGGCCCCGTCGACTCCCCTGGCAGACGTGCGGCTTTGCGGGGGTTTTGGGCGGCGATTTTCAGCAGAGGGAGCCACGGCGAGGGGCTCAGGCGCGTGGCTTCGAGGAGGATTTGGGACCCGAAGGATTTCAGGAGTACGGGGACTACGGCGAGGGGTATCGGGACCCACGACCCTCGATTTGGCGACGGAAGGTGGCAGCCGCCGCCCCCATGACGTGCGTTTATTTCTATATATTCACGCACGTCTTCTTTGTGATTTTCCGTTGTTTTCCATCGTTTCATATCTGTTTTCTCGTATTTTCTTGTTTTCTTTCACTTCTCCTTGTTCTTGTATGTTTGCAGGAGATTGCCCACGTAGGGGACACATAACAAAAATATCATAAGTCCCCGGAGCAACGGGAAGAGTCCCGCTTGATCCAGGGGGTCAAACGACCAAGATTGCCACTTTTCAGCCCCCACCCGATCGGTTGGACACAGCCAACCGATCGGGTGATGCACGTGTGCATGACCCGGACACAAGCTGAAGCGAAGTAAGGATCAACCGACCGGGTCGCCAACCAGTTCGTCCAACAGAGTTCTAGGGAAAATGGAGCTGAACTCACCCGATCGGTTCAGTGATCGGGTGAGATCGACAGAGCTCTCTGTCTTTTTGGGCGTAATACCAACCGATCGGGTGATTTATCACCCGATCGGTTCATCTGTAGCCGAATTTCTTAAATTGGCGAACCGAAGGCGCCACCCGCTCGCCTCAGCGCCCGGTTGAAGATCTTCAAAGCTCTCACCCGATCGGTTGACTCATCAACCGATCGAGTGGCGATTTTTCTGCAGTTTTGGACCCGAACCATTAGGGTTTCGAAGGGGGACTATAAATACACGATGTTGGCCGACTTGAGGGGGATCCTCTTCTATTTTTAGGGCTTTTTCAGCCCCTTTGTTGGGAGGCTTAGGGTAGTTTAGATTAGGTCTTTTGATCAATAAATCTTGTACCGGATTGATGGATTCGAACGCGAGATAAGTATTTCTTTCTCTTGTTTTCCATTGTTTTATATTGTGTTTATTTCGCTTGATGGTGAACGTTTGTATGTCTTTTCTGTTGCTTGTTTTTATGTTCTTCACCCTTGAGTAGTATTGATGAACCCTAATACGGGTTAGGGTAGGATTGATGCTTGGGATTTACATTTGACTTGATTGCATGGTATGTGTTCGATGAAATGTGTCAATGGGGATTTCTAGCAATCTGAGTCCAATTCGTATGGCAACACACTAGTTGTGTTGGGGATTGGGGTCCGGTGTCTTGTCCAGTCAAGATCCGCTTCGATGTATTGCTAGAAATCACATTCGACCTATTTGGCCATTAGGGTTACGCTGGGGTGTTTCATTGTCATTGGCGGGAGAAAGATCGCCTCTGACCGTCGAGCCAAGGGGGAATAAACTTGGCGGTTGACTCCCTAGCCATAGCTCACGCCCCTAGCGTAGACATCGAGTCCTCGCGCGTGGGAACGGCTTGGACGAAATGTTGGGAGTTATCATTGTGGCCTTAATGCTCCCGGTTGCGGAAGGTGTTAATGGACATGGGAATGCCCACCGTCCGAAACCGGGTAGACCTAGCGTACTAGGCATCGATCGAAATATCGAGCCATGGACGCTAGGTACCACCTTTTGGGGACAATGTCCCACCCTGGGTCAAGTCAAATGCCAAGTGTCATGAGTGCTCTAGCCCGTGTTAGCGGGGATTCATTCCTTGTCTTTTTATTTCTTTCTTTTATTTCTACACTTCCACCCACATTATCCGCGTAGCTAGCACACAACATATGCGAAGCTAGTAGCCATTCAAGCCATCCACCTCCCTGAGTTCGAGAAACCCGCACCCTACACTAAACGTGCACTTGTGGTAAAACGACACCGCGCCCAAACCGTAAACGGGGCGTCGGTCAAGTTTTTGGCGCCGTTGCCGGGGAGGCGTTCGGTTTGATATTAGCTTAGCTTGGGTTCGTTAGACTACGCTCATAAAAAACAAATCCAATAACCGAGAAATTTTTTCTTCCATCATTATATTATCTTTTTGTTATTCTCTTGTACTATTGACGCTCCTCTCTAGTTTTCTTATTTTTGTTGTCCAGATATCTTTGGTATAACCATGTGGAGATCAAATTTCGATGCTCAGATGGGAGGATACGATCCTTATTCAGTTGTGGTTTGTGAGACTTGTGGGATGACAGGACACATGTATTATGATTTGCCCATTTACTCTTGAGAGCCTCCCCCAACACCAAGGCCAAACATTTTCCCACAACCTTAACCCAAACACCTCCCATCCATTTCCTCAACCTTATATCCCTCCACCAACACAAGAAGAATCAAGTCTTGTTTCTCTCCTTGAAAGTGCCATGTTTAACCAAGGCCAATTCTTACAAAACTTGATGGCACCAATCACCGAGCCTACACCAAGGAGAGGTGATGAAGGAGAGGATATACCCACTGTCATGGTTGAGACCACCATGCCATCGGCCACCATAAACACATCTCATGCCGATACCCCATTTTTCCAACACTACCACTTGGATGATGAAGCATTTTTTGATGATGATAGTGAGGATGGGGTGACTCTAGGATCTGTGGGAGAGACTTCTCATCTTGGTTTGGATACCCAACATGAGTCCTACGAGAGCACTGAGTAGACTACGGAGCTTATGCATACCGGCGAGGAGGATGTGCGTGAGGACGAGGACACCACGACCACATACGAGGGGTCCGCTCCACATCCACCTCCACAGCTATTTCTGTCGCAGCTTCTTCCTTGGTCTGTGGTCAACCACGAGGATGTCATTCAGGACATCGGGCAGATGGAGGAGCATGAGCATATCGTCGAGGAGAATGTACACGAGGGCCTGAATACGATGGTCTACTTCATGGAGCCCGAGTCACATCCACCCCTACCGTCGCTCTCCATTTCTTCTGGGGCTGAGCATTTACTTGAGCATATTTCCCCTATTCAGGGAGATTTTCGTACTCTCTCACTCCACTTTTGAGTCTCGATTTTCACTTCCTAGTTCTTTATACTCATATATTTTTTTCACACCATATCTCTCGCAGGACACAGGATCTATTTCCCTTGAGGTATGATGCAGTGCGTCACCACCTGGAGAGCCACTTCTCATGGAGAGCGAGAATTTGGTCGTCACTAGTAAAGAGGATAGCGACCCATTCTCAGGGAGTATTCGTCACCCGTTTATTATTTTTCCATCTTATCTTGATGGTTATCTCTGGGATACATTTATTTTGGGAAAAGATTTCTTGCCATGTGCTAATGCACCTCGTCCTTTGCAGGTCACAGGTGGATACCTACTAAGGATGTTTGGAGGTGCATTGCTTGGGTCCATTAGCACACGTGGCACAGCGCTTCTGGCGGAGCCACAGAAGGAGCAGTTAGAGCAGTTACCTGCCCCACTTCAGATCTTGGATCCGCCTATGCTCAGGTGTATCCTAATCCAGTAGTGTAAAAATTTACCGCTTTCTAGTTTAGATTTGAATAATCTCGTCTCCTCTCATTAGCGAGGGAAGCGTATCTAGGATTTGCGTTTGCATCATAATAAGCCATCATGTCGTGCCCTTCTATCACTTCTCCCGCCCACACCCCACATCCTGCATTCTGATTTCTTTCTTTTCCGATTTTCCCCATAGCATATTTCTGCATCATATTGATCATATCATTTCGCTAGTATTGCCACGTCTAGCTTGGGGGAAGTCGACTTTTTTGTGTGTTTTGTCGTTTTTTTTCTGTGGTATGATTGTTTATATACGTCGTGTGGTGTGATTTTCTATCGTTCTTTTTCCGTTTTTTCTTTTTCCTCTTTCTTTATTTTTATTTTTATTTTTCAGTTTCGTATGAGTGTTTTCCTCGTTTTTCATTTCTCCTTGTGTCGTGCGTATTCCCCCCCCCATTTTCATTGCCCTCCCGTATTTACTTTTATTGCATTGAGGGCAATGCAAGTTTCAGCTTGGGGGAGTCGCACTTCGTGCGTCGTTTGTGTCTTTTTCTTTGTTTTTGAGTCGTTTTCACCGTGTTTTTCCTTTTCTTTCTTTCCTTTTTCTCCTCTCTCTCCTAGAGATGACCCCAAATGATGAATTGCCACCGAATCACACACACACCTAGCATGGCTTCGATAATCACATTCATTAACCCTAGGAAGCCGAGTCCTCTTGCATTTCACACATCGTGGGTCCACTTAGCTTTTTGTGAGTCGTGTGTCGTGACTAGCTGTTTGGTGTGCTTCAACTTTGTGATTTTGTTTTTATATACCTGTCCAGGAATGACTCCTAGAATATCGTGCTTCGATTTGAATATGCGGTATTTGCCGCTCTTATCTGCTTCTGTATGCATGAATATATATATATATATATATATGGGTTCAATCTGGCGACATCAAGAGCTCCTCTTTGGCGCAATCTGATTGCTGATTCAAATCAATTAAATTCACTTCCATGGCTGGTTGGGGGAGATTTCAACTGTGTCAGGAGCGCTCACGAAAAGCAGGGTGGCCGACTGGTAGATGAAATGGCTATGAATGCGTTCAATTCTTGTATTTGTACATGTAATCTGATTGATCTCAAGAGTACAGGCCCAAATCACAGTTGGTGCAATAAGCGTATTGGCCAGAAGCGTATATCTGCAAGGCTGGATCGTATCCTCTGCAACACCTCTTGGATAGGCCACATGGCCAACTCCTTCTACGAATATCTGTCAACGGGCACGAGCGACCATTCAGCATTACTCCTTCATTTGCTTCCAAAGGTCAGGCCTAGACCAAAACCATTTAAGTTTTATAACTCATGGTGTTCATTTCCAGGCTATAAAGAACTAATTCGCAATCATTGGGGACGGCAACATGGAGTATTGGGCTTGCGTGGCCTACAACAACAGCTTGTAGCATTGAAGTATACTCTCAAATCATGGGCCGCATACCATAACAGCAACCTGGGCATCAACTGCTGTCGCACCAAGCTTGCGAGCATTCAAGCTGAACCGAAATTAAATTCTGACCCTATACTTCAGCATCAGGAGCTAATTGCAGCTCATAATCTTGGGCTTGCACTTAAAATTGAGGAAGACTTGAGGCAAAAAAGCAGACAAAATTGGCTAACGCTGGGGGATAGAAATTCTAAATTTTTCTACTCTTCTCTGAAGGCGAGGCAATGTCATAACAGTCTACATCATCTTATTAGGCCCGATGGAAATATGAGCTCGGATGTTGATATATTGCGTCAGGAGGCAGTACATTTTTATCAAAAGTGATACCATCAGGATGATTACTGGAATGTATTCCCGAATATTATACCCAAACAGAAAATCACCGAGGAGGCGGCTAATTGGTTGGAATTCCCTGTGACCCCTACCGAAATCAAAAATGCGGTGTTTCAGATTGGTAAAGACAAAGCTCCAGTGCCTGATGGGTTTAACGGCCATTTCTACCAAACCAACTGGGACGTTATAGGTTCTGACGTAATAGCGGGTGTTTCTGTTTTCTTCAGATCTGGTAGGATGATCCCTAGCATTAATCATGCATTTTTGACTCTGGTTCCAAAGAATACTAATGCCTCAGAGCTGGGTGACTACAGGCCTATTGCCTGCTGCAACGTGTTGTATAAAATTATCAGCAAGTTATTATGTAACAGATTGAGGCATGTCATCTCAGATCTGATCTCTCCTAATCAGGCAGCTTTTCTTAAAGATAGGCTCCTGGCAGACTGCTCTCTGCTTGCTCACGAACAGATTCGTGATTTCAGCAATCCTATGGGATCTAGAACCTGTATTAAACTTGATTTACGGAAGGCTTTTGACTGTGTGAATAGGGAATTCGTTCTCTTTCTCCTCCATCAGATGGGCTTCAAATCTATCTTCATTAACTGGATTACCCAATGTATATCTTCTCCTATGTTCTCGGTACTAGTAGATGGCTCTCCAGAAGGATACTTTGACTCTAATAGAGGACTGCGCCAGGGTGACCCGCTTTCCCCGTACTTGTTTGTCCTAGTCATGGAAGCTTTCTCCCTCCTCATGTCAGTTGCTGAATCCTCAGGTACTATCCACCCTATGAGAAGAACTGGAGCCATATCTCATTTACTTTTCACTGATGATCTTCTAGTCTTCTGCCATGCTAATCCTCATTCTCTACATGGTCTAAATGATTTATTGGATTATTTTAAACTTCTATCGGGACTTCAAGTTAATTTGGAGAAGAGTTCTGCTATCTTCAGCAAGGGGGTGAGAGATGCGAGAGGTTTATCTGAACTTCTGTGTATTAAATTGGTATCCTCTTTCACAACCTATTTGGGCCTCCCCCTTTCTGCTAATTACCCCAGATCTTCTATGTTTTCTCGACTCGTGGATAAGTGCAGGAAAAGGTTGCTGGGTTGGTCCTCCTCTATTCTATCCATCTCTGGGAAAATTGAATTGGTTCGCTCTGTCATCTACGGTATGGTTGCTTTCTGGATGCAGGCATATCGTCTTCCAGCTTCAGTGATTAGATCTATTAATTCAGCTTGCAGGACTTTCATCTGGGGTAAAACTTATATTTGGGGCTGGAAAGATATGTGTGCTACTAAAAAAGAAGGGGGTTTGGGGCTTAGGCTCTTATCGGACTTGAATGCCGCCTCTGGAGTCCGCTTGACCTGGAGGGTCCTGTCTAACAAAGGCATTTGGGCAAGTTACACGAGAAGAAACTATGCGGCGATTGAAAGTGGGTTTTATATTACCAGATCAGCCCCTACTCAATCTGGATCATGGAAATTCATTCTAAAAAGCCGTCATCTATCACAGCGGCTCATTAAGCGTACTATTAAGGATGGGAAATCAACCTCTTTCTGGTATGATAATTGGCATCCTATGGGACCCATATATCTCTTGCAAGAACCACTGCCAGGCATTGAGCTTGCTTGTGTTGGGGACTTTTGGAATGGTTCAGCTTGGCACAATGTTCCAGCCATCAATGGTACAATGATCCCCCTACAACATATTACCCTTAATGATGAAAGGGATGAGTGGACCTGGGCAACCGGCCTAAACTCCTCATTGCGTGATATCTGGGAGGGTGTCAGGTCTCCTAGGCCGGCATTCCCTTATGTAGATGTGGTATGGTTTAAGCTTCATGTGCCGAAGTATTCTATCGCATTGCTACGTGCACTTCGTGGGAAGATGTTAACAAAGGACCGGCTCCAAATGTGGGGATGTGTCTCTGATCCATCTTGTGTTCTCTGCACTAAGAATGTGGAAGAGTATTGGCCATATCTATTTTGAATGTGACTATTCCAAGTATATTCTAGCAAGGAGCCTCCTCAAGCTAGGTATGACCTCTGCAGCCCCTACATCCATTCATGAATTATGTGATCTTATTCTATCCAATTATTTGAAGAAAGATCCATTGAGCGTGCTGGCAAAATGATATTGTCTTCTATGGTATGGCATATATGGAAGGAACGCAATAGACGGATTTTTGAGGAGAAGTACATGTCAAAGACTGCATTGTTTGAGGAGATCTCAGCAGACATCAAGATCTCCCTCTGCGGATTAGACATTGATGATGTATCTGACAAATCCCCTTTTGATAACTGGGGTCTTGTAATTCCTTAGGAGCTGATGATGTATCAAACATGTATAGGTTTTGAGTTTCTTTCTCTAACAAGTTGTTGTGGTTATTGTAATTCGGTAGAGGGTGACGGCGCTTGTGCCTTATCCCCCCTTTTATAATATCTACCTCTAACTTGTTAGGTATGTTGTAAAATACGATTTTCAATAATGACTAACTATTACCTGTCATATATATATATATATATATATATATATATATATCATATGCTTCATTTCGCATGTGTCGGGATTCCACAATTAGGACTAGGATAACCCATTTAGCCTATGCTCTAATTAGCGAAGACAATCTCCCTTGCCCAAGTGTCTAGAATCCGATTTCTTTTTTTTACTTTACTTGGTGCAAATGCCCTCGTCGTGTACCGTTCTCCCACTTGGGAGAGTACACATGTATATATCCCAATATCCAAAAATCCAAAAAAAAGAAGAAAAACCCAAAAAAAGGAAAAGAAAATAGAAAAGAAAAAAATATGTATAGCCAAAAATCCAAAAAATACAAATACCCAAAACCCAAAAATTTCCAGTGTGAATATTTTTTCCTATCTACCGAGAATAAAGGGAAGGCGAGAATTTGCACAGAGTGTTCTACTCCACATCTTCTCAACCTTCATCGTTTTCGAAAACACTTGGCATAGGGACCTTCTAGCGATTATCTAGGCTACAGTGTGGTGATTTTCTTGTCCCTAGCTGTGGAGTCCCCGATGCATGATACGCTTCTATTCTTATACTCTTCTCATGCATGCTTGAGCTAATATCCACCGCAATTTCAAATTGAACCGATATTTGGGTCTTTCTTTGGGTATGTGTATATGGAGCTTTATTGCACAATGTAGATAGTGACATGGTCTACTAGCACACGACCACACTCACTCGCGCTTCACCGCGGGGGCCCACGACACTTGTAGGACTCATATTCCTTCGTTTAGTGTTGTGTTTTGTCGCAAGCTTGCATAAGGGTGGCGTGTTTGGTTTTGTTGGCTTTGATAGGCGATCTAGAATTTTGCTTTCTCTTTCCGTCTCTTTCTCTTTATTTTGCCCTCCGAGCACCTACTCTCTCCTCGAGGACGAGGAAGGGTTCAGCTTGGGGATTTTGACGTGCGTTAATATTCTATATATTCACGCACGTCCTCTTTGTGATTTTCCGTTGTTTTCCCTCGTTTCATATCTGTTTTCTCGTATTTTCTTGTTTTCTTTCATTTCTCCTTGTTCTTGTGTGTTTGCAGGAGATTGCCCGCGTAGGGGACACATAACAAAGATATCATAAGTCCCCGGAGCAACGGAAGGAGTCACGCGTGATCCTGGGGTCAAACAACCAAGATTGCCACTTTTCAGCCCCCACCCGATCGGTTGGACACAACCAACCGATCGGGTGATGCACGCGTGCATGACCCGGACATAAGCTGAAGTGAAGGATCAACCGACCGGGTCGCCGACCGGTTCGTCCAACAGAGTTCTCGGGAAAATGGAGCTGAACTCACCCGATCGGTTCAGTGATCGGGTGAGATCGACAGAGCTCTCTGTCTTTTTGGGCGAAATTCCAACCGATCGGGTGATTTATCACCCGATCGGTTCATCTGTAGCCGAATTTCTTAAATTGGCGAACCGACGGCGCCACCCGCTCGCCTCAGCGCCCAGTTGAAGATCTTCAAAGCTCTCACCCGATCGGTTGACTCATCAACCGATCGGGTGGCAATTTTTCTGCGGTTTTGGACCCGAACCATTAGGGTTTCGAAGGGGGACTATAAATACACAATGTTGGCCGACTTGAGAGGGATCCTCTTCTATTTTTAGGGCTTTTTCAGCCCCTTTGTTGGGAGTCTTAGGGTAGTTTAAATTAGGTCTTTTGATCAATAAATCTTGTACCGGATTGATGGATTCGAACACGAGATAAGTATGTCTTTCTCTTGTTTTCCATTGTTTTGTATTGTGTTTATTTCGCTTGATGGTGAACGTTTGTATATCTTTTCTGTTGCTTGTTTTTATGTTCTTCACCATTGAGTAGTATTGATGAACCCTAATACGGATTAGGGTAGGATTGATGCTTGGGATTTACATTTGACTTGATTGCATGGTATGTGTTCGATGAAATGTGTTAATGGGGATTTCTAGCAATCTGAGTCCAATTCGTATGGCAACACACTAGTTGTGTTGGGGATTGGGGTCCGGTGTCTTGTCTAGTCAAGATTCACTTCGATGTATTGCTAGAAATCACATTCGACCTATTTGGCCATTAGGGTTACGCGGGGGTGTTTCATTGTCATTGGCGGGAGAAAGATCGCCTCTGACCGTCGAGCCAAAGGGGAATAAACTTGGCGGTTGACTCCCTAGCCATAGCTCACGCCCCTAGCGTAGACATCGAGTCCTCGCACGTGGGAACGTCTTGGACGAAATGTTGGGAGTTATCATTGTGGCCTTAATGCTCCCGGTTGCGGAAGGTGTTAATGGACATAGGAATGCCCACCGTCCGAAACCGGGTAGACCTAGCGTACTAGGCATCGACCGGAATATCGAGCCATGGACGCTAGGTACCACCTTTTGGGGCAATGTCTCACCCTGAGTCAAGTCAAATGCCAAGTGTCATCAGTGCTCTAGCCCGTGTTAGCGGGGATTCATTCCTTGTCTTTTTATTTCTTTCTTTTATTTCTACACTTCCACCCACATTATCCGCGTAGCTAGCACACAACCTAGGCGAAGCTAGTAGCCATTCAAGCCATCCACCTCCCTGAGTTCGATAAACCCGCACCCTACACTAACTGTGCCTTGCGGTAAAACGACACCGCGTCCAAACCGTAAACGGGGCGCCGGTCACCCCACCACCCGGAGGGACGCACTGTAGGCGTAGGTGGGGGACACAGAGACTTCCAGGAGAGGCCAGAGGGCAGGTTTGGAAGTGATGAGGGGTACGGAGACCGAGGAGGAGGGCCCCATGGGGGCTACGAGCGGCGCCAGAAGAGGTATCAGCATTACCACTAGCCTAGACAAGGAGGAGGTCATGGGGACCAGGGGGGATTCAAAATGGACCGACTAAGGAAGCCGAAGATGCCTATATTCGATGGAGCTGACCTGGTCTCGTGGGTCTACAGGGCGGAGAGATTTTTTAGAATCTCCCAGATGACTGAGCAGAAGTTGGAGGCTGCTGGCATATGCCTGGAAGGGAAGGCCCTGGCGTGGTTTCAGTGGAAGGACGTGAAGCGCCCCTTTCGCTCATGGGAGGAGATCAGAGACCAGATGGTAGAGAGGTTCAGAGACCCCCACATGGTACGGTGAGAGACTACTTAGAGAGTTTCGAGGCTCTTTCAAGACAGGTGCACAGGATGACCGACGAGACGATGGAGAGCACCTTAATGAAGAGGCTGAAGGCCACTATACGCGCAGCAGTACGCATGCATAAGCCTTAGAGTCTGATGGAGGCCTTGGAGTACGCCCAGATGGCGGAGGACTGGCAGATGGAGGAGAGAACGACAAGAGGTGGTTGGAGTGGACCGATTTCACGGAGTGTCCCGACTGCGACAGGAGAACAGAAGATAGCTACGGGGGTAGATCAGGCAAGTATTGAGAAGACTGGAGGGCAGAGCAGCGCACCGCCAGCGGGGGGTCAGTTTAGGAGAATGACTGACGCCGAGATGAGGGAGAAGAGGCAGAAGGGGCTCTGTTTCAGATTCGATGAGAGGTTCACCCCAGGACACAACTGTGGGGGTTGCAAGCTGCAAGTGTTGATCGCAGAGGCAAACGATGATGATGATGTAGAGAACGAAGGGATCGGAGATGATGACGGCTCCCCCTCGAAGTAGCACCACCAGTGATGACAAGCACCATCTTGAGGACAATGTGGATTTTCAGGGGCGGAGTAGTGTTAGACCCGCGGCCAAAAGGGGGACCCGAGCCGGCGCCATGGCCACGCGCGCAAGGGGGGAGGCCGACTTAAGGGCTTTTTTGTCTTTTTCTTTATTTTGAGTATTATGAGAGTATTTTTCTTATTTAAACTAGGGCTAGCCGTCGCGTATTTTCTCATGCTTGATTATTGATATTTTGATAGAATTCTTCGAGAGTTCTTAGGTAGATCTAGTAGAGTACGGACGTCCTCGCTTACCGGCGTCTTGGGAGGGTGGTTGCCCCTTTATTGTAGCCATTTATTTTTCTTTATTCGCTGTTTTATAGGATTTAATTTCAGATTTGGAAAAATCCTATCATAATCATGGTGTGGCTGGCTGGTGCATTTCAAAGAGAGGAATGTATAAATGTTGTAACCATGGCCCTAAACTAAGGGGGTTTAGCAAAGTTTACGGTCATTTTTAAATAAATGGTGATATGTGACCAAGCAATTTAACACAGGCAGACAACCTTGGTGCTTGGATACACCATCAAGAATTAATGAGCTATCCTAATTCCTGAATACCTCTCTATGGACAGCAACAAGAGGCAACAAACATCGCCAGAGACTGATGTAACTGCAATCTCTCATTTGCATAGTTTATGTAAAGTTGTTCAAAGCTGTTCCTCTGCAGCAGTAGATGATGTAAGTTGGGATGTAAACTTGAAGAAACTTGAAGTGCATACTGCATATATTGATTTTGCCAATGCATCCCTGGTGTCTATTGCCTGAAGGTAAAAGAAATGAGTGAACTGTTCCACAAGTTTAAAAAAAGGTAACCTCTCTGATTTCGTGTTTAAAAGAGACCACCAGAGACTAATGTTTAACACAATGATCAGAAGACTAAGAAGAGTATAATTTTATACCTCTTTCTCTGTGTTTAACAAAATGATTCCAGACTTCAGTTACAAAATGCAGCTACAAAATCCAGAAGACTAAGAAGACTAACAAAATGATCCAGAAGACTAATGTATACCTCTCTATGTTTAAGAAAATAATTCCAGCGACAAAATGCTGCTACAAAATCAAGACTAACAAAATGATCGAGAAGACTAACAAAATGATCCAGAAGACTAATGACTGATGTATACCTCTCTATGTTTAACAAAATAATTCCATCTTTAAAATGCAGAACAAAAGAAAACATCACCACAATAAACCATATACAAGTTCATGATTAAAGATTCTAAGCATCATCATCCTCGTCGTCTTCATATCAATCATCATCATCATCATCTAGGCCCCCGTCAGACGGAATTTCATCAATCTCATTATAAACATTATCATCCTCTAAATCTTCTTCATCCGAGTGCTCTTGGATATTATCCATCGTTGCACTAGAAGAACCCTTTTCTCTTCTTGCATATGTCATCAATGTTCTTTTGCTCCTCCTAAGTGAATCTTCATTAGCTCCACTAGCCTTGGCAATAAACCATGCAAGTCCAGAACCAGGAAAGGCCTCTTCTTCTCCTTCATTCTCTCTTTCCTTGACCCAAGCACTCTTCCAATGAAGAGCTCATGAATCATTCGTTGCCAAGAGCACATCTTTGTCATGTCCTTTCTTTGTCTTTGCATTTCTTTTTTGCAAAATCCTTCTATTGAATTTCACATATACTAGATCTTGCAACCTCTTTGGATCTAGCCTATTACGTTTCTTTGTATGTATCTGTACAATTATAAATATATATATAACTTTAGAAACAATAAAATATAAATAACTTAAATTCATATTATAAATTTTTAATGCTATAAATTACCCCCTCAAACACGCTCCAATTTCTTTCACAGCATGAGGAGCTACTAGTTAAACTCAAGATTTTGATCGTCATGTGGTGTATCTCCTCCATAGAACTCCCTCCAATGGGCTATTGAAAACATGAACATAAACCAATAAGCATGTTAGAAATTTAGCAAATACATTGAATAAATATTTAATCGTGGCAATAAATTAGAAATACATCACCTGGATCAAAGTTATCAGTGCCAATAAAACTTTTTCAGTATCTCTCTGCCATTCCACGCCCCATTACTCCGTCTGCCTCTTGTATGTCACAAACTCTTCGGCT
Organism: Scilla litardierei; assembly: GCA_030789695.1. Classification (NCBI taxonomy): domain Eukaryota; kingdom Viridiplantae; phylum Streptophyta; class Magnoliopsida; order Asparagales; family Asparagaceae; genus Scilla; species Scilla litardierei. Next base: position 105,308,627 of record CM061132.1, read on the forward strand.
CCAATTTTATCCTGAATCTCAGCATCAGGATAGAATACATCTATACAATACATTACTACATTCCTAGCCACGGAGTCTTCTTCTACTGTGTTATCCCTATAGTAATAATAAGAATTCAAATAATATGCCGCCAAATGCAATAGGCTATCGAGTCTACCATTTGCCTTCCTCTCAATGATGTCAAGCACAGGCTGATATGCACTTTCCTTCCTATTACAAGCAGCAATGATATCATTCTTTGCATCTTGAATCATACCATAAACAAAACCCATAGATGTCATCCTATCTGCATCAACAATTCTTAATTGTTTAAAAAGAGTGAAAATCTTTATCAATTGTTGTGCATCTTTCCAAAATATGTCTGAATAGATGGTAGCTTTAACTGCTCTCCCTTTTGTAGTCTTATACCATCTATTTTCTTTCCAAGTCGTAGATGACACCATACTAGCTAATTGCATCTTTTTATTAAGAATGCAACATAAGCTGAGAAATGCGGTAGCAAATCTCGTCACCCCTGGTCGAACTAGCTCTCTTCTATTGGTGAATTTATGCATCATTGCAAGAGTGCTAATATGAGAATATATAAATATTGTCACTGATCATGCCTTCTCAATCACAGTTTTATACTTGCGAATCTTTCTGATATCTTCCAACATAAGGTCTATAGTGTGTTGCACAACTACTTCAAAACAACCTTGGTCGAGTAATCTTCATCATGTCATTGGCCATCATATTCGAGGAATGGTTATCAGTAACCACATGTATTACTCGTTCTTCTCCTACATCTTTAATACACTTATCGACCCAATCATAGATATACGGTCCACGATGTGCATTTTCGGAATCTTCGATTGACTTGATGAAACTTGTGCCTCCCTTGCAATTCACACATAAGTTCATCACACACCTATGCATTCTATCAGTCCACCCATCAGTCAAAACACTACAACCATATTCATCACAAACTGCCTCTTTTTAACTTCTTTTACCTTCTAATAAGAACGACGTAAAAGAGGGACCCTCAACTGATATTCGCTTGGCCCTTTGTATCCCGGCCCATATCTTCCAATGGCCTCACATGCAAGGTCCCACTTAGGGAAACTGATAGCATGAAATGGAAGGCCAGTCGCATAACACCACATGCTAACATATTCATGGGCCGTATCCCGCCACTTTTTCTTCTCTCCCTCATCAAGAAATGTTTGCTTTAGCTTTCCTCCATCCATCATTCGATCCAACGGCCCACGAACACGAGGGTTTTTCGGTCCAATATTTGTTAGTTCGGGTTATTCGGATTCTCGTTCTTCAGAAATCTACACCTCTTGCCTCAATTCAAACTCTGCCTTTCTTTTCTCCAGTTTCTTCATCTTTATCTCTTCTAAATTCTTCCTACAAATTGCCTGGTCTTCATCGATGGCCTTTACACACATCCTTACATCACCTGATATTCAAGCAATATGTTGTTTCAAATGATTGATGCCTCCTATGAACACTTTTTTACATTTTATGCACCTCACATCATTAGGATTTTTCGGATTCACTTCCTCTCCATACTCACATCATATATCTTTGGAGTTGGGTGGCCTTTTTCGAACAATAGTAGCATCATCTTGATTGCCACCAGATGAACCCATTCTTGATGGATTAGAAATCATAGATGATGACATTCACCTGCAACAATTAAGGACTGCAATATTAAGTTATGTCATTTGTCAAAAGAAACACTTCAACATAAACCAAAATTGAATAATTCAAGTCTATTGGTAGCAATTTCATTCAATATAAACAAACAAATAAATAAAAGTACGTAGAGTATAAAATCTACCAGCAACTTGTCTCTGAGAGGTAAACTCAAACCATTCCTAATAAAAAAAAGATGAGTGGTGATCCTCGGATGGAACTCTTAATAAGTGTTTCTCTATTTTAATCAGTCACCTATTAACTGTATGGGTACACTATGGTAGACCGTCAAATTTATATCTAACTGGAAAAAAGAAAGATGCCACGTACATCAGGAGACTGAAATCAAATGGCAATCATATCTTATTATTTGATCAAAGTACAGATACAGAGTTGCACGATCAATTCAGAACCAACACATTATAAGTTCTGATTAGAATCGCACAAATATGAGTAAACAGAAACAATAGAAGTGATCTAAATTTAAGAAACTCGCCGCCACCATTTGTGTGTGTTTAAGTAATTTCATCGCAGAATTGCCGGTGAATTAAGAACACAATCATGAAAGCATCGAGAAAATCGAATTCTTCCGCTCGTAGCTCTCAGCTGCAACAGAGATCCAAAAGAAGCATAATGATCTTCACAGATTGCCATGTCATTTTGCTAGCGGAGACTTGGCGTAATCCAAGTAGCTTTCCGATCAGTGCTCAGCCACGGGCAAAATATCGGCTCAAACGTGTTTTCCTTCATATCAAAAACGTCCATGTAATAGACTTCCGACTCGATGCCTTCGTCAAGAGAACCATAAGGAGCACTGATATAAATTGAAGACGTTGGGTGCTTTGGGGTGTAACACCGAAAAACGAAAAACGAAAAAAGAGAGATAGAAAGGAGAAAATGAGTGAAGATGTTGTCGTTGCGTCGGTGCGTACCTGGGAGGTATCGAACGGTTGCGTCGCCGCCGGGGATCTTCACAGACCGTCGGGTGCTTACTTCGTCGCCGTCGGCCACCGCTTCTTCGTCGCCTCCTTTGACTTCAATCGCAATGCTTTTAGGATGAGATTAGCCCTAAAACAAAAAAACAATGCAACTTAGCCCTAAAGCAAATAGTATAAGAAACGGGTCCAGTTCGAATTTTTTCGAATCAAATTGCCCGAAACATGACCACTTTATGCACCCGCATACGCGCGTATGCAGGCGCATTGCCGTTATGCGGGCGAATATGAGGCCGCCTGCATTGCGTGGTTTTCATGTGGTATGTGTCCACATCCGCATATGCGGCCACATAAAACGCATTTTAGAACACTGGTCACACCCCATCCTTGAGATGACCCACCATGGTGTTCTCATGAAACTTATCGAGAAAACCATTTTCGGACACCACTACAAATAAAGATCGTCCAGTAAGAACTAGTTCTTACCGTAAGGTTTGAATCCATAAATGGAACATTCTGGATCTGTCATCGTCTGTCTTGATCTACAGATCCAAAGAGTTTAACTGATGAAGTCCAAACATTTTACACATGAATCAATGGTGGGCCATCAAAGGACCAACCTGCATCTTTCGTCATTTGTCTTGACATATACATCCAAAGAGTTTTAAAACTGGAGATGAAGATGTTCAAAACATATTAGCCATGACAATGGCATCTTCGAAACATATACACAGTTACAAGTGAAGACATGGGTCATGACCTCAGTGCATAGTAAGGTTTATTTTAATTTTTTCTATAGTTTTTATGAGAAAAAGAAGTCAATGACTTACAAAAGTTTACGAATCTAACGATTTGTATTCTTTCAACACAACTCACACTGAAGTGCATGACCTAATCAAGCAGTCGAGACAGATCAGAAGCTTGCGCTATTCATGGAGGCCATAAATAAAAAGTTAGATGGGTTGACGAAGAAGGCGGATTCCCATCAAGCCGAAACCCTAAATTCGGAGAAAAAGGCGAGGGCTTTGGCGAAGGGGAAAGAGAAAGTTGATCCCTTTCGCGAAGATCTTCTTTCGGATGCAGATCTAGTAACGGATGATAAGGATTTTGACATCCATGAAGGTAAAGGGGCACAACCAGAGATCCATGATGTTCGAGAAAGCGAAAGGCGAGCAGAAGGAGCACGACGAAGCCACCCAAGAGACCGCACGGCCCCGACGGCCCATCAGGCCACCCGCGGCCCCCTGGCGGTTTGCCAGGGACCGCGCGATGTCCTGGCGGCTCGCCTGGGACGGCGCGATGCCCTGGCAACTCGCCAGGGCTTCGTCGAGCCCTGGCGAGCCCGCCAGGGCCCACAGGGCCTTCCGACAAACTGCCAGGGCCCAGCAGGTACCCTGGCACCAGATCCACCCGGGGGCCTCGGCGGCCCACCAGGGGCATTCTGGGCCCTTGGCGGCCTGCCAGGGCCCCGACAGCTAGAGCCGAGCCACCGGCCCTACCTGGAGCCATCGGCGGCCCTTCGTGGAAGACAGTGACAGCGAGGGGACTTCGGCAAGAGGTTTGAAGGTCCTCGGGATGATTGTAGTGCTGATTTCTACGACGGAGGGCCTCTGGAGTGCGAGGCGGAGCTTGAGGGCTATGAAAGGTACCCTGAGGATGACCGTTGGTACTATGTGGATGGAGGAGGAGCTGATTGGGGAGGAGGAGGCCACGTTGGATGCCAAGGATATGATGTACCTCCCCATTTTTTTATATCGGTGACAGGAGTACCTGCAGGGGAGAGGAGTTCATAGAGGATGTGATCCAAGATCTATCGAAGAAGATAAAAGATCAAGTGGCCGAGACGGATCGGAAGCTTGATCTTCCATCTTCTTCGATAGATCCTGGATCGCACCCTCCATCTTCTCCTCCAACGAACCGATCTTATCCTTCGACCTCGTGGTCGCCATGGATCGATCGCTCTGATACCACTTTGATACAATCTAGGGCTTGTTTGTGGAAGAAAATAGGGATTTGGGTAGAGAAAACAAATAAAAGACGAATTTTTATTGCTTTTTCATATCTGGAAATCACAAGATAATGCCCCGATACGAGATGAGGCGATCTCCTAATTTTCTTTTCGAGACGAAAGTTAAATCTCCAAAAGGTAGCACCTTGGCCTAGGGTTTACAATCTCAAATCACGCATGAAAAAGCCATTAGGGCCGGCTCCTACTAATAACACAATAAATTAGCAATTTTGCATAAAAGCCCTCCAATTTTCAGAATTGCATAAAAGACCCCCCAAGTCAGAAATTACGGATTCGCCCCTGAATGTGCCACGCGCCTCCTCCGCCTATATGTAATAACCATATCATTCCAGACTTCGATTGATTCAGCACTGCTTTTATACTAAAATTTGTCTGTCCTAAAACACTTGCATAATGAAAGTCAAGCTTGAACTGAGAAAATCAGCTTAATGATCTGTTGGTTAAATTTTCTACATGCATACATTGAGGTTGATAATCAGAAACAAAACTATAAACTGGAAAGGAAAACTAACCCCGAAATTGGCAGCAAGAAACTTTTGTTGCAGTGATGATGTTTACGTTGTTTTGCTAGCAGCAGGATTGCGACCAAACTGGATGATCATTGGTTTTCCTTTGAACACATAGCCATTAACCATGTTCTGCAAAAGGGTAGAATATTCAATTTAATAGGAAAAAATGTTGCATAAGATGTTGCATGGTTATTATGTTCAAAGAGGATATGCTAAAACAGTTCATTTAGGTTTTACTAAAAACTTAAACATTTATTCAGCAATGTACCGAGAACCAACATATTTTTGGGCATACGAGAAAATACAACATAACTACCTTTATGGACAACCTTAAGCTTCTGTACATACCATTACAGTAAAGCAATGGATGTGGATTTGCACTACTTTATGCCTTAAGGTGTAATACTTGCAGGAGGTAGATTTAATGATCAATGAAAAAAAATACATTACTCAATTGAGGAAAAAATGCATGCCCCTACAACATCAGGTTCACCGAAAAAAGATAGATACCAGAGCACGATGAGCAAGCTCGATGGATGGAAAAGTCACAAAAGCTTGACCCCTCATCCGTCCCTCCTGAGATACAAAACACTATCATTAATACGAAAAACAAACAACCTCCAGAGGATATAATTCATTGTAACAAATACCTCTCCACAATGGCAGTCATAAAAGATTGTTTCAGGAGTAACATCTGTTTAGTTGGAAAAACAGGGGGATGTAGTGAAGAAATAAAGGAAAATGTAACTATGCATACTTCTTTTCAGACAAAAGATGGTAGCCCGATTTTGAATTTGAGAAATGCACGGTGATGAAAAATCAGAAAGAAGGTGCACATATATAAATCAAAAGCAACTTAAATTAAGTTTTTCGGTGGGGGGGGGACACCTTGAACAGTAAAAATAGATCAGAAACCTAAGTTTGTGGCAACCCACACTGGCTGATTTCTTCGTGTATTAATTCTTGTATTGGAAAGGCAACTCGCTTGTCAGGCAGCAACATTGCCTATATCATGGGCAACCTATTTAGCATAATCTAATGGAACATTCACCCATGTCTGGCATGTGTCGGACACCCAACTTCTTCATGAAGAATCTGCAGATAATTCTTAAAGCTTATTCAATTTTCTGATAAATTTTGTAGTTTCCAAAGCTTATCCAACCCTTCTTGTTCACATTTATTAAACATTTACTGGCACTCGGTGTTGAAATATAATTAACTTTCATTTATATTGAAGACCATATTTTAGTCAAACAAGGCCATCAAACTGTTGTCCACTGTAAAACTAAAACAAGTTTATGATAAGCTTTGAAATAGGAAGTGGGATACATTAAGCTATACTACAGAAGATTTAAGAGTCGTTCATTTCTTGTTCTAAGTCAATAAATGTAAGATGATATGCAGACAATGACACGTTGCATTACTAGAAGTATCAGCATGGGCAATTACGTTCTACAGATGTCAAGGCAATACTACTACCCACTCTCACTTTATCATATACATACAAATATGTGCACAGATAAACATATAATATTGTCAAGTCCAGTGCCCTAGTTCCACAGATGTCAAGGCAATACAACTACACACTCTCTCTTTATCATATACATACAAATATGTACACATATAAACATATAATATTGTCAAGTCCAGTGCCCTATTTTCAAAAAAATTGTCACACCAGAGAGTTTGTATACATGCTCATGCTTCTTGATTGATAGCCTCTTTGGTGGCCAGACTTTCCGTGCATGCCTAGGTGTCTGATGCGGACGCACCAAGCCCACGCGCGGCACATGCGCGGGGCGGGGGGGGGGGGGGGAGCGGCTAGAGCGGAGTCCACGATCACATACTTTCGCAGGAGGAGACGTGGGGGCGGGAATTAGTCATTTCAGGGGTATTTTGGTCTCTCCAGACCAAATTAGTAAATCCTCTTTTCTTATATTTAGGTCTAGCCGTCATTAGGGTTGGCTTATGCTTGATTTGTGAAAACACATTGAGTTATCATATGTGAGGGTTCTTAGGCTTTGATCCGTACATTCAAAACGAGGAGACAGGATCTCGTCTCGAAGGAGATCCAATTATCTTTTGTCTTCGCAAATCATTCTCAATATATTTCCTCTTTTTACATTTTTTCACCTTAAATCGCTGTTTTGATCGAATCGGCAAGCGAAACGTATCAAATTGGTATCATAGCGGTGAGATCTAATGGCGGGAGGCACGAGAGGCGGCGCGACGGAAGAACGGCTTCAAGGGTTTCGTGAAGAAATCAACCGCGAGATGTAGGGATTGAAGAAAGCCATGGGCGATCAAGCATTGAAGACGGCCATGGAGGTCTCCAACAAGGATCACGCCCATTCGCAAGAGGACATCCAAATCGAACTCAAACACATGAGGATCGAGGCGGCAAAAACTACGAGATAGGTTGCGCAGATCCCGACGATGATGACGATGCTCCAAACCATCTCGGCGGCTATTGGAGGGGATCAAGGCAAGAACCCGGAAGGGTTTATCGTCGAAACGGCGGCTACCAACTTTCCAAACCAAGGCGATGGCTGGCCAAACCCTCTAGGGTTTGCGGGGGAAGGCAGCGGAGCCAACCAGGCCACCGCGGCAAGCACGGCAGGCCCAACTGGGCCTGCCGGAAGCTCGACAGGCCCAGCGGGGCCTGGGGGGCTCGACAGGCCTTTTCGCCCCCTGGCGGCGACAACCCCTGGCGGGGGTGTCTGGAGGCCAGCGCCCCCTATTGGGGGCGCTGGAGGCGTCGCGCCCCCAATCGGGGGCGCTGGTGGTGGGGCGGCCCCGAGCGGGGGGGCCTATGGGCCGTGGGCCCCAGTTGGGGGTGATGTGGCTCCTACGGGGCCTCGGGGTGGCGCCACAGCCAGGGCCACCCCTCCTGAGGACCCGTCGACGCTTTTTGGGGGCCCGGCGAGACCAATGAGGCCTTTTGGGGGCGTGGAGGGGTTTGTTCAGCCCCCAGGAGCGACGACGAGACCCGGCGGAGGAAGAGGGGCTCCCGGGATGACGATTGGGGCTCCTGCGGCCCAATTTTGGGGCCCGGGGGGGCATCTGGAGGGCCGGACAGCGCCAGTTCAGCAGCATGGAGGGGCTAGAGAGCCCATTTTTGCGTAGCCACCACGACCACTGTAGTGTTTGGGGAACTACATCCCTGAGGGAGATTTCGAGAGACCTCAATGGCCTGATGAGTTGTACGAGGGAGGCGACGGAGGCCCCGGAGGGGGGGGCAGGGTGGCGAGATGGTGTATGGAGGCGGCCATGGGGGGTATGGAGGAAGGTACGGAGGCAAACGCGGATCGACGGCTGAAAAAGCTGAATATGCCGACGTTTGATGGCACCGATCCTGACGGATGGGTCTACAGAGCGGAACGCTACTTCCAGGTGATGCAGCTTACAGAGGAGGAGGTCTTGCGGGCTATTGGGATCTATTTTGAGGGCAAGGCCCTAGCATGGTACCTGTGGAAGACAGCACGCTCCCCTTTTCGCACTTGGGAGGAGCTCTCTTCATACCTTCTCGATCGGTTCCAGGAGAAGTCAGGAGGGGACTTCTATGAGCAGCTTTCAGCACTGCGGCAGGAAGGGACAGTTCGAGACTTCGTGGAGAGGTTCGAGATGTTGGCCAGCAGGTTACGGGGGGTGTCCGATCAGGTGCTGATTAGGAGTTTCATGAGAGGGCTGAAGCCCTCGATACGGACGGAGCTTCGGATGTAGAGGCCCAACGACTTGGAGGATGTCCTTCGCCTGGCCCATATGGCGGAGGAGAAGCACACTGAGGAGAGGCGCCTTAGGGGGACTTGGGGCGCTCAGGGCCAACGCAGTCAGGCAGCACCGGTCCCTCCACGCCCAGCAGCAGGAGCACCAGCGGAGCCTAGAGGAGAGGTCCGACCAGGGGTGGTACCCGGCAGACGGCTGACGGAGGCAGACATGCGGGCGAGGCGTGCGGCAGGATTATGCTTCCGGTGCGATGAGAAGTTCAGCCCCGGTCACCGATGTGCGAGCAAGTTGCTGCAGATCGTGATCGTGCCCGACGAGGAGGACTATGAGGATGTGGTGGTGGAGCCAGAGCTGACGGTCGAGGATGAGGTGCATGTGCACATGGACGTAGCGGAGGTTTCCCTGAACTCTGTGATAGGATTCATTCCGAATCATACCATGAAGTTATCAAGGACGTTGGCAGAGCAGGCGTGACCGTACTTATTGACAGTGGGGCGACTCACAACTTCATTTCAAAGAAGTTGGTGGAGCGTCATGGGCTGGAGCTGAGTACGTTGGAGAGGTTCACAGTGTTGCTGGGGACAGGGAAGATGGAGGAGAGCAAGGGGCTCTGCAAGGGGGTATGCCTGATGCTGCAGGGCATACAGATAGTGGAGGACTTCTTACCGCTGGAGTTGGGGAATGTGGATGTCATTCTGGAGGTACAGTGGCTGAATAAGTTGGAGGAGATGAAGGTGAACTGGAAGCTTCTGCGGATGGAGTTCCAGGACGGCGAGCGGACGGTGGTGCTGACCGGAGACCCTACACTCTGTTTTTCGGTGGTGGCCTTCAAGGCCATTACTAGGGTGTTGCGGGATGAGGGCGAGGGGTTCCTGATGGAGTGCCAGGGGTTGTCGACTGAGGAGGAGCAGCAGACAAAGACCGCAGTGGAGGTGGAGCCGGTACAAGAGCAGTACCAGGAGGTGTTTCAGAGCCCACAGGGGCTGCCTCCGAAGAGGGGACACGAGCATGTGATTGTGCTACGGGGGGATGGGGCTCCAGTCAGTGTGCGACCATATAGGTACCCGCATTCGCAGAAGGATGAGATAGAGCGGATGGTGCGGGAGATGCTGCAGGCGGGGGTAATACAGCCTAGTGTGAGTCCTTTTTCTAGCCCAGTGCTGTTGGTGAAGAAAAAGGACGGGAGTTGGAGATTCTGCGTCGATTACCGAGCGCTGAATAGGGAGACTGTCGCAGACAAGTTCCCTGTTCCGGTACTTGACGAGCTGTTAGACGAGCTACATGGGGCAGCGGTCTTTTCGAAGATCGACTTGAGAGCAGGGTACCACCAGATACTGATGCGGCCAGAGGATGTGCCGAAGACCGCGTTTCGGACCCATGAGGGGCACTACGAGTTTCTCGTCATGCCTTTTGGCTTGACGAATGCTCCGTCGACATTCCAGGCCCTCATGAACAAGGTGTTCCAGCCTTACTTACGGCGGTTCATTCTGGTATTTTTTGACGACATCCTGATCTACAGCCGGGATATGGAGGAGCATCTTGGCCATTTGGAGGTGGTATTCCATGAGCTGTTGGCGAACCAGCTCTTCGCCAACAGGAAGAAGTGCAGTTTCGGGCAGCTGCGGATTGAGTACTTGGGCCATGTGGTGTCTGCAGAGGGGGTGGCGGCCGACAGATCGAAGATAGCAGCTATGTTAGATTGGCCGCTTCCTACTACACTACGAGCTTTGAGGGGCTTTTTGGGGCTGACGGGCTACTACAGGAAGTTCGTCAAGGGCTACAGCACGATTGCTTGGCCCCTCACCGAGCAGTTGAAAAAGGACGGTTTCAAGTGGGGGAGGAGGCCATCAAGGCTTTTGAGGCCTTGAAGGTGGCTATGACGATGGCGCCGGTTCTAGCCTTGCCGGATTTCAGCATATCGTTCGTGGTGGAGACTGACGCCTCGGGGTACGGGCTAGGGGCGGTGCTTATGCAGGAGGGTAGGTCCATCGCTTATTTCAGTCAGGTGCTGACCGCTAGAGCACGACTGAAATTGGTCTATGAGCGAAAGCTGATGGTCATAGTCTTCTCGGTGCAGAAGTGGCGGCCATACCTGTTAGGGAGGGAGTTCGTGGTCCGCACGGACCAGAGGAGCCTCAAGTACCTACTGGAGCAAAGGCTTGTCACAGAGGAGCACCAGCATTGGTTGTCCAAGCTGGTGGGGGTACCAGTTCGACATCGAGTACAGGCCCGGATTGGAGAACAAGGCTGTTGATGCCTTGTCACGTCGGGAGGAGGGCATCGATTTGAGGGCGTTGTCGCGGCCTATGTGGTTGGACTGGGAGCCGATGCTACAGGAGGCAGAGGCAAATGCTGAGTTGAGGCAGATCCGGGAGAGGCTGCAGAGTGGCGAGGAGGGGCCGGCTGGGTACTCTTTGGCAGGGAACAGACTGCTGTACCAGGGGAGGATGGTGTTACCACGGAGCTTAGAGTTCATACCGGTCCTCTTCCAGGAGTTTCACAGTTCGGTGACTGGGGGCCATTCAGGGGTACAGCAGACCTATCAGAGGATGGCCAGAAAGCTATATTGGCCTGGTATGCGGAGGAGCATTGCGCGTTTAGTCGCAGCTTGTGACGTTTGCCAACGTCACAAGTACATGGCCATAACCCTAGCAGGACTGTTACAGCCGCTGGCGTTGCCAGAGGGTCTGGGAGGAGGTGACGATGGACTTCATCGATGGTTTACCCCGGTCAGAGGGCTACACGGTGGTATTTGTAGTGGTGGACCGCCTGAGTAAGTACCCGCACTTCATTCCGTTGAAGCATCCTTATACTGCAGTGTCGGTGGCTACAGCTTTCACGAGGGAGGTGATACGGTTGCATGGGGTGCCTACTTCCATAGTGTCCGACAGGGACAAGATTTTTATGAGTGGCTTCTGGCGGAAGCTATTCAGGGTGCAGGGTACGGTCCTGAAGAGGAGTACTGCCTACCACCCCCAGACCGACGGCCAGACGGAGGTTGTCAACCGCAGCATAGAGACTTACTTGCGGTGCTTCGCCTCAGAGACACCTCGTCAGTGGCATAGGTGGTTGGCTTGGGCAGAGTACTGGTACAACACCTCGTACCACTCTGCAGCAGGGACGACGCCTTTCAGAGTGCTGTACGGGAGGGATCCACCGTCCTTGCTCCGTTTTGGTGACATGCAGACTCCAGTGTCACGGGTAGAGGAGTACATGGGGGAGAGGGATCGTTTGCTAGAGGAGCTGCGGAAGCATCTGTTACGGGCTCAACAGGTGATGAAGACCAAGGCTGATGGGCATCGACGAGATGTACACTTTCAGGTGGGCGATATGGTGTATCTCAAGCTGCGTCCGTACCGACAGAGATCTTTAGCGAGGAGGCAGAATGAGAAGCTGTCAGCTAGATACTTCGGTCCCTACAAGGTGATGGCCAAAATTGGCCAGGTGGCGTACAGGTTGGAGTTGCCTCCTTCGGTGATACACCCAGTGTTCCACGTGTCGCAGCTGAGGAGGGCGATTGGGGATCAAGCGGTTTCTTCCACTTTGCCTCCTACCTTGACGGAGGATATGGAGGTGCTACTCGAGCCTGTGGATGTGAGGGCGGTTCGACAGGGCCCGGGGCGGCGGAAGGAGGTACTGATCTATTGGGCGGGCCTACCGGACTGTGATGCGACGTGGGAGGCCTATGACGTGATGCAGGAGCAGTTTCCTGACTTCCACCTAGAGGACAAGGTGGCGCTTTTTGGGGGGTATTGATGCGGACGCACCAAGCCCACGTGCGGCACATGCGGGGGGAGCGGCTAGAGCGGAGCCCACGATCACATACTTTCGCAGGAGGAGACGTGTGGGCGGGAATTAGTCATTTCAGGGGGTATTTTGGTCTCTCCAGACCAAATTAGTAAATCCCCTTTTCTTATATTTAGGTCTAGCCGTCATTAGGGTTGGCTTATGCTTGATTTGTGAAAACACATTGAGTTATCATCTGTGAGGGTTCTTAGGCTTTGATCCGTACATTCAAAGCTAGGAGACAGGATCTCGTCTCGAAGGAGTCCAATTATCTTGTCTTCGCAAATCATTCTCAATATATTTCCTCTTTTTACATTTTTTTCACCTTAAATCGCTCTTTTGATCGAATCGGCAAGCGAAACGTATCAGTGTCTCAGAGAGCTTGAGGAGGGTCGCTGTTAGATCCATGCGCGGCTAAAGAGGAGAGGAAATTACTTTGCGCACAACAAATCATGGAGAAATTACTTTGCGCACAACAAGGAGGGTTTTTCTATTTAAACTAGGGCTAGCCGTCATTTGTAGGCATGCTTGATATTGGATATTTCTATTGAGCGTCTCTTAGGTTTAGGTCTTAGATTAAACGAGTGCGGACGTCCTCTTCGGCGTCTTGGGAGGAGAGCACACCTCTTTTGTGCTCAAATATCTTGTTCTTCTTTAATATTGCTATAAAAATCGGATCTTTGGTTGGTTCCTAACATTTTGGTATCAGAGCGACGATCTTGGCATCCATGGAGGTGGCTACTACCAAAAAAATTGAAGCTCTGGAGGAGAAGTTCAACGGCGAGATCGAGGGGATAAAGAGATCGTTGACGAGGAACGAAGAGACCGTAAAGAAATTGACGACATCTATCGACCAATTAACGGCAAATCAAGCGAAGCGCGACGAACAATTTGCAAAGATCTTCTCCCTCTTGGCGGCTATTACACAAGGTGAAGGAAACCCTAAATCGACGTCAAAGGCGACATCTTTGGACGAGAAAGGCCCAGATCTGAAAATTCCAGATCTGAAATTCCCAGATCCAGATCTGAAATTCCCAGATCCAGATCTGAAATTCTCAGATCCAGATCTGAAATTCTCAGATCCAGATCTTTCAGATCCAGGTCTGAAAGTCTCAGATCTGAAATTCTCAGATGCAGATCTGAAATTCTCAGATCCAGATCTGAAAGTCTTAGATCTGAAATTTTCAGATCCAGATCTGAAATTCTTAGATCCAGATCTGAAATTCTTAGATCCAGATCTGAAAGGTTCAGATCCAGATCTGAAAGTCTCAGATCTGAAATTTTCAGATCCATATCTTCAAGTTTTCAGATCTGAACCTTTCAGATCTGGATTTCTTCAGAACGGCAGTGAAAGCGGTGGAGATCATTTTCATCCTTTTGATCCGGGAGGAGATATGCAATACGTGGAATGGATGGCACACACACACTCCATGCACCACCTTGAGGACAAGGTGGATTTTCAGGGGCGGAGTAATGTTAGATCCATGTGCGGCTAAAGAGGGGATGAAATTACTTTGCGCACAACAAGTCATGGAGAAATTACTTTACGCACAACAAGGAGGGTTTTTCTATTTAAACTAGGGCTAGCCGTCATTTGTAGGCATGCTTGATATTGGATATTTCTATTGAGCGTCTCTTAGGTTTAGGTCTTAGATTAAACGAGTGCGGACGTCCTCTTCGGCGTCTTGGGAGGAGAGCACACCTCTTTTGTGCTCAAATATCTTGTTCTTCTTTATTATTTGCTATAAAAATCGGATCTTTGGTTGATTCCTAACAGTCGCTTGAAGTGATATTTGGCCTTGCATTAGAAGACTGTCAAAAATTGTGTCCACTCAAATGATGGAGGCAACTTAGCAGAGGCTGTAAGCTGGTCAAATCAGTATAAGATCGGGGTCTGGTCTATCTAATGATACTTGAAAAGTCTGATTCACCTACAGAAGATATGTGCTGGTGGAATCCACATAAAAGGATCATCACACACTTCAAATGCAACCCTATGATATCGAGAACACTTCTCCCTTTCAAAAAAAATTACCGTGATCAACACGTGCAACCACAACTCCTGTGTCCATCCGTGCCTGACACTTCCAAACATGTACACTAAAATCCACCTTAAAATATACTACATGGAGTTAGTTATACACTCTTTTGAGAAAAGCTATTGTTTTCCTGGTTATCTTACTTATGCCAAGTCTTCCTTGTATGAATAAAAAACCAATATATACATATATGGAAAAGGAATAAACAGATACAGCCATGTCATCATTGTATGGTATTTGGATAATTGCCATGTCACAGGCCATATGCCCATGTATAAGTGCAACACGCGGGTCTCAGTCTTCAAATCATATATGGAATCCAAGTCCAAACTGTCTCACCCTTCTTTCAAAACTCCGTCATCCCCATATGCAGATCAATTTTAGACCTAAATTCAGTCTAGAACCGGATTGGTATTAATCAACCATCCGTAATATTACCTTGTACAAAAATAAAAATACAAGAGAGGTATGCACTTCTTAAAAAGGATAGAACTAAATCATACACAAACTAATCATCGTCGAGACCCTAGTTAGCATCAGGTGGATCTGGAGTGTCTGCACCTGTTATTGGCACCTATATCAGGTGGCAATTATAAATATATTAAAAGGGTCTCATCAACAATAACTGTGAAGATGTCAATATGGCAACAATTAAGACCATAGACATCCACCAAGAACTAGTGCCGCCTAGACTGTCCAGAAAATTTAGATAGTCCATATATTTCTTTCCACAAGATGCAGCATCAATCCATCATAGAGGTAATGCAAACTGAGTATGCTAAAAAACAGACTCTGTTTCTTCAGAGCATGGTGGAAAAAAGTTCGGGAGTACAGCTCTAGGATGGTAATATGTGAAGCCAGTATTTGGCAGAAGTGTATGATATGATTACAAACAAGGGAAGGATGAATTTTTTTCTTGAAAACTATCTATGCTTTCACAGTCTTTGCTCTCCCCTGGTCTCTCTCCAAGTGATTTTGGGTTTCTTACTCTCTTCCTTAATAATTACTCTAATTCAAGACATGAATCAAGGAGAAGTCACTAATGTGAAGATTTCTAAAGGAATAACAAATAACTTCCCGAACACCATTACATTACATCAAAACTCGGCTCTAAGTCCCATCCTCCTTGCTATAGTGATACATCAGTTCAGTTCACTGGGTATATTCAAAATGAGATATACTGGTGTATGTAATTTGCAGACGATATTGTTTTCATAGATGAGATAAAAACTAATGTAGATGCAAAGTAAGATTTTTGGAGGGATATATTAGAGAGTTGAAGTTTAGCATGAACAAGACCGAGTATATGTAATGTAAGTTTACTAGAGTGAGAAATGAAGATTATAGCGTAGTGAAGCTAAAGAGGAAAAATATATAATTAAGTATTTTAGGTAGCTCGGGTCAATTATCCAAGAGGAAATAGGAATTAATGAAGATGTTGATAACAGAATTAAAGCAGTAGGATTGACGTGTAGAGCTACAATAGGAGTGTTACGTGATCGAAATATACCATTAGGACTAAAGAGTGAATTTTACTGAATGACAATTAGACTAGATTTGTTAAATGGTACATAATTTGGGTTATCACCAAGAAGCAAGAACATAATATAGGTGTAGCAAAGATGAGAATATCACGGTAGATGTATGATAGCACTAGAAAAAAAATACCGAAACAAGAATATCCTAATGAAGGTAGGCATTTGTCCTTATAGATGATAAGATGAGATAGCATCATTTGAGATGGTTTAATCATATATGCCGAAAACCAATTGATGCACCCGTTAAAAAGAAAAAACATATGAACGTTGAGATCAAGAGAAAGATATGTAGGCCGAAGAACATATGGATGAAAGTGATAAAAAAGGATATGAAAGATATTGGTTTGACATAAAAAAGTTTTAAATTATAATATATAAAAAATGAGCATCTGACATCATACGATCCGATTGATCACGATCCGACATTATTTTTGTTAAGTCCATGAAACCGGAACTAATTTTTAGGATGAAGGCTAAGATGATGATTACTCTCTTCCATAGTGTTCTGTGGTTTGTTTTAGCCATCTCCAAGCATTTAGGCAAACAGTTCTTATTTCAACCCCATTATGACCAATTCCAAGTCTTGACCACTTACTTTAAACATATACCAATCCCAAGCTGGAAACATCTCTCTTCCCTCACCTATTTTTATCTCCCCAAATCATGTGGGAGGCAACTACAAAGTTCAATTAAAATCACCCCTTATTCTATCGCTTCTCTTCACATTCTCTATTGTATTCTATTTCACCATCTCAACACTAAATAGGCACACTTCCAGAAACAGTCACTGTATTGCAACTGCCACACTGTCACAAACACGGCAACAAACACTGTCATGCAACAACTCTTTATTGTGAAATAGAAATTCTAATGGTTTAATGGGTTGAACAATGAATTATCAGACCATCAAAGTATGATATCGCTTGAGATAAACTTTTGCCCTTAGCAAGAAACCAAAGTACCATCCCGCTCTACCAATATTCTTTCTTCTTCCCTACTTCGTCGTTTATATTTTACACTTATCTTTTATAAACCTAGAAGTATTGATGAGTATCCATCTAGTTTGAATTTAAGACAGTCTTTTTTAAATTTTATTTGAGATAGAATTTGAGTCCTTTGAGTCTTTTAATTATTTTAGTTGGGATAAAGTTTGGATTCCTTTGAATCTTTTTAGTTATTTTGAAGTGTTAGTCCCACGTTGCATGTTATTTTTTAAAGTCAGGTTGTAAGCTTATATAAAGATCACAAATTTATTCTAATTTTTTCATAAAAATTGAAGAGAAATTGAGAATTTTGATGTAAACTGTAAGTTGCCCAACAGTTAAATCTTTTGGATTAGACTGTGGTTGACTAACCGAGAGATCCAAAAACTCTTCGCATGCGAGGCGCATGAGTAGATGATTGTCAGATCTATAGGATGCGAGGTTCGAAAAGTTATCAAATCCCAATTTTCTTCTTCTCCAAATCCCTGCCATAATTTCTCATCTTCAGTCCTGTGTCACATTGAGTATCAAAGCCAAAACCTGGTCTTTTTTCTTTTCATCATCACCATCATCATTATCTTCTTTTTCTTTTCTTTTTTTATTAAGCTTTAGATCAAAAATAAAAAAGATCAAAAAACAAAGATCATGCAAAAACAAACCCAATCAAAAAAGGAAAAAGAAAAGAGAAGGGAAAAACACACAAATGTAGTTGATCATCTTCCCTGTCACAAACACTAACCCTCAACTTCATCACGGTTGCCACTGACCCCATCGTCGTTACCGTCACCGTCAACCCTGGACATCATCTCCCACTTCTGGAACCATCACTGTCGACGTTAGCCACCGCTACCAACATCTTCACTAGCTTCTTTGATGACGATGCCGCATCCAACGCCGACAACCCCCGATAACTCCACCAAGTGCACAGCATCAAGGCAAGTGCATAGCACCCCGACTCGACGAAGAACATTAGTGAATTTGGTTGGAAAATCCATCAGTGCCAAACTACTATAGTACTGACTCCGACGAGTCGTTTTCGTTATTGAGCCTAGCCAACATCAAGACATTGTCATTATTCATCAACTCAACCGATCTGATACTGTTTATCGATTCAACCTAGCTGATTTGACCTGAGCCGACTGCGTCGTTAACCAGCAATTGACAAAACCAAGCTGACCTGCTGCTACATTACGGCTTCATCATATTCTGGGATTTTTCTGGATTTTCAATATTTTCTACAATATTTCAACGTATTCTGAGCCTATTTTGGCAATTTTTCAACTGTTTGTTGAGTTTTTTTGTCAAATGTTTGGCCATGATCATCTGAATTAAATATCTAAATGTGCTAGACGCCTTAAGGTGGTGCTTCAAAGCTAATTTTCACTCCAGTTTACCTACAATCCGATCAAATCTTTAATTAATTTCAAAATATTCTCTAATTAATTTTGTTCGGACTAGTTGATATTATTAATAATTGCACCATTTTCTAATCTTGATCTATGTTTTGCATTAGCAGATCTAGGACTGCATTTTTAGCATATAGATTTGAAGCCTAGGATTTTATTTTGTTTATTTGCATAATTGGTATATGCATATGGTTTGTATTTAAAATCTTGCACCTGGGTCTGTGTGATTATTTAATATTATATGTTGTTACGTAGTGACAAAATCCTAAGATCAGACATAGAGGATAGCACAATATAGTGGCTAGAAAATCTAACTACAAAAAATATACCTACTACTTAAAGCCAACATAAATCGAATAAAGGATCGCATAGAAGCCTTGGAAAACAAATTGATTAAAGATCTAACTTTTGAAGATAAAGCATAAATTATATTTGATGATGAACTAAGTACTAAAATGATGGAAACAATTGATGTCAAAATAATAGAACATAGGATGAAAATTTTGAGGATAACTTTAGTTGAGATAACATTACACCGTGTATAAGGATAGATACTCTTAACTTTGATGGAATATATAATTTTCATACCTTCTCAGAGTTCAAATATTTATTCTAACGGCATCAGTTATCAAACGAGTCAAGTTGAATTTGCTGAGATAAAACTAATAGGGCCTGCTAAAATTTTCTGGATATCCAAAGAAAGACAATGGGAGAGAGTGCATCTAAGACCAATACAGATGGCATGCCATGTAACCTGGGATGCGGCTATTTTTCGTAATAATTGACAGGTCCTACAGTTAAAAAGTGAAAACAATCTAGGCTATGGATAGATGTGAATCAAAATGCTTGAATGAAAATTAATTAATACTTGAGTGTTGCAAAAGTCGGATACATCATGCTCTCACAAATACATAAAAGATACATTAGAGATCTCACACACCCTCACAAATCAGAAATCTGTGGTCTCCATAGCAAAGTAAGTGTACTCAAAAGCATGGGGCCTCCAGTTCCATCTCAGCACCTAATGGTGCAACAAAAACAGAGAGCCGCCAGTTTGTTAGTGGTAAATCACAGTAATTCTAGAATTTGGAGTTAAACAGTTATATATGCATGAAAATGAAAGACTAAGCATAATAGTAAATGAAGCAGAAACCGGAAAGTAAGACCGGCATGCAAAACAATATTCAGTTAATGTTTATGCTAACAGTTTTCTGGCAGTTAAACCAATCCTAGGTTGTGAATTATATTGGAGTATACAGTAAGCAACCAGGAGTCCACATGAAGCCACGGGGGCGCTCAACCAAGCCGAGCCCTTACATAGAACCAAGGAGTGCTTTGAGTCCAAAATAGGAGTAGGATGGACCAAAAATTACGTTCGACGATACCCAGAAGATAACATCGGATGCATGATGTGACCTGATCGGAGACCTGATGCAGGCAAAAGATCAGAAGTATGTCTCCAATCGCTCTTGCACCCTCTCTAATATGATTTACCCCAAAAGCCCGGTAAGTCTGAAGAGCCAAATGTAAGTCAAGGTGTACATCTCTCAATGTCATAGTGGTGAAGTACAAGTGTTGTTCTAAGTTGGTATTATACACTTGGTTAAACATACATTATAAAGTAAGATTTCTAAAACAAGTCCAAGGGTCACATCAAAACTAGCTAATATATTCGAAATGTGTTGTGGTCCAAGTCTAGTCAAGTATCATGATTCCATCAGTTTCAGAAGTTTATACCACTGATAAGGTGGCATTCAAATAGATTGTCATGTACAGAAAATGATAGCAGTTATTCAGGATTATCCTTTCATAATAGCACATCCAATACATTACTAATTTGATGTTACGAGATAGCATGCATGCAGTATGTGATATAATAAACTAACAAGATTAGCATGAAGCAAATGGAATAACGGTCTAAGCATGTGACAACATTCTAGCAAATAATATAACATCTAAACATGGAAAACAGGCGGTAAGTGAAATAACATTCTAACATAGATAGCAGTAGCAACCTGAAATATGAGGAAGTAGCAATGGGGGAGGGGCAACCAACCATGGTGATCTTAGAGAATTCTCATCATCGACCATCAAAGGTCATAACCATATATTCATGGTTTTCGTATGATATAAAAGGCAGTAAGGGACAATGCTCAATCAATGAGTCGAAAACCCAAGTCTAAAGCCAATCATGGTGGTAAAACCCCAATCTAAGCCAAGTCCAACGGAATAGGGCAAACGCTCAAATCCAGCCAAATGGGCAAAACACATGTTCAACTCAAAATTCCAAAACATCTGCAACACGCCAATAACCCAAAACAGAACCCACGGCCACAAACAACAACCGAGCCTAAGATCCATAGAAAACCCACGGAAACATATCAGGACAGAACCAGAACAGAGGGAAAGAAATCCAAATGGGGTCACAGCAGAGGACAGAACCTCAGGACAGTCACAGGTCTAGGGCTTGGGAGCTCCCAACAGCCATGACAAAGGTCATAGCCCGAGCCAAAGGTCAAGACAAGGATCACCAACCAAGGGAGCCACCACAGCAGTGGTGAGGGCGGCAACAGGAGTTGCCGCCAAGCCCACAAGCACAGAAAAATCATTATCGCAAGGAATTAAAATAATTTAAAACCAAAAATCAAGAATTAAAGTGATTTATCGAAAATTAAAGACCAATGGATCTGAGCCTTGCCACCTTGCCATGGGACGGCTGCAGCTGCTCAAGAGGGGACGAGATGACATCCAAAAGACAACAGTGAAATCAAACACACAACCAAAGTCTTTTGAAGAGGAAAAAAATTTCCACCAATCCTCAAGAAACCAACAGCAAACCCTTAAATAGATGGGCTCGAGGCTTACCATGAGAACGTGGGAGAGAGATTAAGGATAATCATGACCGGTAAGGTGATGTGACAAGTAACAGCAAAGTCCCGAGGGGGCCGTCAGTACTCGAGTAGATCGACGACGCAACGAATCACGGTAGTTAGGGTTTGTCGGGCGAAGCCCTCGTGGTCTATCGACCGATGTGGAGAAAGAGATGTAGAGGGCAACTCGGGGCTAAGGTGGAGATAGGCGGAGAGCTCGGTCGAGGGGCAATCGAACGAAGGAAAGGGAGCCAGCGAAGCTTCGTGAGAGAGAGAAACGATCATGGGATCGATCGTTTTTCCCGTGAAAGGCGCATGAGAGGCAAGGTCACGTGTGAGGAGATTTTAGTTGGGGTGTGGGCTTGGTATATGGGCCAGGGCCTTGGGCTTTTAAAAGAAAGAAAAGAAAAATAAAAGAAAGAAGAGAGACAGCGGGCTTGGTTGATGGGCCAAAAGAAAGGAAGAAATGAGAAAAAAATAGAAGAGAACAAGAAAGAATGAAAACTAGAATAAATAAAAATAAATAATAAAAACTTGTAGAAAATTCCTTCAATACTTCGTAAAATTAGAGGCAGACATGCTCAAAGAGAAATATCTACCTCCTACCTATGGAGGTCATCTCCTAAAAACACTAAATGACCGACTCAAAGAAACATAATTGTGGAAGACTACATGACTAAGTTCAATGACCTATTTGTGAGGAGTGAACTACAAGAAGATCCTCAATATTTCCTTACCAGGTTTCGTTCTGATAGCAAACATTAGGCGTGATGTACATCCTTTATACTGCAGATAATATGCAACAAATGTTTAACTTAGCTTTGAATTTGGAATCCATAAGAATCTTCATAGATAGGAAGCCTACTTTTAAAGAGGGATAGCAACCCAGGCGGTCAAATAACATGACTAAACCTAAAACTATTACTACTAAGAAGACAAATGGAAAGGTTAAGGTTGAAGGACCCTTATAACAAAAATTTAAAATGGTGCAATATTTTAAATGTCATGGTGTTAGTCATTTTGCTAGTCAGTGCCCCACAAGAGGTTACTTATGGAAGAGATTAGTAATAAGGATGAGTTGATCGAGAAATAATACATTCCACTTGAGGATACTGATGAGGAAGATGTCTAAAGGAGTCTAACGACTGCTTACAAGTTATTAGGTATCTAGCTACTACACCTAGGAATGAGAAAGATTGACAAATAATAAATATTTTCTTTACCTAGGTAAAAATTGAAGATAGGTCTATGAAAGTGATGATTGGCAGAGATAATTGTACAAATTTAATCGTCAAATTAGATATAAAAAGATGAAACTAAAAGCTGAATCTTATCCATAATCTTACATCGTTATATAAGTTGATAACTTACAATCTGTTACCCAATATTATCTAGTACATATCCAATTTTCAAGCTATCATGATAACATTTGGTGTGATATCAAGCCAATGGATACTATACATATTCTGTTAGGTAGGTCTTAGCTACATGAATTAGATGTTGCGCATTCTGAAAGAACCATCATATACAAATTTATATTTGAATGGAAAATTTATGTTAAACCTTACAGACTCATAGCATAGTTAACATATAAAGAATGGGTTGATTCGTAATAAGCCACCATGTCCGAATTCATTAGAATTAGACTTTAATCTTACACTGATGCATTCCCTTAGCATTATACATATGATTTGAGTGCTTTGCATTCGAAACTTATGAAATTTTTATAATTAACAATGACACTCACAATCTGTTATTGAATCAAATAGAAATTCAAAAAAAATTCGGTTATGAATGATAAGATGATTAGAGTTTACCTAGAGAGCGTCATCCTAAAACCAATTAGGATGCTTTGTGATCGCGCCCCGGCGTACACGTCCCGAGGCGACGGTTGTAGTTTTACCGCAAGCGCACGGTATAGCGGCGAGCGGGTATCGAACACAGGGAGGACGAATGACCGTGCTTGCTCCTAATCAACCTGGCTATTCAGAGGGATAATTGCCTTGGGCGATCCTGTCACAATCGTCAGACAAAAGTGCAAAATATCAAATCAAATAGAGAACGCCTAGGGAATGGGGAATCCCCACTACTCACCGTATTTCACAATTGTGGTTCGCCGGTATCGAAATCGCTAGGATGAGAATTCGGATGAACTAGTTGCAACTAAATGTGGAACCAGGCTCACGCTCTCGCACTGTTGCCGGTCTATAGCTATCCTGGGTTTGGGTCCAATCTCTTGCAAACCCTAGCCTAGGGAAGCTAGCATTAGGATCAACATCATCGTCCAATTGCGCACCGAGCCCAATCTCTTGCAAACTCGGTCCACAATCTAGATTAGGATAGTTCCTACCCGTCCAATCTCTTGCAAACGGGTATCGGCACGGAATTGCAACCGGAGATCCTAGCATCGGTCCAATTTCTTGCAAACCGATACTTCGAAAATCCGACTCCAACCCAATTCGGATTTCTAGGGCTTCCTATCGAATTGGGATCCAATCTCTTGCAAATCCCTATTGACGTGAATACCTAGCTATCCGTAGTAATTCGATCCCAATCTAATCCCTAATAACAATCCTGGCTCAATTCCTACCAATTCAACACAAATACGAAATTGGGCTTGTAGGGTTCATCCCCACGCCCCAAGACGTGGAGACTACTCACTAATCATAGCAATAGCACAATAATTGGCAAAGAAATAGACAATGGAATTCATCACAACAATGATATAAACAATAAAAATAGAGTTTTTGTGGAAGAGAAGTGCAAACCAATGTAGATCTTCAATCAACCCAACAAAAATCCAAGTTTTTCTCTTCACCAATCACAATTAATAAAGCTAAAAAGTAGACTCAAAAAGCTGCAAAAAATCTGAGAGGTGGCTCTCCAAACTAGGGTAAAAACAGAGCTTAAATAGCCCCAAAAATCGTCCAAAAATCCTGACCAAAACGCCCCTGCACAGCCTGTTTTCCGCAGATTTCGCTACAGGCTGCGCATCGCACTCGGCCGAGTGACAAAAGTCGCTCGGCCGAGTGAAAACCCTGTCAATTTTCCAGTAAGTCGGGGACTTCAGGGGTCTTCAGTTCGGGGGTGGCTCGGCCGAGTGAGTTGTTGTCACTCGGCCGATGGCTTCACTTCACTCGGGCGGACGGGATTTGCCACTCGGCCGAGTGGGTCTTCTGAAGCTCAGATGGCCGAAAAACAGTAACTTCGGTCTTTTTGAGGGCCTTCGTCTGGGCGCCACTCGGGCGGACGTGGTATCGTCACTCGGCCGATGTGGTCTCCGTCGCTCGGCCGAGTACACATGGAAGTCGTGTCTGAACGGGTCGGCCGAGCAGTGTCTCGCTGGTCGGCCGAGTGGCTCCTCCACTCGGCCGAGTGGGACACAAAAAATGCCCAAACTGGTCGTTTTGGCCTCCTCGTCGCTCCGGCGACGTCCATTCTTCTTCCGCTCCTCTCCAACAGCAAAATACCCCTCGGGGAGGTCGTCGGTGGCCGTCTATCGTGAGCGCATCTCATGATCACTCCAAATCGCGCCAAATCACCTGAAATGCGACAAAAACAACAAAGCGTGAAAAGCATCGCAATATCGTCGACATATCGTGAAAAACATGATTTGGGCGATCTAAATGGCATGCAAACATGCGGAAAAAGGGGTGTAAAATAAGGAGTGATCACTTTGCATATATCATACAAGTTCTTGATAAGCTCTACTGAGTGATGATCCCAATGGGACTGAGTCCAGTGTTTCACAAGAGCTTGAGAATAGACATTCATCAGTAGCATTCATTATTCACCGTTCACATGTGCTACCATAAAGCTGATCATATTGTGTTGCCTAGTTATGATATTCCTATCAACGTTCATCAGATGAAAACGTTCTCAAGCTACAGAAAATGATGAGGATCCACCCGGTTTGGGTTTAGTATTCTTTTTAAGATTTAATTTAAGATGGAGTTTAATCTTTCGAGTCTTTTAGTTAATTTATTTAAGATATAGTTTGAATCTTTTTGAGTCTTTTAGTTATTTTGGGTTTTTTAGTAATTTTAAAATTTTAATCTTACGTTGAATGTAATTTTTGGAAGTCAAATTGTAAATCTATATAAAGGTGACAACCTTACTTTATTTTTTCATGAAAAATTGAATAGAAATTGAGAATTTTGATGGAAACTTTGAGTTTCTTAAACATAATCTTTTACATTGGAGTGCGAGAGTAGTCTTAGTTATTTGAGAATGGCCTGAAAAATATTTGCATGCAAGGTGTGTAAGTCGGTAATCGTCAGATCGTCGAGATGCGATTCCGAAAAAGTTATCAGATCCCTAATTTTCTTCTTCCCCAACTCTCTGTCACAATTTCTCCTCTTCCATCATGCATCAAGGATGCTATAAATTTCCCATGTTCCCGCTCAAACTAACCATTCACAAGTCTATACCTCCAATAGATTAACAATTCATTCACTTATTGTAGTGCATCAACCTTACGAGACATCCCTTGCAATTATATTCAGAGAAAAGCAACAGACTTCAGATGAGAAGAACGCCATGCTAGACGCTTCTGAGTGCCAAGATGGATGGAAGAATGGACATTGGATGAAGTGTATAGCATGTTGAAAATTTGCGATCAAATTTTGTGATTCAAATGTGCATGGAAATAAACCACATGTTTCTAAATGTGTATTGCTAAAAGATTTTTCTAAACATGCGATCAATATGTAATTCATTTACATTCAACCCTTCAATCTTCGGATTTTAAAAAGGTTTTTTTTTCTTGGTTGCTGCTAATACACCCTATAAATTAAACATATCGGTAACCTTCTAAAACATTTTCTATCTATTACTGTAGCATCCCTAAAGGTTTTATACATCGATGGGCATGCAGGTTCAGATAGTAGTCAAAAACAGGAATTATGACGCCTATTGGGAAAGTAGCAAATAATAGTTGATGCTTGTCATAAAAGCAATACGCATCCCTTAACACCAAACACCAGACATTTCATCCCAGGGTGGCCCTTCTATTATCAAGGTAACTTGTACCACATGATCTTCATATTACTAGAGAAATTGAAAGGAAAGAACAAGAAAGGCAAACCAAATAGCAAGATGGTGAACATCTTAAGGTAATAAATTCCATAATAACCTAAGTTCAACATGATAATGTGGTCTGCAAGTAAAGTGGCATCAAGACAGAGAGTAAACATATCATACCTGCATCAATTTAATATGTAGGCCACATTTAGCAGCTTCCACACTTTCAAACAGTGAACCTGCGTGTCATGACAAGATTGACACTCCAGCATTAAGACCAAAGATATTCAAGTAGCTAGTATTAATGATGTTAGACACCATACCAAATATGAAGTGGAAATCCTCTGCAACCACATCTTTTGCCAAATTCTTGATGTATAAGACCATGGCAGGGTTCCCAGGAGCATAGTTCTGCAAGGATGAAGCTTTTTCATCAACTAATTCCATAACGTAAAGTCAATTATGATGTGATTAGACACCCAAACATGTATTTTCATTCAATATACAATGTCAAAGGACCAATTAAAAGAGAACATTGCAGGTATAGCTTTAAAAATCCAATATAATTCCACACACAAGTTTGAATTATCATCTTAAATAGAAGTACGAATGCAGCTAACTGTATAGGAAATCCTAGGACTTCTCTTTAGCTGGAGAACGGGAAATGCTTATACAGTCATTCAATTTCTAAATACTTCCATATCCACTTTCATTCCTGCAAGACAATTAAGAAACTAAAGATTCTGGTGGCAAATTGATGAGTTCGTGACCTACCCGTGGCGGCAGCGCAAGACCGAGAAATCGAGCAAGGGCGGCAAACACAAAAAGATGATCTAGTGATCATTCTATAATTTTGGGGTCCAGGGACGTTTTCGTAATTATTGGAAAATCTGATTATTATATATGTGAGGAATTAGGGTGCTTATGTTTTATGCGAAATTTGTGAGAAACAATAGATCAGAACCCTATTTTAGTAGGAGAGTTCGGCCCTCCTCTTGAATTGGTGGCTTGGGAGAGCGGTCCTCTTCTCGAAAGAGGCCAATTATCATGTATCCCTTTCCAATTTCAATAAAACCCCTTATTTTGTCCTCAAATCTTCTTGCAAACACTATCAAATTGGTATCAGAGCGTAGATCCTAATGGCGACGAGAAGTGATGTGGATGTTACTCAAAAGAACAATGGAAGAACGACATCAAGCATCGGAGGATCGAAATCGAGCCACGGAGGAGCGGCTGTTGTCGATTGAATTCATGATGAAGCAGATTTGCGAGAATTTGAACCACTCTTTGCCAGAGAAAGAGACAAAGCCGGATCCAAACAAAGACGGAGATAACAACTCAGATATAGGAAGAAAGAAACGAACTTTGGCCAAGTACAAGGAGAAAGTCGATGAATTTAAGGGCGATCAATCACCATAGCAAGAACATGTTTCCCACGACTCTTGGAGATGCAATGAGGAGGCAGTGGTCCCTAGTGGGCTCGCCAAGGGCCTCATCGGCCCTAGGAAAGTCCGCCAGGGGCCGGCGACCCCCACCAACCCCGCACGGGGCCTCGCGGCCCCTGGGGAGGGCCGCCAGTGGGCGGCGACCCTAAACAGCCCCGCATGGGGCATCGTGGCCCCTGGGAAGGGCCGCCGGGAGCGGTGACCCTCAACAGCCTCGCATAGGACCCCACAGCCCCTTGCCAGGCCGCCAGGAGGCCAACAACTTAGGAAGGCAGCTAGGGTCCAACGTGGGTTTGGATGGCTTCCAGAGGCTCCACGGCCCATGGTTTTTAGGAGAAAGATCTACGGAGGCTTGACGACAACCCCTTGGAGGCGACGACCTTGTGAGGGGCCTCAATGATCACTGGGGCAACTATCCAGGCTACGCAGAAGGTGGCGAAACCCCTGGTTGGCTATAGGATGATTGGGGGATGACGGGATGGCAGGAGGAGCCCCATTAGGAGGTCTTGGGGCACAGTAGAACGCCTACCAACAGTTTCACTACGGCCAGGGGGTCTTCAGCACTCACTGAAAGCATTGTTCAAAAGTTGAAGATGTCGATTCTTGATGGAGATGACCCTATGCCTGGGTCTATGGGACAAAAAGATATTTCACAGTGAACTGCTTGACGAAGAAAAAGAAATTGATGGCTTTTGGTATATGTTAGAGGAAGAAGCGTAGTCCTGGTACTACTGGACGGAGCAAATGCAGCATGTGCGCTCATAAGAGTTCAAAAGCTAACTGCTCGACCGATTTCATGACACTCAGTGATGATATTTACATGAGAATCTCCTTTCACTCAAGCAAGAAGACACCAGCAAAGAATACATGAAAAGATTCAAGGTGATCTCTGGCCAAGTGCGTGGTATATCTGATGTGTCATTGGAGGAGAGTTTCACGAGGGGGCTCAGGGCAAACACCCGACCCGAGCTCTGCATACAGAGACCGAGAGGGCTGAGTGACACGATGGAGCTGACCCAGATGATTAAGGATAGGCACATAGCAGGGCGGCAAGCCAAGAGGATTGGGGGTGGCTCTACTTTTCACAGCCAAACAGAGCCAAAGGACAAAAGACACCGTTA
This sequence comes from Scilla litardierei, assembly GCA_030789695.1. Taxonomy (NCBI): domain Eukaryota; kingdom Viridiplantae; phylum Streptophyta; class Magnoliopsida; order Asparagales; family Asparagaceae; genus Scilla; species Scilla litardierei. Next base: position 105,337,716 of record CM061132.1, read on the forward strand.
GGAGGGATCCAGCCCAGCAGAGATAAGGTCAGCGAGGTGTGGCCAGGGCAGCAGTTCAAGCGCCTGACGAAGACGGAGCTTCAGAACAAGCGGACGACGAGGTTGTGCTTTCGATGTAAAGAGAAATTTACCACAGGACATTGGTGCCGAGAACGCACCCTCCGGGTGCTGATGGTAGATGACGAAGAGGATATGGGTATGGAGATAGAAGTGTCAGATAGGAGCATCCTCATTTGGATATTGTAGAGGTCGCGTTAAACTCTGTGGTGTAGTTCACTCCAAATCACATCATGAAGTTGACGGAAAAGATTTTAGATCAGAAGGTCATGGTGCTTATTGACAGTGGTGCCACAATTTCATCTCCAATAAGGTGGTGGATCAATAGAGGCTACAGCTGACGTATATAGGGAGCTTTGGCGTGATAATGGAGACTGGAAAGGTAGAGCACAACGAGGAGTGTGCCACTGGCTTATTTTGACAGTCCAAGACATTCAAATCATGGAGGATTTCTTACCACTTAATTTGGGCAAACTAATGTGATCTTGGGGTTAAGATGGCTGTAGTCCTTAGACGAGACAAAGATGAATTGAAAGCTATTGCGCAAGGAGTTCAAGGAAATGGAGAGTAGTCAAACTCTAGAAAGAAAGATCTCAGCTTATGTCGAACATTGGTTACTTTGAAAACAATAGCAAATGTAATACAGACAGTGGGGGAGGATTTTTTTTTTGGAGCTACATGGCTTGGCAAGGGGGACAAAAAGGAGCATGACATTTTTAGAGTAATGCAGCAGAATTTGGTTCGGTTTGAGAGAGTGTTCCAGATACCTCATGATCTCCCTCCACCACAGGGCCACGAGCATGCCATATCCTGCGAGCGGGAGTCTGACACATCAGCGTAAAGCCATATCGATGTCCCAGTGGCAGAAGGAAGAGATCGAGCAGATGGTTGTGGAGATTCTTCAGTCTGGGATTATACCGCCCAGTATTTGCCCATTTTCAAGCCATATCCTGCCAATGAAGGAGGATGATAGTAGGAAGTTCTGCATTGACTGCGTCCTGAATAAAGAGACGGTTCCAGACAAGTTCCATATTCCTGTCATCGACGAGTTATTAGATGAGCATCATAGTGCAGCAATCTTCTCAAATATTGATTTGAAGTCATGCTACCAGCAGATCAGAATGCAAGTAGATGATGTGACCAAGACTATTTTCAGGACTCGTAAGGGGCATTATGAGTTCTTGGCCAATCCTTTTGGGCTGACCAACTCTCCTGCTACATTTCAGGCCCTTAAGAACAAGGTATTGCATCCATACTTGAGGAGATTTATGCTGGTCTTTTTTTAGGACGTCTTGGTGTATGGTCGATCTATGAAGGCGCATGTGGAGCATTTATAGATAGTGTTACAAGAGCTGCAAAACCACAAGTTGAACGTCAACAAAAAGAAGTGCATCTTCGCGCAGCTGAGTAAAGTATTTAGGTCATGTAGTTTCGACAGAAGGGGTGGCACTGATAGGTCGACGATTGCGACGATGAATGATTGACCATGCATGACCACTCTGCGGGAGTTGCGAGGGAGTTTGGGGCTAACGGGATACTATGGGAAGTTCGTCAAGTGGTATGCACCACTGCCGAGCCACTGACAGAGTAGCTCAAGGACAAATTCTAGCGGGGCGAGAAGGCGACGGGAGCTTTGAGGCCTTGAAACGAACCATGACCAGTGTACTAGTGCTAACTATTCCAGATTTCATCCGGCCTTTTATGGTAGAGACATGCTTCCGGGTATGGGTTATGCGTCGTGTTGATGCAGGATCAGCGACCAATGCTAATTTCAATTAGATATTGACGACGAGGGCTCGGCTCAAGTCCGTTTATGAGCACGAGTTGATGGCTATTGACTGGCAATGCAAAATATAGAGGCCTTGCTGGGACAACGTTTCATAATGTGAACAAATCAGAGTAGCCTTGAATATCTGTTGGAGCAGCGTATGGTTACTGAGGAACATCAACAATGGCTAATTAAGCTGTCGGAATATGATTTCGAGATTCAGTACATGTCAAACTGGAGGATAAGGCGACGGATAATTTGTCCCGATGAGGAGAGGATTCATAATTGGCAGGCTTGTCTGTACCGGTGGTTCTTGATTGAGAGCTCTTGCTGCAAGAAATTGAGAAGGCTGGGAGTTGGCGAAGATTCAGTATGCACTGTTGCATGGATCGATAGAGTTTCTAGGGTATTCATTGGAAAGACAGTGATTGTTGTACTATGGGCATCTTGTCTTGCTTAAGAAATCTGCCCACATCTTGAGCATATTGCAAGATCTTCATGAGAGTGTATTTGAGGAACATTATGAAGTCCTCAAAACTTTATTAGGGCATGCCTAAAGAGCTATTCTGGGAGGAGATGAAGAAGGACATCGCAGAGAGGTCGCTAAGTGTAAAGCTTACCATCATCACATGTATAAGGCGATGGCTCCTGGGGGCTGCTACAGCATCTGTCTTTGCCAGAACGGGTCTAAAAGGACATCATGATGGATTTCATCGAAGGTTTCTCTAAGTCAGATGGGTACTCAATCATCCTTATTGTGGTTGACCGCCTCAGCAAGTAAATGCATTTTGTGATCCTTCGACATCCTTATACCACGGTAACAGTTGCAGTGACATTCATACTAGAGGTGATGTTGCACGGGATTCCAAAATCAATCGCGTCAGATCAGGATCGAGTTTTTCTGAACCATTTTTAGATGGCGCCATTTAGGATGCAGTGAATTGTATAAAAAAGGAGCACAGCTTATTATCTCCAGACAGACGGGCAGTCTGAAGTCGTCAACAGGAGGATAGAGACCTATTTGTGATGTTTTGTTTTAGAGGCTCTGGAGCCGTAGGCAAAGTGGCTGGCATAGGCCGAGTGCTGATACAACATATCTTATCACACAACAACTCAGACCACGCCTTTCAAAGTTCTATATACGTGTGATCCTTCACATTTACTACATTACGACCACAGTTCTACACCAGTTTCTCAGGTGGAGCAGTACATGTAGGAGAGGGACATTGTGCTAAGAGGAGTTGAAGCGACATTTGTCGAGGACATATCAGATTATGAAGACACAGTTGGATGGACATATGAAAGAGGTACAGTTTGCAGTTGAAAACAGAGTATACTTAAAGTTGCGACCATACCGTCAGAGATCTTTGGCTCATCGAAGAAATGAGAAGATGGCACATCGATACTTTAGCCAGCTACTTTAGGCCAAATGATATTGAAGCAAGGATTGGTCAGGTTGCCTACCGATTGAAATTACTGTTAGAGTCCACTATACATTCAGTTTTCCACGTACCACAGCTTTGTCAGGCTATTGGAGACCACACACCTTTATTTCTACCACTAATTTTGACTGATAACATGGAGGAGCCATCGGAGCTAAAGGATGTTTGTCGAGGAAATGTAGAGACCTAAAAGGTGATCCAATGGAAGGGCATTCTTGACTATGAAGCTACCTGGAAGCTTTTTCGAGTCATCCAGCAGCAGTTTCCAGATTTCCACCTTGAGAAACAATGTAAATCTTTTGGGAGAGTAATGACGGGTTCGTGACCTAGCATCGGCAGCGGTGCAGGACCAAGCAACCAAGCAAGGACGACAAGCACAAAAAGATGATCCAAGTCCAGGTGCGTTTTCGCAACTATTAAGAAATCTGATTATTATATATGTGGTGAACTAGAGTGATTAGGTTTTATGCGGAATTTGTGTGAAAATAGATTAGAACCATTTTTAGTAGGAGAGTTCGGCCATCCTCTCGGCCATCCTCTCGAATTGGTGGATAGAGCGGTCCACTCGAAAGAGGCCAATTACCGTGTATCACTTTCCACTTACAATAAAAATCTTAATTGTGTTCACAAATCCTCTTGCAAACCCTATCACAAATTGTCCAGGCAATGACTTTATGAGATTAGCATGTATAAGCTTCGCATGTAGTAGTGAGTGGGTAGTTTAAAATATTATTTCATTGTCTGATACACCAGTTGCTGCTTCTACGAGAAATCATTCTTGATTTCATTGACTAAAGAAGAGATAGTCTCTCCCGAAAAAATTGGAGTTTAAAAATATCTGTGGCACTCAAAAAACAGGTAAAAAATATTTTGAGACATTTTAGCACTATGAAAATATTACCCTCAGCTTTATCATAACATCATGGTTATGATGTAGGACCAGAGGGAGACTTTAACTTGGTTTCAAGCAACCTAGGTTCAAATTCCATCAGGCACGCATTAAAAATGCAATTTAAAAGAAAAGTACCACTAGGCAACCCCCTAATTTCGGCCCATAAACAGGCGCAGGTTACAAATATAACAATATTACCCTGAACCCTCATCATAACTTTGGGGTTTTGGTGTTGCTTTAGGGACTTGTCCTATAGATTTTGCTTAGAATTTGGATAGATACAATATTGAAACTGGAATCCATGGATGGATCCACGTGTTACAGAAAGGAAAAATTAGAGGTGTATATGGTTCCACAATTTTAAAGCTAGGACGTCAATTAGGTGACACAACCCAAATGTCGACTGACCTGAATCCAATCCAAAGTATTAATAAGGTGGGTACATATAACCCATACTGATTTCAGTGTTAGGAATGTTCACTCAGAACCAAACCCAACCCAAACATAACAAGCCGCTTTTCATATGAATCCCCTTTTAACCCACCCAGATCCAACCCATCATGCAAACCCAATTCAACATCGAAATATCTTTCTTATGTTTCTGGTTTATTTCATATATTAAAGGAAATGATTCGTATGATTTCCAAATTATGCATCATCTAATTGAGATTTCAAAATAATGTATTAGTAAAGGATGATAATGTTTATTTTAAAAAATCAAATCAGGATCCAGTCAAACACCTAAACCAAACACATATCACAAAGATAAAAACTTAAAGTATGGCCATGTGCTTTACCATATATACATCACTCATATCTTCTTTTCTTTCTTCAATATGTTGGTCGTGGTCTCTTGGTGGCAAAGCCTATAAGTGTCCTCTTTATTCTAGGTTTGAAATTGACTTAGCTGTAGGTATTTTAATTTGGGTTTCTTTAATATATGCCCCTTAAATTTTGTCGCATTTTAATATTTGGCCAACAAATCTCAGTAAATGATCCTTAGTCCCTCAAACCTTATAAGTTACACCAAATAAGTCATTTTGGTTAAGTTTAGTTTGATTTAAAGTGAATATTCCATTTATTTTAACATGTAATGTGGTATGACTGTAATAGCCTTCTTGCTGTAGTTTAGATGAACAAGATTCTTCTCCTTCTTCCCCACAACACTCTTTTGACTCATACCACAAATACACAGCCCATTCTTCCAGTTTCCCCTTTTCCCATCTGATGTGAATCGTCGTAGATCGATTCACAATTTAAATGTGGAAAATTAAAAGAGAGGAAAAGGATTTATATTTTGCTTGATTGAAGAACAAATGATAACAAGATAATGATCTTATTAGAGACAAGATCGATCTCCCCACTTTGGATGAACGGACCAAAGTTTAAGCACCTTCAAATGACACTTGAGAGTTTTTCTCACAATTCAAGCATCCAGAAATAAGATGACGGCTAGACCTAATATAAAGAGAGAGGGGGGATTTTGGTATAAGACCAAAATACCCTCCCACTAAGAAAAAGGCCTAAACCGCGCTCACGCGTCTCCTGCGACGTGCGTAAGTGATGACGCCTCCACTGCCACGTGCTCCATCGGCTGAGGGGGATGCGATGCTAGGTGCGCTCGCATCAATACCCCCCTAAAAGAGCCACCTTGTCCTCAAGGTGGAAATCCGGATAATGCGCCTGGACCACATCATAATCCTCCCAAGTAGCGTCGCAGTCTGGTAGCCCTGCCCAGTAGATCAGCACCTCTCTCTGCCGTCCCGCTCCCTGGCGAACCGCTCTCACCTCTGAAGGCTCCAACAACACCTCCATGTCCTCCGTAAGTGTAGGGGGAAGAGTGGAGGAAACAGCATGGTCTCCAATCGCCCTCCTCAACTGCGACACGTGGAACACAGGGTGAATCGCCGAAGTGGCCGACAGCCTCAACCGGTACGCCACCTGTCCGACCGTGGCCTCCACCTGATATGGACCGAAGTAACGAGCCGCCAGCTTCTCGTTCGGCCTCCTCGCCATCGACCTCTGCCTGTAGGGACGTAGCTTGAGATAGACCATATCTCCCACATGGAAGCTAACGTCCCGTCGATGTCCGTCCGCCTGAGCCTTCATCACCTGTTGAGCCCGCAACAGGTGCTTCCGCAGCTCCTCCAACAACCCATCCCTCTCCTCCATGTACGTCTCCACTCGCGACACATGAGTCTGGCTGTTTCCAAAGCGCACCAAGGGTGGAGGGTCACGTCCGTACAACACCCTGAAAGGAGTCGTCCCTGCTCTCGAATGGTACGAGGTGTTGTACCAATACTCCGCCCACGCCAACCACCTGTACCACTGCCTAGGTGTGTCTGAAGCAAAGCACCGCAAGTACGTCTCCACGCTGCGGTTGACAACCTCCGTCTGACCGTCGGTTTGTGGGTGGTAAGCAGTACTCCTCTTCAGGACCGTACCATGTACCCTAAACAGCTCCCTCCAAAAGATGCTCATGAATACCTTGTCCCTATCGGACACGATGGACGCTGGTACCCCATGCAGCCGTATCACCTCCTTCATGAACGTTGCTGCTACTGAGACGGCTGTGTAAGGATGCTTCGAGGGAATGAAGTGGGCATACTTACTCAACATATCCACCACCACCATGATCACCCTGTACCCCTCTGAACGTGGTAGCCCGTCGATGAAATCCATGGTGATATCCTCCCACACCCTCTCCGGTAGTGCCAGCGGCTGTAGCAGCCCCGCTGGAGCCATCGTCATATACTTGTGACGCTGACAGACGTCACAAGCTGCAACTAAGCGTGCAATCCCCTCTGCATCCCTGGCCAGTACACCTCTCTGGCCATCCTCTGATAGGTCTGCTGCACCCCCGAGTGACCTCCCGTCACAAAGATATGGAACTCCTGGAACAAAACGGGTATGAAGGCAGAGGTCCTCGGCAACACTAACCTCCCCTGGTACAGTAGTCGGCGCCCCTCCAACGAATATCCTGTCGGCCCGTCTGCCCCACTCTGTAACAGCCCGCGGATCTGCTGCAACTCCGCATCACCCTCCGCCTCCTGCAACATGGGCTCCCAGTCCAGTCACATGGGCCGCGACAAGGCCCTCAAGTCCACACACTCCTCCCGTCGGGACAAGGCATCCGTAGCCTTGTTCTCCAACCCGGACCGGTACTCTATCTCGAAGCGGTATCCTACAAGCTTGGATAACCAACGCTGGTGCTCCTCTGTGACTAGCCGCTGCTTGAGAAGTTATTTGAGGCTCCTCTAGTCCGTCTTGACCTCGAACTCCCGACCCCACAGATAGGGTCTTCACTTCAGTTCTGCCAACACTATGGCCATCAACTCCCGCTCATAGACCGATTTCAGCCGTGCCCTAGCTGATAGCACCTGGCTGAAATAGGCTATGGGCCTCCCCTCCTGCATGAGCACCGCCCCCAAACCATACCCGACGCGTCAGTCTACCACGAAAGCCTTGCCAAAGTCTGGCAAGGCAAGCACTGGCGCTGTCGTCATCGCCACCTTCAAGGCCTCAAAGGCCTTGGTGGCCTCCCTCAGTGGAACTCATCCTTCTTCAGCTGCTCCGTGAGGGGCCACGCTATAGTGTTGTACCCTTTGACGAACTTCCTGTAGTAGCCCGTCATCCCCAAGAAGCCTCGCAGTGCCCGTAAAGTAGTAGGCACCGACCAATCCAGCATGGCCGCTATCTTCGATCTGTCGGCCGCCACCCCCTCTGCTGACACCACGTGCCCCAGGTACTCCACCCTCGCCTGACCGAAGCTACACTTCTTTCGGTTGGCATATAGCTGATGCGCAATAAGCTCCATGAACACCACCTCCAGGTGGTCAATGTGCTCTCACATGCTCCTACTGTAGATGAGGATGTCGTCGAAGAAGACTAGTATGAACCGCCGCAAGTAAGGCTGGAAGACCTTATTCATCAAGGCCTGGAATGTCGAAGGGGCGTTGGTCAAGCCGAAAGGCATGACCAGGAACTCGTAGTGTCTCTCATGGGTGCGGAAGGCGGTCTTCGGCACGTCCTCTGGCCGCATCAAGATCTGGTGGTATCCCGCCTTCAGGTCGATCTTCGAAAAGATCGTCGTCCCATGCAGCTCGTCAAGCAGCTCGTCGATCACCAGAATAGGAAACTTGTCGGCGACAGTCTCCTTATTCAGCGCCCGATAATCGACGCAGAATCTCCAACTACCGTCCTTCTTCTTCACCAGTAGTACTGGAGAAGAAAAAGGACTCACACTTGGCTGGATCACTCCAGCCTGCAGCATCTCCCGCACCATCCTCTCTATCTCATCCTTCTGCACGTGCGGGTATCTGTAAGGGCGTACACTCACCGGTGCTACCTCATCACGCAGTACTATCGCGTGCTCATGCCCCCTCGCCGGAGGTAGCCCTTGCGGGCTCTGGAAGACCTCCTGGTACTGCTCAAATACCGAATCCAGCTCCTCTGGAGTCTCCTCCTGCTGCTCCTCTTCCACTGACAACCCATGGCACTCCACCAAAAACCCATCTCCCTCATCCCGCAACGCTCGCGTAATGGCCTTGAAGGCCACTACTGAGAAGCAGAGGGTCAGGTCCCCAGTCAGCACCACCGTCTTGCCCCCCTCCTGTATCTCCATCCGTAGAAACTTCCAGTTCACCTTCATCTCCCCGAGCTTCTTCAGCCACTGCACTTCCAATATGATATCCACGTTGCCCAACTCCAGCGGCAAGAAGTCTTCCACTGTCTGAAGCCCCTGCAGTGTGAAAAACACCCCCTTGCAGAGCCCCTTACTCTCCTCCATCTTTCATGTGCCCAGCAAAACAGTGAACCTCTCCACGTACTCAACTCTAAGCCGTGACGCTCTACCATCCTCCTCGAGATGAAGTTGTGGGTCGCCCCACTGTCAATCAGCACCGTCACCGTCTGATCCCCCAATGTCCCTGCCAACTTCATGGTATGGTTCGGAGTGAACCCTACCACGGAGTTCAGCGACACCTCCGCAAAGTCCATGTGCACATGCTCCTCCTCAGGCTCCGCCGCAATCACAGGCTCCTCCTCCTCAGGATACTCCTCGTCGGGCACGATCACGATCTACAGCAACTTGCTCGCACATCGATGACCGGGGGTGAACCTCCCGTCACACCTGAAACATAGGCCCGCCGCTCGCCGTGCCCTCATATCAACCTCCGTCATGCGCCTACCAGGTACGGCTGTGCGGGCCTCCCCTGCAGCTGGTCTAGGTGGTACTGGTGCTGGTGCCCCGATAACTGGTCTAGGTGGTGCAGGTGCAGACTGGTTGCGCTGGCCCTGCGCCCCCCAAGTCCCCCTAATGCGTCTCTCCTCCGACTGCTTCTCCTCCGCCTTGTGAGCTAGTCGAAGGACATCCTCCAAGCACTGAGGGCTCTGCATCCGTAGCTCCACCCGTATAGAGGGCTTAAGCCCCCTCATAAACAGCACTATCTGCATCTCATCTATCACATCCCTCACCCTGCTAGACAACAGCTCGAACTTCTCCACGAAGTCCTGCACTGTCCCCTCCTGTCTCAGGGCTGAAAGCTGCTCGTAGAAATCCCCCGCCGAAGTCTCCTGAAATCTATCCAAGATGTATGCTGTAAGTTCCTCCCAACTGCGGAATGGGGTCCTCGCTGCCCTCCATCGGTACCACGCCAGGGCCTTGCCCTCGAAGTAGATCCCAATGGCCCGCAGCACCTCCGCCTCAGACAACCCCATCACCTGGAAGTAGCGCTCTGCCCTGAAGATCCAACCGTCCGGGTCCGTACCCTCAAACGTTGGCATCTTCAGCTTCTGCAGACGCTGATCGGCGTTGATATCCCCTAACTGTCACATATCTCCTCCAAATCCCCCACCTCTGTCACCCCCTCTCATGTAGCCCTCCGGTGGCCCTCCGTCACCCCCTCCGTATGGCCCCTCAGGCCACTAGGGCTCCCCGATACATCCTGGTAGTAATGCCCCGGATGTCTCTGTGGTGGTCCAAAAGTGCGTACTCGCGCGCCTCCGTAAGGCTGGGTAGGCGCTGTCCTGCCCCCCAATCCTCCTTCTGGGCCCTGCCCATGGCCCGGGAAGCCCTCAAAAGTCTATCCTAGGTACCCCACAGGTCTGGGTCCTTGTGTCGACGCCCCTGGCCTCCAAAACCGATCCGCAGGAGCTCCAATCACCAATCCCGAAGCCCATCCGCTTCCACCAGCTCCCCGGGCTTCCCCGGGCCCACCATGAAGCCCGCCACACCCCCAAAGGGCCTTCCCGTGCTCGCCACGCCCCCTGGGGATCGCCTGGGCCTGCTGACCCCCGCCCGGGGTCCAGCGGGCCCGCCCGGCCCTAAAAAGGGGCCGACAGCCCTATTGGGCACCCCCAGAAGGGGGTGCCGGTCCTCCGGCGATCCCGACTGGAGTCGTCGGAGGCCGGTTGGTGCCGACAGGCCCCGCCCATGCCTGGGGAGGGCCATGCGGGCCTGTCGACCCCCAAACAGGCCCGACAGGGCCTGCGGTTGAAAACCCAGGCCCTGTCGCGCCAAACCCTAGCGCGCCGTCTAGGGTTTGAGCCGCCGCCGCCGCAGATGTTCCCCCTTGGCTCGGAGATTCCTGATTTGTTGAATCGACGTCGGAATCGCCTTGGATCTCCTCTGTCGCCTTCCCCTTGTCGCGATCCGCCGCCTTCTCCTTGGTCAAGTCTTGCAACATTGTCATCATCGCCGGAATCGCAGCCGTGGCGTCCTTCAAACTTTTAAGATCCCTTCCCGACTCCGCGGCTTCCCTTCTCATGATCCGAAGCTCCGTTTGAATGTCCTCTTGGGTGTTTGCGTGATCCTCGATCGAAGCTTCCATCGTTTTCCTCAAACCCTCGATCTCTTGATTGATATCGTCGCGGAGACCTTGGATCTTCTCGTCCACGGAAGCTCTCGTCCCAGTTGCCATGGCATCGTAGTCCTCTGATACCAATTGATGTGAATCGTCGTAGATTGATTCACAATTTAAATGTGAAAAATTAAAAGAGAGGAAAAGGATTTATATTTTGCTTGATTGAAGAACAAATGATAACAAGATAATGATCTTATTAGAGACAAGATCGATCTCCCCACTTTGGATGAACGGACCAAAGTTTAAGCACCTTCAAATGACAATTGAGAGTCTTTCTCACAATTCAAGCATCCGGAAATAAGATGACGGCTAGACCTAATATAAAAGAGAGAGGAGGGATTTTGGTATACGACCAAAATACCCTCCCACTAAGAAAAAGGCCTAAACCGCGCTCCCGCGTCTCCTGCGACGTGCGTAAGTGATGACGCCTCCACTGCCACGTGCTCCATCGGCTGAGGGGGATGCGACGCTAGGTGCGCTCGCATCACCATCCTTCCCCAGAATAAGAAAGCAAGCATCAGTAGCTCCTACTTCATCCAGACTAGGCAAATAACATCAGCTCCTCCTTCCTAGGTGTAAGCTGCAGTTGAAGATGTAAACAGGTCTTCAACTGAAGATGTAAACAGTTCTTGAAGATGTAAACTATTTTAAAATCAATGTTTTAGAATAGTCATAAAAGCGACTAATTTTGTAACCTCTTGATGCATGAGTAAAACATGTCCAAATTATTTGAAATTTTATTTATAGGTAGTTTAGACATGATATCACATCCAACAGAATGGATTTTTCTTTTAGATTGCCTAATTTTAGAATTGACTTGGATGGATTCGCATGTTTGGTCCATCCGAATGGAGCCTAGTCTTACTCTATGTGTTTGTGTTTGTATCTCACACTCACATAAATCCGACCCGGATGTTTATCCGGGTCAGCCACGTCAACCCGGATTCGACTTGATCCGTTTTATGTCCCTACTCATATCCGGTTAACGAGGCCGGTTTCAGGTCGGGTTCATTTTGCCATCCCTACCTTAGCAGTGGGCAATGGTCACGATGCTTCACAACTAGCAAGGCTATGTATAAGATGAAATATAACATTTGCATAGAGTGGATATCAAAATATAACATGAAAGGATAATCTACTAATTCCAACAAAGCTTTCATTATAAATATTTCCAGCATACAGCTCAAGAGATATTTGAGCGACAAGAATGCTGGGAAGATGTCCATTCACTGTTTACGGTGTTTCAGTTTGCCAAATGGAACAGTTACATACATTAGCATAGCTCAAAAGCGATTTGAGTGACAAGAAAGTTGGGAAGAGCGTGCATTCACCATTTACAGTCTTTCAGTTTGCCAAAGGGAATGGTTCCATACATTATCATATGCTTTAGCCATGGCCCCACGACCAATATAGACAAAGAAACTGATAATTTTCTTCAAGTGCAATGTCCGCAGTTTCTGCCTCCCACTCCAACCAAACTAAAGTAAACTAAGCAATATGAATTCCAGATGTTACTTAACATATTTGTATGCATTATTATAGTCATGTACCAAGTGCACAATGAGATATTTAAATCTCGTCTAAATCATGAATGAATTTTTGTAATATAATATATTTCAAAAAAAACCCTTTTCATCCCCTCACAAGAGTCATAACTCTCTATCAGAATTTGTTTTTATTTATTTACAGTAATTTTCTATAAATGAATTATATAGATTAGAAAACGAATGTATTTTGCTTTACTTGAACCATTGAAAAATAAGAACCAACTAAAATTCTTTTATAGTATGCCACTTTTGTTACAAAGAATACAGCTACATCAGGTTTATTAACACACAAATCAATGAACATAATTCCACAAAACCATAATTCTGTGAAATCCTATTTAAATTTGATTACAGCCATCTAAAATTGACTTCTTTCTTAACTTTATTTATGTGAATTAGTTCAAAGATGTGAATAAGATTTGCTTCTCATATGTTTTAATCTCCTTTCTGAAGTGCCATTCTTCTTAAACTTTAAAAAATCAATGAACAGTCTTGAATCTTGATATAATATAAGCAGTCCAACAGCTCAAAGACATTCTCGGTGGAAACATGGCGCTTCTACTGGCACTATATAGAGTTGTAATTTTGTGTGGTAGCAATCTAGCAGACAACGTACTTCATGTTCAGTGAAAAATGAGACGGACCTTACTCATGCACAATGAACAGAAGAACATAACAAGAATCACCAAAAATGAGAAAATCATTGAGTTTCATGTATACCTTAAACATAGGAAGAGATAATATTTCTTCAGGAGGTAACTTCCCCTTTTCTAAGTCATCAAGTGTAACACAAGTCTTTTGTTCAACTGTCTCTTGTGATGGCTTCGTGAGGTCTTTGTGGCCATTGCCAACATCAATATCTGCCTTTTGTGTGGGCTTAGGGGCAATTTTTATCTGTGGAAAAAACAAAAATTTCAATCACATGCTCAAAGGATTTAACTTTGATAAGCACATCTATCATAAGAATGTGAAAACCTGCAGCACAGTGTTTTTCTTTTTTATCACCGGAACCTCTTTTGGGACCAAGCTAACAGGTTTCAGACCAACAGCTTCATGTGCCACACTCTTATCAATAGCAGGGCCTACAATTGCTTCTCTTTTAACACGTTTTCGGCTGCGATTATCACCAGCATCATCCTAGAACAAATAAAACATATTCAGAGATATACAAGCAGATAATTGTTAAGCAGAAATCTAGTTGGGGAGCATAAGTACTTCTGATGACTCCATCTCAGACTCTTCACTGGAAAGATCTGCCCGTGGAGGTTCAACTGCAGCAGGAGGTGGTGGTGGGGAAGGGGCAGGAACTGGGGGTGGAAGTGGTGGGGTTGGCAGTGCCATACGAAATGGAGCTGGAAGATTCATCTTGTTCATCAAATGTAAAACCTACCAAGAAGATAGCTTCTATTAGTTTTGATTAAATATTTGAAAAGAATTTCTAAAAGGCCAACCGCATTTAAATACTCATGAACATTCATATTATGAAATAAGGAAGGATATGTATAATCACTATCTTCGAGTTGTTAATCATCCATCAGAAATGATACCAGCGCCCTGGAGAAGTACCTATCAATGTCATATAATATAAAACAGCAGACAAAGGACAGGGGTAATGCAAAAAATACACTATATTATTGGGAAGAGTAACTTCATACCTGTGTATAAAATCGAGGAACAGCAATCAGGGCATTAACAATATTGGTAAGTATATTCCCATCTGGTGGTGGATAATCATACCTGTTAAACAACCATCATTCAGCTGCATAAGACAGAAGCGAATCCATTTTGCGAAGTGGATGAAGATCTGATAGCAACTAGGATGTGGGAATACCATTGTCTCTCTAAACCCAGAAAAATTCATGGACTGATATACATGACTGTAATCAGCCATCATTAAATGAGATCAGCATATAATTTTGACCTAGCTAATAAATCCTACAATGCTACGCAAAAGTTATCAAACTTTCCATTGTTCTATGTGCAAAAAGACAAATTTCGTACCAAGTAACTAACCAACATGAGTTGATTGATCCAAATAAAGATACTAGAATGATATCACGTATGCATAGGAAATTAATAAATCCTCAGACCTGCTCGGCCAACCTGGTTATGCCAACAAGCATGCTTGGTAAGTCAAGTCTCGTAATGGTTAGCGTCTGGTTCATATTATGTAAAGACGTAAAACGTGTGGAGCTCTGAAGGAGGACATACAAATATACATATGGATGTTGCGTGCTTACATATACAGAGTTTGACTATGATCCATGTGATATGATCAAACATGTGGATCATGTCACCCAAACATTAAAAATTGGCAACCAAATCAAAAACTCACTCCATAAATGTGATCTAACACAATTCTACTTATTAAAAAATTAAAAGGATCCAACAAGTTTTAACCACGCAACAAGTGGATAACAAACTAGTCAATTTCACACCAATTACAACAAAATGATTTTGTTGCCACTTCTTGCATGGATAAAAACATAATGAAATTAGTTAATTTTTTATTCAAAAGTAGTTTAAATGTGTTAGATCACATACAATAAGATAAGATGCATTTTAAATTTGATGTAATATGATTCAAGTTGATCTCTCCACATCTTATCTAGGATTGGAAAAGGTTATATTACCATAAAGTCATTAATTTTTCAATAACTTAATCAACAA
The DNA here is from genome assembly GCA_030789695.1 of Scilla litardierei. Classification (NCBI taxonomy): domain Eukaryota; kingdom Viridiplantae; phylum Streptophyta; class Magnoliopsida; order Asparagales; family Asparagaceae; genus Scilla; species Scilla litardierei. The sequence goes on from CM061132.1 coordinate 105,352,955, forward strand.
ACAAAAAACATTAGGTTCACTATCTTCGAACATGAAGATCAAAATATTCGGTGCCAATAGTCAAAAAATATGGAGAGTTGATGTTTCGGACCGCATATGTGTGAAGCTCTCATGGCATATGAATCCATTACTATCTCTCTCCCCTATCTCTTACATACACACCCGCACACTACAATCTGAAGCATCATTTTGAAAATGCCAACAAGATTCCAAAGATCCCGTCAATCAATTTTGCCTCTGATGGAAAAGGTTTATTTCATAAATGAAAAACATGGTTATTTTAGTATGGTGATAATGACATATACATGTAAGATATTTTATTCAAAAAAATTCTAAGTTTTTATTTTCAATTTCGTATATTTCTTGGTACCAGATAATCCCTTAATTCTCTCTTTACTGTTTTTTTGTGGGTTTTCTTATTTAAGGTTTCTTACTGAGATTCTCTTATCCAAGATTATGGCTGAGATTTTTAAAATTGTTTTTCTTTAATTTCATTGTCTCTGTTATCTAATCTAGACAAGTTGTGAATTCTTAACAATTTCTATAGGTATTCAATATCTGCATCTAACTATATTTCCTTTTTATTAATTTTTAATCTTTTTTCTTTAACCCTGATATCTAATTATGTTATGTTTCAATCCCTTGTTTATTGAAATCATATGCTAAATCATATACTAAGCTACTAGATAAAGTAAACATAAGGTTTTAAGAAGATTAAATAAAAATAAACATGCCTCAAAATTAAAAATTAAAAAAATCTCTCAGGGTAACTCCTTAATTTTAATTTATAGATTAATCTATAGTTTCTTTAATTATATTTATATGCATGTTTCTAATAATAACATTATTTTTTGTTGAGCATAACAAAGATATATGATTATATTAATATCATGTAGGACATCAAATTTAAATGTCTAACTACTTATACGGAAAACATCCAAGGATAGATTAAAATTAGTAGGTTTAAACATTTAAAAAAATTATTAAATGAGTTCTCATTTTAGGTAAGCCATTAAGAATTATCTAACTTTTCACATACATATTTCTTTTAACATTTTATATGTAAGTAAGTTTAGATCTATACAACTTTAATCTTATCTTGCATGTTCAATATGTGGTAAACAAGAACAAAGAGAGAGAATTTAAACATATGTTTCACAAATATTTATAATTATTTATAATTATGATTAAAGAAAATAAGTAAATTTCATTAATTACTTTTCATAATCCTTTTCCTCCATGCAACACCTGCGACATACTAGTGTGTGTATATATAAACAGAGAGCTTGAGTAGGAAAATATATATTTAGATGTTGACTAGTATCCATACAGATACAACCTAAATAAAAATTTTGTTCAATAAAATGTGATACAACATGTCTAAACATCATATAAACAATATTTCAAATGATTCGAATTTATTTTACCCATGCCAAATGTGGTCGGAAAATCAACATTATCAGATTATCATAAAATTGATAATTTGTCACCCCTTGATGCATGAGTAACATATGTTCAAATTATTTTGAAATTTTATCTGTAAATAGTTTAAACACATAAGATCATGTTCAACGAGATAAATTATTCATTTGTGTTTCTAAATTTAAAATTAAAATGGTTTAGATCCACATGTTTGGTTTATTCGAATGGATTCTAATTAACCTCAATGTATACGTATGGACATGTGTACATATATTGGGGGTCGCTATTTGTAAGCTCTCTCTCTCTCTCACGGTCTCCCTAATCCATCACTGTTTGGGTCAAATCCAAATCATGATTTGCAAGGAGGATGCAAAAGTGTAGCTTATTTTGTAAAACAAGTGGCCCTACCCACTGACCCATCATTATTCAGATCAAATCTGAAGTAGTTACTTGCAAGGGGCAACGAAAGAGTATCTCATTTATAAAATGCCAATTTTAAAAATGAGCTGCCACCTCGCATCTTCTTTTTCATATATATACTGAAAAAATGTTCGGGAAGGGGAGAAGAATAAAAAGTGTGAGAGAGAGGAGGGTCCAGGGGTTAAAATGCAAAACCCGGGGTTGTATGTGCAAAATTCCCCACCTCTTCTCTTATCTATCAAAATCTCATCACAAAATTCCCCACCTCTTCTCTTATCTCTCAAAATCTCATCACTTATCCAAGTTCTCTTGTCCAAATTCTCTTATCTAATTTCTCTTGTCCAATTTCTCTTATCCAATTTCTCTTGATAACATCCCTATTTTATATAATAGATATATATATATATGTATGTATGTAGTGTTCTGGTACGAAAATTTCACACCAAATGATGGTGCGAAAAACATTCTCTCTTTTTTAGAAAAACTTTTACCAAAAGAATTTTTTGATGTTTAATCCAGACAATTATATACCCGGGGAAAATAATAGGCGAACCCTAGGTGGATTTGAGCATCGATCCACCCGTTACAAAATTTAACTGTTTCATAACAATTGAACAGTTTGTAGTACCTTAATCAAAGGCCGAATCCATTATTTTCCAACCATTATTTTTCTAGGGTTGTATAACTACATGAAGTGAATGATGAAAAAAATTCAAAAAAATTAAAAAAAATTAAAATTATTCTCATGGAATTTTCCGTGCGAAATGGTTGCATTTGAAAATTTTCCTATTTTATATATATATCTATCTATCTATTATACAAAAGAGCGATCTTATCAAGAGAAATTGGATAAGAGAATTTGGACAAGCGAATTTGGATAAGAGACGAGATTTTGAGGGATAAGAGAGGATGTGGGAATTTTGCACATACAACCCCAATTTTTGCATTTTTGCCTCTGGACCCTCCCCCCACACACACTTTTTCTTCTTTCCCACCTTTTCCGACCGGGTTTTTTCAGTCCACGTGTACGTGTGCACGGGTTATTTGCTATATAGTTATAAACCGTACCTACGGGCATGGTTCATTTAAGATTTTCCCCCGCGAAATCTTTGCTCCCCAAAAAATTTCACAACCAAAATTGTGTGGAACAACAAATTAGCGTAAAAATATTTAGCGGCACGGGTGCCTTCGGCGCGGAACAACAAATTCGACGCATGCGCCTTTGACGCGGAACAACAAATTGGCGCAAAAAAATTTAGCGGAGGCGCGGGCGCGTTCGACGCGGGAAATTATCTCATCTTATTGCTACATGTGTCGAAGAGACAGTGAGCCCCACGTTGAGGGAGAGATCATTCGATATACAGCAGCATTTGATCTGCAACATTAAGTGCAAGTTAAAGTTTTTTTTCCCAAATGCATTAATTGTGTGCACTCTACTATTCCACAGAAACTCTCATTCCCCAAAAAATTTCATTTCCCCCAGAAACTTTCATTTCCCCAGAAATGTTTTTCCCTCCAAAACTTTCCACAAAATCTCATCTCAACCATGTATTCCTCAATATTAAATCTGAGCCGTCTTTCTATCAACCCATTTGTCCTAGTGAACTTGTCCTAGTCAACCCTAGGATTCAAAAACAGTTGTCAAATGTAATATATATATATATATATATGCAAATCTTCAAATGAGAACATTTCGCACGGTGCGAAAATGTTTTTATTTTTTAAATTTTTTTTCAAAAATTCTTTTTTCCACCTTCATTATATGTTGTTATACCCCTCTCAAAAAAAATCGTTGAGAAATAATGTCATTTGGCCTTCGATCAAGGCATTTCATCAAATTCGCACGTTTTGAGACCGTTAAATTTGTAACGGGTGGATGGGTGCTCTAATCCCCAATGGGTTCACCTATTATTTTTCCTGGATTATATATTTGTATGAATTAAACATCAAAAAACATTGAAAAAACATTTCAAAAAAGTAAAAAAAATTTCTCGCACGGCTTTCGCTTGGGTTTTTCGCACCCGAAGATTGCCCTATATATATATATATATATCTATCTATCTATCTATATATTAAAACACAACTGTTTTTAAATTTTAGGGCTGACTAGGACAAACAGGTTGATAGAAAGACGGCTTGGATTTAATCTTGAGGAATGAATGGTTGAGATGAGCTTTTGTGTAAAATTTTGGAGAGAAACATTTCTAGGGAAATGAAAGTTCTTGGGAATAGCAGAGTACACGTAATTAATGCAATTGAGAAAAAACATTAACTTGCACTTAATGTTGCAGATCGAATGCTGCTACAGATCGAATGCTGCTGCAGATCGAATGATCTCTCTGTCAACGCGGGGCCCACCGTCTCTTCGACCAATGGGGCAAAGATGAGAATAATTTTCCGAGCCGAAGGAAATTTTTTTACGCTAATTTGTTGTTTCGTGCCGATTTTTTTACGCTAATTTATTGTTCCATATCGAAGGCGTCTGCGTCGAATTTGTTGTTCCGCACCGAGGTGCCCGTGTCGCTAAATATTTTTACGCTAATTTCTTGTGAAACAAAGATTTCGCGGGGGAAAATCTTAAATGAACCGTGCCCGCGGGCACGGGTTATGACTAGTGTGTGTGTGTGTGTAAACAGATAAATATAGAGAGAGTAGCAATCCGATAGGAAGGATTCTTGGGTGAGAAGGTGAGAGCTTAATATGGATCGTTGGATAAAAAGGAATAGACATGATCAAATTTATAATCAAAGAATAAATCGTTAAAGTCTGAAATGATATGGAAACCATGTAATTCTACCTCTTTGTCTATTATAATACTCTCGATTCTAACTATTCCTGGTTGTATTCTCTTCGGATCGACCTTCACTTAAAAAATTAGAAAACGGTTTCAATCATTGAAATATTTTCGAAACTACAACACTTTGTATGCACTAAAACAAACACCAAAAAGAATTATAAACGGCTGAAATTCCTGTTTCAAAAAAAAATATCAGCAGAAGGTACATGAGATTGTTATCCAAGAAAATGCTTTTTAAATCTCTGTTGAGTTAATATGGAACAATATCCTGGATTCAGAACAATAACATTCCTCCTGTATAATGGCTCTATACAATAGAATAATTGAAACCAATGTTTTAGCTTAATCTATCATGTCTATTTTGATTTGGCTGCAATTTGTAACTCTTATTTTGTAATATAATTGGGAAAATTCCAAATTTAGGTATAGAAGAGGCTTCCACAAAAGAGTTGCTCATTAAAAGCCCCAAATCACTTTAATCTCAAAAAAGCTCCAAAAACCATCTGACATTGAATTATGTAACATGTGCTCTATATGAATACAAAGGAAAGATCTTGTGCTTCAAATATCTTTCAAAATCCACCATACTGTTCATAGAAAAGAAATCAAATAAAATGATATTGGCAAAATAGGAAAAGTAAACTCAATCTCGTTCTCGATATAAGAAGGAAGATAAATTGATTTTAGTAAACTTTTTCAACTCATTTCCCTTGCTTTTTTTCTCTAGGTGGAGCCTGGATGTTGATTTGGAGAGAAGAATATTTAGAGGAGGAAGTGAGAAACGAGAAGAGATGGGGAGAAAAGAGAGAGAAACGATTACTTTTACTTATCGGTTCAATGATATATTCTTTGATTATAAGTTTAATCATGCCCATTCCTTTTTATCCAACGGTCCACGCGAAACTTTCTCATCTTCTTATGTAAGAATACTTGCCTACCAGATCACTACAATATATGTGTGTGTACATTTATGTATGTGTACATATGTTTTTACACATGCATATATGTATATGTATGTGTGTATGTACATATATGCATGCATATATGTGCATGTATGTATACATGCATACATATATGTACATACGTATGTATATGCACGTGTATGCATGTGTATGCATACATGCATATATATGTATGCATGTCTTGTATATGAGTCGGACTACTAAATTTTCGTTTATTTTTTGAACAAACACGCTGTCTCAAGTAGAAAAATTGTGAACCCACATTACAAATCCCTTCCATTCAAAATAATCTAACTCGTCTAAACTATCCTAAAATAAAATTTCAAAGATTTAAATATGTTTTATTAAAGCATCAAGTGGCAACAAAATCAACATCTTACTAATTTGTCACCCTCTCAATGCATAGGTCGAACAATCTAAATCAGCCAAAATTATGCTTTTAGATAGCTTAGATGAGTTAGATCACATCCAAAGAAACGATTTTTTATTTTGGTTAAAAAAATTTATTTAGGATGTTAAGATTTTATTTTAAAAGAAATTTTATAGTCCAACTCATGTACACATGCATACACACATACATACATACTATGAGTGTGAGTCGAGAGAATAAAGAGTGTGTGTGTGATTAGAATCCACTCGAGAGGATCAAAGATGATCATATCACCTCAAATTTAAAACGAACTTATCAAATCAAAAATCTATTCTGTCTAACAAATTTATACTACTTAGAGTACTCTCAATGGGGGTTGAATTTGGGGCTGAATTTGGTGCTTAATCCTATGTGGAGGGAGTGTTTACAAAATGGAGGGCTTAAAATTTTAAGCCCATGTTAAGCCCCTCCTCTTTAAGCCGTTGACTCAATAGCGGCTACTTTTTTCAAAAACTAAATGGATCAGACATCTGGTTGGTACCCACCAGATGCCTCTTATTTTTTTAAATCTCTTAAGACCACGTATGGTGACTGCCAGGAATCAAACCACCAATAATAAATCAGACGCCTGTTGGGTAGCTGCCAGACGTTTGATCTACTTCAGATTTCCAAAAAATAGGTGGTTGGATTACCAGAAGTCTGAGGAGGTTACCAGACGTCTGCAGGCGACAGCTGACGTGGCAACCATTCAGCCCCTTATTCAACCCTCCATTGGAAGGGTGCAGGAACTGAATCTGATGTGGCTCGGATTCAGCCCCTGCAGGGGCTGAATGGTTCAGCCCTCCATTGGGGGTGCTCTTATAGATAAAAATTCCATATCTTCCCTATGCAAAAGTGGCCACAAATGAACGTTTTCAAACTGTCGTAAAATTGACTAATTTGTTGCCACTTTATGTTAGATAAAACATATACAAATTATTTGAATTATGATGATTTGTCGTTTAAATGAATTATTAGTTATTGGTAGTTCAAATGAGTTGGATCGCATCCAACGTAATGGATTTCCTATTTAAGTTGCAAGTTTTTAAATTTGGTTTGATATGATATGCACCTTTGATCCACTCGAGAATATCCTAATTAAACTCTCTCTATACACATAGGCATACATGCATACACATGTATATAAACACCTTTATTTGTGGACATGGTTTCATGAGTTCAATGTTCTCCCATAGAAATTTCAGACTTTTTTCATTGTCATTTTTGACTAATGGTTTTGCATGATTTAATTTTAAAATTGATTATTGGGTACATTCTACAAGTAGTTAGTAAATAAAAATTATGCTTCCCCAAATATTTTACCACATCAACCTTTGATATGCAGTAAATAGAAGGCATGTTTGTGTGTGTGCGTGCATGCATCTCGAGAACATGTGTTTCACTACGCTGACATGTTGACAATGGATCAGCACGACATGGCATGGAAACACTCAAGTAATCTCTAAAAAGTATACCTAAAATAGAAAAATCCTGTCCAATATGCATTACCAATAAGACAGGATCCATGATTAAAGTATTCATGCTACCTAGTTGAGAACTAATACTTCACTAGCAATCTGGCAAGTGCTCAACACATGTACATAACTGAAGGGGATGATCTGGTTACTTTTTGAAATGTAATTTGTGGCCTCCACAAAACTATGCCTATATCTCTTTGGAGATGCAAACACCACATAGTCGGCTGGATGGCCCATAGTTTTGTGGTGAAGTATACCAGAGATCATTCATAACTATTACAAATGGAGTTTTTGTTCTAAAACATATAAGAAAGCTGATTCTATGCTTTAAAAAATATCTTGACACCAGTATTTATAAACGATGTTAGCTCTTATTTTACCGTAAGATACATTGCAGGAACTTCTGAACTGAATTTCTGACCCACAACAGGAGTGTTAAAAATATGGTTCAAGTTAATAGTAATAGCTAGATTATAGAGCAACGAACTTACTGTAGAATTTCTTCCATTAATAAGCATGTCCATGCAGAGACTAGTATATGGACAGTTCATACATGCATGCACCACTGATTTGGTAAATGCTAATTGGATCAAGAACCCTTCTAAAGTAGCTTCATAAATTTTCTAGCATGAAAGCTTGGAATTCACAGGACCATCATGAAGCTTCGATGTGATATACGGAAAACCCTATTAAAGTGGTAGATATCCACCTTTCTACAAGTCCTTGCAGATAAAGAGATAACATAACAGATGCCACCTAACAACCTATCTGCAAAATTTGACAATTTGACTACTAACTAGCAGATGCGTTGCTGGGTCACTTTTTCATAAAATGGAAACATAACCGCACAGCAGAATTTTACAATATGCCATGTGAATATTGTGATCAGCACTGGTTCCTAAATGTAAGTTTCTATATTCTTTTTAAATGAAATTTCTCTTGATTTAACAAAAGAATTTCCCATTTTCTCTTAGTCTGACTTACACTTATTATATGACAGTATTTGATTATTATGATTCCGAGTTGCTGACCCATTTGCTTTAATATGGATACTGTCCCCAACCAAGAATGGAGGTGTTTAATATGTCTGGACAGGAAATATGTGTCCATCCATGCCTAAAACTTATAAATATAAAACATTTAATCAATGCAAAAGTAAATTATGCCATTTCCCTTATAACAGAAGGTTAATTTTTAAAATAAATCGTAACATTAATTTGGTTCATATACGAGTAACTAGTCATTACATATATTCATCTATGTTAAATATACACCTATACAGAAAAGGCACATGTATACAAATATGCATCATGCTTCATTTTGGAAAACTACAAATGTCCACCCACAGCAATCATGTCAATGCCTTCAAAAAAAATCACACTTTTGAGGATGTACCTCCCAGTCAACTGATTATTAATGTAATTCAAGGAAATGTGGGTGTATATTGGCCCATTCTTATGATAGTGTTGATTGATTATTCGAACTCCATTATGATATCAATTACGGAAAGGCAATTGTCTGATTCAGTTCCGGTTTTTTTGTAAGTTGAGTTAATAAATTGGTGTATCATCTCAAGGGTCTTCTGTGTTGTCATGTATCAGCCTAGGAGTAGGATAATGTTTTGACACAGGACAAACTGAAAACTGGTTTTTTTTATCTTGTTTGTATTTGTTAATCTGTCATTTGTAGGGTTTCGTGAGCAGATTTTGAGCAGAGCTTAAGTTGTATGAATTGATCAACATGATGGAGAGTTAAGAGATTGGTTTACTGCTTGTTTAATTAAATCTAATAATAGTAATAATCAAAAAAGACATATAAAAGGTTGTTATTGGTTAGATTTCAGACATTGGCAATATCAAAATAATATATTTAGATATCTATATCTATGTGTTTTTAATTAGCTAGGGTTTTCAACGAGAAAAATGAGAAAAACATTAGAAGGAATGAAAGATAAAAGGCTTTGCACCTTCACTTGGAGGTCACATTACCTTTGATATCGGTTCACACAAAAGGTCGATAACCCACCCATAATGCATCACACACATAGAACAAGAGTTAAACTTTTATAACATCCATTGACGTCCTCATTATCATAGTCTTCATCCCAAAAATTGGGGTTGGCTTATGGACTCAATAGAAAGAGAGAAATAATAAAATAATAACAGTAAAATAATAATAACAATAATAGAAATAATAATAATTAATTAAAAGATAATAATTAATAAATAAATACTGTTAAGATGTATTAAATAAGCAACTGGGGGATGAGTGACATAAGTATGAATGGTCGGAAGAGTGACATAATGTTAAAATGTATTAAATAATGATTGGGAGATAAGGGATACAAGTGTGAGCGGTTGGGAGAGTGGCATAAGTGTTAGTAGTTGGGAAAGTAAAATGAGTGTGACTGATTGGGAGCTTATCATATATCTATAAATAAATTAAGATTAGGAGAATGAAAATTATCTAATTTTCTTCCTAGTCTTTTCAAATCTCATCTTACTTTCTAGTCTTTTCAAATTCCTTCTCCGATTCTAACATGGTATCTGAGCCATCGTGGTCAAAGATGTTGTTACCATGCGAAAACTAAACAAACCTCAATCTTATCACAGGAGTTCAGATCCAACAACTCCGATCACCTCCGAAGCTTCTTTAGTCTCCCCAGCAATCACTCAATGGGTTTGAAAACATTTCACATTTTACCCCAGTACATAGGTAATATAGTTAAAATATTATATATGTATAAAAATTGGTTTAATTCTTCTGTATTAAAAATAATGTTTGAATATTTGGTATAATTATTTGGCATTTGGCATCTGATGTTTGGTTGATAATTGATATTAAGTTTAGTGTTGATGTTTGTTTTTTACCCTTCTTTGGAAGTAGGGATGTACTTGGTGGAGAATTATCCTGAAGGCGAAAGAAATGAAGACTATTAACTGATGATCTTCTATCAAATGGTCCGGTCAATTGGAAACGAAGGCATGCTCAGACAAAGAGTCCGCTATTGAATTTTATGAAACATAAGATTCAGGGTCTTGTGATGAGGAGAAAAGTATAAAGGAAATTTAGATGTTACTGGAAACTTTATAGTCAAAGAACAACAATCTCTTCAAAGCTTATGATTTATCGCAATTGTTTTGAGAAAAACCACTAAGGAGAAAAGTTGATGTCTTAGTATTATGCAGACTTTTACAAACACCATGAGGAGTTGAATTCCATTTTGATAATCACAATAGATATGAAGATAATAAAGGAACAAATAGAACATGTCTCATCACTTTAGGAAATCGAATATGCCGCAACACACCCTCAGATCATATGATGTAACAAGTAACCGAAATATAGAGACAATGATTTAGAGAAGAAATCTATGTAAACCACAAAACATGATTTTGATGGATATTGAGGTGCTCGAAGAGGATCAGAGGAGCCAGAAGTGGTGGACATATTGGTGTTTGTAAGAGGGACAGAGGAGTGCATGCTTTAAGAGGTAAAGGTGCCCTTCGACTGAAAAGCTAATTTGTCATTATTGCAATAAGTTCGATCACATAATGTTGTCTTGTTCCAAACTTCAGTGTACACATGGGAGAAGGTTTATAGGAGAGGGTTTGGAGAAAACACTAATATCATAAGAAAACTCCTCTCAATCAAAGAATGTTTAGATATTTGACGATGAGTGGAGCCAATGCCAAATATTTAGAGGTTTTGTGAAACTCATTTGCATCTGTCTCATGTCTCCTACCACTGCGACTTAAGCCAGATCAGGTAACCTAACCGCATGCACTTCTATATCAAGTTCTCAGACTTAGGTGATAGATTCAGGAGCCTCTGATTATATGATTGGGGGGTCAAGTATATTGTTTTCTTTTTACACATCCAGTTGTAGACAGACAGTGACACTAGCCAATAGTTTCACATCTACTATTTCAAGTGTTTGTTTTGTACGCCCTTTAAAATGCTACAGAGGTATTGTATCTTTCCGAAGACTCAAACAAAGAGGATGATTAGCACATGGCATGAAATTGCAGGTTATTTTATCAACTAGATACTAAGGCTGTATCGCTAGATTGCTCTGATGTTACTTCCTCTTCATCACACATTATAAATTGGGTCATCTAAGTCTTCTAAATTTGAAACTTTTAAATCATATATTTAAATATCTGTCTGATCTACAGTGTAAGTTTTATCGATTGGAAAAATATCATCGAGTGTCTTATCAACTACATGCTAATAAGATTGCTTAAAAATCTTTTAAGTTAGTTCATTCATTCCGATGTTGGGAGATCTTATCATGTTGAGTCTAGATGTGGCTTTAGATATTTTATCTTGTTTGTGGATGATTTTCATGTTTTATATGAATAAAAAACTAATCTAAAGTAGTTACAATTTTTAAAAGTTTGTATCCTTATTACAATTGAAGGATGTTTTTGAATTTGTCCTTAAACCCAAAGCCCCAAAAACCCACCCAATCCTCCAAAAGGACCAAAACACACCTAAACCCAAAACACCCCATCAAAAAAAAACCAAAAAACCAAAGGCAATACACACACTCAAACCCACTCTTCTCATTTTTCACCCGTTTTTGCACTCATCGAAACACCCGTGTGGGTCTCGCGTCCTGATTGTGTGGGTTGGTTTTTATGGTGTCCGTGCACTTTGTGCACGGGTTATTTCTATGCTACAATAAAGAATCAATTTGATATTTTTGTAAAAAAATTTAAGAAGCAATAATGCAAAAGAGAATTTAGGTAAGCACTTTGCAGCATTTCTGTCAAAATTTAGAATTACTCATCAATCTTCATATGTGTGATGCTATCTTAATTGCATATTATCTTATTAGTCATTTGTATACTTAAGTTAGATTCCTTACCAATTGATATTTCCTAAGGCTGATTTGTTTCCCTTACCGCACAAGATTTTTAGATGTGTTTTTTGTACATAATTATGTTACTAATGATTTTAAACTTGATCCTTGATCTTTAAAATATGTATTAGGGCACTCTCGTACACAGAATGACTATAAATACTATTATCCTACGACCAAACAGTCTTTTGTGTTGGTTGCGACCGCTGGTAAATTTTTTTGAGTCTCAATCATACTTCACCAAACATAGAGTTGGTGACCAACCATTAAACCATGACAGTAGCGATGGATTTTTATTTTATATGTTACTATCATAAAAGCATGATATCACGTAAATATATCAACGACAAAAATGACCAAAACTTAGCTTCGTAATCTCACCTTAGCTCCTAGTATATTTGTCTCCTCGCCTATGATCGTGTACAGTATTCCTTGTCGGTTCCTACATCTAAAATTTTCATAAGTGAATTGTATTGGTTTCTGAGTTGGAATACTCGGATTACTAATAGAAAAGATAGTCATTCTTCTACATCTCATCATCATCACAAGCATATATCTTAGGCTCATCTTTCTCTATCATACATAGACTTTAGCTCTACCATTGGTTCTCACCAAACTCTCAAATATATTTAAAAGGCTTTATTGCGTCTAGGTTCGCATACTGCAATGTTAGAAGAAATAAATGCTTAATGAAAGCTTCACCAGATAAAAAGATGGTTAATTGCTTATATATGTATAGTGAAGTTGAATCCTGATAATTTTTTTGCGAAATTAAAAACCAAATTTATTGTTAAAAGTTATTCACAGATGTATGGTATAGATTATTAGGAGGTGTTCTCTCCCATAATGAAGATGACTTATGTATACTTATTGATCTCTTTTACAACCACTCATCACTGCTTGTTGCATCAGTTGGATGTCAAGAATTCGTTCCTTAACAGCATTTTTGAAGAAGTATACATGCAGCAACTGTCAGACATTGTTACTAAATGGAATCATAAACTGTGTGCAAATTGAAGAATTCATTGTATGACCTGAAGTAATCACTGGAGCTTTATTTAAACGCTTTACAGATTTTATGAAACAATTTGATCTCAAGTAGTGTTAGAGTGATAACTTCCTCTTCTATCAGACCTATCAAGAGAAGTGGGTATTGTTGGTGGTATATATTAATGATATTGTAATCAGTGGAGATGATGCCTTTGCCATTTGAGATTTGAAGCAGTTTCAGACGAATGATATTGGCCAATCAAATACTTGGGAACACTCGAAGAAAGGGTGTATTTATTCCAACAAAATTATGTTTTGAACATGTTAGAAATGAGAATGTCATGTTGTAAGCTTATCTCCATACTAATGGATCAAAATTCGAGACTTGTTCCAAGCCCAGGAAAGATATTGCATGATGCATGATGATATAAGAGATTAATCGGGAAATTAAACGAACTTACTATGACACACCCTAATATTACTTTTCCGGTAAGTTTATTAAGCCATACCATGGCTAATCGTAGACTACACATTAGGATGCTACAATGTGAGTTTTGGTATACTTGAAGAATGCACCAGGATGACTTTTATATTCTACTTTTAGCATTATAGAATTATGACATGCTCAAATGCAAATTGGGCAGGTTTATAAGTTGATCGCCAATCAAAACCTGGCTATTGTGTTTTCAAAAGAAATAATTTGATATTTTGAAAGAGCAAGAAAAAAATCATGTATTTCTTAATATATTGTAGAATCATAGTTCAGAGCCATAACTAACACTATCTATGAACTGTTATGAATTCAACAGTTGCTTTTCAAGTTAGGACTCATGACACATACACCAGTGAGAGTGTATTGCGATAATATGGCTATTATACACATCGATAATAACCTAATCTTTCATGGAAGGACTAAACACATTGAGATTGACTGTCACATAGTGAGACAACATTATGATCAAAAAGATTAAAAAGGATAAGCATGTCAAATCAATTAATTAGTTGTTGACCATGCTTACTAAGCTTTTTAAAAAGAATAGAATGGACTACATCTGTGACAAGCTCGGCATATATGACATCTATGCTCTAGCTTGAGGGAAAGTGTTAAGATGTATTAAATAAATAGTTGGAATATAAGTGATATAAGTGAGATTGTTGCCAGAGTGACATAATATTAGTATGTATTAAATGAGTAATTGAGAAATGAGTAACATAAGTGTAAGTGATTAAAAATGACATAAGCGTAAGTGGTTGGGAGATTGACATAAGTGTGAGTAGTTTGAAGTTTATTATGTATTTATAAATAGGCTAAAGTTGGGAGAATGAAAATTATCTAATTTACTTTCTGATCTTTTCAAATGCCCTCTAACTTTCTAGTATTTCAAATCACCTCTCTAATACTAACAAACACAAATAAGCTTTAAAAATCATATCAAATTCTAATATCGGATACTTATTTTTCAAGCATTACAATCTAAATCTCTCTTCTATCAAAATCAAGATCTTTTATATGCCCTCTTATTACTTCCTTCCACGTCTTCTTCAGTTTACCATTTTCTCTTGATCTCAACATTCATATATGTAGTATCTTTCTAACGAACGCATCAATAGATCTTCGATGTACATAGCCAAATCATCTCAAACTTTCATAGCAGTCATTCTTCAATCAAAGTCTAATATCATTACACATCATAGAACAATAGAGTAAAACTTTCAAATGATCCATTAATCAATTAAACATAAGTATCTTCTCAATGTTCCAATCAAAAACCCAGATAAGAACATGAATAAGGCCAGATTTAAACATTACATAAATATATCCCTAGTTGAAAAAAGGCCTAGAGAGGCTAAAAAGATACATTAAAATCCAAAAAAATCAAATGAAAATAACTAAACACTAACTAAGCAACAACCCAACATTTAACAATTTCAGCACAAGAATCTAATAAGAAATATCTCTTTAATTTTATAATGGCTTTTTCTTATCCTTACTTTCTGCTGTATTGTTCTTTCTTCTTTAGTGTATTTGTATATTCCATGCTGGGGCAAGGAATTCACATAAATTTATTCATATTATCACTGAGTAAGCCCGAAAACTCCATTTCAGTCATCAAATTACCCATTTGCACTAGTTATCCTACCTTAGGCCCTAAGAAGATTTATCTTTTAGGTCAAACATATTGTTTGTGAGGCAATTTATTATGCATCAATGATGTGTATGCCTTAAGTCTTGATCTTCTCTATTTCATGCCCTTCTAACTGTAATTGGGGTTCAAATTCATGTTAAGAAGTCTTTTTGGTAAATTTGTTAGTGAATTCATAGATTTGGGTGAAAAAGGGTTGGAGGGTGACATATTGGAATTTACCAAAAGAATTTACATTGTTAGCTATTTGTTATAATGCGATATAATGTTTCAAAAAAAATTAAATTGTTAGCTAATCCAATGAACCCATAAAAAAGTGCACATGAAACTTAGTCATCTATATCGAATACATACTCAAGATGAGGAGGGAAGGGATAGTCCACGCCAAGTCTTGGAGCAATTGGTTCACTGCCATATGTTGAGTTCATTGGATTCAAAGAGTCCTTCAGAACTAAAGCAGGCGGACCTGATGATTCTTTCCTGGGTTGAGACTCACTTTGCACGTCTGTATTCTTCATATTTGAGCTGACTCTATCTACTGATAACACTTTCCCGAGAAATCTCAACCTGCGGCAATACCAAGAGAAAGAGTAAGCATCACAAAAAGAAGGTATTTGGTACAAACAATAGCACAAGAAATTGATATCCAGTAGCCAAGATTAACAGAGTTAAAAAGGACATGAGCAACAACACTAAGGAAGGACCCTAGGTTTGTTCTCACTTATTTGAAGCAGTGTTATTGCAAGAAGCAGCTAGTGCAAATGTTTGGCAAGCACCTGTTCATTTGAGCTTGTGCTTGAGAAGCCAACTTTTCATCCTTGAAATCAACAAAGGCACAATTTCTTAACCTGCAAAACAAAATTAAAAAGATGGGGAAGTAAATTTCAAAAATGTGACACCTAAAATAAGATAAATGATAGTAAGATTTTACATCCAAATGCCATCATATCTCAGACCTCTAGTCTAACGATTATATTGCAGTGCCATCCCATCTAGAACGAAAAGTATTTTTCGTTAACTTCATTTTTCCCCCCTCAAGAATCCCAAACATTCAGTAACCATGTCAAGTGAGGATTCAAGGCCAAAACAATGAGATGCCAAAACTTAAATCCCGGATAAATCTTTATTTATTTATTTATTTATTGTACAGATCAGAACAATGGCCTTGATTACATGACGGAACTGTTTACCGAAAGTGCCGCGACTAATATGAAATGCAATCTTAAGGTGGAAAAAACCAGAAAACAAAAAAAGAGGGAAAATGTTAAACACTACTCGCATCACAAATCCTTCATTTTATGTGTGAAAAAGGAATTTAGTAGAAAAGGGGATTAGATGAGAAAGACAATTACTTTCCACCGGCGCAAGGGCGGACGGAGGAGGCGCCGTAGTGAGAGAAGAGGCGGGAGAGCATCTCGTGGGGGATCGCCTCCGGCAGATGTCGAACCAACAGAGTTGCCGCTGTTCCGGCGGCCGGAGCGGCGGCGGGAGTGGGGTCCATCGATGACGAGAATGGCGGTGCTTCATTTGGCTTTGGGTTCAGAACGGAGAATTGATGATGTTGGTTATGTAGCTGGAGAGGAGGAGAAGGATATGGACTGAAATTGGACATCGCTAGGTTTTTCCACTTCTCTTATTCCCTAATTGCCGTCGTCTATTTTCTTAGCTGCGAATTTCTTCAAGGATCAAAATATAAGATTCAGCTCCAGTATTACGCTACGCAACTTCACTCTAGTTTACAAAATCCATCGTCATCGCAAAGCGAAAATCGTCTCAACCTTTTCAGAAAAACAACACGAAGTCGGAGAGGAGGCCCGGGAGAGGATGCGACGAAGTCGGGAGCGGGGGCGGCGGACGAGGGGAGGGGGCTGGGGAGCGGGGGTGGGGGCGGCCAAGTTGGGAGAGTGGTGCTATTTTCGGGGGAATTGCTACGCGCGCGACCGACTATCGTTTATTTACAAGTTGAATTGGGCACGTTCACAACCCTTCTAAAGTGGCGAAAATACTTTGGTGGTACATAATGAGTGAAAACACACAATCGTTGACGGTTTTGCTCAGCACGCACAACTACTATTGCTACGCGCACGATCGCTTCTTCCGACATCTCAACCCCTCCTCTGCACCCCTCTGCCGCCCCTCTTCATCGTCCCCCAGCCCCATCCCCCTCCTCCGACCTATCCGTTGACCTCCCTAGCCCCTTCGCAGCCCCCTCCTCCAACTACTCAAGCCCTCCCCCTCCGCCGCCCTCCTCCGACGACCCTCTTCATCTTCTCCATCCCCCTCCTTCGCCCCCTCCGACGAACTCCACAGCCCCATCCCCCCTCCTTCGCCCCCTCCGATGAACTCCACAGCCCCCTCCCCCCTCCTCCGCCCCCTCCACTGCTAACCCAACCCCTCCCCCTCCCCCTCTGCCCCCTCCTACGACCTCCTCCGCCCCCTCCACTGCCAACCCAACCCCTCCCCCTCCCACTCCTCCCCCTCCTACGACCTACTCCGCCCCCCTCCTTTGACCCCTGCCCCATCGCAAATTCCAAACACTAAAAACTCGGCGGCGAGGCAGGGGGCGAGTGGCGACGATGAGGGTAAAGGGGGTTTAAATTTTTGAATGGCAAGCTTGCAAATAGTGGTTGTGCGCACAGAGCAAAAGCGGTCATGCGCGTAGCAATTCCCATATTCCAGTCGTTTATTCTCTTAGACCTAAGTGGCTTTACACACAGACCATTTATTTACAGTTTTGCCATTCAAAATTTACATGTTTGGAATTGGGAGTTAGTTTGCGAACATACCATTTTGCTCAGTGCACATAACACTTTTTTTTGGAAAATAATAAAGATGGCATTATTAAAAATCCCAAAATACCCCTACAATTACTTAACACACATACCAAATCACTTCTTACACACATTCCGACCTCTACACAAAGATTACTCGGTGCACTTACCAAATTACTCACCGCGCACATCCCACCCAAAAAAGGACTCAACGCACGTACCAAATTACTCACAGCGCACATCGCATCCCAGTTTGCTGAACGCGAACATACATGAGTTCAGTTAGAAATTTTCTCAACACATACATATCTAGTTGTAATGCGCGAAAAGCAAACGGCTAGGTTTTGAATTTTTCCAAAGAATTCCAAAGATTTCTAGAGATCAAAGGTATATTCGAAGATTTCTTGATAGATCCGAAGAAATTGTACTGCGAGATCGAAAGATTTAGGGATTTTTGTGTCCTAAAATTGTTCGAAGAAAACTAAAACGAGTCGGATAATTCTGCAATTGTAGGTAAATGTAAAAAAATTTAGGGATTAAAATGAATTGAGCCAATGGTTTGTGTATAAAATTTAAGTAGATAAAGAAGTAGAGAGAAAAAAATTTGGGGAAATATTTTGGAAAATATCTACTTGATATTAATTGTTGGTAAATGAATGTCGGAAAGTTACTCAGATAGAGATGGAAACTTATAATATGGAGAAGAATATAGATGAAGGAGACGAACAATTCAAGGTACAAAATAGTTGCTATTGTTGGATATTGGCCTTTAAGCCTAATATGGTTTTGATAATGATCACCACATTATGCGTTAATTAATGTATCAAAGTGTTCTAGTTTCAGATAATTAACATTGATCATAGGGGGGACAAAACAATTTGTGATAGGTTGATGGACTCAAGACATGGATCAATGGAACATTGAAAACATGAAGAATCATGAAGAATATTGTAAATTATTGTTGATTCTTTATGTATTTTTGCTCTTTATTTAGTAGAATATTTGTATGCCTTGATTAAATGGACACACTCACTCATTTATGTCATTTTCTGTCTTAGTGATCCATAGGAATATCCTAAAACCCATCCCAATTGGTTCTTTGGCAAAAACACTTTTGATTGTGTTTTTATGATATGACCAGATATTTGGAACCCCTTCATCAGACATCTGGTGTATCCATTGTTGTTTGGCCAAAACCTAAGGTTGATCGAAGTTCAAAGACTAGACATCTAAATAATGTCTCAAATGTATGTGCAATTAACTCCAATTGATTAAACAATGTGAGTTTATTTTCATGGGCTCTCTATCTTTTTCAACCACTCTGTCCAGCCGTCTGAAAAAGACTTTTCTGACACCTAAACAGTGCATCAATCGTCTGACAAGTGTTTTTCAGACGTCTGATTGCTTGGAGGTTGGACTTTAGTTTGTTCATGACTAACTCTTTGTCAGCCATTTGAAGAAAGAGGACCAGACGACTGAACAATTCATCAGCCGTCTGTGAACACTTCTTCAAGCGCATGTTGACTAGGAATTCTTCCCGTTTAAAGCCGTTAGACTATGAATTTCTTGTGTCATTTTCTTGGTTTTTGTGCACGTTTAATAACGTATTTATACCTGAATGTAAGGGAGTTTTTGGTAGTAATACACACACAAAGAAGTTCATTTTGTGAGCCAAAACTATGAGCAAGCTTCATATCTTCAACTCTCTCTTTCTTCCTTTGAGCTTCTTGAATGTTGAATTGAACTCAAAAGCTCAAGGGAAGCCCACAAGTGCACAAAGCTTACATCTAGCACTTGGACATTCAATCTTCTTTGCCTCAGCACTTCACGTTTAATAGTACATTTAATCAAGGCAATAGGCAGATTGTATTTCTTATTTGATTCATTATTTGTAAAACCTAGCTTACTGATTGTGGAAGTGTTCTCTCTGGAAAGAGAGGTGATACCCTTGGAATAGTGTTTACAATCTTCGAAAAGATTATATATGATATCTTGGAAAGATAGGCTCTTGGAAAAGAGTTAAGCACTTGGAAAAGTGTGTGTTGTATTTGGGTTGACTTGGAAAAGGCTTGATAGTGGAAAATCCACAAGACTCTGGAAAGAGTGTGTGACTGGAGTAGGCAATTGCCGAACTAGGATATATCATGTTGTTTGCGATTGTGTTTATCTCTTGTGGATTGCTAATTATCTTGCTTTATAATTCCGCATTTGCAAGAATTTCTTAATTAGTTTTATTATTGACATTACACTATTTACCCCATCTAGTGCGTGTTGCCTAGTAGTGCAGGGTTTCCCTTAGATCCTACAGCTATGTATGCGTCAATATTATACCTTAATAAATGTACTTCATGTTCAAATAATTGTATGTTTAATGTAAAATTCAGGATAATATATCCAGCAGTGTTAGCACAGATAGCCTTCAGGGTTTTACAAAGGAGTTTACAACCATGACCGAACTTCAAAGTAGAGATGCACTTGTTATTTGGGTAAAAAACGTTGGAAGTGAATATGAGCTTGTGATTGTTAAAAGGGCTTTGAATATGAGTACCACATGTAATAGACTCCCAACTATTTACTTTTTGTGTGAAAGAAGCTGGAAATATCGTGGCGACAAGTTCAAGAGTAATGAGAAAAAGACCAATAATATAACTGGAAGCAAGAAGTGTGAATGTTCGTTCTATTTGAAGGCTCGGATGGTGCGCACTAAAGATGAGTGGATGTTAACAGTCGTTTGTAACATGCACAACCATCCACCCGCGACGTACCTTGAGAGACATTCCTATGCAGGGAGGTTACAAGGTCTGGAGATGGAAACTGTGATAGACGTGTTGCATAGTATGGCGAGGCCAAGAGAAATTTGAAAATTTTGAAGCAACTGGATGTGTACAGTGTAACCACAATTAAAACAATATACAATGCACGACAGAAACTAAAAGTTGTGGAGATGGCGGGGAGATCTCAAATGCAATGGTGCTTGAGTGAGAAGAAGTACATCAAACTTCATTCTTTTGATGAAGAGACATCATGTGTTAGGAGTTTGTTTGGGCACATCATACATCAGTGGATATATTGCGGGCATTTTCAGATATTTGGAACATGGATTGCATGTATAAGACAAACTTATATTGACTGTTGGAACTGTTGATATGACTATTTCAATATGGTCAGTATTGATAACAACTAGGAGATATACAAAGTTACTTGTGTATTCATTTAAATATAAATAACTTGCAGTGAAAGAATTAACACAATTAATGAGATCAAATAAGCAAACTCAAACACCAAGAATTTATCCTGGTTCGGATCCTCTTAATCCTACATCCAGGCCCCTACTCCCAGTAGAGATTTTCAATTCAGTATAACCACTTGCTCCTCGCAAGAAAACATACAAAGATGCCAACACTCCCAGTGTTGCAAACTTGTACAATCTCTTCAACGAGAGAGTCACTAAATAAAAGAGAAAAGATAATGAAACAATATCACCTATAGTCTTGATAATATAGGAATTATCAAGGAAGGTGATGGAATCTCTAAGGTTCTTAATGAGAATTTGTGGTAGAACAAGCTTGGAGATTGGACTTTCTAATGAGAAAAAATTTCTGCAGAGGTTCCTCAAAGAAATCTGAAAATTACTTTTTCCCCAGTGAGAGAAAGAACACTTAAAAGTAAGAGATAGAGAGAATTAATTTGTGTATGTAGGCAGAAGTCTTGCAGTCTATTTATAGGCCAAAGGGGTAGTTTTTGACCGTTTGATAACTGCCCAAAATTTCAGAAAAAACTGAACCATTTTTACCAAAATTGGTCGACTAGTAGGAAGCATTGGTTGACCAATATTTCCACCAATTCTGGGATTTGACTGTTGAGACAGCCTTTGACGAAAGGAAAAAAGGAACTGACAAAAACTGATTGTCCTTTTGTGGTGGTTGAAACTGTCATTAGTTAGTTATAAAAATTATTTGATTAATTAAAAAATTAATCAATAAATAAAAAGGTCAGATAATTGTCAAAAAAATAGCTGTCTGGTATAACTAATCTGATAACTAATTGGTTGACAAATCAACTCTATTGGTCAACAAAAAACTGAAACGTAGGAAATTGTTGATAAATGATCCTAATGACTTAGAAATAGGTTTGACAAAATTTCGGAATCGGAATTTTTGTGGAATATTATTGGTCGACCAAGAGAAGATATTGGTCGACTAATTTGCTTATTATTGGTTGACCAGGAGAAGGTATTGGTTGACTAATTTTGCCATTAAGTTGATTTTTTGAGGACATGCCCTAAAGGACTAAGATAGATAATTGATTGCTCCATATTTTACACCTTTTTTCTGCATGTTTTCACGCCATTTCGATTGCTTATATTGCGATTTTCACGAGTATTTGACGATATCGCGTTACTTTTCACTATTTCTTGTTTTTGTCGGATTTCAGGGAATATGGAGCAATCGGGAGCAAAAATGAGCTTAAAAGACTTGCACATGTACCGGAGCATCGCCTATGGCCCTATCAAGATGCTAACTGTGTTGGATGATGAGTGGAAGAAGAAGGAAATCGATAGAATTGATGAAGAGGCGAGGAGAAGAAGAGTTGACTCCAGAAACAGGCTACTCGGCCGAGTCACGCTAGTCACTCGCCCGAGTGAAGAAGCGTATTCGGCCGAGTACAACTGATATGAAGAGATCTTGTGCCACAATGCACTCAGCCGAGTGGTTACATCCACTCGGTCGAGTAGAGATCGCCACTCGCCCGAGTGAGTCCGGACTTCTGAAACAAATCAAAGCCGACTCTCTGGAATTCTGGGGGGAACATTAGAAGACCCTACTCAGCCGAGAAGAGAAGTCCACTCGCCCTAGTGAAGAAGCCCACTCGACCGAGTGATGCCGATGACACGAGGCCCAGATTTTCAGACAGCCTTCCACTATTTTGAAATTTTCTATTATTCCATCAGTCAAAGTATTTTTCTCATATTTTTTTATAGATAGTAGACTTTATGACGGTTCCAACGCTGCCAAGGACACGCCAATCGGAGGTCGGACGAAATCTGGAGAATTTCTGTAAGTTGATGCTACAGTGCTGGAATTCGCGTATCAGTGTTGTTACGAGGTGGAACTCGCGTACAATGAATTTGTATTAATGGGAACCAAGGGCACGGTGGTTATGTGGAGTAGGGGGTTTAGGTAGGCTATTTGACAAGCGATTAGTGGGGTGAAGAAGTCGATCTCGACGCCAGTGACGGTCGCGGGGCTGAATCTCGCCGGATGCGGCTGGACAAGGTTGAACGGCAGGGGGGTGACGCCGACTGGTGTTGATAGGCGAGCTCTCCTGCAACACGAACAACTCGTCAGAAGGGCTGGGTTGGGGGTTCAACCCTTAGCCCCTCCGATGCCTAAGTCAGTGATAGGGCTTAAAATGGGGGGCTGGTCACGCCGGTCGGACTAACGGTGTATCGACCGCGCGTGGCGAGCTATAGGTGGGAGAACAAAGATATGGAAGACCTTTGCACTCGTGTGTGAATAGTCGAATGAGAGAGAATTCTGCAGCCTCCTCCCCTCCGTAGGAGGGGAGGGGGTATTTATACCTGACGGGTGATGACTAGGCGTGCTGAGCTGGCTCTGGTGTCGGCGGAAGCTTTGGACAAGGACGCCGGGGACAGGAGTCCCTGACCTGCCTCTGTCAGGCGGCGCAACGGCCCAGGGGTGCTTTTGTCGGGATGTCAGGGCCGAAAGCACTAACCGTCGGATAGGCTAGCCGCCTGGGGGTGCTTTTGTCGGGATGTCAGGTGACGTACGTGTCTGTCGTGTCCTTATACGTGTCAGTTGTGTCCTTATCCTAAGCCGTTTGTCGTTAGCGGCGGACTAAGAGTCGGGCGGCTGCGGTGGTTCACCTCGTCCGGTTCGTTGAGCGCTGTAAGGTGCGCCCGCTTGGCTGGCCGCCCGGCCTTTTCGGGGCGGCGGCCCTTTTGTGAAAAGGTGAGTCAATGGGGTATGTTAGCGGATCTGGACGGGAATCGGGCAGCTACGATCTTTAGGTCGTAACAATTGCCCCCGGCATTCGAGTCTGAGGCGGTAGCCCGATTCGGCTCGGATGGCGTGACATTGTCCTTTAACCTGACTCGGGCTTGGGTCCACGCTCAGGGTTGGCGACGCTGCTCCCGCGGGGTATTGCCCGCCGTTGCGGGATCGCGAGGTCTCATCCTGAGTGGGAACCAAGTGGGGCGATGCCTCGTAACGGCGCGCCGCTTTATGGGGCGGCTGGGTCGGATTTTGGGGGAGCCCGAATTTTTGAGAAGGTTGTGGTTTTTGCTGAGATGTGTTTATCGGACATGTTTGTGATTTTCGCGGGACTTCCGCCGCACTGTGCCCGGTGGACCTCCCAGCTGTTGTGCTCTTGGGCTCAGGGAAGGAGTTCATAGGGAGGAATATTGTTCACCAACCTTTAACGGGGATTTAGATGATATTTACAGTGAGAGAGCAGGTGTGACCCAACCTATGGTTGGGACGGGCGGTGGTCTATACTCGTCGCCCGCTATATCGGGGTGGGTAGATCCTCGTTGCCGGGCGGTTTTCCCTTTTACTGACCGCTTAATTCCTTCTGCTTCGTTGTCCGGGGAGGAGCCGACGTGCCGCGAACCACCATTTGGTTTGATCGGGGACGAAGTCACGGGGTGGTTCCCCCTTCCGAGGGGCTGACCCTCGTTTTTCGGGTGGAGCTTCTTCCTTTCCCTTTCCTTGCTTCCTCGCGATCTGCCTTGCCGCCGCCGCGCTGGAGAGTTCCTCGCTAGGAATCCCGCGCACCGAGGGGGAACCCCTGGGAGGCTGAGGACGAGGTGGCGGTGGCGGTGCCGAGGGGGACGGCGTTAATTGGGGCGTTGCGGCATGCGGACGGCCTTCTGAACCCGCCTTTTGATACAGTAACAAGCAGGAGGCAAGCTGGCGGGCGGGGCCTTCCGCGTGTAAGGGGAATATCCAGTTGGGGGTGGCGGGGCGGTGGCGCCCATCGTCGGGGGAAGTGAGGGCCGTCGGTGACTATCGGCTTTTTTCGTAGCTCGTTGGGGCGTTTAGGGCCGCTTTATGCCCGGAGTGAGGGGGGGAATCCCCGTCTCTCTTCCTCCTTTACCCCGCCCTCTGGAGGGGGGTATTTGTAGCGAGGTGTTGCGGACGGGTTTCTCTTGGGTAACGCCGTGGACTAACGTCGCTAATGGGCTCTGCGGAATCACACGCTTCGGGAATCACTTTTTCCTGACGGTATCCGGCCCTCTGGCCTCTTGGGGGGCGTGTTGTTGCTGATGGCGTGTTGAACAAGCGTCCTTTCGTTACGTTGAGTCTCATCGTGGCGCTATTCTGACGGGACAAAGCCGCTGTCCTTTCAGGACGGGGCGTATATTTCGGGGTTTCTGTCTTGCGACCGGTCCGATCCGGGTCACGTGTATTGGCTTCTTGCGGGAGCTACGCAATTACCCATTATGCCCCCAACATTCCCGTGCCCCGTCTGGGGAGGGGGATGTTGTCTTCCCGGGTTGCGTTTGGGGCGGCCTCAAACGGGTTCGGGACGGGACGCATTGGTCTCCCGATTTGGTGTCTGGCCAAACCGGTTACGCGGGGCGAGCCCCCGTGCACCCCCTTTCGCTATGGGGAGAGTTGTGGGCGGGTTTCAGGGAGCAGGGGGAGCGGGGCCGTGCGTTCTAGGTTTAGTGGGCGTCCTAGGTCAGCTAGGCGGGACGGCGCGTCGCTCGCCCGATGCCTGGCGGATCGGGACGGCGCGTTGCTCGCCCGATGTCTGGCGGAGGGGGATAGACACGTGCTATGATATTTAAAGAACAATGTTTTCGTTTAAATTTATGAGCGCTGGGCCACAGCTTGTACATCAGGTTTTAGCTCATCGCCCGTTGTCGGGTCAGAGCCGATTCGGGGAGGGGCTTTAGAGCTGTCCTTGCCCGGTCGCACGGGCCTAATGACCGCCGGGTTTTGGGGCTTCCGCGGGCCGTGTGGGCCGGTTATGTCTTGAGCCGATCTTGGCGCGGAGGAGAGTGGCTGCCGTCTGGGCTGAAGTGTTGCAAGGTCTCTTTGGGGGGTACTTGGCCGACTAGGCCGCCTTCCCTCCCCTGTCTTGTCTCTTTCTGCGGACAGGGTTTTCCTCGGTCCGGTATAGGCTTTGAGAGGGAAAGCCGGCGTGCCCCGTCTTGCCCCCTGGGGAGGTTCTTGAGCATAGGGCCGCCCCCCGTTGCCCCACGTCTCGCTGCTTCGGTTTGAGGGTGGGGTTCTGAGCCCGCTGGCGCATCGGCGAGCTGACATGCCAGGACTCGCCGTTTGGGCTTGTCGGGGATGCAGCCCTGCCGAGGTCCTCGGATGGAGGTCGAGGGCGAGGAGGTACTGGCTGGCCAGCGCTGGGGGCTCTCGCCTGCCCAGATTACTTTGAATGGATGCCATTCTTTCTCCGCTTCGTCCCCGTTTATGGGACGGGGGTAAGAAAGGTGGATTTCCCGTGTGTAAGCGGAATATCCAGATGGCGATCCGTTTGTAAGCGGAATATCCAGGTAGTGATGCTGGGGGTCTAGGCACCGCCGTTCCGGGCGGCGGGAACCATTGATGGCCGGTGACCTCTCTTTTGTTAGGGCGGTGTATCTCAGCCCTTTTCCCGGAGGGTGGGGGGATCATGGGGTGATTTTTCATGTCTGTCGATTGCTTCTCTCCGCGATGGAGATGGCCTCTTTATAGGCAGATCTTGTTGACCGTTTCTCCCTTATTCATTGCGCTGAGTTGGCATTATTAATGGGCTCCTCGAATTCGCGCCTGTTGGGAACCGCCTATGTCAGGTGGCTCTTGCGTGTCCTCTGTTGGTGTGCATTATTAATGGTGGCGTGTCTCTCGAGTGTCATTCCGTTTCGTCGAGTCACATCGGGGCCGTCGACTTGGGAATTGGTGTTATTTTGTCCCGGTTCGTGTGCCCCCCCTTTTATTTATATATAAATTATTTTTATTATATATTATTTTTTGTCAAGGGTACGTGGCCCCCATCGGGTTGGCCCTGCCCCAGAGGTCTGGAGGGGGGGAGCGGGCGCGTCGCCCGACCCGTGCCCTTCTCTGGTTCGGGTGGCTAGGGTTGGCCCTGCCCCAGAGGTCTGGAGGGGGGGAGCGGGCGCGTGGCCCGGCCCGTGCCCTTCTCTGGTTTGGGTGGCTAGGGTTGACCCTGCCCCAGAGGTCTGGAGGGGGGGAGCGGGCGCGTAGCCCGGCCCGTGCCCTTCTCTGGTTTGGGTGGCTAGGGTTGGCCCTGCCCCAGAGGTCTGGTGGGGGGAGCGGGCGCGTGGCCCGGCCCGTGCCCAGCTCTGGTTTGGGTGGCTAGGGTTGGCCCTGCCCCAGAGGTCTGGAGGGGGGGAGCGGGCGCGTAGCCCGGCCCGTGCCCTTCTCTGGTTTGGGTGGCTAGGGTTGACCCTGCCCCAGAGGTCTGGAGGGGGGGAGCGGGCGCGTAGCCCGGCCCGTGCCCTGCTCTGGTTTGGGTGGCTAGGGTTGGCCCTGCCCCAGAGGTCTGGAGGGGGGGAGCGGGCGCGTGGCCCGGCCCGTGCCCACCTCTGGTTTGGGTGGCTAGGGTTGGCCCTGCCCCAGAGGTCTTGAGGGGGGGAGCGGGCGCGTGGCCCGGCCCGTGCCCAGCTCTGGTTTGGGTGGCTAGGGTTGGCCCTGCCCCAGAGGTCTGGAGGGGGGGAGCGGGCGCGTGGCCCGGCCCGTGCCCTTCTCTGGTTTGGGTGGCTAGGGTTGGCCCTGCCCCAGAGGTCTGGAGGGGGGGAGCGGGCGCGTGGCCCGGCCCGTGCCCTTCTCTGGTTTGGGTGGCTAGGGTTGACCCTGCCCCAGAGGTCTGGAGGGGGGGAGCGGGCGCGTAGCCCGGCCCGTGCCCTTCTCTGGTTTGGGTGGCTAGGGTTGGCCCTGCCCCAGAGGTCTGGAGGGGGGGAGCGGGCGCGTGGCCCGGCCCGTGCCCACCTCTGGTTTGGGTGGCTAGGGTTGGCCCTGCCCCAGAGGTCTTGAGGGGGGGGAGCGGGCGCGTGGCCCGGCCCGTGCCCAGCTCTGGTTTGGGTGGCTAGGGTTGGCCCTGCCCCAGAGGTCTGGAGGGGGGGAGCGGGCGCGTGGCCCGGCCCGTGCCCACCTCTGGTTTGGGTGGCTAGGGTTGGCCCTGCCCCAGAGGTCTGGAGGGGGGGAGCGGGCGCGTAGCCCGGCCCGTGCCCTTCTCTGGTTTGGGTGGCTAGGGTTGGCCCTGCCCCAGAGGTCTGGAGGGGGGAGCGGGCGCGTGGCCCGGCCCGTGCCCACCTCTGGTTTGCCCTTCTCTGGTTTGGGTGGCTAGGGTTGGCCCTGCCCCAGAGGTCTGGAGGGGGGAGCGGGCGCGTGGCCCGGCCCGTGCCCACCTCTGGTTTGGGTGGCTAGGGTTGGCCCTGCCCCAGAGGTCTTGAGGGGGGGGGGGGGGGGGAGCGGGCGCGTGGCCCGGCCCGTGCCCAGCTCTGGTTTGGGTGGCTAGGGTTGGCCCTGCCCCAGAGGTCTGGAGGGGGGAGCGGGCGCGTAGCCCGGCCCGTGCCCTTCTCTGGTTTGGGTGGCTAGGGTTGACCCTGCCCCAGAGGTCTGGAGGGGGGGAGCGGGCGCGTAGCCCGGCCCGTGCCCTTCTCTGGTTTGGGTGGCTAGGGTTGGCCCTGCCCCAGAGGTCTGGAGGGGGGAGCGGGCGCGTGGCCCGGCCCGTGCCCACCTCTGGTTTGGGTGGCTAGGGTTGGCCCTGCCCCAGAGGTCTTGAGGGGGGGGAGCGGGCGCGTGGCCCGGCCCGTGCCCACCTCTGGTTTGGGTGGCTAGGGTTGGCCCTGCCCCAGAGGTCTTGAGGGGGGGGGGGGAGCGGGCGCGTGGCCCGGCCCGTGCCCAGCTCTGGTTTGGGTGGCTAGGGTTGGCCCTGCCCCAGAGGTCTGGAGGGGGGGAGCGGGCGCGTAGCCCGGCCCGTGCCCTGCTCTGGGTTGGGTGGCTAGGGTTGGCCCTGCCCCAGAGGTCTGGAGGGGGGGAGCGGGCGCGTAGCCCGGCCCGTGCCCTTCTCTGGTTTGGGTGGCTAGGGTTGGCCCTGCCCCAGAGGTTCGGAGTTTTAGCGAACTGCAAAGCTTGTGTAGGAACAACAAGGTTGGGAAAAACGTGTAGATGTGTATATTGCGCGAAGAAAGGGAAACTCACAACTATTGGTAGAATTTCAGCAGATGTTTCGCGTTCCAAGGGTGGGCCAGCTTGCTCCCTTCAGGGGTAGCAAGGATGTAGGTGGCCGGTCCGACAACATCAATGACCGTGTAGGGCCCTTCCCATTTGGCGGCCAGCTTTCCCCGCTGCGCAGTCTCGGGGCGGAAGGTGGCGTCCCGAAGGACCAAATCGCCGATCCTGAAAGTTCGCGGTTTCACCCGGGAGTCGTAGTATCGGGCCATCCTCTGGCTGTGCTTGACGAGGCTGGTTAGGGCCCTGTCCCGGACCTCGTCTATCAACTCAAGTCTGAGGCCGAGCCCTTCTCCGTTGATTTCTTCATCGAAGAGTTTTAACCGGAGTGTCTCTTCGCCAATTTCCACAGGTACAACTGCCTCCGATCCGTATGCTAGCATGAAGGGACTTTCTCCGGTCGAGGCCTTATGGGTGGTGCGATAGGACCATAGGATCCCTGGCAGCTCATCGACCCATGCTCCCAGGGCGGCGTCCACCTTCTTCTTCATCGGGTTCAGGATACACTTATTCGCGGCCTCTGCCATTCCGTTGCACTGTGGGTGGGCGACCGACGCGAATTGGAGTTTGATCCCCCAGCCCGAGCAGAAGTCACGGAAGCCCTCGCAATCGAACTGCTTTCCGTTATCCGTGACTATGGAACGGGGGATCCCGAAGCGGCATATGACGGATTGCCAGATGAAGCCCTTCATGTCTGTCCACGTGATTCGCGCCAGCGGCTCCGCTTCGACCCATTTTGTGAAATAGTCCACGGCGACGACTAGATACTTCCTTCCCCCGGAGGCCTTTGGGAAGGGCCCCAGGATGTCGAGTCCCCACTTGGCGAAGGGGACCGGGCTCAAGATGGGCATCAGGTTGGCCGGTGGCGCAGTCGTCCGTCGGCAGAACTTCTGGCACGCTTCGCACTTCTTGACGTATTGTACCGCGTCTCGGATCATCGTCGGCCAGTAGTATCCTTGGCGCATTATCTTGTGGGCGATGGTGCGTCCTCCATGGTGGTTTCCGCAGAAGCCTTCGTGTACCTCACGGATGACTTGCTCCGCCTGCTCCGGTCCCAAGCACTTTAGGTAGGGCAGGACGTCGAAATTGGCGCGGCGGCGGCGGTACAGCACCCCGTCAAGGAGCACAAATGTCAGGGCCCGTCTCTCCACCTGCTTAGCCAGCAACCGCTCCTCGGGTAGTTCACCTGTCTCTAAATACTTCATAATGGGTGTCATCCAGGACGTCATCGTGCCCGTGCACATCAGTTCCCTTTCGTTGATGGAGGGTGTCGACAGGCTTTCGACGTAGATTGCCTTCCCGATCTCGGCCGCTGAGGAGGAAGCCAGCTTAGACAGGGCGTCTGCCCGGAGGTTGTTGGAGCGAGGCAGGTGTTGCACGTCCGCTTGCTTGAACTTGCGGAGTTCGATCTGGATGCGATTCAGGTACTGCTTCATGGTTTCTTCTCGGGCCTCAAAGCCCCCTAGGATCTGTTGGACGACGAGACGGGAGTCACTTAGGAGCAACACGTTCGTCGCACCGACTACCCTAGCGAGTTTTAACCCGTTAACCGCGGCTTCGTACTCCGCGACGTTGTTGGTGGCCGGGAAGTCGAAGCGTAGGGCGTACTCCAACGAGCATCCGTCTGGAGTCTGAATGACGATTCCCGCTCCTGTTCCGGAGCCGGTCGCGGAGCCGTCGACGTGGATGGTCCATAATCCGTCCGCTGTTGTCGGGGAGGGCGCTGAGGGTTCGCCCGCCTCGATCCTCCGGGGGGACGTGGGCGCCGATGGTTGCTCTATCCGGTCCCCCGGCGGGGTTTCCGTGGTGCATTCCACCATGAAGTCGGCCAGCGCCTGACCCTTGATCGCCGTCCGGGCTTTGTAAGTTATGTCGAACTCGCTGAGCTCGACGCTCCAGTTGAGCATCCTCCCTGACCGCTCCAGTCTTTTCAGGTTCTTTTCGAGGGGCATGTTGGTGTGGACGGTTATGGGGTGGGCCTGGAAATAGGGTCGGAGATTCCGAGCGGTGGTGATTAGGCAGTAGGCGGCTTTTTCGATGGGGCTGTAGCGAGTTTCCGCATCCCGGAGGATCCGACTGGCATAGTAAACAGGGCGCTGCACCCCTCCTTCCTCCTTGATCAGGACGGAGCTAACAGCCTCCTCGGTGGTCGCCAGGTACAACCCCAGGGGTTCACCTTCCTCCGGCCGTGCGAGGAGCGGCGGGCCTTGTAGGTAGGCTTTCAGCTCCGCGAACGCCCGCGTGCAGTCGTTGTCCCACGGGATCACCTTCCTCTTGTCTTTAGCTTCGCCGAAGGCCGTGCGTAAGACCCTGAAGAAGGGGAGCGACTTCTCCGCCGATTTCGACAGGAATCGTCCCAGAGCAGCAATCCGGCCGTTCAGTCGCTGCAAGTCTCGGATTGTCCGGGGCTCCGTCATACCGGTGAGGGCCGCCACCTTGTCGGGGTTCGCCTCGATCCCCCGCCTCGTTATCATGAAGCCCAGGAACTTTCCCGACTGCACGCCAAAGATGCATTTTGCGGGGTTTAGTCTCAGGTTGTATCGGCGGACCCTCTGGAAGGTCTCCTGCAAGTCGGTGAGGTGGTCGAGGGCCCTTCCACTCTTCACCAGCATGTCGTCGATGTAGACCTCCAAATTTCACCCCACCTGGGGGCCGAAAATTCGGTCAACCATCCGTTGATAAGTCGCCCTGGCGTTCTTCAGCCCAAAGGGCATCTTGGTGTAGCAGAAGGTGCCTTTATCGGTGACGAAGGACGTCTTCTCCTCATCCTCCTCCGCCATCGGTATTTGGTTGTATCCCGAAAAGGCGTCCATAAAGCTCAAAAATTCATAACCGGACGCGTGGTCCACCAAGTGGTCGATCCTGGGCAGAGGGAAGCTGTCCTTCGGGCAAGCCTTGTTGAGGTCGGTGAAGTCAACGCACATGCGCCACTTCCCGCTGGGCTTCTTCACTAGGACGACGTTGGCAAGCCAGTCGGGGTAGTCCACCGGCCGAACAAACTTGGCTTCGAGGAGCCGCTCTACTTCTTCCTCGGCCGCCCTCTTCTTCTCGCCCCCCGCACTCCTCTTCTTCTGTCGAACAGGCCGGGCCTCTGGGTCCGCATTCAACCTGTGGGAGATTACCGCCGGGTCCACCCCGGGCATGTCGGCCGGTGACCATGCGAATATGTCCGCGTTCTCCCGGAGCAAGGCGACGAGGGCCGTCCTCAAGGCGGAGGGGAGTTTCGTCCCGATGGAGACGACTCTTCCCTCGTCCGAGGCTATCGGGACCTCCTCTACCTCCTCGGCCGGGGTCGGCCGCTGGCCGCAGAAGTCCTCCCTTTCGTCGGGGACGAGAGGCGTCGGGGTCCGCCCGGGGCCCCCAGGCGGGGACGGCACACGGTTGTGGTTTCTGGGCCCCCCTCGACCTCCCTGCACCTGTCCCACCCCCCCGCGGGGTCCGGAACTTCATCGTTTGATGTTGCAGGCTGGGGAGCGCCTCGATGGCCGTCATATATGGGCGCCCTATGATTCCATTATACACCGATGCGATGTCGACGATGACGAAAAGCGTTTCCTTGGTGACGATCCTCGGCTCCTCCCCCAGAGTCATGGGCAAGGTGATCGTTCCTTCGGTAGGGATCTCATGGCCGGTGAAGCTGGCCACAGGGCCCCCGCAGGGCTCTAGGTCTGCGTGCCCCCATCCCATCCTCTCGACTGTTGACAGGAAAAGGATGTCGCAGGAGCTTCCGGTGTCAATCAGGAGCCGGCCGACGTCCACCGCCCCGATCCGAGCCTCGACGACGAGGGCGTTGTCGTTCTGGCTCCTCGCTTCCCGCCAGTCTTCCTCGGTAAAGGTGATCGGGGGTCGGTGTGTCCTTCTTCGCTTCGGCTGGTGGTCGGCGGCCGCCGTCATCGCCCGTCGGGCCCCGGCCTTCGGGATGGCGGGCGCCCGCCCCGCCGAGGAGGGCCCTCCAGTTATCATCTCAATTCGCATGACCGCCCTTGGGGGGCATGGCTCCTCCTTATCGCGGTCCGCCAGTGGTTCCCGTCCCCCTCCCTCCGGGGGGGCTCTCTCTTCCGCCATCTCCCGCCTTCCCGCGACAAAGTTTCCCAGGTGACCCGCTTGGATCAGTCGTTCGATCTCTCTCTTAAGGGAGTGACAATGGTCGGTGTCGTGACCGTGGTCCCGGTGATATCGGCAGTATCTCCGGGGGTCCCGCCTCGCCGGGTCCGTCCTCATCTCCCTAGGAGGATCCGGCAATAACCCGGCCCTCGTCGCCGCGGCCAGCACCTCCATCATGGGGGCGTTGAGTCGCGTGTAATGCACCGGCGGGAGGTCTTCTGGTCTCGGGATGACTCCGGGGGGCCTCCGTGCCAGAGCGAACTCGCGAGCCGGGCCAAGGCGATCTAGCGGGCGGGGCTCGGGTGGCTCCCGCCGCGGTAGGGCCATCTGATCGCGGCCTCGCCCCCTCTCCTCCTGCCTCGGCCGAGGGTGCGGCCGGGACCCATCTGCGGGTGGTTTCGCCTGGGGGAACACCACCTTTGCACCCAAAGTCTCCTCCGCCAACGCGTGCCTCTCCGCCATTGCTACCAACTCTTCATAGTCGGTAGGTGGATCTCGGAGCAGGGATTTGTGGAGGCTCCGCGTCCGCAGCCCCGTCTTGAAGGCCAGCATAAGCACCTCGTCGCCGCATGTCACCACCGCCCGTCTCTCCTCCTGAAAGCGGCGGAGGTATCTTCCTGTCCCTTCCCCCTCCCTTTGGACTATCGTGCTGAGATAGTCTAAGGGCTTCTTTTTTGTTCGCCCGGCCCGGAACTCTTGGCAGAACTTATGGGATAGTTCACCAAAGCTCCCTACGGACCTCGCGGGCAAGCCGAAGTACCAGTCCAGCGCGGTGTCCCTCAGGCTTTGGGAGAAATGTCGGCAAAGGAACGCCTCATCCACGTCCTGGGCTTCCATCGCCCCCCGGTATTGTTGCACGTGCGTGAGGGGGTCGCCCCTCCCATTGTACGTGGCCAAGTGAGGGGGTTTGAACCTTACGGGCCTGGGGACAGAAGTGATCCACCGGGCGAGTGGCGTGGCCTCCTCCGGGTAGGTCGGGCGATCCGGCGCATCCCCCCTCCGCCACTCGGGGGTCGGGCTTCGGTCGCGCCTCGGCCGCCGACGGTCCTCCGTCCCCGGCGAGTAGCCCGACGGTCTCCAGGCGGGGCTCCCTCCTTGGGCCGAGGATTCGACGGGTTGTGGGCTACGGTCCTCCCAGCGCCCACGCCTCCTGGCCAGCTCTCCTCGGGCCTCCATCCGTTCTTGATTCTCCTGAAGGAGTCTTTCACGCTCGGTGGTGAGGAAGCGTAGTTGCCGACAAACGGCTTCCTCGCGCTGGGTATCGGAGGGGTGGTGTTGGTGATGGGGGCCGCCCCCTCCAGGCGGGGACCTGTTCAGCATCGGGTCCCGCCCGTTCCCAGGCCGCCGGGCCGTCGTCGCCTCGTCCAGGAGTTCTCGGTTGCTCCTGTTCTCCATTCTCAGCCTCTCGCGCTCCGCGATGATGAAGCGAAGCTGGCGGCGGGTGGCCTCCTCTTCCTGGTAAGCCTTCCGGGTGGTCTCGGCCGCCTCGTCCAGACGCCTCTGCACGGCGGCCGCCTCCCCCAGGCGCCTCCACCGCTGCGCGACTTCTTCCTCCTCTTCCAGGAGCCTTTGCTGGGCCGCGATCTCCTCAGCGAGCCCCCTATGCTCCCCCTCCTCCTCGAACTGAGGGTGGAGGTTTTGCCTCACGTTCAGGGGCTCCGAGGGGCCGGGCAGAGGCTCCGTTCCAGTCGTCTGAAAGCCTCCACTGGCCTGAGCGACAGCCTCGAAGCTCTTCAGAACGGCGGGGACTGAAGTGTGTTCAATCTCGGAGATCATCCCTAAAGGGGGGTCGGACGCCGGGGTGATTTGTAGGGAGAGCGGTTCCTGCCCCACGGGATCTTTGCCATGGTCCGGGTTCCGCGGGATTGGTATGGAATCTAACATGGGTGTGACCCTTCGTTCCCACAGACGACGCCAATTGTTACGAGGTGGAACTCGCGTACAATGAATTTGTATTAATGGGAACCAAGGGCACGGTGGTTATGTGGAGTAGGGGGTTTAGGTAGGCTATTTGACAAGCGATTAGTGGGGTGAAGAAGTCGATCTCGACGCCAGTGACGGTCGCGGGGCTGAATCTCGCCGGATGCGGCTGGACAAGGTTGAACGGCAGGGGGGTGACGCCGACTGGTGTTGATAGGCGAGCTCTCCTGCAACACGAACAACTCGTCAGAAGGGCTGGGTTGGGGGTTCAACCCTTAGCCCCTCCGATGCCTAAGTCAGTGATAGGGCTTAAAATGGGGGGCTGGTCACGCCGGTCGGACTAACGGTGTATCGACCGCGCGTGGCGAGCTATAGGTGGGAGAACAAAGATATGGAAGACCTTTGCACTCGTGTGTGAATAGTCGAATGAGAGAGAATTCTGCAGCCTCCTCCCCTCCGTAGGAGGGGAGGGGGTATTTATACCTGACGGGTGATGACTAGGCGTGCTGAGCTGGCTCTGGTGTCGGCGGAAGCTTTGGACAAGGACGCCGGGGACAGGAGTCCCTGACCTGCCTCTGTCAGGCGGCGCAACGGCCCAGGGGTGCTTTTGTCGGGATGTCAGGGCCGAAAGCACTAACCGTCGGATAGGCTAGCCGCCTGGGGGTGCTTTTGTCGGGATGTCAGGTGACGTACGTGTCTGTCGTGTCCTTATACGTGTCAGTTGTGTCCTTATCCTAAGCCGTTTGTCGTTAGCGGCGGACTAAGAGTCGGGCGGCTGCGGTGGTTCACCTCGTCCGGTTCGTGGAGCGCTGTAAGGTGCGCCCGCTTGGCTGGCCGCCCGGCCTTTTCGGGGCGGCGGCCCTTTTGTGAAAAGGTGGGTCAATGGGGTATGTTAGCGGATCTGGACGGGAATCGGGCAGCTACGATCTTTAGGTCGTAACAAGTGTCACTCGGCCGAGTGACACTTTCACTCGACCGAGTGAGATTTCTACTCGGCCGAGTGACCAGTTTTTGACAGTTTTTGACAGAGTGCTGTTTTCTGGAGTTTCGGTAGGAAGTCTCGCTCGGCCGAGTGAGCTTTCCACTCGGCCGAGTCGCTGCCAGCCCAGAACTTAAATTACACTCGGATCTGATTTTGTGCGCGGGTTTTGGAGGGGTTTTAGGGGGTTTTGCTAGGGTTTTTGGGGGGCTATATAAGAGGGTTGTAGCCGTCATTAGAGGGGGGTTTCATGATGTTTTCTTAGTGATTATTTTAGAGGTTAGGCCATGCCCTAGGCCCTGTCTTCGATCTAAAAGCTTGTAATTGGATTGAAGTTCTTCATCAAAGCTATGTATCCTTGTTCTTGTTGTTTGAATCTTTGATTTGATATCTTTTTACATGCAAGCAGTGGCGTAACCAAGATTTATTTTTGCCCTGGGCAAAAATAAAGATAATACAAAGAATACTATTTAAAAATACTAATGACTTTTTACCACTGGCTTCATGTCAAACATAGATCACCATGTTGCAATTTCAGTGAGGATGAAAGTTTATCAAATTTAAGAATATGATTTTAGGTTAATTATGTAACTAATTAAACAATAATCATACTTATTTTGGATGTTGCTTTGGAAATTTTTTTTCTCGGGAAATAACTAGCATACTCGTGAGGCCAAAAAAATTGATAATATTAACCAATCGTAATATTAAAAAATTAAAATGAAAACGTCATTCCTAATAAATGTTCTACTATGATCAAAATGTAAACAAAGACATGAAATCTCTATTAAAAATAAAAAAATATATCTAAAAACATTAATTCTATATTAAAATAAATACCAAATTCAATGCAAAACTCAGTGTTGCTGCTAAAAAATTAAAATACTAAATAAACACTGAATGGCAACGCAGACAAACCAAAATCTTAAAGTAATTAGAGCTAAATACGGTATCGAATAAATCAAGAAAGTCGGTTATTGAAAAATCAATGATTTAGCCAAAAAATACACATGAAAAAGAAAAAAACCTAATTCAAGTAAATCAAAATAATCATATATTTAAGCATATACAGTTAGTCATGGCGTCAATTAGATGTAGACCTGACAGGTGGAAACCCTAAAAATATTATCACAGTCAAACCAAATTACAATCTTAAAATTCATTCACAACTATTGGAGAAAATTTGAAAAAAGGGCATAAAACAACCCATTTTGGCATGCCTGCTGAGCAATTAAGTCTGTTTGCATAGCAAACCCCTGCAGAATTTTTTGACAAAAATTGTTCAATTAATTAATAATATGGTGAAATAACGGCTGAAGTATGTTTCGAACCTGAGATGCTGGTTCATCATAATCACGCTTTAACCAACAAAGGCAGTAAGCTAACATGTTGCTATGTAGAAGTATGTTTTATTTGTTCTTGCCCTGGGCAGTTGCCCAGGGCAAACCTAGAGTAGTTACGCCCCTGCATGCAAGCAATGTCTTTTATTGATCTCTATATCGTTATTGCTATGCTCGAGTAGATTTGATGTTTTAGGGCATGGGGATGAACACTATGGATCTAATTTCAAATTTGTGAAGAATGAATTTCTAAGTTGCTAGAATTTCTAGGAGGTTAGGTTGTGATTGATTTATCACGGATTGCTAGGAATTTCCATCGATTTGGGGTTTGCAAGAGATTGGATTCCTATCGATGGGAAGGCCTAGATATTCGAATTAGGTTTATAATCGAAATTCTCAAGACTTGGTTTGCAAGAGATTGGACCAAAGCTAGGATTTTTATTATAAATATATACCCATATTCGTTTGCAAAAGATTGGACGAATACGAACTATCACAACCTAGATCGTAACTCGAGTTTGCACGAGAGTGGGCTCGAGGAGCGATTGCATGATGATGTCGATCTTCATGTTAGTGGCTTAGGTTACGGTTTGCACGAGAGTGGGTTCTAATCTAGGTTTGCTATAGACCGGCAATAGCGCAAGAGTGTGAGCTTGGTTCTACATTAAGTTGCGACTAGTTCACCTCAAAACAAGTCTAGTAATATTGAGATTCACTATTTACAATGATGTATGACGATCCGTAGTGGGAATTCCCTAGCCCTAGACACTTTTATTATATTGTATTTGAATCAATATTTGACCAACATCTCTATCACCGACACCGACATCCATCACCATTGTCATTACATCATACCATACCCATCTCCACCAATAAAACATTCATAGTCGAGCCACCTAGGATAGATTGGAACCAACACCACCTCCTCGTGACGACCGGTTTTTGTGATGACTATTTTATATTAATAATATTGGATGATTCCTTCTTTGTGTGTTTTCTCGATAGAAATCCTTACGATTAACTTCATAACGTCTTAATTTTAGTGCTAGAATGATCCGAGAGGCCATATGAGTCTTCCCGAAGCTTCGCGCTTCGTTTCGGCACTTTTGGTGCATCTTAGTCGGTTCATGAAGGAGAGCCAACCGACTAGATCTCAATCCAGTCGGTCGGCAAACCTTCTCTGACCGACTAGTTCTTGTCAGTAAAATTCAGCTTAGTTACTGTTTACGTTTAGTCGGTCTAAGCTCATTCTTCGACCGACTAGTTTCCAAACTAGTCGGTCAGGACTTGTACTCGGACCGACTAATTCTGAGTCCTACTGTACTATCTAAGTTACTGTTTATGGTTAGTCGGTCAAAGAACAATTACCGACCGACTAGTTCTTGAACTAGTCGGTTAAGATTCCTTCCTTGACCGACTAATTCTCAGTGCTTAATAACCTTCTAATTTCCCTCTTAGTCGGTCTATGAACGATCAACGACCGACTAGATCCTAAACTAGTCGGTCGACGGGCCTTCACAAACCGACTAAATCTGTCTACCTGTACCAGCCATGTTCACGGTTTGGCTTTTAGTCGGTGTCAGTTGGACAACCGACCGACTAGATCCTAAACTAGTCGGTCGACCACCCTTCTCTGACCGACTAAACTGCCCAGTAAACCTAGGTTAAGTCGCAGCCGCTGTTTCGTTTTCTATTTAATCCTCTCGATTCTTTCATTCTTTCAGAACCAATATCTTCCCCAAATCATCCCCAACTTCCCTCAAGCCATTTCCTTCCTCCTTGAAGCTTCCCTCTCATCGTTTCTCGCGCCGGCCACCTTCCCTAGGCCGCCGGATCTCGATTTCAGCCGTAGCTTTCTGGGATCGTTCTTCCGTCGCTGAAGCTAGATCTGTTTTGGCGCCATTCGTTCGTTACTCTTACGGTTAGTGGATCTATCCCTTAATCTCTTTTAACCCTCACCGTAATTTAGAAAACCTAATTAAAAACGATTCATTAAACGTTATATGATTTCATTACAAATATGGATTAGATCTGTAATTCTAATTTTCCGTTTTGCCAAAACAGCGAGCCCAAATTTCGTAGGACACCGATCTCGCGACTCACGTCGAACAACAACTTCGGTACCAGGCAAGTGAAACTTGCCTACCTTACTTTAGGCCATGCTTTTTAGGCCAACACTTGTTTTAGCATGAAAGAGACTAGACCGTGAAATGATAGCGGTCTAGACGCAACTTCGAATTCTAGCTTGACAACGAAGCTAGAATTTCCCTTGCCATGCCATTTCATACAATTGCCTGTCATGTTTACATTTCTTTAACGGTACGCAACTTTCATTTCAATTAATTGTCATGTGCATCCATTATACTTATCATGTCGCATGTTGCATCGTAGCACATGCTACAAATCCTTGTACAAATCCGTGTTTCCGTGTTACCGGCTAGGCACCCGTTATGCGGGCACAACCCTACGCCATACGTGTTAAAAACACTTCCTGGCTCGTGATCCAGAAGCGAGCATTACGTGTTCGGGGGTAGTGCCCTGGCTCGACACACGTGGAGGGGTAGGGATAAACGGTCACTTGAGCGTAAGAGTTGGCCCGTACAGCCGCTCTAGCCAAAGGGCGGAGTCTCTGTGCACGACGTGCTTACAATTCCTTGTACTTGTCATTGTTTACTGCCATGCCACGTTTATTTGCCTTGCTAAAATCATGCCATAACTAAAACCGTTGTTGTTTTATTGCATAAAATTCCATGACATGTATACTCTAGGTTGCTAGTTGCTTTTACCTTTCTTTTGTTTCCTTGCACAAGTCTTGTAGACTTGCTGACATATGCCCCTTCTCTTTGGGTGTCGCATGTTAGTCGCTGAGCCAGAGGTTGTAGTTGAGGGCGACGAGTTCGTGGAGTACGAGCCCGATCCTGTTGCTGACGTTGAGTACGAGGACACCGGTGACCAGTCCTAGTGCTCCTCCGTTCTTCTTTTGTTGGTTGTGTTGTTGTCGGTGAGTAGCACCGTTGTTGTTAGTTTCCCTTGTCGGCCATGCTAGGCCCTTTCTTTTGGACTCTTTTGTTTGCCTGGTGGCATTTCTGGTTGTTGAACTTATATTTGGACTCTGAGATGATCTGTTTCAATTAATTGTCTCTTTCTCTGTTATTGTTATTGTTGTTCCGAGTCACATTACAGGGACCTGCTACTTCGTATTATTTGACGCTTATCAGACTTGTGGCTTCGTAGCTTCAAGTCTGAGCGGACCTTCTCACGCTTCGCCTCCACGTTTTTGGGAAGCGGGGCGTGACAATACCCGCTCGCCACTTGACCGTGCGCTTGCGGTAAAACTACAATCGTTCTCCGGGTGTATATCCGGGGCCGATCAAGTTTTTGGCGTCGTTGCATCATTGCTTGGGGGAAGGCGCTCTCATGCATCATTGCATGTGCATGTAGTTGCATTAGGATTTCATGTCATTCATTTCATCATTTTTCATTCACCCCCTTATTATTATCGGTGTTCCTCATATTCTTCCATTATGATCACATTGAGGACAATGTGAAGTTTAAGCTTGGGGGAGTGCATTTCCATGCCATCTAGTTGCACTTTTACTCTATTTTTAGGGTTTTTAGAATTTTTCAAAATTTTTGCATTATCTTTTTGATTTTTCCATCTTATTTTCCTTTTATGTGTGTTCATGCATCATATTGTGTGCTTGTTTTTTTTCTTATCTTTCCTCTCTTTTATTTTTATTTCTTTTTTTCTTTTCTCTTCTTCCGCTAGATGAATTTCGTATGATGATATCTCTTATTGCTTTAGCAACCATCACGATGCTTATTATTCCTTGCCATGCTACTTTGAGTATTCTATAGTTTTGCTATCCATGTGCTTGCTTATATATTCTTTTGATGATTCTCTATATGAATGCATGATATTAATTGAAGCTGAATGTATTGATTAGTGTTTAGTATGCTTTTGTTGGAAATGCACCAAGATTCACGCATCATTAGTATATTTGAAGCATCTGTTTTATTGTCTTATTCACCTTCTGTTGCATGCCTGATATGGTTGTAAACTTTACTGCTTGACTTCACTATTTATTGAAACGATTGAGAATATCCATGCTTACATATGAGTTTTAGTTGAAGTACTATTTTATTGAACCGTTAGTGCACATCTTAGAGTGAACCGAGTGTTACATTATTTCTTTCTCCACATATATCTTTTTATTCTCTACATGTCACTTGAGTTCACCTCCTAAAGCTAATTATATCGCATCTATTTCCCAAAAATCCCTACAAAAGAAAAAGTTAGCTCCCAAAAAGTCCAAAAAGCCAAAAAGGAGCCAAAAACCAAAAATACAAATCATATAGCTCCTACAAAAATCCAAAAAGAAAAATGAGAAACAAAAAGTTCAAAAAGAAAAAGAAAGATATTTTTCTATCTCATTATTGGAGCCACAAAATACTTGGGAAAACCAAGGCAAAATCCCATTTTCCACTATCATATTCCTTTAGATGCGATGCCTCAAGCTAGGCTTGGAGGGGTGAATTCACTTGACCATATGATTGAGTGCGACATTAGAGTGGAGAGGTGCACGAATGGGGAAGTTTGATAATACCGAGACTTAGCGAATTACTTTAGCTATGGAGATTTCTTATGAATTGATATAAATATGTGAATGCCATGATTTATTCCATTCTCCATTGCATGCTTGGTGTGATTCTTATATGCTTCTATTATAACTCTTGATTGAAAAGTGCATCGCCAACATTTGTATATTAAATTCTATGAAATACGTGATGTGGATATGAATTGATTGTATGAATTTAGAGAGTCCCTTTTGTTGTTCTTAAAAGCTTGCAAGTATCATGTCTAAGTAAGATTTGAAATCCTTATAGCATGTGATTCTTATTTTCCAAGTTATCGTGATGTGTAGCTTATGGCTTGAGATCTGAGAGAATAATCTAGCGACCCCTTCTACCTAGTGTTCTTTCTTTTTCATTTCATTTTCTTTGTTTTCATCACCCGAGTTCGTCTCTCTACTTATCTTCCTCGAGGACGAGTAAGAGGTAAGCTTGGGGGATTTTGATCGCTCCATATTTTACACCTTTTTTCTGCATGTTTTCACGCCATTTCGATTGCTCATATTGCGATTTTCACGAGTATTCGACGATATCATGTTACTTTTCACTATTTCTTGTTTTTGTCGGATTTCAAGGAATATGGAGCAATCGGGAGCAAAAATGAGCTTAAAGTACTTGCACATGTACCGGAGCATCGCCTATGGCCCTATCAAGAAGCTAACTGTGTTGGATGATGAGTGGAAGAAGAAGAAAATCGATAGAATCGATGAAGAGGCGAGGAGAAGAAGAGTTGACTCCAGAAACAGGCTACTCGATCGAGTCACGCTAGTCACTCGCCCGAGTGAAGAAGCGTATTCAGCCGAGTACAACTGATACGAAGAGATCTTGTGCCATAATGCACTCGGCCGAATGGTT
The DNA here is from genome assembly GCA_030789695.1 of Scilla litardierei. Classification (NCBI taxonomy): domain Eukaryota; kingdom Viridiplantae; phylum Streptophyta; class Magnoliopsida; order Asparagales; family Asparagaceae; genus Scilla; species Scilla litardierei. The sequence continues at coordinate 105,396,261 of CM061132.1, forward strand.
TCATCCACTCGGTCGAGTAGAGATCGCCACTCGCCCGAGTGAGTCAGGACTTCTGAAAGAAATCAAAGCCGACTCTTTGGAATTCTAGGGAGAACAGTAGAAGACCCTACTCGGCCAAGTAGAGAAGTCCACTCGCCCGAGTGAAGAATCCCACTCGGCCGAGTGATGCCGATGACATGAGCGCCCAGATTTTCAGATAGCCTTCCACTATTTTGAAATCTGCTATCATTCCATCGGTCAAAGTATTTTGACTTCATGACGGTTCCAATGCCGCTAAGAACGTGCCAATAGGAGGTCGGATGAAATCTGGAGAATTTTTGCAAGTTGATGCTACAGTGTGGAATTCGCGTATCAGTGTCACTCGGCCGAGTGAGCTTTCCACTCGACCGAGTGGCTGCCAGCCCAGAACTTAAATTACACGCGGATCTGATTTTGGGCGCGGGTTTCGGAGAGGTTTTAGGGGGTTTTGCTAGGGTTTTTTGGGGGCTATATAAGAGGGTTGTAGTCGTCATTAGAGGGGGGTTCCATGATGTTTTCTTAGTGATTATTTTAGAGATTAGGCCATGCCCTAGGCCCCCTCTTGGATCTAAAAGCTTGTAATTGGATTGAAGTTCTTCATCAAAGCTAAGTATCCTTGTTCTTATTGTTTGAATCTTTAATTTGATATCTTTTTTACATGCAAGCAATGTTCTAGGGCATATGGATGAACCCTATGGATCTAATTTCAAATTTGTGATGAATGAATTCCTAAGTTGCTAGAATTGCTAGGAGGTTAGGTTGTGATTGATTTATCACGGATTGCTAGGAATTTCCATCGATTTGGGGTTTGTAAGAGATTGGATTCCTATCGATGGGAAGGCCTAGATATTCGAATTAGGTTTATAATCGAAATTCTCTTGACTTGGTTTAGGATTTTTATTATAAATTTATACCCATATTCGTTTGCAAGAGATTGGAGGAATACGAACTATCACAACATAGATCGTAACTCGAGTTTACACGAGAGTGGGCTTGAGGAGTGATTGGACGATGATGTCGATCTTCATGCTAGTGGCTTAGGTTAGGGTTTGCACGAGAGTGGGCTCTAATCTAAGTTTGCTATAGACCGGAAATAGCGAGAGGGCGTGATCTTGGTTCTACATTAAGTTGCGACTAGTTCACCTCAACACAAGTCTAGTAATATTGAGATTCACTATTTACAATGATGTATGACGATCCGTAGTGGGAATTCTCTAGCCCTAGACACTTTTATTATATTGTATTTGAATCGATATTTGACCAACATCTCTATCACCGACACCGACATCCATCACTATTTTCATTACATCATACCATACCCATCTCCACCAATAAAACATTCATAGTCGAGCCAACCTAGGATAGATTGGAACCAACACCACATCCTCGTGTTCGATACCCGCTCGCCACCTGACCGTGCGCTTGCGATAAAACTACAATCGTTCTCCGGGTGTATATCCGAGGCCGATCAATAATCATCAAGGCTTTTACATTCCAAGTATATGCAAGAATGAAAATGAAGATTACATCACTTTTCATAAGTTACAAACTTTCATCGTTGTGCTTCGTCTTGTGTTTGATGCTGCTTGCAATATGTTGTCTTCAATGATTATCTTATCTGAGTGTGTCTTTAAAATCTGCATAAATAAAGTTAGTATATACACATAAATAAATTTGCTCATTTTCAAAACCGAATATGGGATCCTATATCTAACGTTCTCCCCCCTTTTGATGATGACAAATACTTATGTAAAACAAATAATTAAAGTGAAATTGCAGCATTGCTCCCCCTGCAAAAAGCACATTAGTTACACATATAAAAATTTAATGTTCTTTAAATTTCTCCCCCTTTGTCATTGTCAAAAAGGATATTGGCATCAACGACCTTCTTTTCTTGTGGATACCCGAAAAGTAAACATTTAAGCAATGGTATCCTTTACAATGTAGGGTCCGGGGGATTAGTCCTTAGGAAACCAAACACATATGAAATTTGGTTTTCCTACATAATTATGTGCATAAACAATTGTTGAGTATTGGACTTCTCCCTACTTGGTGTTGATAATGAGCAAACATAAATACTTGTGACTAATCCCGTACTTGCAGTTAATCCATTGCCTAAGCATATCTTGAAGATCAATTAGCAATGGATGTCACTCAAGGATCAATCAAAGCATGTAAAGTGGATTGGGTGATCGAAGATGTTGATTAAAGCTCCTAGAAAACTTCAAGCTCACTCAATAGAAAGAAGAGAGGCTAATTCAAGATGTAATCTTTTTATTCTCTTTTAGTATGTAGCCTAGAAGTAGAACTATGTTGGAAGACACACACATATTTATTTCTGTCCTAGGAAATCATTAGATCACATTTACTTGGCCTCCAATTCATTATTCTCAAGCATGTGCATTTTGGACTTTCAACAGGCGACTGCTGAACGATTTACATGTGCCTGACTCCAAACAGTCGCATGTGATTTGTTCTACAGTCGTCTGTTTTGCACATACTTTATCATTTGGTTTTTGGGTTTTCAGCTATAACTTTCATTAGGCGACTGTTGTACAAAGTACATGCGCCTTTCAAGTTATAACGCCTGTGACTTTTTAGTCAGTCGCCTGTCTCTTTTTTGCACAAAGATCTTTAACTTGTCTTCTTTAGGCCAGACAACAGATGTTGGTTTCACAGTCGCCTGCCCATTGCACATGAACCTGTGAATGCTTCTTCAGTCGTCTGTCTATACTTGTCTTGACACTTTGTGTTTTGTCAAGTTATGCAAGTTTTGGCCAGATGACTAATGTTGATTTCACAGTCGCCTCTCCTTAGCACAGGCGCCTGTGAATGCTTCAACAGTCGCATGTCGATCCTTGTCCTAACACTTGGTGTTTGGTAAGCTTTGCAAGTTTCGGCCAGACGACTGATGTTGGTTTCGCAGTCGCATGTCCAAGGCACAGACGCCTTGGATACCACATCAGTCGCCTTTCCTGTCTTTCCAATACTTCCTGAATTTTCTCAACTTACTCATGTTTCGCTCAGTCGCCTGTAGAAGGTTTCGCAGTCGCCTGTCAGGTTTACAGGTGCCTGTCAGACCTTCATCAGTCGACTGTCCTACGTGGTAAGTTACCGTTTGAATTCTTACCTACCGTCTGACACAGTGCATCATTCGACTATGGTTTCTTCATCGGTCGAATGTCGATTGTGTAAATTCTATCCGTTGGTCGTTTCTCCACGGATTTCAAAGGGGGGTTTTGGGAAATCTGTTTGTGGGTTTTAGAGAACATATAAAGAGAGCTTATACTATTCCATTTGAGCCTCTCTCCCCCAAGCAAGCTCTTTAGAATTCAAGCTTTCATTTCTCAAGCTCTCAAATCCAAAAGCCTTAGATTTCCAATCTCATTCTCGCTTGCTCTCCAACCTAGAATCAAAGTGATATCCTCTAGGCAATTGGTGGTGACAAGAGAACGGGCTTTCTCCATTCTTGAAAGCGACTTCAACACACAACACACTTGCTCCTTCAAGTTCTACATCAAGGCATATGTGATTATAAGTGTTGCTATTTCATTATTTCATATCTTTCAATATTAGTTTTACTCTCGGTTTGTGAGAGTGGTTTACTTGATCCCAAGTTGTGGGAGTTAAGGACATCGATTGTGTTTCGATTACATTTGTAGGGTTGCTTCAAGTAGGTTTAGAGGAAACCTCAAGTTAGGGTTCTAACTTGAGTATCCGGGTGGAAGGGACGTAGGATTACCGGGAACAAGTCAGGAGTTGACTTGGGTAATCCGTACCCTTAAAATATACCTCGTGTTAGCATTGTTTCATTTTGAGTTTATTAATAATTCCGCATTTATTGTTGGTTAGGAATTTAAATTGGTATAACTATCGTTTAAATTTTAAAAACACTATTCAACCACCCTTCTAGTGTTTTCCTCATAGCCAGGGTCCTTACAATTGGTATCAGAGCACAAGGTATTTTGCTATGGCATCCAACAATAACAACAGCGTTCCTTCACCTCCTTCGTACAACAATACGATCGTGATGGTGTGTCTACCGTCTTCGAAGGATAATAAATGGTTCGTCATCTACGTTTCAATGACACGAATTTTGGCTATTGGAAGTGCCGGATGGAGACATTTCTTAGGAGTGCTTCTCTTTGGAGAACTCTCCATAAGGAATACGTTGAACCTACCGAAGAGGATTTTGACAAATGGACTCCCGATGAGAAGTTCGCCGAAGTGAACAATGCCAAGGCAATGAACGCTCTTCATTGTCCATTGGATCCGGATGAGTTCAATAAGATATGCACATGTAAGAGTGCATATCAAATATGGAACCATCTTGTCGTTACCCACGATGGAATGAACAAGTAAAGTTTTCTGAATTATATGTTGCAATACAAAATTTCGATATGTTTCATATGCAGGATAATGAGAACATTGCAACGATGTACGGCCGCTTCACTGACATCACCAATGATCTTGAAGCTCTTGGTCACGTCTACACCCAACAAGAAAAGGTGAGAAAGATAATCATGGGAATGACCTCAAAATGGGAAAGAAGAGCAATCTTCATTGAGGAGGTCAATGACATGAAGAACTACACCGTGGTGAATCTCATCGGTACTCTCATGTCTTACGAAGTAAGAAGGGAGAACCGAATCAAGATTAGAGCAATGATGAACCCAACGGAGGCAAAGAAGAAAGCGTTAGCCTTCAAGGCTACTTCTTCATCCTCCGATAGTGAAGAATCCAAGAACGAAATGGATTTGGAAGAAATGACGCAAATGGCGAAGAAGTTCCAACGCTTCTTTCGCAAAGGTAAATTTCCTTCCAAAACTAAATTTGATTCCATTAACAATACTTCGTCCTTTTGTTTTAAGTGTAACAAACCGGGGCACATGACGCACCTGAAACCTACACCTAGATTCCACCTGGCGGTGTCACGATCGCCAGGCGTGGTATGGCCCCTAGGTGTCAATTTCGGGCTCAATCCGCAAGCGGACGGTGTCAAGTTGTAGTATAAAAGATATCGAATCCCACAAGGACGGTGATAGTGTGTTCGGGCTCTCAGTTTACTTCTATATCTCGAAGTTAGATAGCTATTGGGTTGAGAGAATTGGTTGTTGTGTTGATGTTGTTTTAATAATAAAAAGGACTAAGGCGTTAGGGATCACCGCTAAGATCGTCAGGGATCGACGTTGGAATAGAATCCTTACGTTGCATTAGGGTTAGGGGGTTAATCTCCCAATTTGTACCACTCTCATGGGTTAGAATTGCGAGGTATTTCGGTGGCTCTCGTTGACGTAATGGCTGTAGCCGTTAACGTAGCGGTATAGTTCGTCGATGGATCCCCTCAAGGCACGAGCTGGGCATGGTCACGAGCCTTGGTTAGATCCACCAATTTCCCTATTCGAATCCCAAAGATACCCCTTAAGCACATCAATTCCAAAGACCGTGAGCATGATCTCAGTGCGGGTTATATATGGATTTGGTAGGATCGACCGAAATACTCCCCTAAATCCCTAATTCAACATAGGGATCCAGATCTACGTCTTCCCCCTATGATCTAGGGATGAGAATGGGTACGGGCCAGCCCGCTGCCCAATCGGGCTGGCCCGAAAAGCCCGGTCATTATTCATACCCAATTGGGTATCGGGCCAGGCCAAGTTCAAAATAGAGACCATAAATCAATTCTAACTCCACCCAAAGCCCGATCGGACCGCCCAAAAGCCTGATCGGGCCGCCCAAATGGGCATTTTTCCGCCCAAAATCAAACGAAAGCGCCGAGGCCCGAAGTTTTCGCAATTCACAAACTGAGGCTCGAAGCAAACGAAGGCTCGCCCAGTCGCTCGTAAGTCGAAATCAGATCACTTTTTCAAATCGCCCAGTCGCCCAGTTCGTAAACCATAGATGCTCTCAATCGCAAAACCCTAGCCTTGACGCCGTCTTGCCCTCATCCCGATGAAAACCCTAGATCCCGATGAAAACCCTGTTTGCCCCCACCTCGCTGTTCGCTCGCTCGTGAAGGGATTCACCAATCATCTCGCTATTTCCTTTCTTTTCTCATAAATGTGAGCTTCGATTATCTTTTCTGAGGCGAAGGATCGAAGAGTATTGAAGAAACTGATATGGGTTATTCTCTTTGTGGTCCTCGCCGGGTGACGACAGCTTTCAGGAGACACCGGTGGTGCTGAACGTGTACGACCCCACGCCGCTGAACAACTACTTGTACTGGATCGGCCTCGGCATCTTCCACTCTGGCCTCGAAGGTGAAACTACTTTTGCTTCCCCATCTCAAATTCTGATTGGATTTTTTCCTTTTTGGTCAGTTGATTCGTCGTTATGGTTCAAAGATGGCATCTTGAAGTTTCTCTATTACATCTGGCTAATTTGAGCTTACGCTTAAATTTAGATGGACATATTTAGTCACATTGAGCAACATTATGCACCAAATTTGATATTTGCTATCATTCTATTGTGGGTTCTCTGGTTCTTGGTATAATTTAGCTCAATTTGTGGATTCGCTTGATACTGGGATGCAAGCAAAGCAGCAGTGTACATGGAATTTTATTGATGTAACCATCTCATCTAAAGATTATGTGACATTAATTTTGCAGTTTTGGCTTGGGCTTGCATTTCATCTCTTAGTGGAATTCAGAACTTTTTATAATCAACAGATTATGTACTCTTAGTGGTATGCAGAACTCAGCTAAATGTAAGGACCCTGTCTATGGGGAAAACACTAGAAGGGGGGTTGAATAGTGTTTATGCAAATTTAAAGGAATTTACGCCAAATAAAATACAATCCAACAAATAGTGCGGAATAGAAAAAGGACTCAAAGAGAAACACAAGCAAACACAGATATGTTTCAAGGGTTCGGATTACCCAAGTCAACTCTCGACTTGTTCCCGGTAATCCTACGTCCCTACCACCCGGATATCACCGGATACTCAAGTTAGAACCATAACTTGAGGTTTCCTTAATGCCCACTTGTAGCAACCCTACAATTGCAATCGAATACAATCGATGTCCTTGACTCCCACAACCAGGGAGCAAGCAAAAACCACTCTCACAACCAAGAGCACAATTCAAATAAAGAAGTTATGAAATCTGAAAGCAACACTTACAATCACCTATGCCTTGAAGTAGAACTTGAAGGAGAAGTGTGATGTGTGTTGAAGAACTCTCTTGAAAGAGAGGAGAAAGCCCTTTCTCTTGACTGCACCAATTGCCTAGAAGATCAATATTTGGTTCTAGGTTGGAGAGCAAGAGAACAAGATTTGGAAATACTTAGGGCTTTGGATTTGAAAGCTTTGATCTTTGGAAATGAAAGCTTGAAGGATTTTGCAATGAATGAGTAACCTTCCAATGAAACAGTAGAAGCTCTATTTATAGCTTTCTCAAATCCACAAAACAGTTTAAGCAAAAAACCAATCGAAATCCGTGAGAAAAATCTCAATGGATATAATCTGAACTCGCGACAGTCGACTGTTGAACAATCCACAGTCGACTGTTGCACAGTCAGCAAGGGTATGTGAGAATTCATAACTGTAACTTACCACGTGGACAGTCGACTGATGAAGCAAAGACAGTCGTTTGTTAAACCAACAGGCGACTGTAATTTCTTCGACAGGCGACTAGCCGAGAGAAGAGTAAGTTAGACAAATACTGGAAATCTCACAAGATACAGGACAGACGACTGATTCAAATAATACAATCGACTGTTAATCAGAACAGGCGACTGTAAAAACTTGAACAGACGACTGTCAATAGAAAGAGAAATTTCCAGAGAGCTGAGTCAAAGAAATGACTTACAGACAGGCGACTGTTGCAGCATAGACAGTCGACTGATCTAATAGACAGTCAACTGTATATACAGCATAAGTTGACTGGCCGTAGAAGTGAGATCAAAACAGAGTTTGAGCAAGGAGAGATAGGCGACTGATTTACAACACACAGTCGACTGTCATAAGGACAGGCGCCTGTGAATCGTTCAACAGTAATCTGTGCGAAATAATCAGAGAAGGCCCAAAACTGCATTGTTATAGTCTGTGCATAACATGCGACTGTAGAACAAAACACAGTCGACTGTTTTTGAGACAGGCGACTGTAAACTGTTCAGCAGTCGGCTGTTATGAACAATCCTAGCACACACAAAAGAGAATTGAGTTGGGATCAAAGGACAAAGGTCTAGAGATGTCCTATGACCGAATGAAGATATGTGTGAGTGCACCATCAAAGTTCTACTTCTAAGCTACATACTAGAAGAGATAAAAGAAAAATTACATTGACGAATAATCTCTTCTTTTCATCGTATGAGCTTGAAGTCTTTACGGAGCTTCAATCATCAATCTACGATCATCCAATTCATATCGTTTGCCTTCAATTACGTTTGTGAGTCATCCATTACTAGTTGATCTTCATAATAAGCTTAGGCAATGGATTAACTGCAAAATAGGGGATTAGTCACAAGTATTTATGTTTGCTCATCATTAACACCAAGTAGGGAGAAGTCCAATACTCAACATTCTCCCCCTTTTTGATGATGACAAACAAACATAAACAAAAAGATAAATAATTGTGCGTAATGAAAACTTACTCCCCCTACATAGATACCAATCAAGTTAGTCAACAAATATTAGAGCATCTACATAACAATTGAAGCAAATGAGTGAGATATGAATGAATTCAATACAAGAAATCTAGGAAATAAAATTCCTATTCATTGTAATCTTACTCCCACTGAATCTAAGGCTACGAAAATCTTAGATTCAAGCGTTAGAACATACTTAGCACATCCATTATGAATCTTGTATGTTTATTTCTCTCCCCCTATGGCATTATCCAAAAAGGTGGGAGCAAATAACAACAACAAAAATAGTGCTAAATACGAACTAACAACAATCAAGGAGTATAAAGATATATCAAATCAAAAACTCATAAAATCTCATCATATACACATGTGAGTAATGGAATTGAAATCCAATATCAACATTTTAGATATACGAAATGAAAATAATTTTCACAAATTCATCACATCAAAGAAAGAGCATGAATTAACCAATATCAAATCCATATATTGTCTCAAAAGCACATCAAGGAGAGTGAAGCATACATAGAGACAACATATCATACATCACACAGAAGTTAAACAATATAGCATAGTGTGACACAAGAGAGGGTGCAACATCATATATATAAATATGTAGAGAGTCTGAGTACATCAACGGATGGTCATCTACATGGCCATCCCAAAAAGATACATCATGATCAAAAAAAAATACACCATCATGACGACATCAAAGTATATCACCATACATATATAAAAGAGTCGCAGACAGCATCATCCATGATACAAAGACAAAACATATATCAGAATCACTCAACCTAAACAAAAGCAGACCATACAAAATAAAAATAAGGTCTTCAGGTGAGTGAACAGAACAGCATCAGCCTCAGTCAATATGAATGACGGAGGGGTCCGACGGGCGACCAGAAGATCGGAACAAAATCCGAGCAGAGCGACGAGTATGGAAAGTCGGAGTCTTCCTCTTAGAAGACGAAGCACGATCAGCAGAAGAAACAGCAGGAACATGAAATGGAGTCTGGGCATTGGAGGTCTGAACCAAAGAGGGTTTGGGTGTGAAGCCAGGAGGAGGAGATACACAAGTAGGAGCAGAGACCTCAGAGGTGGCAAACATAGCCTGAAGTTCGGGAGGAATGGGACAACCAAGATGCTTAAAAGAGATAAGCTGAAGCTTAAGCAAAAGCGAGAGCTTCTCATCCAAAGAAACAGAAAGAATTTCAAGAGCAGAGACACGAGCGTTGATCGGTCCATATTTTACACCTTTTTTCTGCATATTTGCATGCCATTTCGGTTGCTCATATTGCGATTTTCACGATTATCCGCTGATATTGTGTTACTTTTCACTATTTCTTGTTTTTGTCGGATTTCAGGAAATATGAGCAATTGGGAGCAAAAATGATCTTAAAGGACTTGCACGCATAACGGAGCATCGCTCATGGACTTATTGAGGACCTATCAGCGATAGAAGACGAGTGGAAGAAGAAAGAACGTCGTAGGAGCGACGAGGAAGCGAAATGATGAAGATTGGGCATTTTCAGCATGCCACTCGGCCAAGTGAAGGAGTCACTCAACCGAGCAAAGAAGCCCGCTCGGCCGGCCAGATCGGACACGCAATTACTTGAAGATTAGCGTGCACTCGGCCGAGTGACGACATCCCACTCGGTCGAGTATGGAGACACCACTCGCCCGAGTGGCACACGAACGATGTAATCCAAAAGACCAGACTTACTGTAATCCGTCAGTCGACTACGAGCTCCGACTCGGCCGAGTACCAAAAGCCCCTCGGCCGAGTGACATTTGCCGCTCGGCCGAGTGATGACGAGGACACGCAGCGCCCAGATTTTCAGACAGCCTCCCATTCTTTTGAAATTTTCTATCATTCCAGCAATAAAAGTATTTTTTTCATATTTTTTATAGATAGTAGACTTCATGAAGGTTCCAACGCCGCCAAGAACGCACCAATTGGAGGTCGGATGAAATCTGGAGAATTTCTGCAAGTTGACGCTGCAGTGCTGAAATTTCCACTCGGCCGAGTAACATGTTCCACTCGGCCGAGTCGGCGACGGGCCCAGATTTTAAGTTGCGGTTTGGGCTGTTTTTGGGCACGAATTTGAGGGGTTTTCTAGGGTTATTTGCTAGGGTTTTGGGAGACTATTTAAGGGTTTTGTAGCCACCATTAGAGAAGGTTCCCAATATGTTTTCTTAGAGTTTTTTTAGAGGTTAGGTCATGCCCTAGGCCCCCTCTTGGATCTAAAAGCTTGTATTTGGATTGGAATTCTTCATCAAAGCTAAGTATCATTGTTCTTCTTATTTGAATCTTTGATTTGATATCTTTTTGTATGCAAGCTATGGTTTTTATTGATTCCTCCATCATTATTGCTATGCTTGAGTAGAATTGATGTTCTAGGGCTTGGGGATGAACCCTATGGATCTAATTTCATGTTTGTGATGAATGAATTTCTAAATTGCTAGAATTTCTAGGAGGTTAGGTTGTGATTGATTTATTACGGATAGCTAGGAATTTCCATCGATTTGGGGTTTGCAAGAGATTGGATTCTAATCGATGGGAAGGCCTAGATATTCGATTTAGGTTTACAATCGGATTTCTCTAGATTTGGGTTGCAAGAGATTGGACCAAATCTAGGATTTTTAATTGTAAATCTATACACATATTCGTTTGCAAGAGATTGGACGAATACGAGCTATCACAACCTAGATCGTGACTCGAGTTTGCACGAGAGTGGGCTCGAGGGGCGATTGAACGATGATGTCGATCCTAATGCTAGTGGCTTAGGTTAGGGTTTGCAAGAGATTGGGCCCTATTCTAGGTCGCTATAGACCGGCAATAGCGCGAGAGCGTGAGCTTGGTTCTCTATTCAGTTACGACTAGTTCACCTCAACACAAGTCTAGTAATATTGAGATTCACTATTTACAATGATGTATGACGATCCATAGTGGGAATTTCCTAGCCCTAGACACTTTTATTATATTGTATTTGAATCGATATTTGACCGACTTCTTTATCATCGACACCGACATCCACCACCATTTCCATTACATCATTCCATAACCATCTCCCCCAATAAAACATTCGTAGTCAAACCAACCTAGGATAGATTGGAGCCAACACCACCTCCTCGTGTTCGATACCCGCTCGCCACTTGACCGTGCGCTTGCGGTAAAACTACAGTCGTCGTTCCGGGTGTGTATCCGGGGCCGACCAAGCATCCAACTGACGAAGAAGGAACTCAGTGGATTTAGAAGGATGCACAACAGGCCGAGAAGAATGTTCAGCAGCATGCACAAAAGGGATAGGGTCACCGACAGAGACATGAAGAGGTTCACCAGAAGATTGAGGCGAGGAGGGAGTCAGATCAGGCTTCGGTGAAGGGACAGGCTCATTGAGGAAATCGAGAGAGATATTAGGGAAGAAATGATTGAACAGAGCCATGGTCGAACACGGAGCTAGGGCAAGAAATAAAACGAACGAACCCTAACTAGAAGTATCACGAGATAGGCGGAAGAGACCAAACCTAGTCGAGAGACAGAACGAAAGCAACGACAGCTCAAAAAACACGCACGAACGGAGCGAGATGGACGGATTTGGTAGACCAATCGAGCGGGAAGATGAACGATCGAAACGGAGGAGAGAGAATCGACGAGGGGAAGTGGTCGCGAATACTGAATATAAAATTGGGGAAATCAATTTGAGCCGTTGGATCAAGGAATCGACGGCTCGGATCAAATCACATGAACCGACACAGCAAGAGACAGTCGACTGATGAACAAAAGTCAGTCGACTAGATGTAGTGATAAAATTAAAGCTCAGAAAGATGGGCAGTCGACTGGCAAGTAATATGCAGTCGCCTGTCCATTGGACAGTCGACTGATATATACTCAACAGTCGGCTGGCCGAGAATTAATACAGTTCACAAACAGAACAGAGAACACTGTAAAAATTCGACAGAGAGTACAGTCGCCTGATGACTAAAATACAGTCGCCTGTTAAGCTAACAGTCGACTGTACAACAGTCATCAGTCGGCTGTGCGAAAGATACCAATTCTCTGACTGAGGAGATAGAGTAGGGCAGTCGACTGTCGAAGGAAAGATAGTCGTCTGTCCTGGTCCAAAAGAGCACAGTGAGATAGAATTCCAGAGAATAAGAACACTCACCCTAGGACCTATATTCTAATCACAAATACATCGTAAAATTATTATGAAAACAATAAATCCATTGAAACACAAATTACTCTAATCAATTTCAAAACTCATGAAATCAAATAAGTCACAATTACCTTTCTTAATCTCATAAAACAATAAACACATGAAGAAAGACAATCAAAAAGATATGAGCTCAGTAAGGAGTTATAGCATGAAAATTGAGCTTCTAGATTTCATATTCACCCATAATTCCCAATTCTCCGCGTAACCTCACAAATGAATCTTCTTTAAGAGGTTTAGTGAAGATATCGGCAATTTGTTTTTGGGTTTCAATGTACTCTAAGATGATGTCCTTCTTATCTACATGATCATTTATAAAATGGCGTCTCACGTCTATGTGTTCAGTATGGGAGTGGTGTACCGGATTCTTGGAAAGACAAATAGCACTTTGATTATCAACCATGATAGGGCAAGTATCACAATTGACACCATAGTCACTAAGAGTGTGTCTCATCCAAAGAACTTGTGCACATGCAAGACCCGCGACAATATATTCCGCTTCAGTCGTGGACAATGACACCGAATTTTGTTTCTTAGAAAACCAAGAAACTAAGGAATTTCCTAAGAAATGGCATGTGCCACTAGTACTTTTCCTGTCAGACTTGCATGGGCAAAGTCGGCATCACTATATGAGATTAACTCATATGTGCTAGACTTAGGGTAAGTAACCCATAATCTAGGGATTGATTGAGATAGCGAAATATTCGTTTAACCGCAATCAAGTGTGACTCCTTAGGTCTTGCTTGATATCTAGCACAAATACATACAGAAAACATGATATCGGGCATACTAGCGGTTAAGTAAAGTAAGCTATCGATCATACCTCGATATAGACGAACGTCTACATCTTTTCTGCTTTCATCCTTGTGTAGATGAGTAGTAGTACTCATGGGAGTCCTTTTGCTCGAAGACGATTCCATCCCGAATCGCTTAATAAGCTCCCCTGTGTACTTTGTCTGATGTATGAAAGCGCCATTCTCCATTTGTCGAATTTGCAATCCAAGGAAGTAGGTGAGCTCTCCCATGTGGCTCATCTCAAACTCGTCCTTCATAGACTTGGAAAATTCTTGACAAAGATTAAAGTTAGTAGAACTGAAAATAATATCGTCCACATAAACTTGAATCAAAAGAATGTCATTTTCATAATCTCTAATGAAGATTGTAGAATCAACTTCTCCCATTTTAAAACCTAAATTCAAAAAAAAGGTCTTAAGATGATCATACCAAGCCCTAGGAGCTTGTCTCAATCCATACAACGCTTTCTTAAGTTTGAAAACATGGTTTGGAAAATTTTCATGAATAAACCCGGGAGGTTGAGAAACATAGACTTCTTAATTGACAAACCCATTTAAAAATGCACTTTTAACATCCATTTGAAATAATTTAAAATTCTTATGTGATGCAAAAGATAAAAGCAACCTAATAGCTTCTAATCTAGCTAGGGGGCAAAGGATTCTTCAAAATCAATACCTTCCTCTTGCCGGTAGCCTTGAGCTACTAACCTTGCTTTATTCCGTGTGATTACCTCGTTTTCATCCGTCTTGTTCTTGAAGATCCATTTGGTCCCAATAACTTGGTGACCACTTGGAAGAGGTACGAGTTCCCAAACTTTGTTTCTCTCGAATTGCGCTAGTTCTTCTTCCATTGCCACTATCCAAGAGCTATCCTCACAAGCTTCTTGAATGTTCTTTGGCTCAATGGAAGAGACGAATGCGCAATGGGAGAATTCTTCAATTCTTGATCTCGTTCGAACACCCACACCAATATCTCCAATAATTTGGTTATGGGGATGGTTGCGAACGGTTGGATAAGCTTTGGGTATACCTGGATCACTAGGAACAACTTCAACAACTTCATTAGAAGTGTTAGTATCAATAATAGAATCATTAATCTTAACATTATTAAGAGTATCACAAAGAATATCTACATTATCATCATCAACATGAGGAAAATCAAAATCTTCATAAAAAGATACGTGAAGTGATTCCTCAATCTTTGAAGAAGTTTTGTTGTATATCCGGTAGGCTTTGCTACGTGTGGAATATCCAACAAAAATTCCTTCATCGGATCTTGGCTCAAATTTGTCTAAATTACCAAAGGTGTTCTTTATAAAACATTTTGAACCAAAAACACGAAAATATTTCACTTGAGGATTTTTATCATAAAACAACTCAAAACAAGTTTTGTTTGTTCGGGGTCTCACTAGGATCCTATTGAGCACATAACATGCCGTGTGCACCGCTTCTGCCCAAAATTGTAGTCCTAAATGACTATCATGGAGCATAGTGCGAGCACACTCAATAAGAGTCCTATTCTTTCTTTCTACAACACCATTCTGTGGTGGTGCACGAGGAAAGGAAAAGTTATGAGTTATCACGGAGTCATCACAAAACTTAGTAAAAGACCCATTCTCAAATTCTCCTCCATGATCACTACGAATAGTGATAATAGTGGATCCTAAAAGATTCTGAATCTTCTTTGCAAATTTGGTAAACTCTTCATGAGCTTCATTCTTATTAGTTAAAAATGAAACTCAAGTAAATCTAGAAAAGTCGTCGACGACAACTAGTCCATAATGAGCATTACCTAAAGAAGCGGTTCTAGTTGGCCCAAATAAATCTAGATGTAGAAGTTCTAGGGGCCTCTTAGAAGTAATCCCTTCTTTAAGCTTAAATGAAGATTTACTTAGTTTACCTCTTTGACATGAATCACAAAAGTTTTTCTTATTAAAAACAATCTTAGGAAAACCTTTGACTAGATCATGCTTAGCTAACTTATATAAGTGCTTGAAGTGAACATGACCAAAACGGCGATGCCATAATAGTTGTTCACTTGTGTTAGCAACTAAGCAATGTTCTAAGGTTTTAGGCAAGCTCAAATAATAAATATTTTTACGCCTAATACCGGAAAATAAAACATTTGAATCACAATCAACAATAGTACACAATCCTTCTCCAAAGCTAACCTTATAACCTTTGTCACAAAGTTGACTAATGGAAATGAGATTGTGACATAAACCACTAACAAGATAAACATTAGTAATTAGGGGTTTGGAAGGATTACCAATGATACCTACTCCAATGATGGTTCCCTTTTGATTACCTCCAAAAGTGACCGTTGCACCATCTTTGATGTTAATCACTTCGGAGAGCAAAGAGGGATCTCCCGTCATGTGTTTGGAGCAACCGCTATCAAGAATCCATCCTTTCCCTTTAGAGCTAATAAGGCATTTATTGCTCTTCTTCTTTCTCTTGGGTACCTATATAATATACCATAAGCTTATGGTACCCAATGTTTGTTGGGTCCAAGGGGATTAGCCCTTTGGAAGCCAAGTCCAAGTGGACTGCCGCTTTCCAACATAGTTACTATTTCTAATTACATCATGAAAGTCGGAATCAACATAAGCGTTCCTAACATTTAGACTAGTGTTCTTAGGACCCCAAATAGTGTACATCTTGGGAGTCCTATTCCTAGTTGCATGCATATGTGTTGGATTCTATGTGGTGCATGCTTCTTAGGAACATGATTTCTAGCATAGAGATGTGGTGGAGGATATGAATTGTACATTCTTGAATGATATGTGTTCTTGGGAACATGCATATTATATGAAGCATATTGATCATGCATGGCATGTGGAGAATTAGCATACATGAAAGAATGATGCGTATGAGCATATGGGTGTGTGGGAGCACGTACATGAGTATTTCTCATGTGTGGTTGTGTACGTGTCCGTGGGTGCAGAGCATAAAATGTGTCATGATTATCCACTTGTGAAGTAGGTTGTTTCCTACGTGGATGAGTATTAGTGTACATATAAGCATGGCCTTGCTTTTGGTTTCCACCCTTAGTGGGTTTCTTGCCAAAAGGAAGAGAAGGTGATGTGGTGACATTCTTGGTAAGATTGCTACCTATAGTGTCTTTGACACCACTTGTGGATGCACCGGAGGAAGGCCTCACAAAATCTATAGTGACACTACTATAGGAGGTGCGAGCATTAGATGCATTTGCTTTTACAAATCCAAGGCCAACACGATGTGTGGCCGGAAATTGGTTTGCAAGCAAATCATCCAATTGTCCTTGTCCCTTATTGAATCTCACAATACGGGAGGACATGAGCTCATATTTCTCCTTTAAAGAAGAAATGTTGGTATCCAAGGTGGACACCCGTGCTTTGAGCTCGTGCACTTGGGTTTTAAGAGAATCATTCTCTAATCCCAATTGTGTGTGACATGTAACTAGATCATTATTATCCATGGGATGTGTTTGATCTAGTTGAGATTTGAGGGGATTCACCTCATCTCTCAATGTGACATTTTGAGAAGCTAAGTTTGCTTTCTCAAGGGTTAAAGTATCAACAATGGTGTCATTGTTGATAATGCATGGAATGGATGACTTGCTAACTTTAGATTTCTTTAAGCTGGAGTATCTAAGCATTAAAGAGTGGTATTTAGCAAATAGTTATTCATTAGCTATACGAAGTTCATCCATTGTTACCTCGGTGTTATCCATATCGGAATCACTCTTATCCGAGAGTGGGTCTTCAAGTGCCATGAAGCACATGTGGACGCTCTCACCCTTCTCATCATCGGAATCGCTTGATGATTCATCACTTGAGTCATCAAAGGTACCGACAAGTCCTTTCTTCTTGTCTTTCTTGTTCTTGTCGGACTTGTGGTACTTTGGTGCCTTCCACTTTTCTTTGTTGTTTAGCATCGAGCAATCCCTCTTGATGTGCCCTGGCTTATTACACTTTTAACAAAGAGAGGAAGTAGCATTAGTAGACTTAAAACGTTTGTTGGAGGGAAATTTACCTTTGCGGAAGAAGCGTTGGAACTTCTTCGCCATTTGGGCCATTCACCCAAATCCATCTCGTTCTCGGATTCATCACTTTCGGAGGATGACGAATTGGCGTTGAATGTCAAAGCTTTCTTCTTGGCCTCCGAGGGATTCATCATGGCTCGAATCTTTAATCGGTTATCCCGTCTTACTTCGTAAGACATAAGAGTCCCGATGAGATTCACCACGGTGTAGTTCTTCAAGTCATTGACCTCCTCAATGGCGATTGCTCGTCTTTCCCATTTGGAGGTCATCCCCATGCTGATCTTCCTTACCTTTTCAGGTTCGGTGTAGATTTGGCCAAGGGCTTCCAATTCGTTTGTGATGTCGGTAAAACGTCCGTACATCGACGCAATGCTCTCATTTTCCTGCATGTGAAACAAGTCGAAGTTTTGCACGGCAACATATAACTTTGAAAGCTTTACCTTATTCTTTCCCTCGTGGGTAATGATGAGATGGTTCCAAATTTGATATGCACTCTTACATGTGCATATCTTGTTGAACTCATTTGGGTCCAACGCACAATGAAGAGCGTTCATTGCTTTAGCGTTGTTGACTTCGGCGGACTTCTCGGAAGTCGTCCATTTCTCGAAATCCTCTTCGACGGGCTCGACTTACTCCTTGTGGAGAGTTCTCCAAAGAGAAGCACTCCTAAGGAATGACTCCATCCTACACTTCCAATAACCAAAATTAGTACCATTGAAACGTGGAGGACGTACCGTAGATTGACCTTCGAAAAGTGTGGACGCTCCATCACGGTCGTGATTGTTGTACGAAGCCGGCGGAGGAACGTTATTGTTGTTGGATGCCATAGATGAAACCTTGCGCTCTGATACCAATTGTAAGGACCCTGTCTATGGGGGAAAACACTAGAAGCGGGGTTGAATAGTGTTTATGCAAATTTAAAGGAATTTACGCCAAATAAAATGCAATCCAACAAATAGTGCGGAATAGAAAAACGACCCAAAGAGAAACACAAGCAAACACAGATATGTTTCAAGGGTTCGGATTACCCAAGTCAACTCCCGACTTGTTCCCGGTAATCCTACGTCCCTACCACCCGGATACCACCGGATACTCAAGTTAGAACCCTAACTTGAGGTTTCCTTAATGCCCACTTGTAGCAACCCTACAAGTGCAATCGAATACAATCGATGTCCTTGACTCCCACAACCAGGGAGCAAGAAAAAACCACTCTCACAACCGAGAGCACAATTGAAATAAAGAAGTTATGAAATCTGAAAGCAACACTTACAATCACCTATGCCTTGAAGTAGAAATTGAAGGAGAAGTGTGATGTGTGTTGAAGAACTCTCTTGAAAGAGAGGAGAAAGCCCTTTCTCTTAACTGCACCAATTGCCTAGAAGATTAATCTTTGGTACTAGGTTGGAGAGCAAGAGAACAAGATTTGGAAATACTTAGGGCTTTGGATTTGAAAGCTTTGATCTTTGGAAATGAAAGCTTGAAGGATTTTGTAATGAATGAGTGACCTTCCAATGAAACAGTAGACGCTCTATTTATAGCTTTCTCAAATCCACAAAACAGTTTAGGCAAAAAACCAATCGAAATCCGTGAGAAAAATCTCAACGGATATAATCTGAACTCGCGACAGTCGACTGTTGAACAATCCACAGTCGACTGTTGCACAGTCAGCAAGGGTATGTGAGAATTCATAACGGTAACTTACCACGTGGACAGTCGACTGATGAAGCAAAGACAGTCGTCTGTTAAACCAACATGCGACTGTAATTTCTTCGACAGGCGACTGGCCGAGAGAAGAGTAAGTTAGACAAATACTGGAAATCTCACAAGATACATGACAAACGACTAATTCAAATAATACAGTCGACTGTTAATCAGAACAGGCGACTGTAAAAACTTGAACAGACGACTGTCAATAGAAAGAGAAATTTCCAGAGAGCTGAGTCAAAGAAATGACTTACAGACAGGCGACTGTTGCATCATAAACAGTCGACTGATCTAGTAGACAGTCAATTGTATATACAACATAAGTCGACTGGCCGTAGAAGTGAGATCAAAACAGAGTTTGGGCAAGGATAGACAGGCGACTGATTTACAACACACAGTCGACTGTCACAAGGACAGGCGCCTGTGAATCGTTCAACAGTAGTCTGTGCGAAATAATCAGAGAAGGGCCAAAACTGCATTGTTATAGTCTGTGCATAACAGGCGACTGTAGAACAAAACACCGTTGACTATTTTTGAGACAGGCGACTGTAAACTGTTCAGCAGTCGGATGTTATGAACATTAAAGATTATGTACTCTTAGTGGTATGCTGTTTGTTTCCAGATAAGATAGCAACTGTCAGTTATCTATGTTATCTATTCACTGAAACTAGTACATGCACGATTATAATTTATCTAGTACAGGCTTGATACTGTAACCCAAAAAAAATCAAATTGATATTGTATTCGCTGTTTCCTTTCCTTTCTTTGTATATGTTGATCTTAGTGATGCCTCTTTACAATGTTGTTTAATGGGTAAGTTGCATTCAGATATCATGATCTGTATACTACTTGCAACTAAACATGCGTATTTTTTTTTGACATATTGACATTGAGACCTCTTAATCATGATGCTGAGATCCATATTGACTAATTAGTAAATGATAATGTGTGTTTGGACCCTTTAAACTGAATTTTGGAGGGTGATTTTGCTGGTTTTTGGGGATCAACTGCAGCACATGATCTTCTCTGTTTTCCCACTTTTTTATCCCCCATAATTTCCAGCAAATTAAGCTAGTAATTGATTTGTAAGTGTGCAAATAGATTTAATATTTTTTTTTCAAGTCTGGGTGCCATGTGTTGATGCATTCTTTTTTAAATTTCACCCTTCGGTTATCATCATGGCACAGACTCCATCCAGTGGCTCACATACTCCATCATTGTCAACAAATCCATCCATTCAAGATACATCCGAGATGTCTCGAGATTTAGATGATGAAATAGAGGATGTCGAAGTAATGACAAGCAATAGTAAAAGAAGATCTGAAGTGTGGAAATATTTTACAATAGAAAGACAACCTGATGACACATCCAAAGCAATTTGTAAGTATTGTAAGAAAATACTTTCATGTTCAAACAAATCAGGAACAACTCATTTAAGCCGACATCTTAAGTTCTCTTGCAAAAACAATACTCATAAAGATATGAAACAGATGTTGCTCAACAAATCCGATGACACAAGAGTTTTTAAGTTTGATCAAGAAGTAAGCAAAAAATGTTTGGCGAAACTCCTGATTTGTGCAGAGCTTCCATTTAAAATTGTAGAACATCCGTTGTTTATCATTTTTGTGAGGAGCTTACAACCTTTGTTTACCATAATTGGCCGTCATACAATTAGAAATGATTGCATTTCTTTGTTTCAAGAAGAAAAACAGAAGCTTCGTAATTTTTTGAAAGATTTAGATTGCCGTGTGAGTTTTACTACCGATTTATGGACGTCAAATCAAAAACTTGGTTATTTGGCTCTCACTGCACATTATGTTGACGAAGAATTCATGTTGAAGAAGAAGATATTAAATTTTCGAAAAGTCTCTTTTCCTCGCACAAGTTTTTCCCTCACTGATGTTCTTGGAAATTGTTTTGCTGAGTGGAATTTGGATGCTAAACCTTTTGCAGTCACCGTTGACAATTGTAGTACGAATGATGCCATGCTAAGAAATTTTAAAGGAGATTTTGGTGAGAAATTAATGTTCAATGGTGAACATATACATGTGAGATGTTGCGCACACATTTTAAATATTATGGTGCAAGATGGAATTAAAGTCATGGATGAGTCTGTTAAACACGTTCGGAATTTAATCATACATGTTGTTAGCAGTCCTTCCCGGATGCAAACTTTTAATGGAATTGCTCAATTGCTCAAGTTGCCTACAAAAAAAGGTTTAGTTTTGGATGTGGCCACAAGGTGGAATTCCACGTATGAAATGCTCCGTAATGCTTTATTGTATAAGGATGCATTTGTTAGATATACGGAAGAGCATTATAAGTGTACAGATGCTCCTACAATTGATGATTGGAATAAAGTTGAGATGATAACAATATTCTTAAAAGCTTTTGTAGACACAACTGAAGTATTTTCTGGTTGCAAATATCCCACTACTAATCTGTATTTCAAGGAAATTTGGACCATTCGGGATGTTTTAGAAGAGGAAGCTTTAAATGGTGATGAAATTGTCAAAACATTGGCATTAGAAATGCAAAGAAAGTTTAAAAAATATTGGAATGAATGCAATAAAATTCTAACTATTGCATCTATTTTGGATCCTATATCAAAATTGGCTTATATTGAGTATAAGTATTCAAATGCATTTGGAGATGAAATGTGTGGAAAAAAGATTAGAGAACTTAGAGACTTTTTTCATCAAATATATGATCAATATGAGGGGTTGGCTAAAAAAAGGATCATGCTGGTGATATGTGTACCGGGGCAACAAGTACAAAATCGAACTCTTCTTTCGGTTTGAACAAAAGAAAATCAGACATGGATCTTGCAATTTTTTGGTCCCAAAATGCTATGAAAAGAGTTAAAAGGAGCGAGGTCGATAGCTATTTGGAGGAAATTTTAGTTCATCCTATGTCAGATGTGGATTTTAATATTTTAGATTGGTGGAAGAATAATGCAGCCCTTTATCCAGTATCTACCGTTTCATCAGAGTCAGCTTTTAGTTGTGGAAGCAGAGTTGTGGATCAATACCGTAGCCGATTGAGTTCAACCACTGTAGAAGCTTTGGTATGCACGCAAGATTGGCTTCAAAATGAGTATTATATAGGTAACAATCAATATATTTATTTTCCTTGTTTTCTATTAGTATTCGATTAAATGTTAATATAAACATAATATTATTGAATTTGATGTTATGCAGGTGAAAGTGAAGTTTCTTTATCATCTTCCAGTTCCTCCTTTTGGATGAAGGATTAATATACGAGTGCTTAGCAGAATAAATTCATGATGCAGGTACATCTCATGCTTTCTGGGTATTTCCCCTCTTTTTTGTTAATTATCCACTGAATTTGAAATGGCTTCTGTGTAGTTCCCAGTGAGACATATATCCCAAGGAAATTCAATTGGTTTGCGTTTTGAACATTTGCGTTGACTGTATTTTACGCTAACTCGTGATGCTAATGCATTATTTTGGTCTTTTTTCGCTGTACTCATCGAATTAATTATTTTAACATGCTATGCTTGTTTGCATTTAGTTTGGGAAATAAAAAGTAACTTTTGCTTTGAGAGCTACTCTGATGGGTGCATTGTGTTTTTCACTATAGCTAATTGTTATAGTGAATTGATCTAGTTTTATTCATGTTATTTATTTGCTCCCTTGTTGAGATTAAGAGGAAGGGCCAAGTATTTTGATTGAATGTACACTGCATTATAAGGATTCTTGTATTTTCATTTCTAATTGTGAATAAACCAAACGATATATTATTTTTTTCTAAATTAATTTCCACACCGAGCCCCAAATCTGTAATTTTGGACTTTACAAGAAATGATATGCTATTTATGGATATGATCACTGTTCTATTATCATTTTCACTGGACTTGCAATGGCCTTAAAATGTTATGAGCTAATTATATAGCTCTTATAAATGGAAAATCTTCTGATGAATATGAATTATTCCGATTTGGAGCGGGGAGATGGTTTTATTGATAACAGGTCTTAAAAAAATGAAATTATATATTGTATTGTTCTTTGATGTCGCATCCTTTCGATCCAAACTGTAACCCAAAAACGAAGGCATAAACAATTAACTAAGCGTAAACATGAATATTAAAAATTTTACACATTAATTCCTCAGCACTAGCTAGACAATGTGCATTCGTACATATCGGCATAGTTTTGGGATAACATTTTCCATAATTTGATCTGTAACAATCTTGTATATTCTCTCTGTTGGCTGGATAGCATCGAAGAACACAAAAGACGACACATCTTCACAGAGCTGAGTGTACTCATTGCACGCAGGCCCTGCTTCTATGTATCCAGTTCCACAACATCCTCGTTAGGTCTCCTCATAACCTGCACACACGAAAAAAAAGTTACAAACTGAAAACTTGTAATTATACTGATCCATTATGCTTAACTAATGACCTGACATATTTCTCTGGGCTGTTGATGATCTCCAATACATTGTCTGTTATGTCCAAATATTCGATCTTGCTTCCAGGGAGTGACCGCTGCAGCTCTGGCAGGAGTTTTCAAAGATTCGCGTTGTATGCGATGGTATCGGAGATCTGATCGTCGATGCAATTCCGATGCAATGTATCCTTGAAGCCGGCAGACTGATGATTATCTTATGTGACATTAATTTTGCAGTTCTGGCTTGGGCTTGCATTTCATCTCTTAGTGGAATTCAAAACTAATGTAGCAGATGAGAAGGTAGATGCTGATCAGTCTCAGGCTCAAAAGAGCATTGCTGTGCCACCCCGAGCGATGGATGTGATGGCCATCGGGCAACGGAATTGGTATTCAGATATGGGCGCGCTGCGGAGCGGGCAGATGTTTATGGAATACAATGGTGGTGGTAGCAGCAGCAATATTGATCCCAATCTGTTTATGGGTGACATGACACAGACTTATTTGAACAATATTGGGAGCCCATGTATTGATCCCAATCTGTTTCATATCTGAGGAGGGTTTATGATTTATGTTTTGAAGCATTTCAGGTTTAATACTATCAAGGGGTTGTTGTGTGTGTCTGTGTGTCAGTTGTATCTGTTTCAGTGTCTGCATTTTGTTTTTGTATCAGTGCGTCATGAGTCATGTTGTTGTGTATGTGTAGTATTTGTATATCACCTGTTTGGTCCCTGTTCTAGGGTTTATGTCTATGTTGATGTAGGACAAATATTGGATAAGTTATGAAGTTGTTTTCATGGGTTATTTTGTTATATGTATGACATTCTTATATATTGCACATGTTGCTTCTTTGTAAGCTATGTCTCATTCTTAGCTATGTCTCATTCTTATATTGGATAAGCTATGTCTCAATGTTCTTTATAATTTGTTACAGAGTTTTATGTGCAATGCATACATGAAGTTGTAGGGTTGGATTTGAGATTTGGCCCAATGGGCATGCCCAAAGCTCGCTTTATGCCCATTTGGGCATTCTTAAAAAAGCCAGTATGGGCTTTGGGCCGGCCCGAAAGCCCGTCCATTTAAACTGGGTATCTATTTGGCCCGGCCCGGCCCAGCCCGGCCCCGCTCATTCTCATCCCTACTTGGATCTTAGGGCTAACCCGTTAACCTTAGATAAGTCTACTCACTCATGGCGTTGTTGACGGATAAAAACACAATATTTAGGAGAGAAAACATCATAGCTAATCAATAGAATGAAGATCAAAAACTTACAGCGAGAGATGAATAAAAATAGCACTTAATAGATCCGAAGAAAAGCCAAAGATTCCAATACGCAACCGCAATAGAGAACCAAAATAACAATCCAATAATTTCGATCCAAAAGTCTCCAAAAGCTTAATCTAAAACCTAACAAGAATTCGCCTCATCTCCTCTCCAAAAAGTATTCAAAAAACTCAAAATGAATCGCCCTGAATGCCTCGACAGCTCCCAGCCTTCACTCCCCAGAAATCGTGCAACAACCGCTGTGAAAGATCTTTCCAAAAATGGCCTCAGCATCGCTGACTGAGTAGGTGACCCGGTCGAGCAGTGTGTTGCTCGATCAGTTGCTTGGGCCGAGCAGCTGTACTGCTCGACCGAGCACGACAAGAAATCGAAAGTCTCCCAAATCTTCACTCTGCCTGCACGGGCTGAGTCAGCTCAGCTTGGTCCGAGCAGAGAACTGACTTGGTTGTTGAAAAGTTGCTCGGGCTATGCGCTGGGTTGGTCGGGCTTCGGAATGGAAGGATGCTCGACCGAGCACTATGAGTGCTCGGTCCGAGCAGGCTGTGTATCTGCTTCTGTTTCTCCAATTGCCTCTGCTCGACCGAGCAGCTGATCTGCTCGATCGAGTCATCTGAGAAAATCCTTGCAGCAGCTTCTGAAGCTCCTTTCTCCATCCTGCTCTCTCCTCCACTCCTCCCATGTCTCCAAAAACATGGCAAACTCCTGCAGAGCTTTGCCAATAAGCTCACGGGCATGTCAGACGTGTCCATACCCAGATCGGGTCCCAAATCACTCCAAAATCCCTGAAAACTCATAAAACACTACGAAACTCGAATATAACATCAGAAATGCGATATCGTAGGTAAATATGGGATTTAGATGTGAAAATGACATGGAATGCGATGAAATGATGATATGAAAAAGGTAGAAAATATGGACACATCAGCACATCAAGAAGGATTGACCAATGCTAAGAAACAAAGAAAAGTGGAAAGCACCAAAGTACCACAAGTCCGATAAATTCAAGAAGGACAAGAAAAAAGGACGTGTTGGGACGTTCGATGATTCAAGCGGAGATTTCTCAAGTGAATCCGAGGATGAAAAGGTTGAGAGTGCACATATGTGCTTCATGGCCCAAGAAGATCCATTCTCCGATGAGAGTGATAGTGACAACGATGAACCCGAGGTAACCATGGATGAACTTCGTATTGCTAACGAAGAATTATTTTCTAAGTATCAATCTCTTATGCTTAGACATAATATTTTAAAGAAATCTAATGTTAGCAAATCATGTTGAGTATTGATTCCCCGGATTTGGTTTTGATGATGAACAAACATAAATATCGTGAACTAACTCTTTGTGAGCGCAGTTATGGAGATTGTCACCAAACAAAATTCTATGTACATCAAAAGCGACGTCTCAAGACTTCTCAAAGTGCATGATCGTGTGCCTGAAGCTTCGTTGAAGCTCTAAGAGCATTATTGAAGTCAAGAGATTCGGATTGAAGCTTTGAAGACGGTTCGTCTAGTTTATTTTTTAGTCTTCTAGCTTCTTTTCGTAGAATGTTAAGCCTTGAGTAGGACTTACATTATAATCTTCATAACGCTCATATCTTAGAGTTAGGATTATCTTAGAAGCCCATACAAACTTTCCCGAAGCTTTACGCTTCATTTCGCGGCTTCTAGTGCATCTTAGTTGGTTTAAGAAGAAGAACCAACCGACTAGATTGTCATCTAGTAGGTTAAGAATTCTTCCTGAACCGACTAGATTTCCTT
Organism: Scilla litardierei; assembly: GCA_030789695.1. Taxonomy (NCBI): domain Eukaryota; kingdom Viridiplantae; phylum Streptophyta; class Magnoliopsida; order Asparagales; family Asparagaceae; genus Scilla; species Scilla litardierei. The sequence goes on from CM061132.1 coordinate 105,423,057, forward strand.
GCTCAATTCAGCCTCTTCACTGTTGACCAATTAGTCGGTCCAAGAAGGTTCACCGACCGACTAGTTGTCAAACTAGTCAGTTTGGAACCTTTCTTAGACCGACTAGTTATACTTTCACTTTTCAGCCTGAGCTACTGTTTACTGTTAGTCGGTCCAAGAACATTCATCGACCGACTAGTTGTGAAACTAGTCGGTTGGAATTTGTTCTTAGACCGACTAGTTCTCCTTGAATTCAACCTATTGGTTTTCAACTCTTAGTCGGTCAAAGAACACTCACCGACCGACTAGTTGTCAAACTAGTCGGTTAGCAAGTCTTCTTAGACCGACTAGTTCTATATCTCCTGAATTATCTTTCTTGGCTATGAACCTCTTAGTCGGTCCAAGAAGAATCACCGACCGACTAGTTGCAAAACTAATCGGTCAGTGATCCTTCTTAGACCGATTAGACTGCTTCAGAATAGAGCTGTTGGAGCATTAAATGCTACGAATTTTCTCTCTCTCTTCTCTCTATCCTATATAATCTTGTGATGCTTCTTCATAGCATTCAAGGCTGACATTTATTGTGATTTAGAGATCAAAGAGAAAGCATTCAACTCCATTGCTAAAGCTTCCTCGTTCTCACAAGAATCTCTCCAAACTCCTTGAGCCCTAATTTCCTCAAGAGAGATTCTCTTCATTGTGAGCCACTCAAGCTAAGAGCTTGATTCAAGGTCACCAACTCCATCCTAGCCTTCGATTGCTAGTCATCTTGGTGGAGCTAGGGTTTGGTGCTTGCTTCTTCTCCAAAATCCTTCTTGCCCTAAAATCGTAAGTTTATTCAAGGCATAGGATTTTGTCAGTAAGTATTTAATTGTTTCATTTACTTTGATATTGCAAGTTTATCTCTCGGTTGTGAGAGAAGTTTGTGATCCCGGTTTATGGGAGTCACATTTTCATTTGTGTATGATTTGATCTTGTAGAGGTTTTCTACAAGAATTTCATAGTGCAAATTTGAGTTAGAGGTTTCTAACTCAAGTAGCCGGAGGGAATCCGGGTGTTTGGGACGTAGGATCACCGGGAACAAGTCGGGGAGACTTGGGTGGATCCGAACCCGTTACATCGTTTGTTTGCGCTTGTCTTTGATTGTTGTCATACTTTCATTCCGCATTGTTGGTTGAGTTTGCATAATAATTAGGAATAATTATCTTGATTATTTTAAAGTACTATTCACCCCCCATCTAATACTTGTACAGTGGCTATCAGGGTATTACATTTGGTATCAAAGCCAAGTTCATAACTATGTCTACCAACAACAACAAGAACGTTCGTCCACCTTCAGACTATAGCACCTTCAGGAACCGTGAAGGAGCTTCTTCGGTGATGGAAGGACACTCCTCAACTAGGTGGTTGACTCGGAAAACGCGCAAGTGCACGCCTTCCACTCCCAAGCATAGGAGTGTCAATGCAATATAAAAATTAGTCCATATGATGATGAAATTAATATAATGACTATTAAAAACACAATATTGACTTCCCAATATTCCATATAAATTATTCACATGCTCAAATAAATCCCAAAAAATGGCAATATTGTCAAAATAATGGCAGGAGCATATGAAAAATAATACGAAGCCAATAAAGACGATAAAAACCGTATTTTGTGCAAAGAATGAGGATAAGCTCCGAAAATGACATAAAGTGAAAATATAACCAAAAAGAGCACAATTAAGCCTAATATTTGGCACAAAATGGGGGTAGTTAGGGGGGGAAATATGCAATTTATGTCCCGAATCACACCCCCAACTAGCTTTTTGCTAGTCCCTAGCAAAATATGCGATAAATTCGGATTAAAGTGAAAAACATGCACCAACTCAAGATATCCTCATGGCACACCCAAAATGGTATTTCCAATTGATTTCAAAGACAATATACCCAATGTATGAAAGTAAATAACAAATGACACTCCCCTCAATGCAATTCAAAGAAAAGTAAGGAAATAAGCACCGTATCACACGTATCGGGAAATATCACGATGTCATGGTTTCTAACTTTCATGGAAAGGGCCAAAACCAAAAGAAATTCCTTCTAAGTGGTGGGAGATGAGATTGCATCATTCATGAAGCTTATTCTTTCATTTATCATTCATTTTTCTTTTCTTTTCTTTTCTTTTTTTTGTTTTTGATGTTTATGTTTTGCATTCACGCGATAACGCCATAAATGCAAACACCGACACATTTGCATACACGCGATGACGCTATATATGCTAATGGATGGAATGATATCCTAAATCTCATTTTTGGCGTCATCCCCAATGTTTCGGGGGCACCGACTACTCAATTCGACTAGAAAAATCATTCACTTATACTAACTCTCTTTTTCATTCCAAACACAAGTTAACAACTCATCCACCCACTTCCAAGAGGAAAACAAAACATGCAAAATTGGCCAAATCCAATCCAATTAAAAACTACACCATTCATCCCAACTCATGCAATCACTTACACCAAACTTTTCCCAAATTATCTCAAAGATAGTATCACGCCATCTAAAATAGTTTATACATGGTATATTAACATTTGACTCCAAATTGGAAAAGAAATGAAACATGCCAATCCAACATCAAGAAATTGATACCAAAATGATAATCCGAAAAATTGCATGGCATTAAAGCATGTAGGGACTAAGCACAAAGCAAATGGCGTATGGGCAAGGAGGCCAAAATATGATATGCAATGAAATTCATGGAATGAGGCGAAACATGGAGGGATCTCAAAATTTTTTTTTACCTAACATCAAAATCCTAACAATTCTATAGATTCTAACACTCTCCCCCTAACTTAAGCATTGTCCTCAATGTTGGAAGAGTATTAGATCTCGGTAAAAGTTCCTAGAAAAGAAAAAAAAAGCAAACGCAAGCAAACATGCAAAAGCAAACTAACTAACTTTTATTTATTTACACTATTGGAAAGAACACACCGTGGCAAATGGCGGATCCCGTATGTATAACGGTGGTGGCAACTGCTCGATCATATCCTTACGCTCCTCCGCGAGCGTATTTGGAGTTAGGCCGCCATCGGCCTCCTTGGATTCCAGCAATGCAACTCCAAGCATCTCCTTTTGATAATATGGATCATGTGGGAGACGAGCTGCATCAATCCAAGTCGTGTCCTCATACCCTGCAAAAGCATTCCAAAACGGGTCGTCAAAACAAATAAAAGAATGTAAATGCAATGGATGACAATCTGAAGCAAAAATATGCGGAAGTGCAAATTGGGCTTCAGAAATGCAAGGCAAGAGATGGTGGGAATTTCCCTGAATAATGGCGCTAGGTGTGGCATGATACACTGCCTCAGGTGGAGGGGGAAGTGGCTGCAGAGAGAAAACTGGAGTAAGAGGGAGCTCAGGCTCAATATATACCATCTCGCAATCCCCGTCACTATCCTGTTCCTCGACATCAACATCAACAATCTCTGCGGCACTCCCCACAACTGGTAACTGCTCCTGACAAACCTCCTCGATGACTGGCAAGTGCGCATCCTGAGGCGAGGGAAGTGACACCTGTGACAGGACTGGAGGTAGACTCGTCTTGGGCAAATCCAAGCACGCATCATCCTCGCCATCCCAGAAATAGTTCATCTCAGTCGTCCTCCCAAAGTACTCAACCGCATCGACCTGCGAAGCTAACTCTGAAGTGGACTGTGGCTCAGGCTCCATGGTGTCCTCATTCTGCTCTAGGCCATCATGCACATCCGCTTCATCCTCAACCTCAAAGTGAAAATGCATCGTGTCACAGTCGTGGTCGACACACACTCCATCATCTATCTCCTCTGACTCCTCAAAATATATATGCTCAAACTCCTCTACTTGGCCCCAATGCACCCTCTTCACAGGTTTCTCTTGGTAATCCATAGGGTCGCACTGGAATGAGCCCTCAGCTGGCTCCTCAGGCTGGTACTGGACCTGCTGCTCTGCATCCTGAAGTGGAAACTGGGACTGGCCATCATCCTCATATCCAAGTGACGGCTCTCCAGATGGCGCAGTCTGCTCCCACTCTGCAAGGTCCCTCAGGTAACACCATGAATCCTCGGTCGAATAATCAAAGAACTCCCCACCGCAACTCATCTGCACAAAATCTCGCCCAGATGGCGATAATCCTATGTAGAAGATCTGCAGAAGATGATCCTCGTGAAAGCTCTGGTGTGGGCACGCGAGCACCAAATCAGTGAACCTCTGCCAAGCCTGATGGTAGGCCTACCATTCAGCTTGGGCAAAGCTCGCTAAGTACTGCTCCATGGCCTGCCGCCCCTGTACCTGCTCCAAAAATATAGGCAAAAACACTCGGAGAAATTCAGCCTGAAACGACAACCAAGTAAAATGTGAATCGAGAGACAAAGAATCAAACCACAATCTAGCATCATCAAGTAAAGAAGAGGGAAAAAATCTAAAATATATGCAATCATCATCAATATTCCCACCAAGACATGAAAACATCCACTCTTCAAATTTTTTTATATGTAAATGAGGGTTCTCCCACTCTGAGGCATGAAAGTATGGCAGAAGTGGGATATCCTCCAAATCAAAGTCCGAAAAATCTGAAGAAGATGCCATGTTGTTAAAATTTTTTTTCAAAGAAAATGAAAAAAAAACAATCAAAAGACTCAATAAAAGGAAAATAAATAAACGGAAAGACACACACTAAGAGATAGAAGTATCACACTAAAAATTTCAAAATCAATCAAAAATTGCTAATAATAGAAACCGTTGTCCCCGGCAACGGCGCCAATTGGTTGACTCCGGAATACGCGCAAGTGCACGCCTTCCACTCCCAAGCGTAGGAGCGTCAATGCAATAAAAATAACCGGTGAGTACCGGGTCGGATCACAGGAACAAGTCGTTCTACGTTCACAAAACTGATCGATAACGAAAAATAAAGTGTTTTACAACAATCTCAATTAACAGTGGATGAGTGGATGAAAACGTGTGGAGAATCTAAAAATCTATCCTAAGTGGGTAGAGTTAGAGAGCCAAAGGTGGAGTATGATCGCTAGGAGAGAAAGCATGTGTTGAGGGTTCATTAAGTTTGGCGTTAATTAAGCTCTAATTACCGCATATAACACAATCGGTCATCCGGCTAAGGAAGCCCAATCGGAATATTTAGCGTTCATGAACATGAAATTTTGCAATCGGGATGGATTTATTATCACGACACTAATCAAGTTAGGATCATGGATTCATCTAGAATTGTGCCCTCTCGGGACTTAACCAATTAAATTTGTGCCCTAATAGTCATCCAACATTAACATTCAAAATTGGGCAAAGAGGGAAATTAGGGCAAGAATTAGCATCCAACCCAATCAATCACAACCCAAGCACAATAACACTATCCAATCATATTAAACAAGATGAGAATCATATAACAATTCATCTCAAGTTTCATACAAAAGAGAGTTATCAAAATACAATAGGAAAAAGGGGAGATTTCACCCAAGAGTTCTCCCAAATGAGCACTTCCCTCCTCCTATTTGCCTTCCTCCAAGCATCTCCAAGCTCCACCAAGCTTTCTCAAGCTTCCATGGCTTTCTCCCCCTCCAAGACCTAGCCCTAGCTCTAATGGGGAAGAAGAAACCCCAAAAAACAGCAAGAAACCAAGAAAAACGAAGCTCCACAAAATTTCGCACAGGCTGCCCTTTAACCCGTATCGGGTCGGGTTTCAGGCGGGCAAAACCGCTGCCCGCCCGAAATGAAAACACAGCCCCCTCGGGGGCATGGGCGGAGCACGTGCCCCCGCTTCTGCTTCAGCGCGGGCGTTGGCCGGCCTCTGGGCCGGCCCGCTCCCTTTGCGTTTTTAATTTTTTTTATTTAAACTCAAAGCGCGCGCGGGGAGCTGAAAGTGCGGAGCGGGCCGGCCAAGCAGGCCGGCCCGCAAAAAGTCTTATATTTTTTAAATAAACTGATGCGGCCTGCTCGTTGAGCGGGCCGCGGGCTAAGCCCAATTCTTTTTTTATTTGTTTGTTTTTCTAAAATCCAGAATTGATTTCCTTGCTCCAAAAAATCCTGAAAAATATCTGGAAATTTCCAAAAATTCTGGAAAAATTCCAGAAAATCCAGAAAAATCCCAGAAGTACCTGAAAAATACGAGGAGCAAAAATTAGTCCATGAAACCCACATTTTATGCATAAAATACGAATACGCTTCAATATTACACAATATCACAAATATGCCCATATTAAAGCCAAAATAACATGATATACACATAAAATGCCCAGAAATAAGGGGGAAAATATGCAATTTATATCCCGAATCACTAGGCCTCCTTACTTCAACGGTGCCAATTATGGGTACTGGAAATGCCGGATGGAAACGTTCCTCCGTAGCACTTTACTATGGAGAGCTACGATGATGGAGTATGTCGAGCCCGTCGAACAAGACTTCGCTAAGTGGACTACCGCGGAGGTCGCCGCGGAGGTAAACAATGCCAAGGCAATGAATGCCTTACAATGTGCGTTGGAGCCCGAAGACTTCAACAAGATATGCACATGTAAGAGTGCATATCAAATCTGGAACTCACTCCTCATCTTGCATGAAGGAACGAGTAGGGTAAGAGACTCCAAACTCACTGTTGTAAATAAAGAATTCGAATTATTTCACATGCAACAGGGTGAGAAGATGAAGGAGTACTATGCTCGCTTCGTTGACATTACAAATGAATTGGAGGCTCTTGGAAAGACTTACACCCAAAAGGAGAAAGTCTCAAAGATCATTGACGGACTTCCTTCTTGTTGGGAAAAGCGTACCTTCGCCATCGAGGAAGGTAATGATATGAATAAATATACTGTCGTTCAACTAATGGGTACCTTGATGTCTTATGAGGTACGCAAGGATAGTAAAATAAAGATGCATGATAAGATGAAGTCATACTTGAAGCAAGACGAGCCGAAGAAAAAGGCGATTGCGTTCAAGGCCGCTCCATCTACATCTACCGATGATGAAGAATTGGAAGACGAGTTGGACATAGAATCCATTGCCCTCATGGCAAAGAAGTTCAATCGATTCTTCCGGAAAGGTAATTTCAAGAACAAATCTAAATTTAGTTCTACTAACGCCTCCACTCCTTTGTGTTTTAAATGCAATAAGCCAGGACACATGAAAGCGGATTGTCCTCAAAACAAACAAAAGGAGAAATGGCAGGCGCCAAAGTTCGACAAGTCTCGAAAGTACAAGAAAGGGTACAATAAAGGACTTGTCAGGACATTCACCGACTCCGACGAGGACTCCTCAAGTGGAGAGTCGGATGATGAACAAGTGGAGTAAGCACACATGTGCTTCATGGCTAGAGAGGAACATGATCAAGAGTCCTCCTCCGATGAAAGCGAGGATGAAGGCGATGAGGTAACTATGGATGACCTTAGATTAGCTAACGAGCAAATTTGGTCTAAATATTCTAAACTAGTAAATAGATATACTAAGACTAAAGATGAGCTAACTAGTCTCCAAACCTCACCTAAGCCTATCATCATCAACAACGACACCGTTGTTGAAAGTTTGAGAAATGAGATTGTAAATCTCAAATCTCAACTTGAGCATGTTCGTATTGAGAATTCAGATGAACGCGAGATAGCGGATTTGATTTCTCGAAACTCAACTTTGAGTATTGAGAATGAGAATCTCAAGTCTCGTGTTTGTGTACTCACAACTCAAGTGTCCACTTTGGATACTTCAATACTTTCTCTCACCGAGAAGTATGAGTCCACATTAGGCCGAATTAACAAATTCAACAAAGGCAAGGACCATTTGGATAATATCCTAAATGACTTACTTCCGGCCAATCATCGTATTGGCTTGGGGTATAAAATGGGAAATTCATCCAAATCTTCCACCACCTTTGTAAGGCCAACTTCCGATGCCTCACTTAGTGGGAGTAAACACCCCATGGGTAGTTCTTCTACCAATGGTGCTTCCATTAGGTACACACCCCTGTTTGGAAAGAAACCCACTTTGGGTGGACCTCCAAAGAAGGGTCATGCTTTTATGTACACCAATACCATGCCACGTAGGAACACATCTCCTACTCCACATGTTCACACGTATGATGATTTTTATGCTCCACGTCCACGAGCACGTGCACACCAAGTGAGACACACTCACGCACGTGTTCCTCCACATGCATATGTTCATCCTCATTACTATATGAATGATTACCATCATGCACCATATCATATGTCGCCACCACCATTTAATTATGTGCCATATGCTTATCCACGACATGCATCAAGTAGAAATCAACAACGTATGCATGCTCCCAATAGGAATAGGGCTCCCAAAATATTCACTATTTGGGGCCCGAAGAGCACTAACATGCATGAAAAACAAGCATACATGAATTCCTATTTTATGAATGTCGTGCACAATGATGATTATGTTGGGAAGTCTAAGTCCAATTGGACTTGGCTTCTAAAGGTCTAATCTTTTAGGACCCAATAACCTTGGGTACCATGGAATGATATTTTTATCTTTAGGTACTCAAGAAAAAGAAACAGAGCAACAAATCCAAATTTAGCTCCAAGGATGGGTGGATACTCGATAGCGGGTGTTCAAAACACATGACGGGTGAAGCTCAATTGCTCTCCGGAGTGGTGCCCATTGCGAATGTGAACCGAGTAGTCTTTGGAGGCAACGAGAGCGGAACCATCATTGGTGTTGGTAAAGTTGGTAACCCATCTAAACCTCTAATAAGTGATGTTTTCTTTGTTAAAGGATTAAATCACAATCTTATTTCAATAAGCCAACTACTTTGCGACAAGGGTTACAAAGTTAGCTTTGCGAAAGGAATGTGTCATATTTTTAGTAAAGATAATAATAATTTGTTATTTTCTGGCACACACCATAATGATATATATCTCCTAGATCTTCCAAAATCACATGAATAATGTCTCATTGCCAACACAAGTGAACAACACTTATGGCATCGACGTTTTTGTCATGTAAACTTTGGAACAATTTTTAAGCTATCCAAGTTAAATTCTATTAAAGGATTTCCTAAGCTTACTTTCCAAAAGAAAAGCTTTTGTGACTCGTGTCAATGAGGCAAACTTCCAAAATCGTCATTCAAACCTAAGAAGAGCATATCCTCTAAACGGCCTCTAGAGCTTTTACATCTAGATCTTTTTGGGCCAACTAGAGTTTCTTCATTAGGGAATGCTCGATATGGACTTGTCATCGTTGATGAATTTTCTAGATTTACTTGGGTATTTTCTTTAAGTAATAAAAATGATGCTTTTGAAAACTTCACAATATTTGTTAAGAAAGTACAAAATCTCATTGGAACCACCATTGTCACTATTCGTAGTGATCATGGATGGGAATTTGAGAATGAGTCTTTCTCAAATTTTTGTGATGAAGTTGGTATTACTCACACCTTTTCTTTCCCTCGCGCACCCCCTCAAAATGGTGTTGTTGAGAGGAAGAATAGGACGCTAGTGGAATGTGCTCGCACAATGCTTGATGATAGCCAACTTGGCCATCAATTTTGGGCGGAAGCGGTACATACCGCTTGCTATGTGTTTAATAGAATACTTTTGAGGCCCGGCACCAAACAAACTTGTTATGAATTGTTGTTTGGTAGATTGCCTCAAGTTAAACATTTTCGAGTTTTTGGTGCAAAATGTTTTATTAAAAACACGTATGGAAGTTTGGACAAATTTGATCCAAGATCCGATGAGGGGATATTTGTTGGATATTCCTCGCGTAGCAAAGCCTACCGGATATACAACAAAAGAACCTCAACGATCGAGGAATCACTTCATGTTTCATTCAATGAAAACTTTGTCCCTCCTAGAATTACCAATGATGATGACTCCGTGGAAGTCATATGTGATTCTATTGGTAATTCTAATTCTATTGATTCTATTGTTACTAACCCTACTGATGCAACTTTTGAGAATGTTCCTAGTGATCAGGGAGTTCCCAAACGGCTTCATACAGTTCGTGACCATCCCCATGAGCAAGTCATTGGCAACATACTTGATAATGTCAAGACGAGATCTCAAGTCAACTACTTCGCTCATTGTGCCTTTGCCTCTTCAGTAGAGCCAAAGAATATTAACGAAGCGTGCGAAGATAGTGCTTGGATCCTAGCCATAGAGGAAGAACTCATTCAGTTTGAGAGGAATGAGGTTTGGGAGCTTGTTCCATTGCCTTCGAAGAACCACACCGTTATAGGAACGAAGTGGATCTTCAAGAACAAGACCGACGAGAACCAAAACGTCGTCCGGAACAAAGCTCGGTTAGTAGCTCAAGGCTACCGGCAAGAGGAAGGTATAGATTTCGAAGAATCCTTTGCTCCGGTAGCTAGATTAGAATATATTAGGTTGTTGTTATCTTTTGCATGCCATAAAGATTTTAAACTCTTTCAAATGGATGTAAAAAGTGCGTTTTTAAACGGAGATGTCTTTGCAGAAGTTTATGTTTCTCAACCTCCGGGTTTTATAAATGAAAAATTTCCAAATCACGTTTTCAAACTTAAGACAACACTTTATGGTTTGAGACAAGCTCCAAGAGCTTGGTATGACCGCCTAAAGAACTTTCTTTTGGATTTGGGTTTTAAAATGGGTGAAGTTGATTCTACACTATTTGTTAAGTATGCCAATCATGATATTATTTTAGTTCAAATTTATGTTGATGATATCATTTTCGGTGCTACTAACTTCACTCTTTGCGAAGAGTTTTCTAATGTCATGAAGTACCAATTTGAGATGTGCCACATGGGTGAGCTCAAATATTTTTTAGGTCTCCAAATTCTCCAAATGCACGATGTAATCTTCATCCACCAAACCAAGTACACGGTGGAGTTGCTAAAGCGATTTGGAATGGAGAATGCTTCTGGCAAGAAGACTCCAATGAGCACTACTACACATCTTGATAAAGATACGGGCGGCAAAGATGTAGACATTCGTCTATATCAAGGTATGATAGGTAGTTTATTATATCTTACTGCAAGTCGGCCCGATATTATGTTTGCTGTATGTGTATGTGCTCGTTATCAATCACAACCTAAGGAATCTCACTTAGTAGCGATAAAACATATTTTCCGTTATTTAAGTTACACACTCGACTACAGATTATATTATCCAAAGTCTAGCACGTATGAGTTAATCTCATATAGTGACGCAGATTATGCTGGATGCAAATCCGACAGGAAAAATACTAGTGGCACTTGCCATTTTATAAGAAATTCTCTTGTCTCTTGGTTTTCCAAGAAGCAAAATTCCGTATCACTTTCAACCACCGAGGCGGAATATATTGCCGTCGGTACTGCGTGTGCTAAGGTTCTTTGGATGAGACACACTCTTAAAGACTTCGGTATAAACTGTGATACTTGCCCTATCATGGTGGACAACCAAAGTGCAATATGTCTCTCTAAGAATCCGGTACATCATTCCCGTTCCAAACACATAGATGTCCGTCACCATTTCCTAGATGATCATGTTGCTAGAAAGGACATCATTTTAGTGTATGTTGAAACCCAGAAGCAAATCGCCGATATTTTCATGAAACCACTCAAGGAAGACTCCTTTGTGCGGTTACGTCGAGAATTGGGGATTATGGGTGAATCCGAGATTTAGGATTTATATTTTCAATAATCCCGCATGATAATGTTATTCTTATATGTTCATGCTCGATTTGTTGTGATATTCTGGATTTGTGATTGGATTTTCGATTTGCGCATCGGATTTAAGATTTTCTATGTTTTATAGGGTAGAATAATGATGTGTGAGAGTATTTCGATGTTTCGTCCAAGTGTTCTTAGGAGAGAACTCAAAATTTCGAATTACAAATTTTTGGACGCTTTTAGTCGGTCCAAGTTCATTTGCCGACTGACTAGATTCACTTCTAGTCGGTTAGTGATTGAACTCAGACCGACTAGTTCATGCCCTATTTTTGACTTCAGCTGCTGTTTGCACTTAGTCGGTCCAATCTCATTGGCCGACCGACTAGATTGCATTCTAGTCGGTCAGCACTTGAACTCAGACCGACTAATTTTGCAAGGGCTTTTCCGTCTTTTGTCTCTTTCAATCGACTTATATCTCCCCGCACCGATTAGAATTCATTTTAATCGGTGCGATCCCTCTTCTCAAACCCTCAAACCCTCGACCCCTTCGCCTCCCTCCGCCGTGCGCCACCGTCTCCAGCCGCCGTACGTCGTCACCGATCAATCTCCTCCTCCAGTCGACCTAGGGTATATATATCTCTCAGCTTTTAGTGTTAGATTTCAGTTCTTTTCCTATCGTTGTCTATTAGGGTTCGTATTAGGGTTTCGGATTTCGTTCGATCTCTTTCGATTTCTTGTTCGATCTCGATCGTTATTGTGTTGTCTCGTCTCTATATCATGGTGAAGACACGTATCCCTATCCGTCCCTCCAGTCCGTCTCCCATGACCGTCGAGTCTCCTCCTACCGACCCTCCTCAACCCAAACGTCGTGCCAAAACCACTCGTACCTCCTCTTCCTCGCCTCCCCTCAAGAAGAAGAGGACCACTGTTTCCAAGCCTAGAGCCACATCTCAATCTCAATCCAAGCCCCGGACCAAGGCGAAAGAAAAGATTTTAACCCCTGGACCATTCTGTGCTCCCAATCCACCTGACTCCGACGATGATTATGTTCCTGAGTAGGAGCCTATCGAGAAGGCTCCTACTCCTCCTCCTCGATCTAGCTCTCGTCCGTCTAAGGGGAACGCTCCCATGCCTTTGGGTGGTGTCGATATTTCGTTGTGTCGCGATGACCCGTTGTGTCTTGCGGCTTACAACCGTATCGAGCACTGTCCGTTGATTCTGGAGCACTTTGTTCAGTTCTCTGACTTTCCTCAGCTCGCAGATCTTCTCTCCTATAGCGGCCTATTAGATTATCTTCGCCATGATCCCAAGGCGAATCCTCATCCGTACCCCAGACTCGTCAAATTGTTATATGTCAATCGAGTACGAGGTGAGTATGATGACACCTACTGCATTGAGACCACCGTCTTGGGGACACCTATTGTCCTCATGGCAGAGATCTTAGGGCAGTTGATTGGTGTCTCCTCCTCTGGCCTGCTCCCTGCTGATATCTCCGTGGATAATATCCATGATCTTGACCAGACCATGCTTGCTAAGATGTTCCACGTCATTCCTCCCGCCATGATTGGCGTTCCTTCGAAATATTTTAAGCCAAATGCGTGGGTCTTGAATTTGATTCTGAAGTCGTGTCTTCTACCGAAGTACGGCTCATCCAGCTTGCCCTCCCAGCCTTTCTTGAAGCTTATCTACGCTCTCTTTATGGGGAGCGAGATAAATTGGGCCCGGATCATTCTTGACAAGATGGATTCCTTTGAGTGCATAAGGAAATCCACCAAGTCAGCCCATATTCCTTATCCCTGTTTACTGACCCTTGTCTTTCGTCACTTTGGCGTTCCTCTCCCTCCCGATGATCAGCGTCCGTTGGGTCCTCCCCTGAACGCGACTGCCGTCAAGAAGTCTCTTGCGGCCTTGCGTCACGTTCAGAGGACTACCCCTTCAGCTCCTCCTCACCTTCACGACCTGACTCTTCAGCTTCTCAGAGCCGTCAGGAGGCTCGCACTGCTCGATGTGAGGAGATACTTGCTCGCATCTGTTATCATTTGGGCATTGAGGTTCATCCTACTGTTTCTGACTAGGAGGACATGGACGATGCTGATCTCAATGAGCTTGTTGGTTCTCCTGTTCGTGCCCCCGAGGGTACGTCTGCTGCTGCTACTTCTGCTGGTGCTCCCGAGAGCACACCTGCTGTCACCATTCCTTCGGTGGATACTTCTGCTGGTGCTCCCGAGACCACTCCTATTGCCACTCTCCCTTCGGTTGTCAGTCCTGTCGTTCCAGAGACCACCACCTCTTCTGCACAGCCTGCTGCTGCAGATCCTGCCTCCGCCTCCTGAGCTTGCGTTGGATGACTCTCCCATATGCACTTGGATGATCTTTATTGTCGTGAGAGAGTGGGGTAGGATAGTTGGGTGGTTATGTATTTATGATGTATTTTTGGATGTTTTGATGATACATTTTGATGTATATTCGTTTTGATGTCTGTTGAGACATATGTTGTATGTTATGCACCGATCTGATGATCGTTTATATTAGTATTGTCGGATGTATACTTTTTGATGTACCATGATATATATATATATATATATATATATATATATATATATATATATATATATATATATATGAGAATAATGAGTATCATACGCCATATGAAAGTGTGTCTCATATGCCCTCTAACATAAAAGAGGCAAGTACAAGCCCACATGGGCTTGTACTTGTTGTACTTGACCCCCTTTATGTGAGAGGGCATATGAGACACCCTCTCATATGGCGTGTGATACCCATTAATCCCTATATATATATACATCGTGTTGCCATTTACTTTAGTGTGCACATTATATTCTTTTTGTCTCTGATGTTGATATCGTCGCTCGACGATTATATTGATTAAATAGAATTGTTTCTATGAAAACATAGAATTGTTTTCCATGCACTAAATTCACTAAGAATGTTGATATTGGAGAGTATGTTCCATAACTCAATACGTGAAATTGATTTGAGTTTTGATGAGTTCATTTTTCGATTTTCGACTATGGTCTCGTTGGCATGCTTTGATTTTCTTCGTGATTTTACTTTTGGTGTCATTTGGACCGTGGTCGTATTCTTCGACTCTCGTGCTTTTATTTTAGCCATTGTTGTTGTCGTTGATATCCTCCCGCTCTTTTTGCTAATGCCAAAGGGGGAGAGAATTAATAATGACGATGTGCTAAATGATAATTTAAAGCAATTTACCGTGAATCTAATTTGATATGTTAGATTCAGGGGGAGTTAAGATATAAAAATGGATTTAGATCCTAAATTTCAATAATTGGGTTCATATTTTATACTTTCCTCGTCTGCTTGATGCGTATGATTATTATTTAATATGGAATTAACGTGTCATCAATGCTGGGGGAGTAAGTAAATTTCTTTTGACTCATTATTTTTTATTATTATTTATGGTGGTTTGTCATCACCAAAAAGGGGGAGAATGTTGAGTATTGATTCCCCGGATTTGGTTTTGATGATGAACAAACATAAATATCGTGAACTAACTCTTTGTGAGCATAGTTATGGAGATCGTCGCCAAAATTCTATGTACATCAAAAACGACGTCTCAAGACTTCTTAAAGCGCATGATCGTGTGCCTGAAGCTTCGTTGAAGCTCTAGGAGCATTATTGAAGTCAAGAGATTCGGATTGAAGATTTGAAGACGGTTCGTCTAGTTTATTTTTTACTCTTCTAGCTTCTTTTCGTAGAATGTTAAGCCTTGTAGGACTTACATTATAATCTTCATAACGCTCATATCTTAGAGCTAGGATTATCTTAGAAGCACATACAAACTTTCCCGAAGCTTTACGCTTCATTTCGCAGCTTCTAGTGCATCTTAGTTGGTTCAAGAAGAAGAACCAACCGACTAGATTGTCATCTAGTCGGTTAAGAATCCTTCTTGAACCGACTAGATTTCCTTGCTCAATTCAGCCTCTTCACTGTTGACCAATTAGTCGGTCCAAGAAGGTTCACCGACCGACTAGTTGTCAAACTAGTCGGTTTGGAATCTTTCTTAGACCGACTAGTTATACTTTCACTTTTCAGCCTGAGCTATTGTTTACTGTTAGTCAGTCCAAGAACATCCATCGACCGACTAGTTGTGAAACTAGTCGGTTGGAATTTGTTCTTAGACCGACTAGTTCTCCTTGAATTCAGCCTATTGGTTTTCAAGTCTTAGTCGGTCAAAGAACACTCACCGACCGACTAGTTGTCAAACTAGTCGGTTAGCAAGTCTTCTTAGACCGACTAGTTCTATATCTCCTGAATTATCTTTCTTGGCTGTGAACCTCTTAGTCGGTCCAAGAAGAATCACCGACCGACTAGTTGCAAAACTAATCGGTTAGTGATCCTTCTTAGACCGATTAGACTGCTTCAGAATAGAGCCGTTGGAGCATTAAATGCTAAGAATTTTCTCTCTCTCTTCTCTCTATCCTATATAATCTTGTGATGCTTCTTCATAGCATTCAAGGCTGACATTTATTGTGATTTAGTGATCAAAGAGAAAGCATTCAACTCCATTTTAAAGCTTCCTCATTCTCACAAGAATCTCTCCAAACTCCTTGAGCCCTAATTTCCTCAAGAGAGATTCTCTTCATTGTGAGCCACTCAAGCCAAGAGCTTGATTCAAGGTCACCAACTCCATCCTAGCCTTCGATTGCTGGTCATCTTGGTGGAGCTAGGGTTTGGTGCTTGCTTCTTCCCCAAAATCCTTCTTGCCCTAAAATCGTAAGTTTACTCAAGGCATAGGATTTTGTCGGTAAGTATTTAATTGTTTCATTTACTTTGATATTGCAAGTTTATCTCTCGGTTGTGAGAGAAGTTTGTGATCCCGGTGTGTGGGAGTCACATTTTTATTTGTGTATGATTTGATCTTGTAGAGGTTTTCTACAAGAATTTCATAGTGCAAATTTGAGTTAGAGGTTTCTAACTTAAGTAGCCGGAGGGGATCCGGGTGTTTGGGACGTAGGATCACCGGGAACAAGTCGGGGAGACTTGGGTGGATCCAAACCCGTTACATCGTTTGTTTGCGCTTGTCTTTGATTGTTTTCATACTTTCATTCCGCATTGTTGGTTGAGTTTGCACAATAATTAGGAATAATTATCTTGATTATTTTAAAGTACTATTCACCCCCTCTAGTACTTGTGCAGTAGCTATCAGGGCATTACAAATCATCCATGCCATGCATCATCAACAATGACACCATTGTTGATACACTTACACTTGAGAAAGCAAATTTGATTTCTCAAAATGACATCTTGAGAAATGAGGTGAATTCCCTCAAATCTCAACTAGATCAAAATTATTTTAAAGATAGTATTGATCTAGCTTCACAAAACACACAATTGGGTATTGAGAATGATTCTTTTAAAACCCAAGTGCACGAGCTCAAAATACGTGTGTCCACTTTGGATACCAATATTTCTTCTCTTAAGGAGAAATATGAGCTCATGTCCTCCCAAGTTAAGAGATTTAACAAAGGGAAAGTGCAATTAGATGAATTGCTGGCAAACCAATTCCCGGCCACACATCGTGTTGGACATGGTTATGTGGAAGCAAATGCATCCAAATCTCGCACCTCCTATAGTGGTGTAACTATAAATTTTGTGAGGCCATCCTCCAGAGCATCTACTAGTGGTGTCAAAAACACTACTGGTAGCAAACCTACCAAGAAGGCCACCACTTCACACTCTCCTTCTTTTGACAAGAAACCCACTAAGGGTGGAAACCAAAACAAAGGTCAAGCATATATGTGCACCAACACTCATACACGTAGGAAATATCCTACTTCACATGTGGACACTTATGACACATTTTATGCTCCACACCCACGGACATGTGCAAACCCACACATGAGAAATACTCATGCACGTGCTCCTACACATTTATATGTTCATGCACGTCATCCTCCCATGTATGCACTTCCACCACATCACATGCATGCTCCATATGTTGCATATAATATGCATGCCCCTAAATTTACATATAACTTATGTATGTCTCATGCTTATCCACTTACATCTTCATATGCTAGATCTCATGCTCCTAGGAAGCATGCACCACATAGAACTCAACCAAATGTGCATGCAACTAGGAAAAGGACACCCAAAACATACGCAATTTGGGGTCCTAAGAACACTAGCATAAATGATAGGAATGCTGATGTTAATTCCAATTTTAGCGATGTGATAAATAGTGGTAATTATGTTGGGAAGCAAAAGTCCACTTTGACTTGGCTTCCAAAGGGCTAATCCCCTTGGACCCAACAAAGCTTGGGTACCATGAGCTTATGGTATACTATGTAGGTACCCAAGAACAAGAAAGAAAGCAATAATAGACATATTGGCTCTAAAAGGAAAGGACGGATACTCGATAGTGGATGCTCCAAACACATGACGGGAGATCCCACATTGCTCTTCGAAGTGGTTAGCATCGAGGATGGTGCAACGGTGATGTTTGGAGGCAATCAAAAGGGAACCATCATTAGAGTAGGCAACGTCGGTAATCCTTACAATCCACTTATTACCAATGTTTATTTAGTTAGTGGTTTATGTCATAACCTTATCTCTATTAGTCAACTTTGTGACAAGGGTTACAAGGTTAACTTTGGAGAGGGTATTTGTAAAATTGTAGATATTGATTCGCATGTTTAATTTACCGGTATTAAGCATAAAAATATTTATTATTTGAGCTTGCCTAAAACCATAGAACATTGATTAATTGCTAATACAAATGAACAACTATTATGGCATCACCGTTTTGGTCATGTTCATTTTAAGCACTTATATAAGTTAGCTAAGCATGATCTTGTTAAAGGTTTTCCGAAAATTGCTTTTAGTAAGAGAAACTTTTGTGATTCATGCCAAAGAGGTAAACTAAGTAAATCGTCTTTTAAACTTAAAGATGACATAACTTCTAAGAGGCCCATAGAATTACTTCATTTAGATTTATTTGGGCAACTAGAACCGCATCTTTAGGTAATGCTCATTATGGATTAGTCGTCGTAGATGACTTCTCTAGATTTACTTGAGTTTCATTTTAACCAATAAAAATGAAGCTTTTGAAGAGTTTACTATATTTGCAAAGGAAATTCAAAATTTTTTAGGAACCGCCATTATCACTATTCGTAGTGATCATGGAGGAGAATTTGAGAATGAATTTTTCACTAAGTTTTGTGATGACAATGAGATTACTCACAACTTTTCTTTTCCTCACGCACCACCATAAAATGGTGTTGCTGAGAGAAAGAATAGGACCCTAATTAAGTGTGCTCGCACTATGCTCCATGATAGTCATCTTGGACTACAATTTTGGGCGGAGGTGGTGCACATGACATGTTATGGGCTAAATAGGATCCTAGTGAGGCCCCGAACGAACAAAACTTATTTTGAATTGTTTTATGATAAAAAGCCGCAAGTTAAATATTTTCGTGTCTTTGGTTCAAAATGTTTTATAAAGAACACTTATGGTGACTTAGATATATTTGAGCCAAGATCCGATGAAGAAATTTTTGTTGGATATTCCACACGTAGAAAAGCCTACCGGATATACAACAAAACCTCTTCAACGATCGAGGAATCACTACACCTATCATTTTATGAAGATTTTGATATTCCTCATGTTGTTGATGATAGTGTAGATGGTTTATGTGATTCCATTAGTAATTTTAAAATAAATGATTCTATTATTGAGACTAACAATACTAATGAAATAATTGAGAATGTTCCAAGTAATCCAGGTATTTCTAAAGCTTATCCGACCGTTCGTAATCACCACTATGACCAAATTATTGGAGACATTGGTGTGGGTGTCCAATCAAGGTCAAGGATTGATGATTTCTCCCATTGTGCATTTGTCTCTATCCTTGAGCCAAAGAACATCCAAGAAGTGTGTGAAGATAGCTCTTGGATAGTTGCAATGGAAGAGAAGCTCATGCAATTTGAAAGAAATGAAGTTTGGGAGCTCGTTCCTCTTCCAAGTGGTCACCAAGTGATTGGAACCAAATGGACTTTTAAGAACAATGCCGATGAGAACGAGGTCATCACAAAGAATAAAGAAAGGTTAGTATCTCAAGGCTATCGACAAGAGAAATATATTGATTTCGAAGAATCCCTTACTCCCGTAGCTAGACTAGAAGCTATTAGATTGCTTTTATCTTTTGCATCCCATAAAAATTTTAATTTATTTCAAATAGATGTTAAAAGTGCATTTTAAATGGTATTGTTAATGACGAAGTTTATGTTTCTCAACCACCCGGTTTCATTCATGAAAAATTTCCAAACCATGTTTTCAAACTTAAGAAAGCGCTATATGGGTTGAGACAAGCTCCTAGAGCTTGGTATGATCGACTCAACCCCTTTCTTTTGGATTTAGGTTTTAAATAGGTGAAGTTGATTCAACCTTTTAATTAAAGATTATAAAAATGACATCCTCTTAATTCAAGTGTATGTAGACGATATAATATTTGGTTCTACTAACTTTAATCTTTGACAAGAATTTTCTAAGTCTATGAAGGATGAATTCGAAATGAGCCATATGTGTGAGCTCAACTACTTCCTTGGACTAAAATTCGACAAATGAAGGATGTAACTTTCATACATCAAACGAAGTATACCGGGGAGCTTATCAAGCGATTCGGGATGGAATCATCTTCAAGCAAACGGACTCCCATGAGTACGACAACCCATCTACACAAGGATGAGAACATGAAAGATGTAGACGTTTGTCTATATCGAGGTATGGTCGGTAGTTACTTTACTTAACTGCTAGTAGGCATGATATTATGTTCTACGTATGTCTTTGTGCTAGATATCAAGCTAGACCTAAGGAGTCACACTTGATTGCTGTTAAACGAATTTTTCGTTATCTTAATCATTCCCTAAATTATGGGTTAATTTACCCTAAGTCTAGCACATATGAGTTAATCTCATATAGTGATGCAGATTTTACCGGATGCAAAAATCCGATAGGAAGAGTACTAGTGGCACTTGCCATTTTCTATAAAATTCTCTAGTTTCTTGGTTTTTCAAGAAACAGAACTCAATATCATTGTCCACGACTGAAGCGGAATATATTGCTATGGGTCTTGCATGTGCATAAGTTCTTTGGATGAGACACACGCTCAAAGACTATGGTGTCCATTGTGATACTTGCCCTATCATGGTTGATAACCAAAGTGCAATTTGTCTTTCCAAGAATCCGGTACATCACTCCCATACCAAACACATAGATGTGAGACATCATTTCATTAATGATCATGCAGCTAAAAAGGACATCATCTTCGAGTACATTGAAACCCAAAAACAAATTACTGACATCTTCACAAAACCTCTTAAAAAGACTCATTTGTAAGGTTGCGTGGAGAATTAGGGATTATGGGTGAATCTGAATTATAGGAGTTCAATTTTTTTATTAAATCATGTTTTGAACTTATGTCATCATTCACTTCTCATGTTTTGATATGTCATATGTTTACATATATTTTTAAATGAGATTTATTTGAGATTTTGATGATTTTATCTCTTTGGATCAATATACGTGATTTGTATGTTAATATATATATTATGTTGATAGTGATTTCATGTTTAGAGAATATTTAGAGTATATGTCTTAGGTTGAGTTGTCTCAATTCTCTTGATTTCAGACTTATTCTACATTGTTGGGCCAGGACAGAAGACTGTCAATCCTTCGACATTTGCCTGCCCAACTCTAGTTCTTCTGTCTGAAATTTGTGCTTTTCGCACATGCGACTGATGTATAAATTATAAGCGCCTGTCTCTCCGACATGCGACTGAAATTTGTTCATCAGGCGCCTGCCTTGATCTTCAAATTTATCTATCAACTCATCAAAATTTTTGATTTGATTAAACTGGCGACTGTCGTGTATTTTACAGGCGCCTGTCACTTTTCCAGGCGACTGTGAATTACACAACAGGTGCATGTCTATCTATATACTCAGTTTTCTATCTTGTCGACCAGTCGACTGACGATTGTACATCAGTCGACTGTCCACGTCTGTTGCAATTCGATAACTTAATCTGATCCGTCGATCTTTTGATCCAACGGCCCAGATTCATTTCCCCTCCACTTAGGTAATTGTCACGCCCCTCTCCCTAGTATACCCGAAAATTTTAAACTTTTTCCCAGGTAACATGAAGAGCGAGGGTGATGAGAGAGAAAAAAGAGGGGGAAAGGAGAAACAGAACATGCAGGCTACTGTGCACATGCTGGGATAGTACGAGTGAAGATCCACTATAATATCAAAACAAACTCATAAATAACATAGAACAACAACAACATTATATATAACAACTTTCATTTATGTACATAGTCCAGGTGCATCACTACATATACACCGCCACTCTCCACCTCCCAAGACAACCATGTCATAATATAAGCTACAGCTCACCCCAAATGCTACCCCTGAAACCCACTTCTAAAGAACCACCAATTAAGCTGCCCCTGCTACCTGAAAAATGGGGAGGAGCACGCCAATGCGTGCCCCAGTACAAAACCACTTGGATTTACTGTTTTAAGGTTATCAACTACTAGGCGAGGCATGAGAAATAAGGCATGTAAACTAAATAATATAGCGGAAAGTAAACAGCCAAGTAACAGATTATGCCTGCGGTTCGATGTCGAAATTACTGCAAGGAAAGGGTTAGCACAAATAATGATACGAGTGTTTAAGCAAACATAATCTAATAAGCTAAGTATAAGTGCCAGGGTATAACGCATTGTTACAAACAAAGCAGGTAAAAGGAAGAGGGAAGTGATGCAAACAGAAGAAGTAACATGCAAGACTTTTATTAAATAATTTAAGTAGTTGAAAACTTGGGTAAACTGTGTGATACCAGGACCTGGACCTCACCCCAAAGATTTGGGGTGGAAACTGCACACGACGCAGTGGACACAGGCACTGTATGCCGGGCCTCTCACCCTGCCCCATCAAGGTGACCTACCTCACGGGCCTCACCGCAAAGGTTTGCGGTAAGTATGGCACATGGTGCAGTGGACACGGGCACTGTACACCGGGCATCTCCGCCTCTTCCCTGGACGGTAGCAAGAGTGAGGCTCTCCACCATATATCTATCCACACCCAAACCACATCATCACAAATGCCAATGACCCTCCACTCCCTGTAAAGGAGAGTGGGAATAATCATCACATATCACATCATCTCCTCCACACCTTCATAGTCCAGGACTCATATCCACAATTTACTCAAATTTCCCCCAAACCCCAGTTTTAGCAGCTCACCCCCTTTTGGAGGGGATTGAGACATTTCCAAACATCTATTAAGCCTTATAAGTTCCATTATAGGAATCATGATGGCATGGTACATGTTCAGTAACTTCCTTTCAACAACACGGGTCATGCACCTAAGTGCCATGCCCTCGGTCATCGTCTCATCACATAGCAACCTGGGTCATGCACTCTCGTAACATCCTCCATCACATCACATTACACATTCATGTATAATAGTGTAGCCATGCCATCCATGTCCCCAACATCACCAATTTATAACAGGGTTCTTGATACGAGAGTATATAATCTCATCTCTCATGTTTCTCAACTTTTGTTTTATTGAAGCATTTTCACGAACACGTGGTGAGCGTGACGTACATATCCATGAGCACATTAGCAAATCAATTGGAAAAACATATAATTAGTCTATCTTTCATGTAAAAACAATAATCATGTACTATAGAGGGTAAATTAGCAACAATACACAATTCATAACACCACTTAACCATTTCAGCTTAAAGGAAACGTACATGCAGTCATAACGAATGGGTAATATCACCCAATTATAGTCCAAATTTAGCAAAACTTCCTAAATGAAAGTTGTAGATCTAGTAATTCTGGATTCACATATAAAATTTCATATAAAGATGTGAAATATATGATTTATGGTGAATTGTTTGGTGCAGTCTGTCAAATCTATTTTTTAGACAGATTCTGAGGGCTGTAAGATTGCTAATTTAGGGCATGTTGTTGTCAGAATTTCGAAAAACACGCACTGCGATGAAGTTGTAGAAAAACTTGTTAAATTTACAATGAGACCAATAATACAAAATTCCATGGAGTGTGCAGATACTGAGCTAAGTTTTACTGAACTATGTCCAGTCTGAATGGAATTCAGACAAGTTGTAAAGATGGAATGTTTACTCCTAATTATTGAATTGCACCTATGTAAAATTTTAAATGATTTTGGGGTAGAACTTCAAGATCTACAAGTAAATAATTTTTTTCGAAACTTAGTTCAAGCCACAGTAACCAGAATTCCAGTAATAACACACCA
Organism: Scilla litardierei; assembly: GCA_030789695.1. NCBI lineage: Eukaryota > Viridiplantae > Streptophyta > Magnoliopsida > Asparagales > Asparagaceae > Scilla > Scilla litardierei. The sequence goes on from CM061132.1 coordinate 105,446,976, forward strand.
CCGAATTTCAGATTTTTCAAGAGAGTGAATATGCTGGGAATTTCAAGGGGCTATTCATGAAATTGAATCATGGCACATTAATTTTGACTACCCCTAATTCATATTGAGTAAACATGATATAAAAAATAATAGAAAGAAACCCTAAAGAGATTTCCAAATCCAAGTTAGTATCCTACCTCAAAACTTGATTTTTCTCATCTCCTTCTCTTTCTTTCTTCTCTACCTTCTTCTCTCTTGAAACAAGCTTGGATTCCTTCAAATTGGAAATGGAAATTAGGGTTTTCCTTCGGAGAAGAAGAGGAAAAGAGGGAGGGATATGGCCGCCCATGATATGAGGGGAAATGGAGAGAAAATAGAAAAGAAAAGAAAGTTAAAGAATTTAAGAGAAGATTCCCGTAAAAAATCTCTACTTAGAAGCCTCTCTTAGGATAAGCATGCAATACATTAAATGACCAAAATACCCTCCCAAAGTATCCCTCAACCTCCATTTATTTACAAGTATGACATTACTTTATGCACACACTTCTTTACTATACACACACCCCCCTTTGCCCAAATACCATTTTGCCCCTCGCCTTTCTAAAAATTTACGAGGATGCCATTAACCCCTAACCCCTTTTCACACTGGCATGGCTCTCCCTACACACATCCATGCACATCCATGCATGCATTCATGTCCCACACACACGCCCAATACATTCCTGTTGTATTATACACACGACGTCATTCACACTTCTCCCGCTTTCACATCTCACATTCTCTTCTCTTAGCCACAAATTACGGCACAACCCCCATGCACTACGATATATACATCGACACACACAATTATTTCATGCCTACGTATGCATCGTAAGTATAAATACCACGTGTATGCAGTAGAATACACATATAGTTCAAAATAGGGCATGACAGTAATCGTGGGCGTCAGATTCTCTCTCTCATCCGATCGATTCTCCCCCGTCTCCCTCCTTCAAATGTTGACCGTCTCTTCATCTTCTTCGTTGATTCGAAGCTCCTAGCCGTCGATTCCTCTCCCCATTGACTCGATCGAGCTCTTGAATCCTTCCTCCTCCGTCGTTCGTCGCTAGATTGGTATTTCTCTTTCATTTTGAGCACTAATCGGTTTTTTTCTTTCGATTTTTGCTCATGGCACCGAAGACTGAGACGTCTTGGTTCAAACCAGTGAGGAAATTCTCATGTTCCTCTTACTTACGTCGATTCGAAGTCTCCTCGCCTAAGGGTTCTCCATCCTCACCCCGCTCTCAGAGTCCCCAGTCCTCGTCGTCTTTCGGTGAGTTTCTGGGGATATCAGTTGATGATCCTCCTCCTTCAGCATCTGAGGTTGAACCCTCTCCTTCGCATCCAGCTAAGCCATCATCTCCATCTCCTTCAGCTCTGTCGACTGATCCCCTCCTCGTTCAGTTGAATGAGCGAGTTTATTTGGTAGAAATGAAAGTATCTGACATGGATCAGAAGCATTTAATTCTCCTTGAGATGTACTACAAGTCATTTATATATCAAGGATTTCCTGTTTCAGCCTCCCTTCAGGCTATGTTTCCACCATCTGAGGACGTCCCCCATTCTGCTGTTCCTCCTACACCCACTGCTATTCTTCATCCTACTGATGACACTCAGGCCCCTCCTACTGAGGTCATTTTGTCTTCTCCTGTCACTACCATTCACCCTCCTGTGCATGTTTCTGCTGAGTCCAGTTAGCCCTCTGCACCTGCTGCTCGTGGCGTTGCATCGTCATCCAAGAGGAAGGCTCCTGTGCACCCTCTTCGATGATCTGCTTGTGTGATGTTTCGTTGCTCTGGTCGTCCTTAGGATCCCACAATGATCCATACCAATGGAAAGTGTTTTGGAGACGGACTCACCTTATGACTAGTTTTTGTTAGGGTTTGAGTCCATGATTGTTTGTATATAGCTCTAGATGTTGTATTTGGTACTTGTAGCACTTGTTATAGATGTTGGTCTCATATATATATGGATGTTGTTATCTTCTATAGTATTAGGAGTTAGTCTCTTTTTGTACTCCTGGTATACTTTTGGTTGTATGGAAGAGTAACTTTTGTTGGATGATGATGTATATAGAGTTGATTTTGTCTTTTGTACTCCATGTAACTTTGTACTATATATATCAGTGTTCTAAAAATCGGCCTGGGCAGCCGACTGGGCGGCCGCCTAGGCGGCGCCTAGGCGCTAGGCGGCGCATAGGCGCTAGGCGGCGCCTAGGCGCTAGGCGGCCAGTAAACGCTCCGAGTAAGGCCTGGGCGGTCAATCTGGGCGTTTTTGGGATTAATCGGCCTCCTAAGCGTTCTGGTCGGTGTCTGGGAGCTTTGGGCTATTCCTAGGCGGTTCCTGGGCGGTTCCTGGGCGGTGTTTGGGCATTTTTGGTAAATGGCTTTATTGCACAAGAGTATCTTTTAAATTTTATTTTGTTGAACACAAATACTCTAAAGTAGGTAAACTGGATTTGATTTAGTATGTATTAAATATTTGATGTATTTTAAATAATATATATATATATTTATATATAAACATAAATATATTATATATAAATAAATAAAATAATTAAAAAATGCAAATCCGCCTAGGCCGATTAATCCCCGATTAATCCCCGATTAATGCTCTGGGCTCTAGGCGCTAGCAATCCGAACGCCTAGCGCCTAGCGTTTTTCACAACCTTAATATATATATATATATATATATATATATATATATATATATATATATATATATGACGATGTTCTACTTTATCATATGTTGTTTCACATTGTGTCTCAATTTTTTACCATTGTGATCCATGTTCATATGTTGTGCAATTGTGTCTCTATGTGTGCTCTATTATATACATGATGTGATACGAGACATTTTCTTGCCTTTGAAATGTTGATATTAGATTCTCGTTCCTTTAGTCAACTAAAATTTCTTTCGTTGATGAGTATTTGATATATATCGTAGTGATGTACCTTAGTGTTTTCTCGATTTTATTGTGGTATCACATTGAATATATATCCCATTCTTTAGACTCTCATGATTGTTTTAGTACTTATTTAGCACTATTGTCGTCGGTTTCTACTCCCACTTTTTGGATAATGCCATAGAGGGAGAGAAATAAACAAATCATAATCTTGTGATAAGTAAATTCTAAACTTGAATCTAAGATGGAAGTTGCCTTAGATTCAAGGGGAGTAAGATATAATGAACTTGGATTCTAAAATCCTAAATTTCTAGTAGTGAAATCATTTCATTCATGCATATCTTACATGTTTGCTTCAATTGATCAATAAATGCCCTTTATTTAATTTGACTAACTTGATTGGCATCTCTGTAGAGGGAGTAAGTATTCTATAAGCACAATTATTTATCTTTTTGTTTATGTTTGTTTGTCATCACCAAAAATGGGGAGAATGTTGAGTATTGGACTTCTCCCTACTTGGTGTTAATGATGAGCAAACATAAATACTTGTTACTAATTCCCTACTTGCAGTTAATCCATTGCCTAAACATATCTTGAAGATCAATTAGCAATGGATGTCACTCAAGGATCAATCAAATCATGTAAAGTGGATTGGATGATCAAAGATGTTGATTGAAGCTCCTAGAAGACTTCAAGCTCACTCAATAGAAATAAGAGAGGCTAATTCAAGATGTAATCTTTTTATTCTCTTCTAGTATGTAGCTTAGAAGTAGAACTATGTTGGAGCACATGCACATCTTTATTTATGTCCTAGGAAATCATTATATCACATTTCCTTGGCCTCCAATTCATTATTCTCAAGCATGTGCATTTTGGACTTTTAACAAGCGACTGCTGAACGATTTACAGGCGCATGTCTCCAAACAGTCGCATGTGATTTGTTCTACAGTCGTCTGTTTTACACATACTTTATCATTTGGTTTTTGGGCTTTTAGCTATAACTTTCATCAGGTGACTGCTGTACAAAGTACATGCGCCTGTCAAGTTACAGGCGCTTGTGACTTATTAGTCAGTTGCCTGTCTCTCTCTTGCCCAAAGATCTTTAACATGTCTTCTTTCGACCAAACGACTGATGTTGGTTTCACAGTCGTCTGCCCATGGCACAGGCACATATGAATACTTCTTCAGTCGCCTGTCTATACCTGTCTTGACACTTTGTGTTTTGGCAAGTTATGCAAGTTTCGGCCAGACGACTGATGTTGATTTCATAGGCGTCTATCCTCGGCATAGGCACCGGTGAATGCTTCAACATTCGCTTGTCGATCCTTGTCCTAACACTTGGTGTTTGGCAAGCTTTGCAAGTTTCTGCCAGACAACTGATGTTGGTTTCATAGTCACCTATCCATGGCACATGCGCCTGTGGATACCACATCAGTCGCCTGTCCTGTCTTTCCAAAACTTCCTGAATTTTCTCAACTTACTCATGTTTCGCTCAGTCGCCTGTAGAAGGTTTCTCAGTCGCCTGTTAGGTTTACAGGCACCAGTTAGACCTTCATATGTCGACTGTCGTACGTGGTAAGTTACTATTTGAATTCTTACCTACCCTCTGACACAGTGCATCGATCGACTGTGGTTTCTTCATCAGTCGACTGTCGATTGTGTAAATTCTATCTGTTGGTTGTTTCTCCACGGATTTCAAAGGGGATTTTTTGGGAAATCTATTTGAGGGTTTTAGAGAACCTATAAAGTGAGCTTCTACTATTCCATTGGATCCTCTCTCTCTCTCTCTCTATCCCATTCAAGCTCTTTAGAATTCAAGCTTTCATTTCTCAAGCTCTCAAATCTAAAAGCCCTAGATTTCCAATCTCATTCTCTCTTGCTCTCTCACCTAGAATCAAAGTGATATCCTCTAGAAAATTGGTGGTGACAAGAGAAAGGGCGTTCTCTCTTCTTGAAAGAGACTTCAACACACAACACACTTGCTCCTTCAAGTTTTACTTCAAGGCATATGTGATTGTAAGTGTTACTATTTCACTATTTCATATCTTTCGATATTAGTTTTAGTCAGTGGTTTGCTTGATCGCAAGTTATGGGAGTCAAGGACATCGATTGTGTTTCGATTACACTTGTATAGTTGCTACAAGTAGATTTAAAGGAAATCTCAAGTTAGGGTTCTAACTTGAGTATCCGGAGGTATCCGGGTGGAAGGGACGTGGGATTATCGGGAACAAGTCGGGAGTTGACTTGGGTAATCCGAACCTTGAAACATATCTTGTGTTAGCATTGTTTCATTTTGGGGTTATTTATAATTCAACATTTATTGTTGGTTAGGAATTTAAATTGGTATAACTATCGTTTAAATTTTAAAAACACTATTCAACCATTATCCTAGTGTTTTCCTCATAGCCAGGGTCCTTACAACAATATTATTCATGTATGAAGCAACATATAAATCTTTATTATGCAGACATAAGTCCTTAGGAACCCAAATATGTAAATGAGTGGGTTTATTAGGCATAAAATGAGTATGAGCATGGGTGGATGCATGATACTTCTTAGGTTTAACCATCGTATGTTTAACATCCAAAGAAGATGAGACATTGGGTTTTGTAACATTCTTATTTGAATAACCTAATCCTTGCCGATGATTTGCAGGATGTTGAAATGAGAGCAAATCATTAAGATAATATTTTCATTTGTTGAACTTTTCAACATTAGAAGATATCTCGTTGTATTTCATCTTGAGTGATGAAATACATGTATCCATTTTGGATATACGTGCATGCTAAATATGGACTTCTGACTTTAGAATTTCATTCTCTTTGCTTAGGGTCACATTTTGAGTAAGACATTGTTCTTTTTCAGAAGATAATATATTATGAGATGCAAGTCTTGAGACAAGTGCCTTGTGTTCAATAATTAAAGTATCATTTTTGTGTTTCAAATATTTGAGCATAGAATTCATTCTCTTAAAGCGCATATACAAATCATTGAATGCATCTAACAATTCTTCATTATATAAACTACTTACTTGATCGTTGTCATCTTGAGCCATGAAACACATATGTGCACTTTGTTCTTTTTCTTTCTCATCTTCCTCTGAAGATTCGTCACATGTTGCCGCAAATGACTTCTTCTTCTTATATACTTTGTTGAAGTTCTTAGCATTCTTTGACTTTGAAAGTAAGGGAAAATCCTACTTGAAGTGTCCTGGCTTATTACAATGATAACATAAAGAAGAATTCTCATTAGTATTTGTAAAATTCGTACTTTTGAACTTACCTTTGAGATACTTCTTGAACTTTCTTATTAAGTATTCCAAATCATCATCACCACCATCATCATCTGAATCATCATTGTCTGATGATGCATGAAAGGCAATGTTCTTCTTGTGGGTGCTTTCTTGCTTTTTTATCTTCAAGTTGGACTTCATATGCCTTAAGATTTCCAATACGGCTTTCGACTAGGAGAGTGATATGTCGTTGGCTTCTTCGATTGTCGTGGTCTTCTTCTCCCATTTAGGAGTCAAAGTACGAAGAATCTTTCGGACCATCTTGTCTTAGGTATAAGTCTTTCCAAGCACGATCAATGAGTTAGAAATATCTGTGAAACACATAAACATCTCGCCAATTGTTTCGTTGGGCTTCATTTTGAATAGTTCAAATCGATGGACAAAAACATCGATTTTAGTCTCTTTAACTTTATTTATGCCTTCATGAGTTACCTCGGGCGTATGCCAGATCTGTAGGCTGATGAGGCGGTTGAGACTCTATTGACCTCATTCTTGTTCATGGCAAAAAATAATGCATTCATCGCCTTAGAATTCAATGTTGCATTGGCCTTCTCTACAGTGGTCCATTCACAATAAGAGGTTGTTGGCTTGGTGTTAGATGTATACATAATTTTTCAAAGTTGGAAGTCGATTGACTAGAGATAGATCATCATTTGTCGCTTCCAATATGAGTAGTTGGAGCCCGTGAACAATGGAGGCATTACGGTAGTGCTTATTGTTGAAGCCATAGATCACCAGAGATACCAATTGTTAGATTGGAAATAGACACGTCTCTTAAACCAGGCTTTGATACCAATTGTTGGGACCGTTGATATGGCTATTTCAATACAAAACAACGGAAATGGTTAGTATTGATAACAACTAGAAGATATACAAAGTTACTTGTATATTTATTTAAATATAAATAACTTGCAGTAAAAGAATTAAACAATTAATGAGATCAAATAAGCAAACCGGCCAAGCAAATGCAAACACCAAGAATTTATCCTGGTTCGATCCTCTTGATCCTAGTCCAGTCCCCTACTCCCAGTAGAGATTTTCAATCCAGTATAACCACTTGCTCCTCGCAAGCAAACATACAAAGATGCCAATACTCCCAGTGTTGCAAACTTGTACAATCTCTTCAACGAGAGAGTCACCAAATAAAAGATAAAATGTAATGAAACAATATCACCTATAGCCTTGATAACATAGGAATTATAACGCAATGAAGGTGATGGAATCTCCAAGGTTCTTGATGAGAATTTATGGTAGAAAAAGCTTGGAGATTGGACTTTCTAACGAGGAAAAATTTCTGTATTGGGTCCTCAAAGAAATTTAAAAATTACTCTCTTTCTAGTGAGAGAAAGAACACTTAAGAGTAATAGAATGAGAATTAATTCGTGTATGTAGGCAAAGGTCTTAGGGTCTATTTATAGGCCAAATGGGTAGTTTTTGACCGTTTGACAACTGCCCAAAATAAAACTGAACTGTTTTAACCAAAATTGGTCGACTAGTAGGAATCATTAGTCGACCAATATTTCCGCCAATTCTGGGATTTGACTGTTGAGACATCCTTTGACGAAAGGACAAAAGGAACTGACAAAAACTGAAAAAAACTGACATAACAGTCAAATTTTTGTCTGTTTGTGGTGGTTGAAACTGTCCTTAGACAGTAATAAAAATTGATTGATTAATTAAAAAATTAATCAATATTAAATAGAAAGGTCAGATAACTGTCAAAAAATAACTGTTTGGTATAACTATTCTGATAGCTGATTGATCGACTAATCAACTCTTTGGTCGACCAAAAAACTGAAACTTAGGAAATTTTTGAAAAATGATCCTAATGACTTAGAAATAGGTTTGACAAAATTTCGGAATTTTCGGAATTTTTGTGGAATATTATTTGTCGACCAGGAGAAGGTATTGGTCGACTAATTTTGTCATTGACTTGATTTTTTGAGAACGGACCCTAAAGGACTAAGATAGATCATCATCAAGGCTTTTACATTCTATGTATATGCAAGAATGAAAATGAAGATTACATCGCTTTTCACAAGTTACAAAATTTCATCGATATGATTCATCTTGTGTTTGATGCTGCTTGCAATATGTTGTTCGATGATTATCTTATCTGAGCGGATCTTTAAAATCTGCATAGATAAAGTTTGTATATACACATAAATAAATTTACTCATCATCAAAACCGAATAGGGGATCTTATATCCAACATTGTCTTCCATTGTTAAAGATGGTAGGTGCTACCTCCACTGAGATGACATTCGCAGTTACATTTTGTTACATGGAGGCCGAAAGGGAGGATTGCTACATATGGAAATTAGAGCATTTGATATCTTTTCTAGTGGGATGCACGATGTCGCAAATAATTTTGATAGCTAGAGAACTTTCTCTTATAAATGCCATTAGCAAAGTATTTCTCAGTGAAAAAACAATAATGTAGATGGCACATTTCTAGAAATATGTTGGCAAATTGCAAAAAAATATTTTGAAGTTAAAGAGAGATACGATGCATTAATTTCAAGTTGTAATTTGTTGGTGTTGGCACCTACTGAGGAGAAGTGTGGGCAACAACTAAATGCATTAAAAAAATATTTCATGGCTTACCCAAAGGCCTTAAGCTATGTGAAGACGGTTGGATCCCTATAGATGGTAAGCACCACTAGAAGGGTGGATAAATAGTGTTATATAAAAATAATTGCACAATTAAAATTTAAACCCTTCTACAAAGTTGCCTAAGTCACACTGCAAGCAAACGCAAAAAAGACAAATTTATCCTTGTTCTCCCTCCTTGGGCTACGTCCAGTCCCCAAACTCTGTTGGGATTAAATCCACTAACAAACTCTCAAACTAGAAAACAACGTGTCCAAATGATTGCGGGCTTCTACAATAAACTCCCTCTCTCCTCTAGAGGGTTACTGTTAGGGAATATGCCCTTACGTCAATTAGCGAAATTGACACATCTCGTTCAAAATGATAGCAAGCTATTTGATAAAATTTATATATGTAATATTTAATATAAAGGAGTTTGTATGAGGTTACAATATGATTACATGAATAAAGTCCTTGGAGATACATGTGACGAACATTGGTATAAAGTTAATAAATCATCTGTCATTGTTACGTTGTGGATGCCGTAACATTGCTCCATTTCACATGACATTGCTCTTTGTCAGGAAGGAGATTATTTTTAGCTAACCTACAACAACCTACCGTAAGGATTCTCGAAAGTAATATTTCCTCTCAAAATTTAACATTCATATCCATTAGAAATTACAAGGTCATTTTATGCCAATATAATACAAACCCTAACATATGCTAGGCTTATAATTTTATATTCTTTGAATTCTCTTTCAAAAATTTAACTTTAGGAAGTTTATATCTAATTTTTAAGAATTGACACTTGAAAAACTCTATAGGGGTGAATAGTGTTTATGGCACAAAAATAAAGCTTAATCAACCAGAGTCATACAAATCATAGATATTAACGGAGCTGGTTACTCACCTGTACTCTGACCTCTCCTCGAGGATTAAACCCTTTTTGAAACCACAAAAAGTACTTGATCATACTTGCAAGTGGTGATTGAACCGTTACATCAATTAGTTCAAATAATAATAACTACCTGATCTAAAATGAGGCAATAAATCAGATATATATCACCGTAGCATATGTCACGAGATTGATGTCATGCTGATAAAAATGATGCATCAATCGGACTCCTGTAGCACAATATATCATTGTTGCAAGTTTTTAGATCAATTTTGCAATTTCAGAATTATTGTAGGCTTTGCTACAAATTTCCAACTCTCTGGCCAATCTTGAACTAATGCGTGGCTCAATGAAAGATGCATGCAGAACTTGGCTTGGCTTCTGTTTATGCCCTAGTAAAAGGAAGGCAGGGGCCGAGCACTGGTTGCTCCAGGGGTGGATCTATGTTAGGGTTGAGGTGGGCTATAGCCCGGGTAACTTTATAAAGATCCTTTTATAATACCTATGACAGCATTAACAAGTAGCACGGTTGGTTGAGCCTCTGTTTCCAATGCATATAGTCATGGTATCGACTCTTGCCTAATGCGCAATAGCATCAGCTTTTTCTACTTATTTTAAAAATTCTTATTGATAGCTAATTTTAGTTAAAATTTCCATTAACATCATTTATTTATTTAGTTGTTTTTGTACCTCTTGTAGTCCTTACATCAGCTTTTTCTACTTATTTTAAAAATTCATATTGATACCTAATTTTAGTTAAAATTTCCATTAACATCCTTTATTTATTTAGTTGTTTTTTACCTCTTGTAGTCCTTCAATTTCCAAGACTATACTCATATTATTAGAGAATGTTCTAGATTTAGGGAAAAAAATTCCTTTTGATCCCTAAAGTTACCGAAAATTCCCATTAACATCCTCTATTTATTTGTTTCAGACTCTCCTGTACTCCTTCAATTTTCAAAACTAAATCCATTGTATTTTGATTAGTGGTGGGGAATGTATGGAACATGTATTTTTAAAGAATGTTCTAGATTTCGATGGATCGATTTCTCGATGGGGGAAGCTTGCCCAATGGCCATTATTAGAGATGTTCATGTCTGGGGGGTTTTTTTGGAAAAAGTTTGAATTTTTTTTGATATAATTCATAATTAATGATGATCACAATATAATCTTTTTAGTCTAAATCCTAACTAATTTAGTGTATATACTGTTAACTTCATATAGATTAATCGTCAAGGTGCATTCTTTTCAAACTAATTGATGTCAAAATTACATATTAACCTATTGACCACTAACAAATAACAATGTTGTTTTTTGGATGACCGTATACAGTGAATAACATTGAATAATTCCGATTTGAGATTTAAAGAAGTCACTTTTATAGAATTGAGTTCAAACTTTCAACATATTTTCTCGCAATCAAACATAATTTAAGCTCTTCTTCCCTTCAAACACGTAATAAAACGATATTTATAAATAACCGAATATTAAAATTGTATTTGCAACCGTACCTATACCTAAAAAACTTAAAAACCTTGTGCCAAATAAATCCAGAACCGAAGCATATTAACAAACAGGCAAAATCCATATCACCACAAAAATCACCCCCTTTTCGACATAAAATATTTCTAAAACACTTGCCATTTGGCAGTATAATCTACAAATCATCAAAATCACTTATCCCAAACCTAATCCTCATTCCTTTTGTATTTGGTCTGTAGCCCAGGGTGGAAACAATTCCTGGCTCCGCCCTTGGGTTGCTCGGTACTCTGGCCTGTGAGTGCCCACGGAAAAGGTAGAGCTACAGAGCTCAGTCATGCTTGTGCTTAAGAAAAGTAAGTCGATAGGCCGAGCAGAACCAAGCTGTAGAGTTAGGGTCTTTTGGCTTGCACCCGAGAGCAGATCAAGGAAAAGGCCCGGTGCTAGCTAGGGTCTCTGTTGCTTGTGTGTGTGCCTGAAGAGAAGGGAGGATGGAGGCAAGGCTCGGTTCTGTGGTTACGCCTGAGAGCAGATGGAAGCAGGGCTCAGGTGACTGGCTGTTTATGCTCAAGAGTAGATGGAACAGAAGGCCGAATATTGTCTTGCTCTATTGTGCTTGTGCTTGAGGAATAGGCATGCAGGGCTTGAGCTTGACTGCTGCTTGCTGGTGCTTGTGCCCGATAGGTAGAGAGGTGGAGGCTGAGCATTAGCTCTCGGCTTGCTACCTTGCACCCGAGAGTAGAGGGCGGTGGAGGGAAAGTGGATGGGAGTAGGCTCATTTCTGATTTGCTTGCTCAACACTTTGGATGTGAGTATGGGGGTATTTATAGGGTGTTGAAACCCTAGTCATTCATACACAAGAACTTGTAGTCAACCTAATTAGCAATTCTACTAGACTTGAATCCTTGATGCACATGAACTTCTTAATTTCATCCTCCTTTTGTGTATGGAACTTGTACTCTTTGACTTGAACTCTTCTACCCCCATGCTTTGACTTTCTAGATGACTTTGACCAAGGCAAAATTACTATTTGCCCCTTTCATCATCTTCTTGATTTTTGGCCATGATTTTGAAACTTTTCTCCTTGGAGAAATTATTGTGATGTCCTGAAAGTCACTCAACAAACACATTAGTAGCCATGTGACTTATTTGTCATCACCAAAATTAAAATGTGACCTATTTAGTTAGCTAACTAGGCCAATTATCTTAATATGACATTATTTATAATTTATGATTAATTGGATATACGGTGATATTACCTTTCACGAGGACGGTGCTCATTTTCATCAAACATACAACAATCTAAAGCCAAGATTCTTGACAAGTAATACTGCTCAATATTTAATAGTACTATCTAGTAATTACATGTTTATCTCATGTCAAGATAACACAAACTCTAATATATAATATTGGAGCACTAGATTTAGGCTTATAATTTGACTTTAGGATGTTTATATCTAATTTTACTAAAATTGATCTTGATATAAAAATTTATGATTTATTTCATCTAGGGTGTAAAGATTATAGATCTAAAAATTTAATATTTATGTTGCAATTATTGATTACGTCTAAATTCCACGTTTACGTTTTTGTCATTTAAATTTATTTTCTTCAAATTTCAGTTGTGAAATTGAAAATGAATTGAAAAACTTGGGTTTTCTTGTTTTATTTTCAAAGCAAGAAATTTATGCCCCAAATCTACAAGATGCATGAAAGTCTTCCTCTATTTCTAATTGATTTTCTAGATTTTCTAGATTTTCTAAAATCAAAATTTCTTTTTATAAAGTTCATAAACCATAACCTTAACATGCCATAGTGCTGACCACTGTAGGAAGCACGTGAAGAGGGTGATAATGTGGATCCTGTGGGTAAGGGTGATTTACTACCAATGGTGATGCAGAAGTAGTATGGTGGTTAAAGAAATTTTTTTTCCTTATACGTCTATGTGTTAAAGAAAATACATATGTACTGGTTGGATTAACGATTAATTGAAAAGATAATAGCACTATTAATCTTTGTGCATGGTTCTTCAAGTCCATCATTGGCAACGTTTTGAAGTGTACATTGCTTAACATTGACAACTACGATAGTTAAGTGAATGCAAGATTAATTACATTCTCAATGTGGATGATTGTTTATAAAATGTATTAAGAAGAAAGTTACGCTATCATAAGATGCTACTAATCAACAACAGTAGACACACCAGTTAGCACTTGAAAGAAAAAAAGAATGTTGATTCCTTAATAATATCATGCATTAAAAGATGACATTGTTCCAGAGTTGAAGGGCAAAAAAAGTGGGAATAAAATTGAGATGCTCTTAAGGGGAAGTTCAGTATGACCTCTCCTACGCTGCTGCAATGTAACAATTATTGGACAAAACTTTAATGTGATTATATATTTATCTAATTGGCTTTATATATTGAATGGTTCCAGTCATATGAATGACGTTTCCAATGTTGCATCTGCAAATCATAATTTTGTGATTTGCTCCATGAAATGACGTAGTAGATTACATATAAAGTACTAACAAAAAATGGCATGCTTAGCTGAAAGAAGCCTACTTAGCTCGATCATTAAGCTGACATTGCCTTGTTGGCAAAGCCACAAGAAAGTAATTCCGTAAATCCAAAGACATATATTCCTTGTTGGATCTTATCTACTTTGGTGTCGGTAGACAAATGAGTTATAGACAACTGTTTGTGCTATGGGTACATGTACATGGTGTTTTAAAAGTCCAAAGCAACCACTTACTTTACTTTAAATGGTACTTGTGATACTAGAGAATAGTTTTCTAGAGGTATTACAATGCTCAGAATTGACTGTAGCCATGAGTATCCATCCAAATATTTAATTGAACTATATGATAAGAATGAATCACTCATGGTTGACTACACATTGTTGGGAAATGTATGTCCTCAAGACCAATTACTTGTAATTGGGACATCTTGTTCAAAATAATAGTCTGATATTTGGTACTGTTTATCTAAGTATTATTATTAATGTTTGTCTGCATTTTATACTTAGATAAAGTCTTTAGACTTAATGCGAGGTCAAACATGTATCAAGATGAGTATCACGATCATGGAGAAGTACTTCAACCGTTTGTAGCATAAGTCTAAAACTGTCCGAAGTCGTAGATGCATCAAGAAAGGACATCGATGCATCAGAAACACTATTGTCTACTCTATCTTCACTAACTATTGTCTACTCTATCTTCACTAAGTGTTGGTGGCAATGATCTCATGATCGTTTGATTTGGAGAAATTGGAGACGAGACACAAGTGCTCATTAGAGAATGAGTTCACTTAATGACCCAACGAGAGCTGCTACATGGAATGCACAAACTAACTATTAATGGTACCTCTTAAATGATCATGGACAAGGTGGTCCTTTGACTTGAGGTCATTGTACGAGCCTATGCATGAAGAAGTAGCTTTGAGTAAGGGACTGTCGAAAGGTCTTTGGTTAGGTGGCACTTGAAGCGTATGAGATGAGTAGTTGATATGCTCCTATTTTACACTTTATTTTTGCATATTTTTATATCATATCGATTGCCCATATTGCATATTTGAAGCTTAAATGATAATTTCTTGATGAATTTCACTATTTCTATGTTTTATTTGATTTTCAGGAAATATGGAGCAATCGGGAGCAAATTGGAGCTATGAGTATATGCACGTATGTCGAAGCATCACTGACTTTGATAATGGGGAGCTTATTATGGCGATAGAAGAGAAGAAGAAACAAGAAGAAGAAAGGAGAAGGAGAAAAAATTGAAGAAGAAGAAGGAGAAAGAGTTGAGAAGCAGCTCACTCGACCAAGTGGAGCAATCCACTCGACCAAGTGAAGATGGCACCAGCCCAGCCCAAGCTCCAAAGTATATCAAAGTCACCCGGCCGAGTGAACAAACTCACCGATCGAGTGAGACAGTCGGCCAAATCCTGAGATAGTCGGCCAAATCTACCATCTCTAGAGCGGCTGACTCGGTCGAGTAGCACTTTCACTTGACCGAATGAATTGGCCACTCGACCGAGTGAAGAGAAGAACCAAATGCTGATTTTTGGAGCAGCCGCAGGAATTCCTACTCGACCGAGTATAAAATCTCACTCGACCGAGTGAGATTGCGTCCGGCATTTGGAAACTAAGCTGTAACTCGGGTTTTGGGTGATTGGGTTGAATTTTTCTTAGGTTTTTTGAACTTGTATAAATAAGAAACAACTTAGCCGTTAGGGGTGGGCATCAGATAAATCCGATTTTTTACCCAAGTCCGAATCCGAGTCTGCTTTAATCGGACGGGCTAACAAACTTTCGAAGACCGATTTCGCTTAATTGGATCGGCTCCCAAGAGTTCCAAAATTTAAATCGGATTACACAACCAAACCCGTTTCCGAATCCGATTGAGCCCAAAGGCATGTGGTGTGCCCTCCCACGGGAGCATCGAAGCCATATACAATTTGCTTTCCTTCCTAACCCACCCTATAACTTAAACTACAAGTTTCCCCATGATTTGCCCGATGTGTGACTAAATATACCCCGACCATGCAACGCGCTCCCCCTTGCGAGCCCTCATTTTCGTTGTTTAGTCCCACATTGGTGGGAAGTGTACAATCACAAATGTTTAAAAGTTTTGACCGTTACCACAATCAAGAAATCCACACGCAGCACTAACAAGGTAAAATGCCGGCCCAATTCAATTGTGTTTGTTCGCCTGTCCCCAAACTTATGGCACAATTTTCTATATTGTTTGCCCGATGTGGGACTAAAGAGCCCGCGCTATCCCCCCGCAAGCGCACATTTTATGCTTGTGTTTAGTCCCACATCGCTGGGCATATGGAGATTCACATTCTTTAAGTAGGCTATTTGCGCCAAGACGTTTGAGCTTTATAAGCGGAATCGGATCGGGTTCGGATTTTGAGTGTTAAATCTGATTTTCGTTTCCAAGTTAATTCGGAAGGTAAAATTTTACCCGGATCCAAATCCGATTTCCAATAAATCGAATATTCGGTATCGGATTCGGGTACGAAACCGGGTTCGGAATCGGAATTGGGTTATTTGCCCACCCCTAGTAGCCGTCGCTACGGACGTTGGGAGAAAACAAAAAAGACTTGATATTTATTTATTTTGCTTTTGCTATTGATTGGAGAAGCCCTAGTTCTTAATTTTTTGTTGTTATTTTGAAGCTTTGGAGAACATCGTTTTGTCTAAACTTTTGATCTATTTGCTTTAATGAGTATTTCTTGTTTAAATCACTTTGCAATGATGAATCTTATTGTTTCCATGAATCTCATTGCCATGATCATGTTTATTAGTGAGTAGTCTCTTTGCTCTAAAGCAAAGGGATGAACCCTATAGATCTAAGGTTTGATATGTAAAATCGATTGAAACCCTTGTTCCTAAACTTGTTTTAGGGTTAGATTATGGTTGATTAACTACAAATAGCTATGGATTTCTACCTAGATCTTGAGAGCTCGAGAGAGGATCTTGATCTATAGGAAGCCCCAGATATTTGATTTAGACATATAATTTGGATATCCAAGATTTGGTGCACGAGGGTGACCAAAGCTAACATCTTTATTATATTTCTATAATTATATTCATCTGTACGATGGTAAGATGAATACGAACCATCATAATCTAGATTCGAACTCATGTCACACGACAGTGGACTTGATTATGAATTGAATTATATTGTCGATCTTAAAGCTCATAATTCAACTAGGCTTGTGCGAGAGTGATGCTCTAACTTGAGTTATTATAGACTTGTGTAGCACGAGAGCATGCACCAGTTCATAATATAGTTGCGAAAATTTCACCCTAAACTAAGAGTTAGTAATTAGGAGTTCATATTTACATTGAAACTTGAAAAATCTATAGTGGGGATTCCCTAGTCCTAGACATCTTTATTAATTAAATTACAACCGACACCATTATACATTTGTGACACACTTCCTACACCATTATTCACAATCGTTGTTACATCTTGACAACTGAGATAATACTAACCGCCTCCCCGTGATTCGATACCTGCTCATCACTTAACTGTGCGCTAGCGGTAAAACTACATTGTTTTCTGAGTACATCCGGGCACGATCAAGTATTTGGTACCATTGCTGGGGAGGCAATGATATTTTTCTTGGTTACTTCTTCTTTTTCTCTATTATGCTAACATTCTCTGCAGGTTCTCTTTCTCTGTGCATGAACACACGCTTAAGGGCCATTGATAGCTTGATACACTTTGATCCAGAAATTGAGCAAATTGCACGAAAACTAAGAGCAGAGAAGATGCAAATGCTAGAGGATATCATGATGGCAGACGAGAATAATGCTACAATGAATGTCAGAGTTATTTCTATTCGGGACATGATTTCTCCCAACAACTCTGCAACATCATCTATTCTTATGCCTGAAGTGCCAGTTGACAAGAATTTCGAGCTGAAAGCAGGACTAGTTGTGCTAATGCAACAAGATCCATTCTTTGGGCACACACATGAGAATCCCCATTACCATATCGAGATATTCTTGGCGAAGTGTACCACTTTTCAATTTATCAACATATCAGAGGATGCCATCTGTATGCAGCTCTTTCCTTTCACACTCAAGGACAAAGCTTTATACTGGCTAAGGTCACAGGCAAATGGTTCTTCCACCACATGGGATGATCTTGCAGGTGCATTGTTGTGTCTATATTTTCCATGTTTTTACAATGCATTCCCTTATCGTTTCGATTGATCGAATCCATATTTTCATATTATATCGCGCTTTTCTCGATATTCTTGATCCTTTCGATGTTTTATGTGTTTTCAAGGAATTCGGCACGATTCAGAGTGATACGGGGTTCTGGGCACAACATCAACACCTAAGCTCGCCTTGCCTTGCCACGATGACCCAAGGAGGCCAAAGAAGTGAAGAAGAGAAGGAGAAGAGAATAGATGAAGAGAAGAGAGAAGAGAAGAAAAAGAGAAGGAAAAGAGTAGAGGGGAGCCCAAATACCATGTTGCCAGATCGCTCGGCCGAGCACATGATGCACTTGGCCGAGCTGTGACACCAAGTTGAGCAGCCAAATCCTTCTTCAGGACACTCGGTCGAGCGATAAGCCCGCTCACCCGAGCCAGCTCTCAGAGGAGACCAAGTTTGAAGGCCAACATCTCTATTAAAATCAGAGTCCTTACAACTCGAGCGAGCGACATGATGCTCGGGCGATCGACTTAACTTGCTCGCCCGAGCGGCCCTTTCTTAAGCACCAAAATGGAGCCCAAAGAGAGCGCTACACAAGGCAGTGCTTGGCCGAGCGAGCATTGTGCTCAGCCGAGTGGTAGGTCGGCAGACTCCAAATTGGCTTGAATTAATGAGTTTCGGGTTGGTTTTCTTGTAAAACCTGAACCCGTCAGCCTTTTGTATAAATATTAACACTTTTTTTAGAATAGGTTAAGCTTTATTTTCTGTAGCAAAATACTTAGAGACATTTTGGGGCTCTCTCTTTTGGTAATTTCTTTTGCAATCTATCTACTTGTAATTTCTTTTGTAATTTCTTTGATTTCTTTAGCATTACTCTTGATCTCTTGCTCTCTCTATTGGAATTGATTTCATGCAATTTGACCGAGTAGATATTCCTATCTCTATTGCTATCATATTTAGAGCTTTAGCCATGCTAGAGTAGTGGGTTTCTAGGGCTTAGGGAGGATCCATATGAGCTTAGGGATTGGATGTTGGGTTAGACATCCGTTGGATGAATCTAGGGTCTCCCTATGGTGATTTGAACAAGGGTTTGGGGGATTAGCATCAGGATTGGAGGATTGTGGAAGCGACTCCATATCCTAGGGAGAATCCCCACGAATTTGATTTGGGATTAGTGGCCGTTTTTCGGGGCTCGCGCTCACGAGGTGACTCGAGAGCCGGGGGCGATCACTAACCCCAAATCCGCTAGCCGATGACTATGAAAGTAGCCCGACTGCTAGAATCAACCATAGGATGCCGTCGCATTCTGTAGAGTACGTGAGTGCCTATGGATTGCGAGGCATGATCAAGCGTTGAGCATAATGCACGCATTCCCGTATGAGGCCGATAGAGAAAGCACGGCTTCGTGTAGAAATGCGTTAGATGATCGTGACAACGAGAGTCTAGCGCCTATTTCCATCTCCGGATGTGGCACTACTACCCTAATCCATTGTCTGACGGAGGATCAATTGACCCGAAATCCATTACCAAAGGTCCTAGCGGGGAATCCCGAAAGCCCTATATGTTTAATATTTAGTCAATTCCACTTCCCTTAACCAACCAACCAAATCACACGTGAAAACCCCGACCACACATTCTCATCCTTCCACAAAAAAGCTAAGCGTTAGACGACCGCCTCCCTAGAGTTCGACATTCTATACATACGATAACGCACCGTCCACTTGCAGTGTTCTCGTCCATGCATCGCCAGCGAGGAACAAGTTTTGGCGCCGTTGTCGGGATGCGACTGTTTACTTTAGCTTTTGGTTGGAGAGTGTTGGTTTCATCCTCACTTGACATCCACCACTTCTTTTTATTTTTCTTTTTGTTCTCTTATGACTATCTTTTCTCTTTTTGCTAACGAGTTCCACGATTTTCTTGAGTGACTCTATTTTGCATGCTGACACGTTCTCAAGGAGGAGAAGATCTTTTGCCCTTGGATCTTGATATAGAGGCGAATGCAAGGCGAATCGCAGCAGTTAGAAGAAGAAGAGTAGCGATGGCTGAGCCTCCAATAGGACCGCTTCCTCTCATTCCACTAGAATTGATCCAGGATTTCATGAAGCCCAGCACCGTCTTAGCTTCCTCCGTGACCATACCGTCGATCCACGATGGCAACTTCGAGCTAAAGACGGGGCTCATCCTGCTGGTGCAACAGGATTACTTCCACGGGCTCTCACATGAGAACCCCAATCACCACGTGGAGGCATTCTTAGCCAAGTGCTCCACATTCCAGATGCAAGAGATCAACAATGATATGATCAGGTTGCGGCTCTTTCCCTTCACATTGAAGGATACTGCCCATTATTGGCTGACGTCCCAAGCACCCGACACCTTCACAACATGGGAGCAGCTGGCGGAGGCCTTCGTCACCAAATACGTCCCCCCTTCGAAGATGCTGCGTCTTCAGAACCAAATCACCAATTTCAAGCAAGGGGGCCAGGAGTCTTTGTATGAGGCCTGGGAACGATATAAGGACATCTAGCATCAGTGTCCAAACCACCGTATCGCCACGTGGGACTTGGTCCTATCTTTTTACAATGGAATGCGTTCGGACACGAGGAGATAGTGGATGCTACGGAAAATGGAGCCACAACGGGGAAAGAGCCAGTTGAAGCCATGATGATCCTTGAGGCCATGGCAGCCAACAACCAACATTGGGGGGACGACAGGTCTACCCCAACTATTGCCAAGGCCTCTGGGGGAGGCTGATATGAAGTTAGCGAGGCGATGATTTTTAATAGACGTCTCGATTCCCATACCCAGCAGATGGCCCGAATGGAGCACTGGCTCGATGCTAGGCCCAGCTCACCTATGCCGCTTACGAGAGGTGCGCAGATCAGGGACCCAATGGCGGGACCTACTCTTACCAGGCACATCCTGCAACTACAGAGAAGGCCAACTACACCTCCGATGACAGAGGAGGAAATCGGGTAGCCTATGGGAACCCGTCCTGGAGAAACCATCCTGGTTTCCAGTACAGGAATAGCAGTGAAGCACAGTAGCAGGCCCATTAGTAGCAGCAGTATCAGCAGCATCAGCAGTCCCATCAGTAGCAACAGCCACAACAGCCACAACAGCAGCAGTATCAGCCACAGCAGCAGCAGTCTGGACAGAGGCTGTATGCACCCTATAGACTGCCAGGGTACCAGCAACATCATCAGCCGTATCTAGGTTTGCCCGCTTCTCCTCCAGCTCAGCAGAAATCCTCCTTGGAGGCCACTTTGGAGAGATTTTTTGAGGAGCAGGCAACGATAAATCTAGACCATGCGGCCCGCAGCAAGGAACTTTCCACCACTGTGGATCAGCTGAAGGAGCAGATGAGTCAGATGGCATGATCCCAAGGCAAGCTCCCGCTCAGTCAAAGAAGAACCCCATGGAGAGCGCATGTGCCATCACCACCCGTAGCGGCCTATCGACGATGAATCTGGAGCCACCTGTGATTATTCCCACAGCTACATCACCAGAGGAGGTGATATGTGAGCACCCACCGGTTATTAATGGTTGAGATATTGAGGCTAAGGAGCAGCCTACCACCGTTGAGAGAGATAGCCCTCTCGTAGGGGTGGAAGTGATCAAGGAAAGGGCAAGGCCCGTGGAGAAGCCCATGGATCACCCCGCTCCAATTCCATTCCTGAGTAGATTGGCTAAGGCCAAAATGGCGGAGAAGTACGCCAAGTTCATAGAGCTTCTGAAGGGAGTGGAGCTGAATATTTCATTCATGGATGCCCTCACGGATATACCCTCGTACGTAAAGTTCCTTAAGGAACTAATCTCGGGGAAGAGAAAGGCGGAGCAGGTTTTGTTAGCAGAGCATCCATCTTCATTTTTGAGGAGCAACAAACTGCCGAAGAAGCTCCCAGATCCCAGAAGCTTCACCGTTCCATGCTCTAGAGGCAGCGTCCCCATTAGGAGAGCCTTGATAGATTTGAGGGTGAGCATTAGCTTGATTCCTTAGTCCATCTTCCGGTGCCTCAACACCGGTACAGAGTTAGATCTGACAGCCATGACCATCCAGCTCGCAGACAGGTCGGTGACGCACCCGGTCGGAGTGTCTAGGGACGTCATCTTACAGATTCCCGACGGGGTGAGCGTGCTAGTTGACTTCATTATTATGGACATGGTAGAAGATGGAGGATCACATCTAATTTTAGGTCGCCTGTTTATGGTAACGACTGGAGTACTGATAGACGTGCGAGAAGGCACACTCTCCCTCAATGTCGTAAAAATTGAGGCCGAATTTCGGCTACTTAAGCCGATGAGGGAGAGGAAGCCTGCTATGGATGTCGGGTATCTTGATTTGTTGGAGGATGAGCTCGTGGAAGAGGTTATAGCTGAAGAAGTATTTCTAAACCCCCTGCCGTAGACTGAGGACCATGGTTTAGATCCTCGACACGACAAAGCCGTGGCAGCATACCTACAGGTCCTGGACGAGGATCCGGATGATGGATTGGCGACGTGCGAGCATACCATGCTTGCACGACCCGGACGTCGTGAATATCAGGAACCACATTGCTGCAGCGTCCATGGGGCGCCCCAACGAGAGATAAGTGCCGGAGAGGAAAGAGGATGGACAGACCGCTAAGGGTCCAAAGGAGGCGTTCAACCAACTGGCCCCACAATGGTTGGTTAGGAGGAACGATGGGTGCATCTCGCATGCCTCAAACATATCGCCTCACTAAGCAGCAAGGGTCAAGCTAATGACCTTAAACAAGCACTTAGCGAGAGGCAACCCAGCCTAGTTCCCCGCATTTTGGTTTTAATTAGATTTTTTTGAGGTTTTTCGTTTAAATTTTTTTGAAAATCCATAAATAACTGAAGTTTAATGAATTTGGCAGGGATTTGGCGGTCATAACGCCAAACGAAAGAGCAAAGCATGGGCTTGAAGTTAAGATTCAAATCGACGAGAAAAACGAGATGGACTAAAGGCTGTGAGTGCTGAAATTACAGATCGCTCAGTCGAGCGCATCATGCGCTCGGCCGAGCGACCTATCCGATGCATCAGGAGGCCAGATCAAGCTGAGCTCGCCCGAGCGAGAGCACTCACCCGAGCGCTCGACCGCCCAGGCGAGCCCTATTTAGTTAAATTGGTGCGTTCGTTCGAATGTTATCTGATTTCGAGCGAGCGCCCCCTTGCTTCTTCCTCTCGAGCGACCCCAGCATCCCAACCCTCGACCTCCCTCGCCCGAGCACCAACCCCTCATCCACCATATTTCTCCACCGACCTCCCTCTCCTTCACTCAGATCTTCCCCCTCCTCCCACTTCCCCCATGCCTACACCAAACCCTTAACCCCCCTTCCGATTCCCCTCCTCCCAATCGCCGCCCTCCCAACCCCAGAACGCCACCACTCCTCCCCCCTCTCTCAACCCGAGAGCAACCCCCCTCCACCACTCCGAATGCAACCCCCTCCCCTCTCCACCACCCCATCCATAATCACCCCCAATTTCCCCAAGCCACCCAATTTCAAATTTTAGGTTGGCGGGAAGCTTGGCAGGACTCATCTCCGCTTGGGCATCGTTCGTGGAGCTCGAGGAGTTGCTCTCGTATCGCTTATTCCCCTCTCTTAATTTTTTTATTATATATATCATATTACATACGTGCACGACTACGATGCCCTGCAGGTCTCTCATCCGCTCTCATCATCCTCACCATCTTCGCCACATTCCACGCACATCCACCACACCCATCACCCAATCATCCCAACCTCCACCCCCTCCACCACTGGCTTCCAAAAAGAGGAAGTCCTCGTATAGGGATCCTCATTCTAGTCCACACACTGCCATACGCATTCCCACCCCATCCCTACCATCATCCCCTTCACCCCCACCTGCCAGGAAGAAACGCTAGGCTCCTAGCTCCTCAGCAGGGACATGAGCCCCCGGAGTCAGCCCACACCCACAGCACCACCCCTGCCACCCCCACAGCCCGAGGCGCCCCCTTAGAGACCTACAACGTCACTTTTATAGACGATGCTCACCGTTGTACTTTTGCCGATCTCTCTAGGTGCCCAGTCGTTTCGACCAAATTCACCGACCTAGGAGCCTTAGAGCAGCTAGGCATTTTGCCTGGGGTTAGGCAGCTGTACACGAACCTGGGTTGGGAGCATTTTCTAGGGCTTCAGGCAAAGACTTACACTCGCTTGACCTTATAGGCCCTCAGCTCACTTCGTCGTACCGACACAAGGATTGCATTCTCCATACTGGACGTGGAGATGCAGTTCACTTACGATGGACTCTGGACCCTATTCCAGTGGCCCGCATTCCTCGACGTCGAGACTGCCTATATTCCTGGCTCGGATACCCCCCCACTATTTACACTACACGCTTTTGGGAGAGGATTTCCGATATGCCTTCTGTTGGATCTGGATCTAGGCCTAGAGGGGGGGGGGGGATGAATAGGCTAATCAAAATTCTTATGCAACCCACGAGCAATCTCATGCAGTTATAGTAGATTCAGAGTAAGCAAAAGCAATCACATATGCACATCAGATTTACCCTGGTTCGGTCGATCACCACAACCTACGTCCAGCCACCAAATGCAAATATTATATTAATAGTATACATGCACAACCGTAATAGCTAGAGAACCAACGTCTCTACACTCACCAGGCTCAGTATCCCACTCACTGTGTTCAACACTATCAATCCTAATATATGCATTCACTTGATGACACCAGTCAAGTTCCTCTTGTCTAGACCACCACTAGACAAGACCCCAAAATGTCACACAAAAAGCGGTAAAGTTTCCCATATAGATATTTATACAACCACACAAAATAATAGTAAAGAGTTTAGAGAATCTCAGTTTGTGTAGCAGCAGTCATCTTTGTCAATCAGCTCAGGTCAGATCGCATCTGACAGGATGTCGTTGCCAATGTCACATCCTCGCCTTTGGAAGTTGCGGCCTAGATGCTTTCCCCCTTGAGAACTTGCGGTCTTGATACTCATTGTCTTCTATTGTTGCGCAATGTGTTGAGGACCTCTTTGAAGTGTTCCGCAATGCGTTGAAGCTCTCTCCAATGGAATTTGCGACCAAGGCTTGAATACTTCAAGTATGTTGCAGCCTTGATGTGTGCTTGGGCTATGGAGTTGCGCAAGGAGTCCTGGAGAGTAACTTGGAGATGTAGCTTGCGGCCAAGGGCTTGGAGGAGATGCAGAACTTTGGCCTAGGAGATGATGAAATATATGAAGCTATTCAGAATACAACTCATGCTAAAATAAATACCACTGATTAAAATAAATACCATTTGCGACACTATAAATTCCCATTTAATATAGACTTAATGTCACAAAGTCTTTGTGACTAAATTATTCCCATGCACTCGAGTGCACTCCTTCTTAATACTTCATATTACTAAGACGCAAACCCTACTCGGCGTAAGACCATACAGCCTGACGCTACTACATATTGGGGCGCGAAACCCATAGATGACGGTGAGCGCGAGCAGCAGGTGTCGTCCCTATTTTGGAATCATAATTACGTGACTATCACATTGACAAAAGTGTCGTCAGGATCACTCTGACTATGTCCATGATGAATACAGTTTTAATCCAGTTATC
Source organism: Scilla litardierei (assembly GCA_030789695.1). Taxonomy (NCBI): domain Eukaryota; kingdom Viridiplantae; phylum Streptophyta; class Magnoliopsida; order Asparagales; family Asparagaceae; genus Scilla; species Scilla litardierei. Next base: position 105,472,437 of record CM061132.1, read on the forward strand.
AAAACTATGTCAATACATAGCCTAGTGTATGGTAAACTGTCAACCCTACTAGTTAGCACTGGTCAGTATGCTCCGGTCTTTGGTATATCCATGTTGTACTTCCTACAACATACCCCGTCCAAGATTTTCGCCAAGAACCGTATTGATCTTGTAATACTAACTTCCCTGGGACGGAAGAGATGATTCCTTGCTTCAACACTACTTACCTCATACGCTTCAAGTGTCACCCAACATAAGACCTTTCAACGAGTGAAGGCTCGAGGTTAGATCATAGATCTAAGTGACATCGTTAACACATAGGTTTGTACAATGACCTCAAGTTGTAAGGACCAACTTGCTTATCATCATTAGACAGTTATTAATGACAATATAGTTAATGTTAACCATTTGATAACTCTTTATTGGGTTGTTTAGTGGACTCATTCTCCAATGAGCACATGTGTCTTGATCGCACCCCGGATACACGTCCCGGAGCGACGGTTGTAGTTTTACCGCAAGCGCACGGTGTAGTGGCGAGCGGGTTATCGAACACAGGGAGGACGAATGAAAGTGCTTGCTCCGAACAACCTGGCTATTAAGAACGGAAAAGAGAGAATTTGCCTTTGGCGATCCTGTCACAATCGTCAGACAAAATATGGGGATATAAAATCAAATAAAGGACGCCTAGGGAATGGGGAATCCCCGCTACTCACCGTATCTCGTCAATGTGATTCGTTGGCATCAACATTGCTAGGGTAGAATTTCGGATGAACTAGTTGCAACTGAATGTAAAACCTAGCTCACGCTCTCGCGCTGTTGCCGGTCTATAGCTATCCTAGGTTTGGGTCCAATCTCTTGCAAACCCTAGCCTAGGCAAACTAGCATTAGGATCAACATCATCGTTGAATCGTGCCCCGAGCCCACTCTCGTGCAAACTCGGGCCACGACCTAGGTTGGGATAGTTCCTACCCGTCCAATCTCTTGCTAACGGGTATCGGCATGGAATTGCAACCGAAAACCCTAGTATCGGTCCAATCTCTTGCAAACCGATACTACGGAAACTCGATTCCAACCCAATTCGGATTTCTAGGGTTTCCTATCGAATTGGGATCCAATCTCTTGCAAATCCCAATCGATATGAACACCTATCTATCCGTAGTAAATCGATCCCAATCTAACCCTAATAGCAATTCTAGCAATATATCTACCAATTCATCAAAAATAAGAAATTGGGCTCGTAGGGTTCATCCCCACGCCCCAAGACGTATAGACTACTCACAATTCATATCACAAATGCAAGAATAAACAATGGAAATAACAAGAGAATTCATCACCATATGCAAATAAGCAATAAAAATGAGATTTTAAATGGAGAGGGAGACAAACCAATAGAGTTCTCCAAGAATCCAACAAAAATAAACTTTTCTCTCCTCTCCAATCACAAGAATCAAAACCTAAAAAGTTTAATCTAAAAATCTGCAAAAAGTAATGGAAAAGGCTCTCTAACCTAGGGTAAAAACAGGGGTTAAATACCCCCCAAAATCGTCCAAAAAACTGTGACCAAAATGCCCCTGCGCAGCCTGAAAATCGCAATTTACGCTACAGGCAGCGCGCCGCACTCGGCCGAGTGACAAAATTCTTTCGGCCGAGTAAGAAACCCTGAAAATTTCCAGTAAGTCTTGGTCTTCGGGGGTCTTCACTTCGGGGGTGGCTCGGCCGAGTGAGTTGTCGTCACTCGGCCGATGGCTTCTATGTACTCGGGCGGTCGGCATTTTCCACTCGGCTGAGTGGGTCTTCTGAAGCTCAGGCAGACGAAAAACAGTAAGTTGGCACTTTTTGATGGGCGTCGTCTGAGTGCCACTCGGGCGGACGGGGTCTCGTCACTCGGTCGATGTGGCTTCTGACGCTCGGCCGAATGCACACATGAAACGTGTCCGATCTGGTCGACCGAGCGGTGTCTCGCTGGTCGGCCGAGTGACTCCTTCACTCGGTCGAGTGAGACACCAAAAATGCCCAAACAGCTTGTTTTTGCCTCCTCGTCGCTCCTGCGACGTTCTTTCTTCTTCCGCTCCTCTCCAATAGTAAAATACCCCTCGGGGAGGTCATCGGTGACACTCTGGAGTAGGCGTATCAGGGGATCACTCCAAATCGCTCCAAATCTCCTGAAATACGACAAAAACAACAAATCGTGAAAAGTATCGCAATATTGTCGATAAATCGTGAAAAGCGTGATTTGAGCGATCTAAATGGCATGCAATCATGCGAAAAAAAGGTGTAAAATAAGGAGTGATCAAAATCCCCCAAGCTTGCCTCTTACTCGTCCTCGAGGAAGATAAGTAAAAGGCGAACCCGGTGGATTCGGAAAACGAAAACGACGAAAAACAAAAAACGGAGAACGAAGAAAATTGAAAAACGAAATAAAAACGAAGAAGAAAGAAGAAAGCGAAGAGGGAAGCTGTTAGATCATTTTCTCAGGACGTGGGTTTTGCTTACTCATATAGCATGCACCGAATGTAAAACACATGTCAAAGAATTTTATTTCGATATCATAGTATAATGGTGCAAATAGAAATAGAAAACCCAAGAATAATGATATAACACGAAAAACGGAATAATTTTAGAATTAACATCGTCTGAATCATTTAAAGCGGTATACAATATCGCAGATCACACACTTTTCAATTGAACGCTTTCTAAGAGGAGTATAAGAATATCACACAGTAGAATAGAAAGAATAGAAAAGTGTGGATTTCATGAAATGAGTGCTAGACATAGATTTCTGGATTTTGTGAAGCTAAAACGATCTTACCGAGTATAGAATATTACTTAGCCTAGGTTGTCGTGCAACGTCAAGTAGTCACTCTCTCACACATCATTGGATTCTCTCCCCAAGCTTATCTATAAGCGTGGTGGCACAAAAACAATATTTACATCCCCATTTTTTATGAAGCTCCAAAAGTAATGAAAATAAAAACAAAAAGAGAGAAGAAAGAGAGAACATGAGATGGGATCGTTTATTGAGATTCTTTTCTCTTTTCTTTTCTTTTTCTTTTTCTCTTTTTTCTGTTTTTTTCTTTTTTTTTTCAAATAGCATATATACACAATGATCCCAACTCAAAGAGAAATAAGGATATACAAGAATTTTCTTTTCTTTTTCTTGCTTTGGTTTTGGGAAATTTGGAGCTAGGAATTAATAGCGGGGGAAATGCCATATAATAGAATCGCTAAGGGGAGATTCACCGATGATTTTAAAATAGAGAAATGATGTTCAAGATGTGTGGAGGAAGAAATAAATATGTCTCTCAGTTCACTCTATAGGACGTGCACGACAACTTCAACAGGGTAATCTAATCTACTCAGTTTCAATCACAAAAACGCTAAACTAATCCAGATTTATCATAGCTAACATCATTCAATCATCCTGAAGTGAAATGTACAAATCATGCATAGAGAAGTGATATAGGAAAAGAAAACGGTACTCTAGATATAAGCATTCAATGCGTGAATCTTGGTGTGTTTTCTGCGATAGCATACATATGAATATTCAGACTCATCTAATAATAAAATTTCATCCAATTTCATGCGGAAAAAAGTGTGGGTTACTATCTCTAAATGCAAGGCAAATCATAGCACATGATATCAGAAATAAAATCTAGGACATGACAAATATAGCATGCATATAGAGAAAGCTAACTCCACGTCATCATCATCACAGAAAAGTCATCTCTAGCATGAGATGAAAAAGAAATAAAGATAAAGAGGGAAAATGAAACTATTTACAATGCATCACACAAAGAAAATAAGAAAAAACGTGATGCATGGTAAAGTAAAAGAAAAAGTGATGAAAATGAGTGCAAAAGCGGAAAATGGCGTGAAAAAACTAAAAAAACAAAGGTGGTAAATCGAAAAGAACGTGAGAACTCACTCCCCCAAGCTAAAGTGCACAGTGTCCTCAATGTGCGAAGTGTGGCACACCGAGAGACGTGTCAAGTGAGGGGTAAGTGAGGATGCATGCATGAGGAAAAAAGAAAATAAAAATAATGAAATGAAAAATATGATGCGGACATGATGCATGCAGATACAGGAGTGATACAGATATAAAGGTGTGACACCAAAAACTCTCCCTCTCTCCCAAAAAAGATATATAAGGATATATAAAGAAAATGTGTACCCAAAAACAGTGAGGGGAGGGGGGTGGTCAAAAATCAACAGGACCCAGCAGAGACGGGCAGCACAACGGTAAAAAGAATCAATGGCATCAAGGGTGCCTAAGAGGGTGGGGCTGCGCCGTCGCCGTCCTGAGGCGGAGGAGGAGGAGGTGGTGGCTGTGGTACAGGCTGCAGAGCGGGTGTGGGTGTGGGTGTGGAAGTGGAAGCAGGCTGGGTGTGTGTAAGAGTGGGGGTGGGGACCTGTTGGGTGGGTGTGGGTACGCGTGGGAGCCACTCTAGAACCTGGGTGAGGCAGTAGTGAATGTGCGGGAGCAGGTCGAAGCGGCGAGCCATATCGGTGACGGTGGCGGATAGGGTCCTAAGGTCACCTCTGAGGCCACTCACCGCCCCCTTGAGAGCACGAATGCTCTGAAGTACAGTGTCGGGGGGAGGTGGTGCAGAGGGACGCACCGGTCTGTGCTGTGCAGGACGGGGCTGGCGTACTCGGGTGGCGTAGGTGATGGGCTCAGCAGGTAAGTGGACGAAAGGTGCTGTGCTCGCAAGTGTGGGCCTAGCCTCAGTGGGAGGCCAGGGCGTAGGCTGGTAAGAAGTGGAGGCAGCAGCAACGGAAGAGGAGTATAAAAGTGGCAACGAGGTGGCCAGAGAGGTCGGTGACACAGACGTGTGGACAGACGCCACGACACTCTCAGAAAATACGGCAGCGGTGGAGACAGAGGCGGAAACCACGGTCTCCACGGCGGTAGCAAAAGAGGGCTCTCCGCACTCAACTATAGTCGGCGGGCGCTTGGGTAGGGCATAGGAAACGGGCTCGACGGACAGAGGGCCAGTAGTGGTCGAAGTGGAGGTAGTGGGGGTGGCCGTAGGCGTGGAGGTAGTGGAGGTGGGCTCAGCGAGGGTACTCCCGACACCGGCAGAAGTGTGGACAGAGGTGTCGGGAGTAGCAGAAATATCGGGCTGCTGAGGGGCCACGGGGTCAGCAGGAGCAGCAGGGTCAGCGGGTGCAGCGTGGGCAGTGTGGGCCTGCTTAGCCTGCTCAGCCTCCTCGGCCTCAAGCACATAGGCGGCGGGGATCAGGAGATCCATCGCCGGAAGCCAGTCCACCTGTGCTGGTGCAATCTGAGTCCGAGCTGGGCTCGGAAGGATCATGTAATCCACACCATAGGGGCCGTGCAACCAAACCCAGTGCCGCTGACCATGCGGACGAAGCATCTTCATCCGGGCCATAACATCTATGGACAGTGAAGTGGAGCCCGGGGCTCGTCGCAAGTCATCTGGAAAGTCCTCGCCGGTCATAAGGGCGAGCAGGGTGATCAGACCACCGCAGCATATCGGTGAGCGAGCGCCCACCGATACGATGATGCGATCCAAAAACCAGCTCGCGATATCAATCACGACGGCGGGGACTAACTCGTCACCCTCCCTAGATAGAGCTCTGGGGCGCGTCATCGCGTAGAGCATATAAAGCTCCGACGTGGACATCGTACCCGGCTCATATCTCGCCAAAAAGGTAGTCGCCATAAGGCGCTGAGCTATACGGAGGCAAGGGTGGACGATGGCTGAGGCCTTGGCCCTACTAGGGTCGAAGGCAGCAGGTAGACCCGTGATCCGGGCCCAGAAGGCACCGGCATCGAAGGAAGGTGGGGGAATGTGAGTGGGGGTGTAACCACGGTCGGCCCAGGGGACATCGGGCCACAAGAAGAAGGCTCTCATCATACTGAGAGTGACCTGGCACTCTCGGTCCATGAACCTGAACGAGCATCCCTCGTCGGTCCGGGCGATGGAACTAAGCACCTCAAGTGTCGGACGGACGAATGTGTCCGCCGACACCTGGAAGAAATCTCGCCAACCCACGTTGTCATACAACGTGAGCATCCCCTCGAGTACCCCCAGGCGTCCTAGGTCTGCAAGGTGTGCGAACCTGGAGGGTACGATCGAGCGCTGGGAAATGCGCTTGAAAACGACGCGGTGTGCGTCGTCCCGGAACGTAATCCCCAGCGGCCCGATAAGTGGAGCCGGTGGTGGTGGCTGTGGGGCGGCAGGGAGTGGCTGTGCGGGGTGAATGGGCTGTGCGGGCTCTGCAGGCTGTGCGGGGTGTGCGGGGCCTGCAGGCTGTGCTGGGTGAACTGGGTGTGGTGGAGTAGGCGGAGGAGAGTCCTCCACCTCGTGGGAGGGGCCGGTATCATCCGACCGCTTCCGCTTGGCAGAAGCTCTCCTCGACCGCGGCCATGTCCGGGGCAGCATATGGGCCCCGAGTGCTCACCAAAAAACGTGAAAAGTGCGGCGTGCGTAAAATAAAGGAAAGGGTATACCGCGACACGCCACGAGAGCGAAGTAAGGGAAGCGTGCGAAGACGACGCCTCCACGTAGCCCAAAACAGTCCCCGGAAGCTCCCCTGGGATCTCCTAAGCTCCCCAATAAACCCTGCACATCAAACGGAGATATCAGCGAGTAATATTCAAAACGTATGGGGGGTTAGGGGTATAATAGATAGAAATTGAATTTAATTTGGGTTTGGGGTTCGTTAGACACATGGATCGTCGAAAAATACACAAAAGAGGAGAAATAGGCGAAAAATCGGGTTACCGGAGCTCGGTCGGAGGCGTGGCCGCCGGCGGTGACTCGGGCGAGGGGCGGCGACGTTCGGCCGGAGGTAGGTGGCCGAGCGCCGGCGCGTGGTCGGAGATCGGGCGAGCGAGGGGGGGGGGATCGGGTGCTGGGGGAGTCGAAGGGTCGGGGCTGTGTTTTAATTCGTTTCGAAAAACGCGCCCCCGCCCCCTTTTATAGAAAAAGTTACGACTCGGCCGAGTGACGAAGTCGCTCGGCCGAGTGAACTCAACGGAAAAATTCCTCCCCGCGTACGCTTCGGCCGAGTGGCCTTCGCCTCGATTGCCCGACCACTTACTTCCTTGCTCGCTAAAGATACTCCTTTTATTTTTCAGGGGAATGCTTGCAAGCCTTCAACACCTTGAAGGAAGCACTAGTTTCCGCGCCCATCATACAACCACCGGATTGGAGCCTTCCCTTTGAGCTAATGTGTGATGCTAGCGACCAAGACATTAGAGCGGTATTGGGACAAAGGAAAGATAGGAAGCTTCATGCGATATTCTATGCGAGCAAGACATTGGATGACGCGCAGAAAAACTACACAACTACCGAAAAAGAGCTTCTAGCGGTCGTCTATTCCATCGAGAAGCTTCAGTTTTACTCGGCCGAGTGAATATATATACTCGGTCGAGTAGCAATTATACTGAAATCAAGAAAAGAAACATAGAGTTGGGTACATCAGACTTCCCTCGTTCGTGAGCCGCTCGGGCGGACGAACTTGGGTGCTCGGCCGAGTGACTAGTATACTCGGCCGAGTGAACTTTGTTTTCTGATGTTTGTCTTCGCTTGGGCTCTAAACTCTGTTTTTCTTCCTCCAGTCGATTTCATCTTCCTCCTTAGCATCGAGCGCCTTCCTGGAGCGCTCCTCGTCGCCTTGTTCATCCTCCTAATGATGGGTACCTCATTCTCCTCTCCTGTCAAAGAAAAATAGGACCCGTTATCACGAAATTTTTGGGCGAACGACTCAAAATACTAATAATTTCTAAAACAAAAATAAAGAAAATGTAAAAATAAAGAGATAACCGTCGGGTTGCCTCCCGACAAGCGCTCGTTTAAGGTCGTGAGCTCGACCCCCTTTGATTTTCAATTAATGCGGGATGTTTGGTGCATATGAGATGCACCCGTCAAATTTTCCGGGGAGAACACTTGGATTCGGAAGTTGCGGCGGCGTGTTCTCCCTCGATGGTCTCTCGTCTCGAATAGTGTTGGGGGGTGGCTCCCCTAAGCTAGCGCTTGCTCCGGTCCTCGGCTTCACCGGTGACACCGATTTTCGTATCGGCGGAGCTTTCTTCGGAGACTTCATCTTCGAGAGCTTGCAGAGCTCTCGAATCCTTGCGATATCAGCGTTGCCTTCATCAATATTCATGGAGAAGTCGGGGGAATGCTCCATCTTCTCTTCTTGGTCCAAATCCGGCTCCTCCTCAAAATCTTCCTTGAATAGAGCGCCGATCGAATGGGGGATCGCCTCCTCAATAACCTCGTCAAGGAGGTATGAAAGATCATCCGGCCGTCCCTTAAGTAGATATATTCTATTGATTTCTCCCATTGGGACTCCCTCGGAATAATGTTTGAGTCTCTGACCATTTACCTTGAATGTGGCTCCGTCCTTGCTTTCCAACTCGAAGGCCCCTCCCGGTTGTATCTTCTTGATGGTGAAAGGTCCGGACCAACGTGACCTCAACTTGCCGGGAAATAGTCAGAGCCGGGAATTATAGAGCAAGACCTTGTCTCCTACTTTGAAGTCTGTGACGGTTATACGGGCATCGTGGAGAATCTTGGTCCTTTCTTTGTAAATTCTTGAGCTCTCGTAGGCGTCTCTTCTTATCTCATCAAGCTCGTTGATGTCCAAGAGTCGCCTCACCGCCGCACTCTTGTAATCATAATTAAGGGTCTTGATGGCCCAATATGCGAGGTGTTCCAACTCTACCGGCAAGTGGCAAGCTTTCCCATAAACAAGTCGGAACGGTGTGGTGCCGATGGGAGTGCGAAAAGCCGTGCGATATGCCCATAGAGCATCGTTTAGCTTCATTGACTAATCCTTTCTAGATCGATCCACAGTCTTCTCAAGAATTTGCTAGATCTCCCTATTTGAGACTTCCACTTGGCCGCTTGTCTGGGGGTGATATGCCATACCAACTCTATGGTTTACCCCGTACTTCTTTAGCATGGCTTCAAACTTGTTTTCTATGAAATGGCTCCCCCCGTCGCTTATCAAGGTACGAGGAACTCCGAAGCGTGGGAAGATATTCTGCTTGAAGAACTTAGAGACGACCCTTGCATCATTAGTAGGGGTGGCGATTGCTTCCACCCATTTGGAGACAGTCAACGGCCAATAGGATGTATTTGTTACCATTGCTCGACGGAAATGGTCCCATGAAGTCTACTCCCCAACAATCAAAAAGCTTAATTTCTTGGATGGGCCTTATTGGCATCTCATTGCGTTTGGAGATATTCCCGGCCCGTTGGCATCTATCGCACCCTTTTACAAAGTCGTGGGTGTCTCTAAACATTGTTGGCCAGAAGAATCCGCTCTGCAAAATCTTAGCGGTTGTTTTAGAGGCGGCATGATGTCCCCCGCATGGCAGACCGTGGCAATGCAAAATGATAGACGATGCCTCCTCTTTAGAAACACACCTTCGAATAACACTATCTTTGCATATCTTGAAGAGGTATGGATCTTCCCAAAAATAGCTACGGACCTCATGCAGAAATCTCCTCTTTTGATGCGTGGGCATCCCATGCGGTTTAATTCCACAAGCCAAGTAGTTGACAAAGTCCACGTACCAAGGTACTTCTCCGGGCCTTACGGCATATAGCCTCTCATCCACGAATGTGTCGTCGATAGGTAAACTCTCATCCTCCTTGTCACGAATAAGCCTAGACAAATGATCCGCCACGACATTGTCCGTGCCTTTCTTATCTCTGATCTCCAAATCGAATTCTTGCAACAAGAGTATCCACCTAATCAACCGAGGTTTGGCCTCCTTCTTGTTTAAAAGATACTTCAACGCCGCATGGTCGGTGTAGACAATCACCTTGGAACCAAGGAGGTAGGAGCGAAACTTCTCGATGGAATAGACGACCGCCAGAAGCTCTTTTTCGGTAGTTGTGTAGTTTTTCTGCGCGTCATCCAATGTCTTGCTCGCATAGAATATCGCATGAAGCTTCCTATCTTTCATTTGTCCCAATACCGCTCCAATGGCTTGGTCGCTAGCATCACACATTAGCTCAAAGGGAAGGCTCCAATCCGGTGGTTGTATGATGGGCGCGAAAACTAGTGCTTCCTTCAAGGTGTTGAAGGCTTGCAAGCATTCCCCTGAAAAAATAAAAGGAGTATCTTTAGCGAGCAAGGAAGTAAGTGGTCGGGCAATCGAGGCGAAATCCTTGATGAAGCGGCGGTAAAACCCCGCATGACCAAGAAAGCCTCTAATGCCCTTGACATTAATAGGAGGAGGGAGTTTCTCGATTACCTCAATCTTTGCTTTATCTACCTCAATTCCTCTCGAGGAGACAAGGTGCCCGAGAACTATACCTTCCGTGACCATGAAGTGACACTTCTCCCAATTTAGAGTGAGATTGTTTTGTTGGCACCTTTTAAGGACTTTAGTAGATTGGCCAAACAAGAGTCAAACTCACTTCCATAAACCGAAAAATCATCCATAAAAACTTCCATAATATTTTCAATGTAATCGAAAAATATGGATGTCATACACCTCTGAAAGGTGGCGGGAGCATTACAAAGACCAAACGGCATCCTACGGTAGGCATAGGTACCATAGGGACAAGTAAAAGTGGTCTTTTCTTGGTCATCTTCGTGCAAAGGGATTTGGAAGAATCCCGAATACCCATCTAGATAGCAAAAGTATTTATGTTTAGCTAGGCGTTCAAGCATTTGATCAATGAAGGGCAATGGGTAATGGTCCTTTCGGGTAGCTTTATTTAGTTTCCTATAATCAATGCACATTCGCCATCCCGTGACGGTGCGTGTAGATATGGGCTCACCTTTTTCATTTTTTATGACTGTCATCCCCCCTTTCTTGGGGACGACGTGAACGGGGCTAACCCATCTACTGTCAGAGATGGGGTAAATAATACCGACGTCGAGCAATTTTAGGATTTCCTTTTTAACCACCTCTTTCATGTTCGGGTTTAACCGCCTTTGAGGCTCTATGGAGGTGGCGTCGGTATCCTCCAAATGGATCCTATGTGTGCAAAGCCTAGGGCTTATCCCTTTTAGATCGGAGATAGTGTAGCCAAGGACATCTTTGTGGCTCCTAAGAACGTCTAGGAGTTTTTCAAGTTGATCTTGCGTGAGGTGGGAGTTGACTATCACCGGAAAAGTTAATTTATTACCCAAAAAGGCATACCTTAGATTCGGTGGTAATTGTTTAAGTTCTACCTCAAGAGGTGCCGCTCCTTCTATTTCATCAGCTCGCATGAGTTTGGCTTCTTCCTTGTCATCCGAGTTTAGCTCATGTTCAGGTGGCGTGCTCTCTTGCGAAGACTCAGACTCACTACTCAGTGAGGACGATGCATCGAAATAGGCGCTCTCCGATTCCGTGCTAGCATCGTCAAAACCTTCACTCTGCTCCAGTTCGTTCCTGGAATCAAGAAACACATCAGACGATTCATAAAAGCAAGAGTGAGCGTCATAGAGTGTAACTCCCTGAACGTCGGTTTGCTCGAAAGATTCTTCGGGAGTATAGAGCTCTTCGACACTTGTTCTACCGTCTTCGAAATATAACTTGTCGTCCATCACATCAACTCTGACATTGCCCCCGATAGTCCCATCCGGGGAGACTTGATCCATCACAAAACTAGCAAACAGTTGTTCGTCGGGGTCCTTGATATCGATAGCAAAAGTTCCGGTAGCATGGACCTCATCGACAAGCTCCTTAAGGAGGTCTGTGAAGGAGTCATAATCTTCCTGACTGAGTTCTGTTGTCGACATTGCATCCTCCATTTTCCTTGTTAAGATCTTATGCAAAATACGGGGAGAATATGCAAATAGGGCTGCAAACAGAGTTAGAACAAGATATAGAAGAAAGTAAAGAAAGAAAGAAAAGAAAAAATAACCGGGTGGTCGATGCCGAACACCGTCAAAATGTTCGGTTCCCGGCAACGGCGCCAAAAACTTGATCGCACCCCGGATACACGTCCCGGAGCGATGGTTGTAGTTTTACCGCAAGCGCACGGTGTAGTGGCGAGCGGGTTATCGAACACAGGGAGGACGAATGAAAGTGCTTGCTCCGAACAACCTGGCTATTAAGAACGGAAAAGAGAGAATTTGCCTTTGGCGATCCTGTCACAATCGTCAGACAAAATATGGGGATATAAAATCAAATAAAGGACGCCTAGGGAATGGGGAATCCCCGCTACTCACCGTATCTCGTCAATGTGATTCGTTGGCATCAACATTGCTAGGGTAGAATTTCGGATGAACTAGTTGCAACTGAATGTAAAACCTATCTCACGCTCTCGCGCTGTTGCCGGTCTATAGCTATCCTAGGTTTGGGTCCAATCTCTTGTAAACCCTAGCCTAGGCAAGCTAGCATTAGGATCAACATCATCGTTGAATCGCACCCCGAGCCCACTCTCGTGCAAACTCGGGCCACGACCTAGGTTGGGATAGTTCCTACCCGTCCAATCTCTTGCAAACGGGTATCGGCATGGAATTGCAACCGAAAACCCTAGTATCGGTCCAATCTCTTGCAAACCGATACTACAAAACTCGATTCCAACCCAATTCGGATTTCTAGGGGTTCCTATCGAATTGGGATCCAATCTCTTGCAAATCCCAATCGATATGAACACCTAGCTATCCATAGTAAATCGATCCTAATCTAACCCTAATAGCAATTCTAGCAATATTTCTACCAATTCATCACAAATAAGAAATTGGGCTCGTAGGGTTCATCCCACGCCCCAAGACGTATAGACTACTCACAATTCATATCACAAATGCAAGAATAAACAATGGAAATAACAAGAGAATTCATCACCATATGCAAATAAGCAATAAAAATGAGATTTTAAATGGAGAGGGAGACAAACCAATAGAGTTCTCCAAGAATCCAACAAAAATAAACTTTTCTCTCCTCTCCAATCACAAGAATCAAAACCTAAAAAGTTTAATCTAAAAAGCTGCAAAAAGTAATGGAAAAAGCTCTCTAACCTAGGGTAAAAACAGGGGTTAAATACCCACCAAAATCGTCCAAAAAACTGTGACCAAAATGCCCCTGCGCAGCCTGAAAATCGCAATTTACGCTACAGGCAGCGCGTCGCACTCGGCCGAGTGACAAAAGTCGCTCGGCCGAGTAAGAAACCCTGAAAATTTCCAGTAAGTCTTGGTCTTCGGGGGTCTTCACTTCGGGGGCGGCTCGGCCGAGTGAGTTGTCGTCACTCGGCCGATGGCTTCTATGTACTCGGGCGGTCGGCATTTTCCACTCGGCCGAGTGGGTCTTCTGAAGCTCAGGCAGACGAAAAACAGTAAGTTGGCACTTTTTGATGGGCGTCGTTTGAGTGCCACTCGGGCAGACGGGGTCTCGTTACTCGGCCGATGTGGCTTCCGACGCTCGGCCGAATGCACACATGAAACGTGTCCGATCTGGTCGGCCGAGCGGTGTCTCCCTGGTCGGCCGAGTGACTCCTTCACTCGGCCGAGTGAGACAGCAAAAATGCCCAAACAGCTTGTTTTTGCCTCCTCGTCGCTCTTGCGACGTTCTTTCTTCTTCCGCTCCTCTCCAATAGCAAAATACCCCTCGGGGAGGTCATCGGTGACACTCTGGAGTAGGCGTATCAGGGGATCACTCCAAATCGCTCCAAATCTCCTGAAATATGACAAAAACAACAAATCGTGAAAAGTATCGCAATATTGTCGATAAATCGTGAAAAGCGTGATTTGAGCGATCTAAATGGCATGCAATCATGCGGAAAAAAGGTGTAAAATAAGGAGTGATCATGTCTCATCTCTGACTTTGCCAGGTCGAATGATTATGAGATTATCATCACCCTTTAGGTTAAGACAAAGACACAATGGTCTGTCCAATGTGCCGATATCCTATTTTTGACACATCTATGACAATGAACGATTTAAGATTTAAGTTTTGTTCGGTCATTCACTTCCCATAGAGATCTCTTTCTAGATACATGTATGACCTTACGTTAAGGCTAAGGAAATTATCCAAGTATTTAAAATCATTTTATTCATACTAGGATAATTAGTACCATTGTAACGGTCGGTTTTCGATCGTACTATCTTCGTGCACGTGCGCTTGATCGTGCACATGTTTATTTTAGATTTTATTTGTTTCTGAACATTTTTGTGTGATATGTCGTTGTGATCGTCTCTGAGAGTATTAGATTGTGGAGATATTTTGGAACGACATTTCTCGAGTCTTTCTTCCACGATTCTATCTTATTTGATGTGACGTCACGACTTTCTGTTTTGACGTGAGACGTTTCTATTTTTTGTTTCGTCCCTCGTCGTCGATATTTAGATCCGTCTTCTTCGTTCTCTTTCTCTCGTCACCCCAATCACCCCAATATTTATTTTACAATTTTTGGACTTAATTTGACCTATTTTCCATTTTTGAGTAAGTTATAGATAATTTTAAAATATACTTTTATAAGTATTTTAATTATAATAAAATTCCTATTTAAATATTACTGTTCAAAATAATTTTGTGACCAAGTCTCACATTATTTGCCGCAACCACCCTTGCGTGAGGGAGAGAAGAGGGAATTTATTTTAAATGAATTATTTAATTATTTTAATTAATTCCCTAAACCCTAGACCTATCCCTAAAACCCCTACTCTATTTATAATAGCCCTAGGTCATCTCATTTTGGCACACACCAAAATCCTAGCCGTCAAAAACACTCCCCCAAACTTCGTCGCAACGCTGCACAGCAGCCGCCCGCATCCGCTCGGCCAGACCGAGACCTTCCATCGGTCTGACCGAGAGATCTCCCCACACCCCGCGCTCCGCTCCGCAGCGTTGCAGTTGCAACGTTGCAACAGCCGCTCCCCGCTACGACCGACAGCCGCCCCCGCATTTTCCTTGTCGCGATCGACGCCCGCGCCCGCACCCGCGCCCGCTCCGCTTCATTGCACGTTGCAATGTTGCAACTCGCCCCGCTCCACATCCGATCGAGAGCTTCCATCGGTCTGACCAAAGCGCTCGCCCGCTCCGCACCCCGCTCCGCTCATTGCAACCGCTCAGCGTTGCAACCCCCCACCCGCAAGCGCTCGACCGACGAGATCCCCCGCATCCGACCGCTGCGACCGACGCTGCAGACCCCGCACCATGACCCACTGCACCCGACCGACAGCCGAGCCCGCAATCTCTCGGTCTGACCGAGAGATCCTCTCGTAGCGGCTCAGTCTGACCGACGGCCGATCGTCGCAACTTCGCATCCTCCACACCAACTCCTGTTGTGGGCCCCCCAAGTCCTCCAGAAGTGTTGTGGGTCCCCCATTGACCCCTAGCACTGCTGTGGGCCCCACTTGGGTGTTCTACTTTGTGGATTTGCCGTCTACAACGTTACGACACGTCGTAGGCCTTCGTCGCAAGTTTCAGCTTTTGGGAAATCGTGCGTGGACCAGATTTGACACCGAGGAGTTTCTCCGCTCAGACACGACTTCCGCTCTACTCCAAACTCCGGTAAAGGTTGGTCCCCCGAACTCGTAGAAACCCCCACAATAGCTGATTGAACCCTAAATTAAAAGTCGACAATTTGAACTAAAATTTCTTTCCAGCACCAGTAAAATGTTGTACAAATATAGAAAATCGAAGAACAGACTTTTTGACTGTGCACATAGGATAGATTCGTCGATTAGGCTGGAACATCAAAATGTGACTTTGATGATTAGGGTAGTCCCGACAACCTAGAAATGAACCCTAAATAGGATTTCTGAAAACGAGACCTGACACCGTCGACGTGGCACTATTTCAGACGGACTTCTGCTGACGAGACTCTTGGACGAGACGCTCCGGAGAGACGACACACTCGCCACCGCAGGCAAGTGTATCCACTTGCAGTTTTGGCCGTGCTTAGGCCCTAGTTTGTTAGAACTGTTAACTGTGAACAAAGAGGACCGGACGTGAAATGATAGCGTCCGGGACGACCCTTGACGGATCAGACTTGACGACAAAGTCTGAGCCCAACAACAACAACTTTTGACATCATAGGACTATCTTGTGTGTGCGTGCGTGTGGACACCCTAGAATAACCTTTCCTGTCACGTCCCGTCCTGTCTTGCACAGCCCAGAGGGTAATAGGGCACTCTCCGAGTGATCCCTTGTCTTGTTACACAGCCCAGAGGGCAATAGGGCACTCTCTGAGTGATCCCTTATCTTGTTACACAGCCCTGAGGGCAATAGGGTACTCGCCAAGCTAGAGCGAGTGATCCCTTGTCATGTCATGTCTTGAATACTTAGGTTTGGGGTAGGGTTGAGCGTGCGCACGGTAATAGGGTCTGATCCTCCTCGAACCGTAAGGCGTGAACCCTTTCGTGTCACACTTGTCTTGTCTTGTCCCGCCATGTCCCGATTTGTCTTGACACCTATAGGCTAGTCCTGTAGTTGGTAGCACACGCTACGACTACTACTTGTCACGTTTTACTTTTCTGCTGCGTTACTTTCTTTTGTTCCCCTGTTATAATCTCAGCATGCTAATCAACCAGTAAACCTTTGTTAAATAGTTGATACACTTGTAGTTTGGTCTAACCCTTTTTGTAGACCTTACCTGACGTACAGTTCCTTCTTTTGGTGTTGTACGTCAGGTGTTGAGCCAGAGTACATCGATGAGGCAGACTTGTCAGCAGCCGTGGAGCCGGAGGGTGCTGATCCAGAGTACGATCCAGAGGAGGACCAGAGTTAGAGGCCTCTCGTTGCTGTTCCAGAGTTTCTGTTCCAGTTTAGTTTGGGTGTGTAGCACCCTTTTGTTTTCTTGACTAGGTTGGGTGCTTGCACCGGTAGTTTCTTTTTCTGCAGTTGTAGCCCTTTGGGCGTTTAGACTCTCAGTACTTTGGATGATTTTCTTTGGAATAAAATGATATGATTTTCCTTTTAGTACTTTTATTGTTCCGTACTAACTTGCAGGGACCTGTTCCTTTGTTTTGGAATACCACAGACGCTTATTGGGTCTGAGCTCTCAGCTCCGGCCTAAGCGGGCCTTAGTCACGCTTCGCCTCCGTACTTTTGGGAAGCGGGGCGTGACAACCATTTAAATTCAAACATGACGTTCTCTCGATAAATTGCCTCGAGGGCACATATCTTCATACTTCTCCCACTTGCACCCATGCTATTTATCTCAGTATCTCATACTGCTATAATATATCAGTATGTACGGATGTTTACATGTCAGAGCCTA
This sequence comes from Scilla litardierei, assembly GCA_030789695.1. Taxonomy (NCBI): domain Eukaryota; kingdom Viridiplantae; phylum Streptophyta; class Magnoliopsida; order Asparagales; family Asparagaceae; genus Scilla; species Scilla litardierei. The sequence goes on from CM061132.1 coordinate 105,489,566, forward strand.
AAGAATGGATCTGCTAAAACGTATCTATTATGCATTATTACGGAGTCTATGTACTATACACCCTTGTTACACAGGGGTGATTGTACAAAAATAACTTTGGATCTCATCCACCAAGTTCTTACTCTTCTGTATGGCTAATGATTAGCATATACTTCTTTATGTAAGACTTATCATTTCATACTAGTCTATCATTCCATAGAATATTCCAAAAATCATGTGTCATTTCTGTCCAACATATTAGTGACACCAAATTCTATGTCTCTAACATAAACAAAACCTTGTTTATTGTCTGTCATATAAAGATGTTCTATAACTTGGAACTTTGCTTAGCCCATAATGGAACTAAGCTGTATGCTAGCTCTCACTGACTTTGAGAATTATCTGGTCATACTACTTTAACATGTCTTTCTACATCTCATTTAGAATGTTGATTATAAAGTATTAACCGGCCCATTTGTGCTGAATCAATTAAAACAGAATGGAATTGTGGTTGGTTGTTTGACGATATGTTATATCAAAATCCGTTTATACGAGTCGTGATGATAACTTACTCAATCAAAACTACCCACACTATCTATTCCTTTATCTGCATTAATCTTCTAACTTAAAGTTTCACATGTAGCCAAAAAAGAACTTTTCTTGTGTGCACATTATAAAGATCGCATCTACTATATATGCGCTTGAAAATGACTCGTTACTTTAGATTTGGTTAAAATTACTGACTGCTCCTGTCAATCGCTTCAACTCAGAAACATACATACCAACTCGGTAAGCCATCAGAGTATACATATCAAGATATTCCATCATCAAAACAATGACTTTATTCATAGAAATTGTTCAAAACATTTTCATTCAAAATGACATTCATTTCAATCATTCTTCAAGCTCACAATGCCACATTTATTCAAAATAAAATTCAGACAAGATCCTTGATATCTCTGAAGTCCTTGACGGTCCCAGCAGCAACGATTACTATCTTTGCCTACCGTACGAGGAACTTTTCACCCTCTACAGATTTAAGCACCTGTTGACAATATACAAATATTTAGTAAACATACCGGTATCTTATACCACGTATTAAGCTTTATGGAAAATTCAGATACTCTGTTACAAGATTTATACCTGAAGTTGAGGCATTACCATGCCCCTTTTTCTATGCAAGGTAAGCCTTGCAGTTCCTCTTACAGTGTCTAGCCTTATGGCAGTGGAAACACTCAAACTCAGACGATGCCCCTTTCTTATTCTTCTCCTTCTTGCCTTTGGCAGGTTGAGAGTTCTGCCTCTTCTTACCTCCGCAATTGGGCTGATGAGAAGAAGCAGCATCGACAACGAACACTGGTGGTTCTTTCTGGTTTCTCTCCTCGAACTACCGAAACATGTTCAGGAGGATATGGAGTTCCACCTCAGAGTTGTTCATTATAAAGTTTGTAATGAACAGACCAGAAGAAGGAGTCAAAGACTTTAGGATAATGTCGGTGCTCATCTCATGATCAAGGACAAATCTTAGCTCATCTGCGTCCTCAACGTAACCGATCATCTTGATTACGTGGTCTTCGACACGTCCATTTGTCATTTTCGTTCCCCAAAGGTTGCAAGTGGCCTCGAATTTATTAGCCCGAGATTGCTTACCATATAACTGCTCCGTATTTAAAAGCATGCTCTGAACATCCATATGTTCATGCTTTCGTTGGAGCTTATTATTCATCGAGGCCAGAGTATGGCACATTGCCTTCTCTGCATCCTTTTGACATAGCTTGTAGGACTCATTTTGTTCTTTGATGGCTTTGTCTTCAAGTTTGTTAGGAGCAGTTTTCGTCAGTACATAACCAATTCTAGCTAACAAGAGAACCAGTTTAATGTTCCTCAACTAGTCCTTATAATTGGTTCCACTCAGCACGTTCTTCTCGATGATAAACTTAAGTCCTGACTCCATACTACATTAGATAGAATTTTGAATTAGCATGTGTTCTGTATAGTTTAAAATGTTTTTATTAAACTCTGTTCTCCCACTATTTTTAAGATCTATATAAGCCATAATAGTGAACAAATTCATTAAATTTTAAAATTTGTGAGAGTGGGATCCAACCACCCTGAGCTTCACAATGTTGAGGAGACACAACAAATTGATCGGCTCTGTAATTGGAAGACGAACTCTTCATCGATCACATTACATGTGACTTCATATAGGTTTTTTCCCTAGTCACTTATGATTTTGAGGAGACTCAATAAACCATAACGACCAGTCTAATTGAACCCTTGTTTTCTTGTCTAATCTTAACTTACACCGACACTCGAGGAGACCCGACACGGCGGTTTGGGTTAAGACTTTGGATCTAATCCAAACCTCCTCCTAGTCTTGCTAGGACGCGAACGGAGGAACAAAAGATTTTAAGGAGGAAATACCTATTAGTCTTAGATCGAGCGTGCTCAAAACTTGTAACGGTCTGTTTTCGTTGTACTTTGTTTGTGCACGTGCTTTTGACCGTGCACATGTTTATTTTAGACTTTGTTTGTTTGTGAACACTTTGATGTGATATGTTGTTGTGAACGTCTCTGAGAGTATTAAATTGTGGCACTAATTTGGAACGATATTTCTCGGGTCGTTTTCCCACGATTTGACCTTATTCGAAGAGACGTTGTGATTTTCACTTTTAACGTGAGACGTTTCTATTTTTAGTTTCGTCGTCCGGTGTCGAAATTGAGATCCGTCTTTTAGTTACCTTTCTCTCGTCGTCCCGATCACCCCAATATTTATTTTATAATTTTTGGAGTTTATTTGACCTACTTTACATTTTTACCAAGGCTTATAATATTTTTAATCACTAAGTTTTCAAGTATTTCCTAGCCAAATATAATTTTATTTAGTTTATAATATATCAAATGATTTTTGAGCCAAATCCTAGCTCATCTTGGCCGCACCCTAGCCATGCGTGGGTTAGAGAGAGAGAGTTTTGAATTTTAAATCATTTTAAAATCCTAATCCTATTAGAATTAGCCCTAGACCAAGTCAACCCATCTATACTATATAAACAACCCCTAGGAAGACTCATTTTCGCAAGCAAACAACCCTAGATGCTCCCAAAACCCCCGTTCTCGCTTGCGACGTTTCGTCGCAACGTTGCAGCAGCCGCCGCCCGCACCGACCGAGAGGATCTCTCGGTCTGACCGAGAGCTTCGCCCGCTCCGCACGCCCCGCTCCGCACCGCACAGCCCCCGCTTCGCAAGCCCGCACCGACCCCCGCATCCGCAGCGCCCGACCGAAGGCACGCTCCGCACCGACCGAGAGCCACGACCCCGCATCTCCGCAGCGTTGCACAGCGGCCGTCGCTGTGTCCGACCGAGACAATCCCCCGCACCGACTGTGTCTGACCGAGCGACGTTCGTCGCAACGTCACAACTCTCGCACCGCTTGCCACCGTGGGCCCCCCAAGTTCTCCAGAGGTATTGTGGGTCTCCCATTGGCCCCTAGAACTACTGTGGGTCCCACCTAGGTGTCTCTACTTCGTGGATTTACCGTTTATGACGTTGTGATACGTCGTAGCCCGTCGTCGCACGTTCTAGCTCTGGAATCTTGGTTCGTTGCTCTAGTTGCTGATCAGTCTATTCGAGCGAGGAATCTATTTTGGAATCAGGACTTGGAGCGCGTTCTTTTATTCCAACCCCTTGCGTCGCTACCCGACGCCAGTGTAGCTTTCGCGTCGTGTTGAGGTAACGCTTTGCACCCTTAGGACCCCAACCACAACCTGATAATTAAGACTAAAAATTGATGTTTTTAAAGCGTTTAAATGTTTTAGATTCACTAATCAAAGATTAATAAAACGGGAATGTAGGCCAGTGGACTTATGCACGTAGGATATTTGTGACTTTGGACTCGTTGGACGGTGTTTCTCAGACGTTATACTTGCAGGCAAGTGAAACTTGGCAACTTTTGCTTAGGGCCATGTTTTTAGGCCACTTCCTTGTTTTTAGCGTAAAACAGACTAGACAGTGAAATGATAGCTGTCTAGACGTAACTTTAAGATCGAGCTTGACAACGAAGTTAGATCTGTCATCCTGCCATGTCATTCATGCATTGTTATCTGTCACGTTTAAATTCCTTATCTGTACGCTCTTTTAACTGCCATGCATTGCATATTACAAGTCATCCAAGTTGAATGTTGCATTCGTAGCACACGCTCCAATACTTGTACTTGTACTTCCTTGTCCGCCTAGGTGCACCCCTATGTCATCATGAAAAACACTTCCTGGCTCGTGATCCAGAAGATGGGCGTCAGTCCATATACACGTGGAGGGGTAGGGATAAGCGATCACTTGAGCTTAGGAGTTGGCCCGTGCAGCCACTCTAGCCAAAAGGCGTAATCTCTGTGCACGACGTGATTACTAGACTTGTCTTTGTACTTGTGAATGTTTCTTGTAAATCTTGATATCCATGCCATGAATTGAATGCCATGCTCGTACTTCACTTTACTTGTTGCACTCATACTTTAACTGCCATGTCATTGCATCATGCTAGAACTGCTAGGTTGCTTTACCTACTTTCAGTTTCCTTGCACAAGTCTCTTGTAGACTTGCTGACATGTTCCCCTTGCTCTTTTGGGTGTCACATGTTAGACCCTGACCCAGAGACCGTAGCTGAGGACGAGGTGTTTGCTGACGCTGAGCCGGAGCCTATGTTTGACAAGGAGTTGGTGGACACCGGAGACCAGTCTTAGAGACTGTTTTGAGTTGCTTTTGCTTTAGGTTGCTGTTAATTGTCGGTGCGTAGCACCATTACTTGTTTTTGTACTTTGTACTTTTGTTGGCCATGCTGGGGCCTCTTTTTAGACTCTTTTCTTTTAGCCTGGTGGCTTTTCTGTGATATTGAAATTTATTATTATGGATATTCTGAGATTTCTCTTTGTCTCATTTCATTATTATTATCTTTGTTTCGTTTCGCGTTGCAAGGACCTGCCATTTAATGTTTTTGACGCCTATCGGACTTGCAGCTTTGTAGCTTCAAGTCTGAGCGGACCTTCTCACGCTTCGCCTCCATATTTTTGGGAAGCGGGGCGTGACAAAACTTTTTAAAGATTCTCGAATTGAAGACTTGGTGCAAAGTTTCCAAGCGAGGTTAGCCCCTATTTATATAAGAAGCCGGATCCCCTCCTCGTCTCACGAGCAATGTGGGACTAAACTATTTTAGAGGAAAAAATTAAATTAGTTTGCCTTACACTAAGGCCAAACTTCAACTAATTTTCCCTCCCTCGTCATTGAGCTTCGCAAGTGATACAACCTATCAAATCGAAGAGCACTGAATAGTGTCGCATAGAAACAAACGGCGATCAATTCTGACTTCGTTTGATCCCCTCAAACGATCGCTCTAAGTAGGGCAAAAACAACAAACATCTGAAATTCGCAGCCGTCATTTGGGTTTCAAAAACCGTAAATGTGGGCCCCGCAGTGGGGCCCATGGCTTCTGTTGGCGCACCAAGTGGCGTGCCTACCTATGTTTTGCGGAAGCGCCCGCGTTGGGGTGCAGCCCGTGCGCGGTGCATGAGGGCCCCACATGGGCACCTACGCCCGCGTGCGCTGCACGCGGGCTGCCCAGCAGGTCTGACCAATTTTTGCGGGTCCGTACTACTATTCCCTGGAGGGTCTGACACGCCAGGCGCGGGTCAGACCCGCTAGCCTTCCTTTGTCGTTTATTTTGCGTTTCTGGACTCGTTTAAGCTCCGATTTGAGTGCGGTTTCTTCCTGTGGTTTTCTGAGGAAGTCCCCTTCAATCTTATGCATCGTAGTCAACATAATACCATGTATTTATTATACATCATATGTAAAGTCCCCCAATAATTCTCCTAATGCTTATATCACAAACAATTTTGCAACATTATAAATCCTATTTAATTTAGACTTAATATCACAAACTCTTTGTGACTAAATTATTTCTTGTGCACTCGAGTACACTCCTCCTTAATACTTTCTATTACTAAGACGCAAACCATACTCAGTGTGAGACCTTACAGTCTAACCCTACTACAGGTTGGGGCTCGAAACCTATAAACGACAGTGACCGCGAGCAACAGGTGTCGTCCATGTTACGAAATCATAATTACGTGATTAACCCATTGACAAAAGTGTCGTCGGGATCACTCTTACTGTGTCTGTGATGAATACAACAGTTTTAGTCACTTCGTCAAAACTATGTCACTGCATAGCCTAGTGTAAGGTAAACTGTCAACACTACTAGTTAGCACTGGTCATTATGCTCCTGTCTTTGGTATATCCAAGTTGTACTTCCTACACCATAACCCGGCCGAGGTTTTCACCAAGAACCGCACTGAGCCTGTGACACTAACTTCCCTTGGACGGAAATGACAAATCCTTTCTTGATCAATACTTACTTCGTACGCTTTAAGTGTGACCCAACTAAGACGTTTCAAAGAGTGAAAGCTCGAGGCTAGATCATATATCTGAGTGACATCGTTCACCCACAGGTTCGTACAATGACATCAAATTTTAAGGACCAACTTGCATGTCATCACTAGAGAGTAATCAATCACATTATATTTAATGTTAACCATTTGATAACTCTTTATTGGGTCGTTCAGTAGACTCATTCTCTAATGAGCACATGTGTCTCGTCTCCGACTTCGCCAGGTCGAATGAGAGATCATCATCACCCTTTCGGTTAAGACAAAGACACAATGGTCTGTCCGATGTGTCGATATCCTATGCTCGACACATCTATGACCATGAACGCTTTAAGACTTAAGTTCCTATCGGTCATTCACTTCACATTATCGAGATCTCCACCTAGATACGTGTATGACCTTATTTTAAGCCTAAGAAAATTATCCAAGTATTTAAAACATTTTATTCATACTAGGATAATTAGTACCATTTAAATTCGAGCAAGATGTTCTCTCGATAAATTGCCTTGAGGGCACATATCTTCCTACACATTGGCCCATAGCCTCTCTATATAAACAGGAGGAACCCTCCTTTCGCAAGGTATGGTCTCTTTGTGCTTAACAACCCCCAATGACCATGGGCACAAACACACTAAACCCTTGCGCCGCCACACTTGTGCTATACTACGCCCATCACCTTCTGTCCTCGTATAATCTCTCTTCACTTAGGCATCAGAAGGGAGATGTGAGGGCATCCCCCTAAATCGGGTGGCTATGCGCCCTGGGAATTCTGACGCCATTGTTTCCGCTGTTTTAGGTATATGACAAGAAAGGCGACCCGACGAAACCAACCTGTTTGGGCCCAACTTGGTGAGGGATTGCCCTCCCCCACAGCCCAATCCGACCCAGCGAGAATCCATGCATAAACACAGCTCATGTCCAACAACTATTTTGTGTTTGCCAAACATGATATCTAGCATATATCGCGGATCCTAACGAAAGTTGTCATAGTTTCATTTTGCCACTCTTACTGAAGTTTGTCACGGTTGGGTTCTAGCCAATCTCGAATTATAACTAAATTTGTCATAGAAGAGTTGTATTTTGACAATTAATTGTTTTTCCGTGTGGATTCAAACGTCCCTGTTGGATTACATGTAGGATCGATGAATTCGTACAGTAGCTGCACCCTTATTAAACCGAATTTGAACCGGCAAACCCAATTTGAACTTGGGAAATAATTAACAAACAAGAACATGGGAAATGTCACAGGTAAAGATCCCACGGATTGCAAAGCTGCGTCAAGTTCCACAAAAATTGAATTACAAGGAATTGACTCAGTCATGAAGTTATGTGATGCCTAGACGCAGACATGACAAATTTGTCTGCAATTAGCAGATCAGAGCACAAGCCTTGCTTCAAACTCTACTCAATTTTTGGTTCACGAGAAAGTAAAGAATGGACAATATATAGGCCAACTCATTTGTCCAATGGAGTAGCATTGCGGCATATATAAAAAATGAAGTTGTCATTGCGACACTCCACGTAGAAGATGAACCGGAATTTTAGGTGGCGGCGAGGAAATTGAGCAAACGGCTGATACATCGATCTGAACTGGATTGGATAGCAGCAAAAGGTGTTGCTTGCACCACGATGTGTGTAGCCTGCGCACACACGCATAAGCATGCAAATGATGAGAATTCTCGACAGATGTATATGGTTCCAAATGGCACATTTCAGATAGGACATGTCGCGAGCTCGATCGTATCATTGTCAGTCCCCGCAAGAATGCGACGTGGAGTTTGTTGCTGCCATAGAATTGTGTGTGTAATTACTTGTTTTTGGAGATGAATTAGAGAACGATCCTCGAAGTAACCATGAGAATGCTTCCTTCAACTTGTCTGCTACGGAAGCAAAATCCTCCGCTGTCCCCCGTGTCCTGGGGTTTTGGAAAGCATCCATTATATTTTCCTGCAGACCGTCTCAATTGCTTTGGATTATTACCTGCAGAGAGCGAATACTAATCAAATTTGTTTGATAGCAACTGCGGTTAGTAACTAAATGTTTTGTTTGCTACTGAATTATGATTATGAAAAAGGAGAGGGATCCAAGAGGGACTTGTGCACCTTCTTTTTTTAAGAAAAAGAAAGAGAGGATGAAATTCGAATAAAACATGTCCAGTTAGAAGAAATTAAATAGGTGATGGCTATCCCATTCTCTCTTAATCTGATGTAATTATAGTTAGCAGTTTCTAGGGCACAGGATATCCACATCAACTCAACATCATTTGCCACCTGATTATCTGATCTTTTTAAATAAAAGAAGTGTGGGCACTGAAATTTTTACGACAGTTGAAAAGCTTCAAGCTCTCTCTTTTTGTTTCTTGAACGCTCTCGTCCCATCTCTTGGTCATTACTCAACGGAACCTGCCACGACCCGCAACAATGTGACCGCTGTTCTTGGAAGAGCCTGACGTGCGGTGGAATTAATGGCAATCAACACGATGAAAAGCAATTAAGAATTTAGTCACTACTGTCTCTATCATGTGCCCTGCAGGCTTACCAATTGCCTTATTGTCTGTGTTAGGTTTTATTCATGTTATTCATGTCTGCATTGATGATTGCATTGTCATATGTGGCACTCTGATAATCGTCGTTTGCTCTTTACTTCTTGAAGTTATAAGACTGTTTATCTGGAAGATGTTGGGTCTTTTGTTAAACGTTATGTTGCACCCGAGCTACAGTAATCTGAAGGAGAGAATCGACTCAGCCCTCTATGTTGGAAGTATTGTTGTACATTATGTTGCACTATTATGTTCAACATACTGTGTCTTTTTACGTCATTAATTGATTGCGGCTTTCTTGGATCCGAGTTTAGATTTCTCGCGATCTCAAGTTCTTATCTTTAACAGTTCATGTATTTATATTGGTTTCATATTGTTAAAGATTTGATTGGCTATTTATATCTCTCGGTTATTTTTGTTGAAAGACGGTTGGAGAGATTTTAGCCGGCAATATCTTTGCAACGATCTCCTGTTTGAGGGATCTCATTCTGGTTGAGAGTTGCGAATAATGCAGTTGTCCAGCCGAATCAGATTTGATTGAATCTTTGCTGATTGAACCGTGGATTGCGGGGAGCGCATGCTATTAGGGTTCGGCAGCTGTGACGGTTAGGGTACGGACTTGGTGATAAAAGTTCTGTGAAAACTCCGGGAGGCAGGCCGACGACTATGCACTAGGATCAAGGGAGTTGATCTAGTCGGTGGTGCAAAGGGAGCTTGCTGGCAAGGGGAGCTTTCTGGCATGGGGAGCTTGCCAAGAATACTTCACGGGGTTGATTACGATCACCCCTCACGGTTTGTATTGAGGGGGAGGGTGTTCTTCCTTATAGAAGCGTGATTATTAGAGTTTGTATTCTCTGATTATTATAGTGAAGTATTCTATTTTTCTGGGCATAGCCCCGCAGATGTAGGTGTGCGCACCGAACTGCGATACCAAGTCTTGTGTGTCTCTGATTGATGTGTGTTGTTTCGCTGTTTTAAGATTCATTACTGCGTACTGAATTTCATTTGGTATCAGAGCAGTTCATCCGCATTACTTTGTTCGTTCAAAGTGGGTGTTATCTTGTGTGTCAGTACGCTCATCATGAATAACAAAGAAGGTGCCTCTGTTACTCGTCCTCCCTTACTCACCGGATCTAATTACACATATTGGAAGTCACGCATGCGAGCCTTTATCAAGTCCCTGGGTGAAAAAGCTTGGGTGGCTACGGTTGAAGAATAGAGTCCTCCGACTGAAGTAAACAAGGAAGGCAAGGAATGTATCAAACCCGTGAGAGACTGGAATCCTGAAGAGGAGCGTGCTGCATTAGGAAACTCAAAAGCAGTGAATGCCATCTTCACTGCAGTCGATGAAGAGCAGTTCAAGCTTATATCAAAATGTGAGCACGCAAAAGAAGCCTGGGACATTCTTCAAAATGTGCATGAGGGGACCAACACTGTTAAGGCTTCTAAACTGCAAATGCTCGCTTCACAGTTTGAAAATCTGAGAATGAATGAAAACAAGACAGTTGCAGAATTCAATGGAAGATTAAGGGATATAGCTAACCTGGCATTTCAACTGGGTAAGAAATACTCTCAAAAGAAGTCAGTGGAAAAGAGGCTGAGGTCCCTACCTGAAAAATTTTCTGCTAAAATTGCTGCGATAGAAGAAGTAAGAAACACATCCACCATGAGACTAGATGAACTCATGGGCTCTCTGCAAACTTATGAGATGAATCTCAAGCAAAACAGACGGGAGAAGTGAGTTGCTCTAAAAGCTGAAGCGAGTGAATCTTCCAAATCTGATACGAGTCAGAACTTGAAGATGACATTGCATTACTTACCAAAAATTTCAGTAGGATGATGAGGAAGATCAGTAATAGAGGTCAAAATTACAAAGCTGCAAATAAGGTGCTGTGGTCAGGTCCTCCTACCGGTGAAAAGATTGATAGTCGCCCTACTTAGAGGTATGATTCTAAAACCAAGGGAAAGGAAATATAATGTAGAGAGTGTGAAGGATTTGGTCATATACAGGCTGAATGTGCTAACACTCTTAAGAAGCAAAAAGGGAAATCTATAGCCAGCACCTGGAGCGATGAAGATTCTGAAGGAAGTGTGGAAGATGAAGACATAACTAGCAATTATGTGACATTCACTGCCACCCTGAAAGACAAGTCTGAGTATAAGTCTTCCAGTCATGTTGAACATAATGTTGCAACATGTAATTCAACATCCAGTCACAAACAAGGAAATGTGATACATGATGTTGTAACAAATAGTACAACATACGGCACCGAGGTCGATTCTGACAGTGAAAGTGAAGGAGATGTTGGTGAAGAGGATATCCGCTCGGCTTATCAAATTATGTTCAACAAATGGATGGATATCTGTGCAGCAAACAAGAAGTTGAAAGATGAATGCTCCAAGCTGAGAAGTGAGAGGGATGCGACCCGAACCAAACTGTTGAAGACTGAATTAAGTCTCCGAAATCTTGAGAATAGCTTGAAGAGAACACTGCTCAGAGCTGAGAAGGAGGAAAGCACCCTCAACCGATGAAACTCCGGAAAATCTAAACTTGATGACATCCTTAACATGGGTAAGGTGTCTGGAGATCGAACAGGAGTTGGATACCACAGAGGGAGTCATCTACACACCTTCAAAACTAGAAGTGTTCTCATTACTAAGGAGCATGAAAAGCAGAGTCAACTGAATGAGGACAAGTCAAGAGAGAAGAAACGAAAAGGTTCAACAAAGGGTCCAACAAAAGGTTCAACATCCAGGCAGCCGATATGTAACTACTGTAGACAAGTTGGACACTATGACTGGAGTTGTTGCAGACGCATAAAGCACTGGAATGAAGGTAGAACTGTTGTTCATCCCAACCAGTGAACAAACATGAAGTGGGTTAAGAAATCTAAGCTGGTAAGTATGGTGTCATACACTTCAAGTTAAACAGTTGGTACAGATGGTCTGTTGAATGTATTTCTTCGGGTCAACGTTACAACAGTTGGTACGTGAGTTTATCACCCTCATGCAAAAGGAGTTTGAAATGAGCATGGTAGGTGAGTTGAATGTATTTCTTGGGCTTCAAGTTAAACAGTGTACAGATGGTCTGTTCACATCACAAAGCAAATATGCAAGGAACCTTGTCAAGAGATTCGGTCTGGAAAGTGCAAGACATGTCCGCACTCCCATGGCCACTTCTGAAAAACTCTCCAAGGAGGAAGGAGGAAGAGATGTTGAAGTTATCCTATACAGAAGCATGATAGGCAGTCTTTTGTATTTGACGGCTAGCCGGCCGGATATCAGCTTCAGTGTTGGAGTTTGTGCCCGCTATCAAGCGTGTCCCAAGGAATCTCATATCACTGTTGTGAAGAGGATTATCAGATATGGCAGTGGGACGGCAGACTATGGTATATGGTATACCAAGGATACAAACACTCTAATTTCGGGATACAGTGATGCATACTGGGCATGAAATACTGATGATAGAAAGAGCACTACCGGAGGATGCTTTTATGTGGGGAACAATCTAGTCTCCTGGTATAGTAAAAAAACAGAACTCCATTTCATTATCTACGGCAGAGGCTGAGTATATCGCAGCAGGGAGTTGTTGCACTCAGCTCTTATGGATGAAGCAAATGTTGACAGATTATGGATTGGAATAAGAAACTCTGACTATTCTATGTGATAATCAGAGTGCTATAAACATCTCCAAGAACCCAGTTCAACACTCCAGAACAAAATATATCGACATCCGCCATCACTTCATTAGAGAGTTGGTCGAGAAGAAGTCTCTTGTCATGGATTATGTAGCTACAGCAAATCAATTAGCGGATATCTTTACGAAGCCCCTAGATTCTGCCAGGCTTGAAGAATTGCGACAAGCCCTAGGGCTATGTCGTATTTGATGTTGAACACTGTGTTGAGAAAATTGTTGCAACATCAGGTTGCAACATTTTATGGAACAGGCGGTCTAGTGCTATTGGGTTAGTTATCTTCTTATTACCTTTACCCGTTATTTATTTCCCTCTGTTCCACTTTTAGTTCCCAAGGCGCTATTCTTTTATTCTCCCTCAAATCAAATCTTTCCAAGATCCTCCAAGCTGGTTCTCTAGGGTTCTTGCCTTCTTCTCTCCTTGTTCAGATATGGCAAGAGACCGATTAGAAAAAGCATCGTAGCCTCCACGATGGTTTTCTCGTCGGACCGCCTTAGCGCAGAAAAGTGCTCCCCCGTCCGCTCCTCCTCCTATCAAACAGAAGGGAGTGATTGCACGTACTTTGCGTGTGTCCTCCATTGGTATTACTTCTCCCTCTCAATCTTCTGGTACTCACAGTGACATGCATTCTCAAGGGTTCTCGAATTTGGAGTTAGTGATTTTTTCCCCAATTTTCGAAATTCCTCTTCTTCAAAAACCCTTGGAAGATGAATTTTATGATGATAAAGAATTTCCTGCACCTGTTACGATTCAAGATTGGTTCTGGTATTTGCGCAGAACTGGAAGGAGTGTTGAGTATTGGACTCCCCGGATTTGGTTTTGGATGATGAGCAAACATAAATAAATAATGAACTAACACTTTGTGAGCGCAGTTATGGAGATCGTCGCCTAATTCACATGAACATCCAAAGCGACGTCTCAAGACTTCTCAAAGCACGTATTCATATGCCTAAAGCATTGTTGAAGCTTTTGGACCAACTTTGAAGTCATGAAGATTCGATCGAAGCTTTTGAAGATGGTTTGTCTAGATTTATATTTAGTCTTCTAGATTTGTTCTTTAGAATGTTAAGCCTTGAGTAGGTATTATCATTTGATCTTCATATCGCTCCTATCTTAGAGCTAGGATCTTAGTAGAAGTCCATTCAAACTTTCCCGAAGCATCGCACTTCGATTCGGGACTTCTTGTGCATGTTAGTTTGTTCAAGAAGAAGTACTTGTTGGATATTGGACTCCCCGGATGTGGTTTTGGATGATGAACAAACATAAATATAACGTGGACTAACACTTTGTGAGCGCAGTTATGGAGATCGTCGTCAAATTCATATGAATATCAATTACGACGTCTCAAGACTTCTCAATGCACGTGATCGTACGCCTAAAGCTTCGTTGAAGCTTATGGACCAATTTAGAAGTCATGAAGATTCGATTGAAGCTATTGAAGACGGTATCGTCAAGTTTTATTTATAGTCTTTAAGCTTCTTTCGTAGAATGTTAAGCCTTGAGTAGGTCTTACGGTTTAAATCTTCATAACGCTCATATCTTAGCTCTAGGATCTTAGTAGAAGTCCATACAATCCTTCCCGAAGCTTCGCGCTTCGATTCGCGACTTCTTGTGCATGTTAGTTGGTTCAAGAAGAAGAACTGACCGACTAGATGGTGATCTAGTCGGTCGGCAAAGCTTCTTGGACCGACTAGTTTCTGTCAGTTAATTCTAAGCTCTTTACTGTTTACAGTTAGTCGGTCTAAGTTGACTCACCGACCGACTAGTTTGTGAACTAGTCGGTCAGTGATGCTTCTGTGACCGACTAGTTGAGCTTTCCCTGTACATGCACTTTTGAGCCTGGGCTACTGTTTATCTTTAGTCGGTCTGTGTTCATTGATCGACCGACTAGTTGATGAACTAGTCGGTCAACTTTCCTTCTTGGACCGACTAGTTTAAGTTTACTGTACATGCCAATTTTTCACCTAACTTATTGTTTATCGTTAGTCGGTCTAAGCTCATTTGGCGACCGACTAGTTGGTGAATTAGTCGGTCAACATTTGTTCTTGGACCGACTAAGTCTATTTAAGCTCAGACTTCAGTTTTATCTGTTAGTCGGTCTCAGTTGAGTAACCGACCGACTAGTTGTGAAACTAGTCGGTCAGCTACTCTTCTTGGACCGACTAGTTCCTTGTGTCTGTGCTTTTATCTTTTCTCTGTTCACTCATTAGTCGGTATATGTTAATTGACCGACCGACTAGTTGATGAACTAGTCGGTCGGTGGTTGTTCTTTGACCGACTAGTTGGGTTCAGAAAAGAGCCGTTGGAGCATTTAATGACTCGAATTTCTTTCTCTCTCTCCTCTATCCTATAAATACTTGTTGAGCTGCATTCATTGCACTCAAGGCTGATATTATTGCAAGTTTAGAGATCAAGAGAAATCATTCCAAGCTCATTAAAAGCTCATTCATTCTATTCAATAATCTCTCCTCACTCTTACTTCCAAAGAGAGATTCATTGAGTGTGAAGCCTTCCAAGCCAAGTGCTTGATTCTAGGTCACCAACATCCCCAAAGCTCTCCATCGCTGATCTACATCTTGGAGCTAGGGTTTGGTGCCACTTCTTCTTCCTCAAAATCATCCTTGCCCTAATTCGTAAGCAATACTCAAGGCATAGGTATTTTGTCGGTAAGAAGTTTCTTATTTCATTTCATATTTGAATTGTAAGTTTCACTCTCGGTTGTGAGAGTGTGGTTGTGATCCCGGGTTGTGGGAGTCACAAATTACATTTTGTATGATTTGACTTGTGGAGGTTTTTCACAAGTATTTCATAGTGGAAATCTTGAGTTAGGGTTTCTAACTCAAGTATCCGGAGGGGATCCGGGTGATTGGGACGTAGGATCACCGGGAACAAGTCGGGGAGACTTGGGTGGATCCGAACCCAGTAATATCTCTTGTTAGCATTGTTAATTTTGTTGTTGTCTTCAATTTAAGCTTCCGCAAATTGATTTGGTAGTTGTTTGCACTATAATTAGGAATTATACTCCTTGTTATTTTTAAAGTACTATTCACCCCCCCTCTAGTACTTGTGCAGTAGCTTGTAGGGCATTACATTTGGTATCAGAGCTAGATACTTAGCTATGTCTGTCAACGACAACAAGACCGTGCATCCACCTTCCGACTATGGCACCTTCAGGAACCGTGAAGGAGCATCTTCGGTGATGGAAGGACATTCCTCAACGAGGCCTCCATTCTTCAACGGTACCAACTATGGGTACTGGAAATGCCGGATGGAAACTTTCCTCCGGAGTGCATCTCTATGGAGGACCACGATGAAGGAATACGTCGAGCCCGCCGAAGAAGACTTTGAGAAATGGACAACCGCGGAGGTCTCCGCGGAGGTAAGCAATGCCAAGGCAATGAACGCCTTGCAATGCGCATTGGAGCTCGAGGACTTCAATAAGATATGCACATGTAAGAGTGCATATCAAATTTGAAACTCCCTCCTCATACTACATGAAGGGACGAGTAGGGTAAGAGACTCTAAACTCGTAGTTGTTAACAAAGATTACGAAATGGTTCATATGCAATAGGGCGAGAAGATGAAGGAGTATTACGCTCGCTTCATCGACATCATAAACGAGTTGGAGGCTCTCGGTAAAACCTACACCCAAAAGGAGAAGTGTTCGAAGCTTATCGAAGGACTTCCTTCTTCTTGGGAAAAGCATACCTTCGCCATCGAGGAAGGTAATGATATGAATAAGTACACCGTAGTTCAACTAATGGGTACTTTAATGTCATACGAGGTACGCAAGGATAGCAAGCTAAAATTGCAGGAAAAGATGAAGTCCTACCTAAAGCAAGACGAGCCAAAGAAGAAGGCTATTGCTTTCAATGCCACTCCATCCACATCCACATCAACCGATGATGAAGACTCGGAAAACGAGTTGGACTTGGAGACCACGGCACTCATGGCCAAGAAGTTCAACCGTTTCTTCCGAAAAGGTAACTATAAGAACAAAGCTAAATTTGGTTCTTCTAACGCCTCCTCCTCTCCTTTGTGTTTCAAGTGCAATAAGCCAGGACACATGAAAGCGGAGTGTCCTCTCAACAAGCAAAAGGAGAAGTGGAAGGCGCCGAAATTCGATAAGTCCAAGAAGTACAAGAAAGGGAACAGAAAGGGACTTGTCAGAGCAACATTCACCGACTCCGAGGATTCCTCAAGCGGAGAGTCAGACGATGAGCAAGTGGAGCAAGCGCACATGTGCTTCATGGCAAGAGAGGAGCATGATCAAGGATCCTCCTCTTCCGATGATAGTGACGACGAAGGTGATGAGGTAACTATGGATGACCTTAGGAATGCTAATTCTCAATTATGGTCTAAGTATACTAAATTAGTAAATAGGTATACTAAAGTAAAAGATGACCTAGCTAGCATTCAAACCTCGCCTAAAACTATCATCACCAACAATGACACCGTTGTTGAAGGGTTGAGGAATGAGATTGTTAATCTCAAGACTCAACTTGAACATGTTAGCATTGATGATCCGGAGGATCACAAGATAGCGGATTTGACTTCTCAAAACTCGACTTTGAGTATTGAGAATGAGAATCTTAAATCTCGTGTTTATGTGCTCACATCGCAAGTATCCAATTTGGATACTTCTATGCGTTCTCTCACCGAGAAATATGAGAACACATTAGGCCGAATTAATAAATTCAATAAGGGTAAGGACCATTTGGATAAAATCCTAAGTGACTTACTTCCGGCCAATCACCACATTGGCTTGGGGTATACGATGGGATGTTCCAAATCGGCCACTACTTTTGTTAGGCCAACTTCTGATGACTCAACGAGTGGTAGCAAACACTCTATTGGTAGTTCTTCTACCAATGGTGCTTCCACCTCGTCCACACCCTCTTTCGGAAAGAAACCCACTTTGGGTGGACCTCCAAAGAAGGGGCATGCTTATATGTACACCAATACTATGCCACGTAGGAACACACGTCCTACTCCACTGGCTCACACATATGATGATTTTTATGCAACACATTCACGGGCACGTGCACACCATGTGAGACACCCTCACGCACGTGTTCCCTCACATGCATATGTTCACCCACAACATCATATGAATAAATATCCACATGCACCATTCCATCATGTTCCTTATGCCTATCCACAACATGCATCACGTAGAAATCAACGTCGCATGCATGCACCCAATAGGATGAGGGCTCCCAAAATTTTCACTATTTGGAGCCCAAAGGACACAAGCATGGATGAAAAACCAGTGTATATGAATGCTTATTTTTCGGATGGTGTGCATAGTAGAAATTATGTGGGGAAATCTAAGTCCAATTGGACTTGGCTTCCAAAGGTCTAATCTTTTGGACCCAATGACCTTGGGTACCATGATATGAAATTTTCTATCTTTAGGTACTCAAGGAAAAGAAAAAGAAAAGGAGCAACAAATTTAAATTTAGCTCCAAGGGGAATTGGATACTCGATAGCGGGTGTTCAAAACACATGACGGGCGATGCTCAATTGCTTTCCGGAGTGGTGCCCATTGCTAATGGGAACCGGGTAGTCTTTGGAGGCAACGAGAGCGGAACTATCGTCGGTGTTGGTAAAGTGTGTAACCCATCTAAACCCTTAATTAGTGATGTTTATCTAGTTAATGGCTTAAATCATAATCTTGTTTATATAAGCCAACTTTGTGACAAAGGTTACAAAGTTAATTAGCTTTACAAAAGGATTGTGTAATATTTTGAGTGATAATAATAATTTATTATTTTCCGGCACTCGTCATAAAGATATTTATATTTTGGATCTTCCTAAGTCTTATGAACAATGTCTCGTTGCCAACACAAGTGAACAAGACTTATGGCATCGACGCTTTGGACATGTGAACTTTGGAACACTTTATAAGCTTTCAAAATTAAATTCCATTAAAGGTTTTCCGAAGCTCGTTTTTGAAAAGAAAAGTTTTTGTGATTGTTGTCAACGTGGCAAGCTTCCTAAATCTTCATTTAAACCTAAGAAAAGCATTTCTACTAAACGACCACTAGAGTTATTACATCTAGACTTATTTGGGCCAACTAGAGTTGCTTCCTTAGGAAATGCAAGATATGGACTTGTCATCGTAGATGATTATTCGAGATTTACATGGGTATTTTCATTGTGTAATAAAAATGAAGCTTTTGAAAACTTCACAATTTTTGTTAAGAAAGTACAAAATCTCTTAGGAACCACCATTGTCACTATTCGTAGTTATCATGGAGGTGAATTTGAGAATGAGTCATTTGAGACATTTTGTGATGAAGTTGGTATTACACACACCTTCTCTTTCCCTCGCGCACCTCCTCAAAATGGTGTTGTTGAGAGAAAGAATAGGACGCTAGTGGAGTGTGCTAGAACTATGCTTGATGATAGCCAACTTGGCCATCAATTTTGGGCGGAAGCGGTACACACCGCTTGCTATGTGTTTAATAGAATACTCTTGAGGCCCGGCACTAAACAAACTTGTTATGAATTGTTGTTTGGTAGGTTGCCTCAAGTTAAATGTTTTCGTGTTTTTGGTTCGAAATGTTTTATTAAAAACACGTATGGTAGTTTGGACAAATTCGATCCAAGATCCGATGAGGGGATTTTTATTGGATATTCTTCGCGTAGCAAAGCCTACCGGATATTCAACAAACGAACCTCAACGATCGAGGAATCGCTTCATGTCTCATTTAATGAAGGATTTGTTCCAACAAGAATTTCAAATGATAATGATTCTATGGATGTTTTATGTGATTCGTTTGATAATTCTAACTCTAATGATTCTATTGATTCTATTGAGACTAACCCATCTAATGAAGTTGTTGAGAATGTTCCTTGTGACCAAGGTATTCCCAAACGGCTTCATACTGTTCGTGATCATCCTCATGAGCAAGTCATTGGCAATATCCATGATAGTGTCAAGACGAGATCGCAAGTGAACTACTTCGCTCATTGTGCCTTTGCCTCCTCAATAGAGCCAAAGAATGTTAATGAAGCATGCGAAGATAGCGCTTGGATCTTAGCCATAGAGGAGGAACTCATTCAATTCGAGAGGAATGAAGTTTGGGAGCTTGTTCCATTGCCATCGAAGAACCACACCGTCATAGGGACAAAGTGGATCTTCAAGAACAAAACCGACGAAAACCAAGTCGTCGTCCGGAACAAAGCTCGGTTAGTTGCTCAAGGCTACCGTCAAGAGGAAGGTATTGATTTCGAAGAATCCTTCGCTCCGGTAGCTAGATTAGAATCAATTAGATTATTATTGTCTTTTGCATGCCATAAGGATTTTAAATTATTTCAAATGGATGTTAAAAGTGCATTTTTAAATGGAGATGTTGTTGAGGAAGTTTACGTTTCTCAACCTCCGGGTTTTATTAATGAAAAATTTCCAAATCATGTTTTTAAACTAAAGAAAGCGCTTTACGGTTTGAGACAAGCTCCCCGAGCTTGGTATGATCGCCTAAAGAACTTTCTTTTGGATTTGAATTTTAAAATGGGAGAAGCCGATTCTACACTTTTTGTTAAGCATTCGAATAATGATATAATTTTAGTTCAAATTTATGTTGATGATATCATTTTCGGTGCTACTAACTTTGCTCTTTGCGAAGAGTTTTCTAATGTTATGAAGGAACAATTTGAGATGAGCCACATGGGTGAGCTCAAATATTTCTTAGGTCTCCAAATTCGCCAAATGGACGATGCAATCTTCATCCACCAAACGAAGTATACGGTGGAGTTGCTAAAGCGATTTGGAATGGAGAGTGCCTCCGGAAAGAAGACTCCAATGAGCACGACTACACATCTTGATAAGGATACGGGCGGTAAAGATGTAGACATTCGTCTATATCGAGGTATGATAGGTAGTTTACTTTATCTTACCGCAAGTAGGCCCGATATTATGTTTGCCGTATGCGTATGTGCTCGTTATCAGTCTCAACCTAAGGAGTCTCACTTAGTAGCGGTAAAACGTATTTTTCGCTATCTAAGTTAGACTTTAGATTTTGGATTACTTTATCCGAAATCTAGCACATATGAGTTAATCTCATATAGTGATGCCGATTATGCGGGATGCAAATCCGACAGGAAAAGTACTAGTGGCACTTGCCATTTTATAGGAAATTCTCTTGTCTCTTGGTTTTCCAAGAAGCAAAATTCTGTATCACTTTCAACCACCGAGGCGGAATACATTGCCGCCGGTGCCGCGTGTGCTCAAGTTCTTTGGATTAGACACACACTTAAAGACTTTGGTATAAATTGTGATACTTGCCCTATCATGGTTGACAACCAAAGTGCAATATGTCTTTCCAAGAACCCGGTACACCATTCCCGTTCGAAACACATAGATTTCCGACATCATTTTTTAGATGATCATGTTGCTAAAAAGGACATCATTTTAGTGTACGTTGAAACCCAAAAGCAAATCGCCGATATTTTCTCGAAACCCCTAAAGGAGGACTCCTTTGTGCGGTTGCGTCGAGAATTGGGGATTATGGGTGAATCCGAGATATAGGATTCATGTTTCATTCAATAATCTTGCATGCTATTATATTTCGCAATATTTCATTCATGCTAGACTTATTGGATTTTTCGGGATTTTATGTGATATTTTGAATTTTTGCTCGAATTCATGTTTGAATGTCGTATTTGAGATTTCGATGTTTAATGGGGTAGTTTAGATGATTTTTGAGAGGATTGTGATGTATCGTCCAAGTATTTTGAGGAGAGAACTTCATTTTCAATTTTTTGGACTCATCTAGTCGGTCTCAGTTCATCAACCAACCGACTAGATTCACATCTATTCGGTCAGCTAATGAACTCAGACCGACTAGCTCTATCTCTCAACTTTTGACCTCCTTTAGTCGGTTCATGTTCAGTGACCGACCGACTAGATTGAGATCTAGTCGGTCAGTAAATGAACACAGACCGACTAATTCTTGTCAGTTAACTTGGATTCAGCCACTGTTTGCAACTAGTCGGTTCAAGCTCATTGACCGACCGACTAGATCGTGATCTAGTCGGTCAGTGCTTGAACTGTGACCGACTAGTTGTGCCAGGGACTGTTTGGTCTTTTGAGCTTTCGACCGACTTAAACTCGTTTTATCCGACTCTTTTTCATTTTAGTCGGTTGCTCTTCCCCTCTCCTGCTCGAAAACCCCGATCCTCCCTCGTGTCTCTTCATCTTCCGGCCATTTTCCGACCATTCCCGCCGCCGATCGCCGTCGACCTTCCACCTAGGGTAACCCCCCTCTCTCCCTCTCCTATCTAGGGTTCGGTTTTCAATTCTAGGGTTAGGTTTTCATTTCAATTCTCCTTCTAGGGTTTCGGATTTCCTAGGGTTGTGCTAGGGTTTCTTCACTTAGATCTCTCTTGCGTCGTGTCGTGCCGAGATTATGGCTCGTACACGTATACCGATCACTCCCTCTAGCCCCTCGCCGTTGACCGTAGAACCAAACCCTACGGATCCCGTTCAACCTTCGAGAACCCCTCCGAAACACCGTGCCAAGACCACCCAACCCTCTTCGTCTTCGCCTCCTCTTAAGCGTAAGAGGACGTCGACTGCGAAACCCCGAGCCCGACCTCAGACCAAGCCCAACCCTATTATTTTCCGTGCTCCCACTCCTCCCGGTGCTTCAGATTCCGACACCGAGTATATCCCCGAGACTGAGACTCCTAGGGAACCCACTCCTCCTACCCATCCTGAGTCTAGCTCCTGACCTCGCTCGTCTTCCCGTAAGCTTAAGGGAAAGGGTCTGATGCCGGTAGGCGGTGTCGATATCTCGTTGTGTCGCGACGACCCGTTGTGTCTCGCGGCTTACAACCGTATCGAACATTGCCCGCTGCTTCTGGAGCATTTCGTCCAGTTCAGTGACTTCATAGGGCTAGCTGATCTTCTTTCGTCGTCGGGTCTTCTCGATTACCTTCGATATGACCCGAAGGCGAATCCTCACCCCTACCCTCGTTTAGTCAAGCTATTCTATGCCAATAGGATCCGGGGTCAGTACGATGAGACCCACTCTATTGAGACGACTGTTTTGGGGACTCCTATAGTCCTCACAGCAGAAATCTTAGGAGAGATTTTGGGTATCTCTTCGTCTGGCCTCCTCCCCTTGGACATTTCTGTTGATGATATTTCTTCCTTAGATCAGACCATCCTTTCTGAGATTTTCCATCAGATTCCTCCCGCCATGATTGGCGTACCCTCCAAATCCTTCAAGCCAAATGCATGGGTCCTGAACTTGATTCTGAAGTCGTGCTTGCTTCCCAAGTACAGCTCCTCATCTCTACTGTCCCAGCCTTTTCTGAAGCTGATTTATGCTATTTTCATGGGGAGCTCGATTAACTGGGCTCGCATTATACTCGATAAGATTGACTCTTTCGAGTGTATTTGCAAGACCACGAAATCGGCTCATATCCCATTTCCGTGCTTGTTGACCCTTGTTTTCCGTCACTTCCGTGTCACACTTCCTCGTGACGATGAGCGTCCTCTTGGTCCTCCCCTGAACGCGACGGCCGTCAAGAAATCTCTTGCGGCGCTCCGTCACGTTCAGAGGACGACACCTTCAGCGTCTGCCCCTGCCTCTGCCTCAGCTACTCCCTCTGCCACCCTTGATGATGTCGTTCGGTTACTTCGTCGTCACGAGTCTCGTTTGGCTCGTACCGAGGAGGTAGTTTGCCGTATGGCTAGTCTGATGGGTGTTCAGCTTCCTCCTCCTGTTTCTGAGGATGAGGAGATGGATGAGTTGGCCGAGGAGGACATTGAGGAGCTTTGTCGTGCTTCCACTCGTGCCCCCGAGGGCACTTCTGGTGCTGCTGTTGCTGCTTCGTCTGCTGGTGCCCCCGAGAGCACACCTGTTGCCACCACTCCTGTGGTGGATATTCCGACTGGTGCTCCCGAGGCCACTACTGTTGCTGCTCCAGAGATTTTCACTTCTACCGACGTTCCTGCTGATCCAGTTTCCACCACTTCTACTGCAGAGCCTGCTGCTGCTGCAGATCCTGCCGGTTCCTCTTGAGCTTCTTTGAGGACTCTCCGATGCTCCTTAGATGATACATCTAGTGTGAGAGAGTTTGGTTAGGATGAGTGGGGTTTTGGGTCATTTTGATGTATTTTGATACTTTTGATGATGTATTTTGATGTATTTTGATGATGTTGTATGTTTTATGACACTCCGATATCTGTGATATGATGATGTATTTTGTGCATCGATCGGTGGATCGATGTTTTGTCTGTCTGTGATGTTCTTTTTTGATGTACTCTGGTTCATATTTTCTATATATACATCGCAGTTGACATTTCATTCTATTGTGCAAAATCTATAATTTTTTTTGTCTCTGTTGTTTGATTTCGTCGCTCGACGATATTAACTTGGTTTAATAGAAATTTCTTCTATGGAAACATAGAATTGTTTTCCATGCACTAAATTAACCAACAATGTTGATATTGGAGAGTATATTCCATAACTCAATCCGTAAAAATGATTTGAGTTTTGATGATTTCGTTTTACGATTTTTCGACTACGGATTCATTGACACGCCTTGATTTTCTTCGTATTTCTTTTGGTGTCACTTGAACCGTCGTCGTATTCTACGAATCCCATGCTTTTTATTTGAGGCCATTGTTGTTGTTGTTGTTATCCTCCCGCTCTTTTTGCTTATGCCAAAGGGGGAGAGATATAATAATAACGCTGTGCTAAATGAAAATTTAGAGCATTTTTCCAAGAATCTAATTTGATATGTTAGATTCAGGGGGAGTTAAGATATATAAATGGATTTTCAAATCCGATATTTCAATAACCTACCTTTGGTACTCGATAATTCAACAATCGATTCTCATTTATGTACTTTACTCGTCTGCTTGATGCGTATTATTATTGTTTAATTTGGAATTAACGTGTCATCAATGCAGGGGGAGTAAGTAAATTTCATTTGAATTATTATTTTTGATTATTATTTATGTTGGTTTGTCATCACCAAAAAGGGGGAGAATGTTGGATATTGGACTCCCCGGATTTGGTTTTGGATGATGAACAAACATAAATATAACGTGGACTAACACTTTGTGAGCGCAGTTATGGAAATCGTCGTCAAATTCATATGAATATCAATTACGACGTCTCAAGACTTCTCAATGCACGTGATCATACGCCTAAAGCTTTGTTGAAGCTTATGGACCAATTTAGAAGTCATGAAGATTCGATTGAAGCTATTGAAGACGGTATCGTCAAGTTTTATTTATAGTCTTTAAGCTTCTTTCGTAGAGTGTTAAGCCTTGAGTAGGTCTTACGGTTTAAATCTTCATAACGCTCATATCTTAGCTCTAGGATCTTAGTAGAAGTCCATACAATCCTTCCCGAAGCTTCGCGCTTCGATTCGCGACTTCTTGTGCATGTTAGTTGGTTCAAGAAGAAGAACTGACCGACTAGATGGTGATCTAGTCGGTCGGCAAAGCTTCTTGGACCGACTAGTTTCTGTCAGTTAATTCTAAGCTCTTTACTGTTTACAGTTAGTCGGTCTAAGTTGACTCACCGACCGACTAGTTTGTGAACTAGTCGGTCAGTGATGCTTCTGTGACCGACTAGTTGAGCTTTCCCTGTACATGCACTTTTAAGCCTGAGCTACTGTTTATCTTTAGTCGGTCTGTGTTCATTGATCGACCGACTAGTTGATGAACTAGTCGGTCAAC
This sequence comes from Scilla litardierei, assembly GCA_030789695.1. Taxonomy (NCBI): domain Eukaryota; kingdom Viridiplantae; phylum Streptophyta; class Magnoliopsida; order Asparagales; family Asparagaceae; genus Scilla; species Scilla litardierei. The sequence continues at coordinate 105,514,919 of CM061132.1, forward strand.
TTTCCTTCTTGGACCGACTAGTTTAAGTTTACTGTACATGCCAATTTTTCACCTAACTTACTGTTTATCGTTAGTCGGTCTAAGCTCATTTGGCGACCGACTAGTTGGTGAATTAGTCGGTCAACATTTGTTCTTGGACCGACTAAGTCTATTTAAGCTCAGACTTCAGTTTTATCTGTTAGTCGGTCTCAGTTGAGTAACCGACCGACTAGTTGTGAAACTAGTCGATCAGCTACTCTTCTTGGACCGACTAGTTCCTTGCGTCTGTGCTTTGATCTTTTCTCTGTTCACTCATTAGTCGGTATACGTTAATTGACTGACCGACTAGTTGATGAACTAGTCGGTCGGTGGTTGTTCTTTGACCGACTAGTTGGGTTCAGAAAATAGCCGTTGGAGCATTTAATGACTCGAATTTCTTTCTCTCTCTCCTCTATCCTATAAATACTTGTTGAGCTGCATTCATTGCACTCAAGGCTGATATTATTGCAAGTTTAGAGATCAAGAGAAATCATTCCAAGCTCATTAAAAGCTCATTCATTCTATTCAATAATCTCTCCTCACTCTTACTTCCAAAGAGAGATTCATTGAGTGTGAAGCCTTCCAAGCCAAGTGCTTGATTCTAGGTCACCAACATCCCCAAAGCTCTCCATCGCTGATCTACATCTTGGAGCTAGGGTTTGGTGCCACTTCTTCTTCCTCAAAATCATCCTTGCCCTAATTCGTAAGCAATACTCAAGGCATAGGTATTTTGTCGGTAAGAAGTTTCTTATTTCATTTCATATTTGAATTGTAAGTTTCACTCTCGGTTGTGAGAGTGTGGTTGTGATCCCGGGTTGTGGGAGTCACAAATTACATTTTGTATGATTTGACTTGTGGAGGTTTTTCACAAGTATTTCATAGTGGAAATCTTGAGTTAGGGTTTCTAACTCAAGTATCCGGAGGGGATCCGGGTGGTTGGGACGTAGGATCACCGGGAACAAGTCGGGGAGACTTGGGTGGATCCGAACCCAGTAATATCTCTTGTTAGCATTGTTAATTTTGTTGTTGTCTTCAATTTAAGCTTCCGCAAATTGATTTGGTAGTTGTTTGCACTATAATTAGGAATTATACTCCTTGTTATTTTTAAAGTACTATTCACCCCCCTCTAGTACTTGTGCAGTAGCTTGTAGGGCATTACAGTACTGACCGACTAGATGGTGATCTAGTCGGTCGGAAAAGCTTCTTGGACCGACTAGTTTGTTTCCTAAATTCCAAGCTTTTTACTGTTTACAATTAGTCGGTCTACGTTGACTCACCGACCGACTAGTTTGTGAACGAGTCGGTCAGTGATGCTTCTGTGACCGACTAGTTGAGCTTTACTGTACATGCCATTTTTCACCTAAGCTACTGTTTATCGTTAGTCGGTCTAAGAACGTTTGGTGACCGACTAGTTTATGATCTAGTCGGTCAACATTTGTTCTTGGACCGACTAAATCACTTTGTATTCAGACTAATTGTTTTCAACTCGTAGTCGGTCTAAGTTTACTGACCGATCGACTAGTTGATGAACTAGTCGGTCAGAAAGTCTTCTTGGACCGACTAGTTATCTAGGTCTGAAACTTCATCTGATCACTGTTCACTCTTTAGTCGGTTCATGTTGTTTCACCGACCGACTAGTTGATGAACTAGTCGGTCAGTGGTTGTTCTTTGACCGACTAATTGCTTCAGATTTCCAACCGTTGGGATTTGACCTAGCTCGTTTTTATGGGACCCTATAAATACGAAGCTTGGTCGTTTCTCTCAAGGTTAGAGCTGCTATTGAGAGCCTTATTCAGATTGAAAGAGTTAGAGATTAAAACTCATTTCCAAAGCTCTCTTCCTCACAAGAAATCATTCTCTCCCTCATTTGAGATCTAGAATCCATCTTGAGAGAACTTTGTTCTTGTTGAGCCATCCAAGCTATTGCTTGAATCAAGTCTCCTACTCATTCCTAGGCACCCATTGCTGCTCATATTGGTGGTGCTAGGTCTTGGTGACTTCTCCTTCCTCAAATCCCTCCTTGCCCTAATTTGGTAAGAATACTCAAGGTATAGGGTTTGTGGTAAGTTGTTGTTTATTTCATATAAACCATTCATTGCTTTTGATTCTCTCGGTTGTGAGAGAAGGTTGTGATCCCGGGTTATGGGATTCACTATTGATATTGATTGTATGATTTGATCTTGTGAAGGTTTTTCACAAGGTATTCATAGTGGAAATCTTGGGTTAGGGTTTCTAACCTAAGTATCCGGAGGGGATCCAGGTGTATTGGGACGTAGGATCACCGGAAACAAGTCGGGGAGACTTGGATGGATCCGAACCCATTATATCAATTGTTTGCATTGAATATTTGTTGTTGTCAATTTTAGCTTCCGCATTTGTTGGTAGTAGTTTGCACGATAAGTAGGAATTATACTCCTTGTTATTTTTAAAGTACTATTCACCCCCCCTCTAGTACTTGTGCAGTAGCTTTCAGGGCATTACATTTGGTATCAGAGCCAAGTCTATAGCTATGTTTACCAACGACAACAAGACCGTTCGTCCACCTTCCGACTATAGTACCTTCAGGAACCGTGAAGGAGCGTCTTCGGTGATAGAAGGACATTCCTCGATGAGGCCTCCATTCTTCAACGGTACCAACTACGGGTACTGGAAATGCCGGATGGAAACGTTCCTCCGGAGTGCTTCACTATGGAGGGCCATGATGAAGGAATACGTCGAGCCCGCCGAAGAGGATTTCGAGAAGTGGACTCCCGCGGAGGTCGCCACGGAGGTAAGCAATGCCAAGGCAATGAACGCCTTGCAAAGTGCTTTGGAGCCCGAGGACTTCAACAAGATATGCACATGTAAGAGTGCATATCAAATATGGAACTCCCTCCTCATATTGCATGAAGGGACAAGTAGGGTAAGAGACTCTAAACTCGTTGTAGTTAATAGAGATTACGAGTTGTTTCATATGCTACAGGGTGAGAAGATGAAGGAGTACTATGCTCGCTTCGTCGACATCACAAACGAGTTGGAGGCTCTCAGTAAAACCTACACCCAAAAGGAGAAAGTCTCGAAGATCATCGATGGACTTCCTTCTAGTTGGGAGAAACAGACCTTCGCCATCGAGGAAGGTAATGACATGAAAACATATACCGTTGTTCAACTAATGGGTACCTTAATGTCATACGAGGTACGCAAAGATAGCAAGTTGAAGTTGCAGGACAAGATGAAGTCCTACTTAAAGCAAGACGAGCCAAAGAAGAAGGCTATTGCTTTCAAGGCCGCTCCATCCACATCCACATCAACCGATGATGAAGACTCGGAAGACGAGTTGGACTTGGAGTCCATGGCTCTCATGGCCAAGAAGTTCAACCGGTTCTTCCGGAAAGGTAACTTCAAAAACAAATCGAAGTACAATTTTTCTAACGCCTCCTCTCCTTTGTGTTTCAAATGCAACAAGCCAGGACACATGAAAGCGGAGTGTCCTCTAAACAAGCAAAAGGAGAAGTGGAAGGCGCCGAAGTTCGATAAGTCCAAGAAGTACAAGAAAGGGTACAAAAAGGGACTTGTCGGAGCAACATTCACCGACTCCGAGGATTCCTCAAGCGGAGAGTCGGACGATGAGCAAGTGGAGCAAGCGCACATGTGCTTCATGGCGAGAGAGGAGCATGATCAAGGATCTTTCTCCTCCGATGATAGCGACAACGAAGGCGATGAGGTAACGATGGATGACCTTAGAAATGCTAATGAGCAATTATGGTCTAAATACTCTAAGTTAGTAAATAGATATACTAAAGTAAAAGATGATTTAGCTAGCATCCAAACCTCGCCTAAAACTATCATCACCAACAACGACACCGTTGTTGAAGAATTAAAGAATGAGATTGTTAATCTCAAGACTCAACTTGAACATGTTAGCATTGGGGATCCGGAAGAACACAAGATAGAGGATTTGACGTCTCAAAACTCAACTTTGAGTATTGAGAATGAAAGTCTCAAATCTCGTGTTTATGTGCTCACATCGCAAGTATCCACTTTGGATACTTCTTTGCGTTCTCTCACCGAGAAATATGAGAACACATTAGGCCGAATCAATGAATTCAATAAGGGTAAGGGCCATTTGGATAATATCCTAATTGTCTTACCTCCGGCCAATCACCATGTTGGCTTGGGGTATACGATGGGAAATTCATCCAAGTCGGACACTACTTTTGTTAGGCCAACTTCCGGTGCCTCAACGAGTGGTAGCAAACACTCTATTGGTAGTTTATCTACCAATGGTGCTTCCACCTCGTTCACACCCTCTTTTGGAAAGAAACCCACTTTGGGTGGACCTCCAAAGAAGGGCCATGCCTACATGTACACCAATACCATGCCACATAGGAACACACGTCCTACTCCACCGGCTCACACATATGATGATTTCTATGCTACACATCCACGGGCACGTGCACACCATGTGAGACACCCTCACGCACGTGTTCCTCCACATGCATAAGTTCACCCACGTCATCATATGAATAATTATCGTCGTGCACCATTCCATCATGTTCCTTATGCCTATCCACAACATGCATCACGTAGAAATCAACGTCGCATGCATGCACCCAATAGGATGAGGGCTCCCAAGATTTTCACTATTTGGAGCCCAAAGGACACAAGCATGGATGAAAAACACGTTTATATGAATGCTTATTTTTCGAATGTTGTGCATAGTAGTAATTATGTGGGGAAGTCTAAGTCCAATTGGACTTGGCTTCCAAAGGTCTAACCTTTTGGACCCAATGACATTGGGTACCATGATACGATATTTTATATCTATAGGTACTCAAGAAAAAGGAACGGAGCAACAAATTTAAATTTAGCTCCAAGAGAAATTGGATACTCGATAGCGGGTGTTCAAAACACATAACGGGTGACGCTCAATTGCTCTCCGGAGTGGTGCCCATCACAAATGGGAACCGGGTAATCTTTGGAGGCAACGAGAGCGGAACCATCATTGGTGTTGGTAAAGTGGGTAATCCTTCTAAACCCCTAATATGTGATGTTTACCTTGTTAAAGGATTAAACCACAATCTTATTTCAATAAGCCAACTTTGTGACAAAGGTTACAAAGTTAACTTTGCGAAAGGAATGTGCCATATTTTAAGAAAAGATAATAATGAATTATTGTTTTCCGGCACACGCCATAAGGATATATATATCCTAAATCTTCCAAGATCACATGAACAATGTCTTATTGCCAACACAAGTGAACAACACTTATGGCATCGACGTTTTGGTCATGTGAACTTTGGAACACTTTTTAAGCTTCCAAGTTAAATTCTATTAGAGGCTTCCCTAAGCTTGTCTTTCAAAAGAAAAGCTTTTGTGACTCGTGTCAACGAGGCAAGCTTCCAAAATCTTCATTTAAACCTAAGAAAAGCATTTCTTCTAAGCGGCCTCTAGAGCTATTACATCTAGATTTATTTGGGCCAACTAGAGTTACTTCATTAGGTAATGCTAGATATGGACTTGTCATCGTTGATGACTTTTCTAGGTTTACTTGGGTATTTTCATTATGTAATAAAAATGAAGCTTTTGAACTTCACAATTTTTGTTAAGAGAGTACAAAATCTCATTGGAACCACCATTGTCACTATTCGTAGTGATCATGGAGGGGAATTTGAGAATGAGTCTTTTGAGACATTTTGTGATGAAGTTGGTATTACACACACCTTTTCATTCCCTCGTGCACCTCCTCAAAATGGTGTAGTTGAGAGAAAGAATAGGACGCTTGTGGAGTGTGCTCGCACGATGCTTGATGATAGCCAACTTGGCCATCAATTTTGGGCGGAAGCGGTACACACCGCTTGCTATGTGTTTAATAGAATACTTTTGAGGCCCGACACTAAACAAACTTGTTATGAATTGTTGTTTGGTAGGTTGCCTCAAGTTAAACACTTTCGTGTTTTTGGTTCAAAATGTTTTATTAAGAACACGTATGGTAGCTTGGACAAATTCGATCCAAGATCCGATGAGGGGATTTTTGTTGGATATTCATCGCGTAGCAAAGCCTACCGGATATACAACAAACGAACCTCAACGATCGAGGAATCTCTTCATGTTTCATTTAATGAAGGATTTGTTCCAACTAGAATTACTAATGATGATGACTCCATGGATGTCTTATGTGATTCAATTGGTAATTCTAACTCTATTGATTCTATTGATTCTATTGAGACTAACCCTACTAATGAAGTTGTTGAGAATGTTCCTAGTGATCAAGGTATTCCCAAACGGCTTCATACCGTTCGTGACCATCCTCATGAGCAAGTCATTGGCAATATCCATGATAGTGTCAAGACGAGATCGCAAGTGAACTACTTCGCTCATTGTGCCTTTGCCTCCTCGATAGAGCCAAAGAATGTTAATGAAGCGTGCGAAGATGGTGCTTGGATCTTAGCCATGGAGGAGGAACTCATTCAATTCGAGAGGAATGAGGTTTGGGAGCTTGTTCCATTGCCATCGAAGAACCACACCGTCATAGGGACAAAGCGGATCTTCAAGAACAAAACCGACGAAAACCAAATCGTCATCCGGAACAAAGCTCGGTTGGTTGCTCAAGGCTACCGTCAAGAGGAAGGTATTGATTTCGAAGAATCCTTCGCTCCGGTAGCTAGATTAGAATCAATTAGATTATTATTGTCTTTTGCATGCCATAAAAATTTTAAACTATTTCAAATGGATGTAAAAAGTGCATTTTTAAATGCAGATGTCGTTGAGGAAGTTTATGTTTCTCAACCTCCGGGCTTTATTAATGAAAAATTTCCAAACCATGTTTTTAAACTAAAGAAAGCACTTTACGGTTTGAGACAAGCTCCTCGAGCTTGGTATGATTGCCTAAAGAATTTTCTTTTGGATTTGAATTTTAAAATGGGAGAAGCTGATTCTACACTTTTTGTTAAGCATTCGAATAATGATATACTTTTAGTTCAAATTTATGTTGATGATATCATTTTCAGTGCTACTAACTTCACTCTTTGCGAAGAGTTTTCTAATGTGATGAAGGATCAATTTGAGATGAGCCACATGGGTGAGCTCAAGTATTTCTTAGGTCTCCAAATTCGCCAAATGGACGATGCAATCTTCATCCACCAAACGAAGTATACGGTGGAGTTGCTTAAGCGATTTGGAATGGAGAATGCCTCCGTAAAGAAGACTCCAATGAGCACGACTACGCATCTTGATAAGGATACGAGCGGTAAGGATTTAGATATTCGTCTATATCGAGGTATGATTGGTAGTTTACTATATCTTACCGCAAGTAGGCCCGATATTATGTTTACCGTATGCGTATGTGCTCGTTATCAGTCTCAACCTAAGGAGTCACACTTAGTAGCGGTAAAACGTATTTTCCGTTATCTAAGTTATACACTTGATTTTGGATTACTTTATCCAAAATCTAGCACATATGAGTTAATCTCATATAGTGACGCAGATTATGCGGGATGCAAATCTGACAGGAAAAGTACTAGTGGCACTTGCCATTTTATAGGAAATTCTCTTGTCTCTTGGTTTTCCAAGAAGCAAAATTCCGTATCACTTTCAACCACTGAGGCGGAATACATTGCCGCCGGTGCCACGTGTGCTCAAGTTCTTTGGATGAGACACACACTTAAAGACTTTGGTATAAATTGTGATACTTGCCCTATCATGGTGGACAACCAAAGTGCAATTTGTCTTTCCAAGAACCCGGTACACCATTCCCGTTTGAAACACATAGATGTCCGACACCATTTCTTAGATGATCATGTTGCTAAAAAGGACATCATATTAGTGTACGTTGAAACCCAGAAGCAAATCGCCGATATTTTCACGAAACCCCTAAAGGAAGACTCCTTTGTGCGGTTACGTCGAGAATTGGGGATTATGGGTGAATCCAAGATATAGGATTCATTTTTATTCAATAATCTTGCATGCTATTATATTCCGCTATATTTGTTCATACTAGACTTATTGGATTTTTCCGGGATTTTTGTGAATTTTTGGAATTTATGCTCAAATTTACTTTTGAACGTCGTATTTTAATGATGATTTTTGAGAGTTGAACGATGTCTCGTCCAAGTGCGATTGGGAGAGAACTCAAAATTTCGTATTCTAAAATTTTTGGACTCATCTAGTCGGTTTCAGTTCATCAACCAACCGACTAGATGCACATCTAGTCGGTCAGCTAATGAACTCAGACCGACTAGTTCAAGCTTATAATTTTCCTTTGCTACTGACTTCATTTAGTCGGTCCACGTTCACTTACCGACTGACTAGAATGAAAACTAGTCGGTCAGTACTTGAACTTTGACCGAATAACTCTAGCCCTAAAAACTTTGACTGGCTGCTGTTTTCACTTAGTCGGTTCAAGCTCATTTACTGACCGACTAGATCGTAATCTAGTCGGTCAGTGCTTGAACTGTGACCGACTAAGTGCTCAGGGACAGTCGTGTCTTTTCGCATTTCCAACCGACTTATACCTATTCTAATCGACTATTTTTCGATTCAGTCGGTTTCTCTTTGTTTCTCTCCAGCTAAAAACCCTGAACCCCGATAGCCCCTTCGTCTTCCTCCGTCGAATCCGCCGCCGTCCGTCGATCTCCGACCATCAACGGTAGTCGATCTTCCTCCTAGGTATCCCTCCTCTCCTCTCTTGCATCTAGGGTTCTATTCTAGGTCGATTTCACTTCCTAGGGTTTAGTTTCTAGCCTATTTCTCATTTTCGCATCTAGGGTTTAAGCTTAGGGCTGTTTCATTTCGATTTTTGTTTTCTTGCGTTGATTGATCTAGTTTTGTCACACTTATGGCAAAGACGAGAATCCCGATCACTCCCTCTGGCCCATCCCATATGTCTGTTAAGCCATCGAAACCCAAACGCCGTTCTAAAACAACCCAGCCTTCATCGTCTTCGCCTCCTCTGAAGAAGCAGAGGACGGCGACCGCCAAACCCGGTAGACATTCTCAGTCTAGGAAGCCTATACTCCATACCCCCACTACACCATCTGATTCTGACACTGACTTTAGACCCGAGGATGAGCCTAGCCGTAAGGAACCCACTCCTCCACCTCATCCTAGGACTCGACAGCCTAAGGGAAAGGCCCCAATGCCAGCAGGTGGTGTTGACATATCGTTGTGTCGCGACGACCTTATGTGTCTAGCGGCTTACAACCGTATTGAGCACTGCCCGCTGTTATTGGAGCACTATGTTCAGTTTTCCGACTTCCTTGGCTTAGCAGATCTTCTATCCTATAGTGGACTCCTAGACTACCTTCGCTTTGACCCTAAGGCAAACCCTCGACCATATCCTCGCCTGGTCAAACTTTTCTACGCAAACCGTATCCGAGGTCAGTACGATGAGACCCACACCATCAAGACTACTGTCTTAGGGACTCCTATAGTCCTCACGGTAGAAATCTTGGGGGAGTTGCTTGGTTGTTCATCGTGTGGTCTCCTCCCGTCTGATATTTCAGTTGATGATATCTCTTCTTTGGATCAGTCCGTTCTCGCCGATATCTTCCATGTGATCCCTCCAGCTTTCATAGGTGTCCCATCGAAGTCATTTAAGCTGAATGCTTGGGTGCTTAATCTTATCCTGAAGTCGTGCTTACTCCTAAAGTACGGGTCATCTTCTCTGCCATCTCAGCCCTTCCTAAAGTTGATTTACGCTCTATTCTTGGGTTGCGAGATTAACTGGGCTCGCATTATACTCGATAAGATGGATTCTTTCGAGTGTATTCGCAAGACCACGAAATCTGCGCATATCCCTTATCCTTGTCTGTTGACTTTGGTGTTTTGTCATTTCCACGTGCCTTTGCCTCCTGACGATGAGAGTCCGCTTGGTCCTCCCCTGAACGCGACGGCCGTTAAGAAATCCCTTGCGGCACTCCGTCACGTACAGAGGACGACTCCTTCAGCTTCTCAGGGCACCCCTTCTGCAGCTGCTGCTCCTAGACCTCCCACCACACTTGATGATCTCGCTCGTTCTGTTCGTCGTCTCGAGTCTCGGTATGCTCGTACCGAGGAGATTTTGTGTCGTATTGCTCGTGTTATTGGTGTTGAGGTTCCTCCTCCTGTTTCTGAGGATGAGGAGATGGAAGAGGAGGAGCTCGATGAGCTCGATGATTCTCTTGCTCGTGGCGCTGAGGCCACTGCTGCTGCTGCTGCTGCTGCTACCACATCCGTTACTGGAGTTGCCACTTCTTCAGGTGCTCTAGAGACTTCTGCTCCAGTGGACGAGTCTACTGGTGCTCCAGAGACGTCTGCTCCAGTTGACGTTGCTGTTGGTGTCTCTGCCGTTGAGCCTGCCGTTGATGTTTCCACTCCTGCCCCGACGATTGCATCTGTTGACACACAAGTCCTCCCAGCAGAGCCTGAGTCCACTCCTTCGACTGGACCTACGGAGACTGCTGATCCTACCACTCCTTCTTGAGAGTCTGTTTGGAGGACTCTCCGTTGCTCCTTGGATGATTCATCTTTGAGAGAGAGTTTTGGGTTAGGACAGGGTTGGTGGTGTTTTTGATGTATTTTGATGTTTTGATGCTTGATGTCGATGATTGTATCATTTTTTGGATGTATGTTGATGATGTTGATGTCGATGATGGATTGTGACATTTTGATGTTGATATAGTATGTGACACTTTGATTGTATGGAGTCGATGTATCTTTTGGTTGTACTCATGATGCTTCATATATATATATATATATACATTTGTAACGGTCACTTTCTGACCGTTCGTATTTCCTGCGTGCACGTGCTTTATCGTGCACGTATTCTATTTGGCTATTTCTGAGCTCCGGCATATGCGATGCGATATGCCGTTGCGATCATTTCGGGGTGTTGGATTTTATTGTAATTTTTGGGAAGGTCGTTTCACGGCTCGTTTTCTCGCAAAATGACTTTGAACGATAGGGACGTTTAGGTCATTTGACACAAAACACCGTTTCCAATTTTACGAAAAATCTTGGTAGGCGTTACGCACGATCGGGCTCCGTAGATCTGTGCGTCTCGTCTCCACGATCGCCCCGGTATTTTCGGATTATTTTTCCGACGCCCGGTTTGAGAAATATCGCGCGGATTAGCCTCGACCGTTGATTTCCCGAGCAATTCAAATTCAAATTGTTGCCAAATCTGATAGTATCTGATTATTAATTCGTTTCAACCTTTACTAAACTACTTCGCTAATCATCTCTAGTTTTACCCAATTTTGCGCACTCCTCTATCCATATACCCTAACCCACTAACCAAAAATCATATGGCTATATATCAAAAAATTGGTTATTAAAAACCCTAACCTATTATATTTCTGTTCACGTGTAACCAAACCTAGGCCTAGGGCAACTCGAATTCCCAGCCGCCATCGCAAAACCCTAAGTCATTTCTCTCTCCTCCCCTCTCACGTTCTCCCCTCCCCTACTCGCCATCCCGACCCACACCCCGACTTCCGACCGTCACCCTCGACCCACCGTCGCTGCCCCGAGACGTCGGAGGACCGCCGCGGCTCCGCGACCCCGCCTGAAGTCGTCGCCGGAGCCTCGAGCAGCCGCAGGCGCCCACCCCGACGCCGACACAGCCGCACGGGTCGTGAAACCGCCGCTCGACCGCCGTAGGCCGCCCCGACAGCCCTGAACACCCCCCCCGCCGTGCTGCTCGCCTGAGAAGGCCTCTGTCGCCGGAGTTAGGCCGCCAGCGACAGCTGCTCCGCAGCAACTGCCGCTGTTTGCCTTGCCGACGCCGTCCAACAATCGGGAGGCCGCCGGCGACTTCCCGAGTCACGGCCTGACTCCCCCAAAGGCCGGTGAGACACCCCGAGACTTCTCCTAGGCCGGACAGCCTTGGCCGTGGTTCGACGACGCTGCACCGACGTTTTCGTGACGTTGTATCGACGTTCTTGTTTCCGTAGCGCGCTGTTTCAGCGACGAACACGCCGTTGACGCTGCTTCGCATCTGCTCGCTGTTCACGCGTTTCGTCTGCTACCAGAACGTGTCTGGCTACGCTGCCCGTAGCTGAGACACCGCTAGAAGACGAACCGTAGCAGTACCAGTCAGATCGGTCGCCTTTCAGACTCTACGTCCGCTCTACCCCAGACTCCGGACAGGTTGGTTCCCCTATCTCGTAGCGAAACCCCCACGGTAGCAAAAAAAACTGAGAACCTAACTAAAACTGGCAACTTAACTCAGTAAATTTATTTTCTGCTCTCTTAAATCGATGTGTAACCGTAGACCGATGTTTGGACTTTTGACTGTGCACATAGGATAGAATCGTCGGATATGCTGATCGGACAACTTGACTCGTGACGGTTAGGGTAGCCACGTTCAACCTAGAAATGAACTTAAATAGGATTTGACGAAAATCGCGACTTGACGCCGTCGCCTTGATCTCTTTTCAGACGGACTACCGCGGACGCGACGACCGGCCGAGACGCCCCGGACAGACGACGCACCCGCTATTTCAGGCAAGTGTACCCACTTGCGATTTGACTGTGCTTTAGTTCTAGTCTGTAGAACTGTTAGATTGTGTGTGATGAGAACCGGACGTGAAATGATAGCGTCCGGGACGACCCGTGACGGCTCAGACTTGACGACGAAGTCTGAGCCTGACAACAATGAACTGCTGAGAACATAGGACTATCTTGTGTGTGCGTGCGTGTGGACACCTGATCGCTCCGGATATACACCCAAAGAACGGTTGTAGTTTTACCGCAAGTGCACGGTGTAGCAGCGAGCGGGTATCGAACACAGGGAGGACGAATGACTTTGCTTGCTCCGAATCAACCTGGCTATTTGAGAACAGAGAAAATTGCCTTGGGCGATCCTGTCACAATCGTCAGACAAATGTGCGAAATATCAAATCAAATAAATAACGTCTAGGGAATGGGGAATTCCCGCTACTCACCGTATTTCATAAATGTGGTTCATCGGTATCAAAATTGCTAGAATGAGAATTCGGATGAACTAGTTGCAACTGAATGTAGAACCAAGCTCACGCTCTCGCGCTGTTGCCGGTCTATAGCTATCCTAGGTTTGGGTCCAATCTCTTGCAAACCCTAGCCTAGGGAAGCTAGCATTAGGATCAACATCATCGTCTAATTGCGCACCGAGCCCAATCTCTTGCAAACTCGGTCCACAATCTAAATTAGGATAGTTCCTACCCGTCCAATCTCTTGCAAACGGGTATTGGCATGGAATTGCAATCGGAAATCCTGGTATCGGTCCAATCTCTTGCAAACCGATACTTCGAAAATCCGACTCCAACCCAATTCGGATTTCTAGGGCTTCCTATCAAATTGGGATCCAATCTCTTGCAAATCCCAATTGATATGAATTCCTAGCTATCCGTAGTAAATCGATCCCAATCTAATCCCTAATAGCAATTCTAGCTCAATTTCTACCAATTCATCACAAATAGGAAATAGGGCTTGTAGGGTTCATCCCCACGCCCCAAGACGTGGAGACTACTCACAAATCATAGCAATAGCACAAAAATAATCAATGAAATAAGCAATAGAATTCATCACAAATATTGAGATAAACAATAAAAATAGGATTTTTAGGGAAGAGAGATGCAAACCAATGGAGTTCTTCAATTTAATCCAACAAAAATCCAAGTTTTTCCTCTTCTCCAATCACAATAATAAAGCTAAAAAGTAATCTAAAAAGCTGCAAAAAATCTAAGAGATGGCTCCCAAAACTAGGGTAAAAACAGGGCTTAAATAGCCCCAAAAATCGTCCAAAAATCGTGACCAAAATACCACTGCACAGCCTGTTTTCCGCAGTTTTCGCTACAAGCAGCACATCGCACTCGGCCGAGTGACAAAAGTCGCTCGGCCGAGTGAAAACCCTGCAATTTTCCAGAAAGTCGGGGCTTTCAGGGGTCTTCAGTTCGGAGGCGGCTCGGCCGAGTGAGTTGTCATCACTCGGCCGATGACTTCACTGCACTCGGGCGGACGGGATTCTCCACTCGGTCGAGTGGGTCTTCTGAAGTTCAGGCAGCCGAAAAACAGAAACTTCGATGTTTTGGAAGGGCTTCGTCTGGGCGCCACTCGGGCGGACGTGGTATCGTCACTCGGCCGAGTGGGTCTTCTGTGCTCGGCCGAGTGCACAGGTAACTCGTGTCTGAACTGGTCGGCCGAGCAGTGTCTCGCTGGTCGGCCGAGTGGCTCCTCCACTCGGCCGAGTGGGACACAAAGAATGCCCAATCTGCTTGTTTTGGCCTCCTCGTCGCTCCTGCGACGTCCATTCTTCTTCCGCTCCTCTCCAACAGCAAAATACCCCTCGGGGAGGTCGTTGGTGACCGCCTAGAGTAAGAGCATCTCGGGATCACTCCAAATCGCGCCAAATCACCTGAAATGCGACAAAAACAACAAATCGTGAAAAGCATCGCAATATCGTCGATATATCGTGAAAAAACATGATTTGGGCGATCCAAATGGCATGCAAACATGCGGAAAAAAGGTGTTAAATAAGGAGTGATCAAAATCCCCCAAGCTTGCCTCTTACTCGTCCTCGAGGAAGATAAGTAAAAGGCGAACCCGGTGGATTCTGAAAACGAAAACGGCGAAAAACGGAGAAATGAAAAAAAACGAAGAAGAATGAAAACGAAGTGAAAATAAAGAAGAGAGAAAGAAGCGAAGAGGTAGGATGCTAGATCATTTTCTCTGGACGTGGGTTTCACTTACTCTTATAGCATGCACCGAATGAAAAACTCATGTCAAAGGATTTTATTTTGATATCATAGTATAATAATGCAAATAGAGATAGAAAACCCACGAAAAACGATATAATCATGAAAAACGGAATAATTTTAAAATTAACGTCGTCTGAATCATTTAAAGCGGTATACAAATCACAGATCACACACTTTTCAATTGAACGCTTTCTATCTGGAGTATAAGAGTATCACACTATAGAGTAGAGAGAATAGAAAAGTATGGATTTCATGAAATGAACGCTAGGCTTAGATTTCTGGATTTCGTAAAACTAAAAATAATCTCACAGAGTATAGAATATTACTTAGCCTAGGTTGCCGTGCAATGTCAAGTAGTCACTCTCTCACACATCAATGGATCCCCTCCCCAAGCTTATCTATAAGCGTGGTGGCATAAAAAACATTTACATCCCCATTTATATATAGCTCCAAAAGCAACGAAAAGAAAGGAGAAAGAAAGAAGGTGAGATGGGATCTTTTATTGAGGATTTTTTTTTCTCTTTTTTTTTTCTTTTGTTTTTTTTTTCTTTGCAATAAGCAAATATATACACAACGATCCCAACTCAGAGAGAGATAATGATGTACAAGAATGTTTTTCTCTCTTTTTTTTCTTTTAGAATAAGAGATTTGGAGCTAGAAATTAGTAGCGGGGGAAAATGCCATAAAATAGAATCACTAAGGGGAGATTCACCAATGATTTTAAAAGTAGAGAAATGATGTTCAAGATTTGTGGAGAAAGAAATAAATATAACTCTCGGTTCACTCTATAAGACATGCACGACAACTTCAGCAGGGTAATCTAATCTACTCAGTTTCGATCACAAAAAAGCTAACTAATCCAGATATATCATAGCTAACATCATTCAATCGTCCTGAAGTGAAGTGTACAATTCATGCATATAGAAGTGATATAGGAAAAGAAAGTCAGTACTCCAGATATAAGCATTCAATGCGTGAATCTTGGTGTGTTTTCTGTGATAGCATACATATGAATATTCAGACTTAGCTAATAACAAAATTACATCCATTTTCATGCGGAAAAAGGTGTGGGTTACTATTCTAAATGCAAAGCAAGTCATAGCATCTGACATCTGAAATAAAACCTAAGACATGACAAATATAGCATGCATATAGAATAAGCTAAATCCAACGTCATCATCATCACAGAAAAGTCATCTCTAGCATGAGATGAAAAAGAAATAAAGATAAAGGGAAAATAGAAACTATGCAGTGCGGCACACAAGAAAATAGGAAAAACGTGATGCATGGCAAAATAAAAGAAAAATGATGAAAAATAAGTGCAAAAGCAGAAAAAAATGGTGTGAAAAACTAAAAATAAAGGTGGCAAATCGAAAAAGAACGTGAGAACTCACTCCCCCAAGCTAAATGGCACAGTGTCCTCAATGTGCAAAGTGTGGCACACCGAGAGACAAGCGATGGGAGGGGCAAATGAGGATGCATGCATGGAAAAATGAAAAGAAAAAGGTAAAATAAAGAAATGAAAATATGATGCGGACATGATGCATGCACAGATAGGAGCGATACATAGATATAAGTGTCACCAAAAACTCTCCCTCTCTCCCAGAATAGATGTAAAAAGATATGATCAAAAAAAAGAGAATACCATAATAATAAGTGAGGGGAGGGGGGGGTGGACAAAAAGTGCAACAGGACCCAGCAGAAACGGGCATCACAACGGCAGGAATGGATCAAGGCATCAAGGGTGCCTAGGAAGGTGGTGCTGCGCCGTCTCCGTCCTGAGGCGGAGGAGGAGGTGGTGGTGGTGTAGGCTGCTGAGCTGGGGTGGGCGTGGAAGTGGAAGCAAGTCTAGTGTGTGTGGAAGTGTTTGTGGGAACCTGCTGGGTGGGTGGGGGTACGCGTGGGAGACGCTCCAAGACCTGTGTAAGGCAGAAGTGGATCTGGGGGATCAGCTCGAAGCGTCCAGCCATCGCAGAGACGGTGGAGGACAGGGTCCTAAGGTCACCTCTAAGACCACTCACCGCCAACTCAAGAGCACGTATGCTCTGCAGTACAGTGTCGGGCGGAGGTGGTACAGAGGGACGCACCGGTCTAGGCTGTGCAGGGCGAGGCTGGCGTACGCGAGTGGAGTATGTAACGGGCTCAGCAGGGAAGGGGACAAAAGGTGCCGCGCCTGCAAATGTGGGCCTGGCCTCAGTGTGAGGCCGGGGCACCGGCTGGTGGGAAGTGGAGGCAGCGTCAGCGAAAGAAGTGTGCAAAGGTGGCAACGAGGCGGCCAGAGAGGTCAGTGGCACAGAAGTGTGGACAGACGCCACGACACTCTCGGAAAATACAGCGGGGGTGGAGACAGAGGTAACTATCGCTGGGGCGGAACTGTGTGGACCAAAAGGCGCAACCCCAGCGGAGATCATGCTAGCCATGGTCTCCACGACCGCGGCAAACGAGGGCTCTCCACTCTCGACAAAGGTCGGCGGGCGCTCGGGGAGTGCGGAGCAAAGAGGCTCCACGGACAGAGGGCCAGAGGTGGCAGTGGGAGTGGTGGGGACAGCCTCGGAAGTGGTGACAGTGGTGGAAGTGGGCTTAGCAAAAGTACTCTCGACACCGACAGCGGTGTCAGGAGCAGCGGAAACATCTGGTATGGGCTGAGGGGCCACTGGGTCAACAGGGTCGGCGGCAGGCTCGGCAGGGTGTGCAGCAGGGTCTGCGGGGGCAGCCTGGGCAGCGTGGGCCTGCTCGGCCTCCTCGGCCTCGAGCACGTAGGCGGCGGGGATGAGAACATCCATCGCCGGGAGCCAGTCAACG